>JACSYO010002137.1:1442500-2137500 GCA_016806645.1 Ophiodon elongatus | reverse complement strand
TGCTGACACACAATATGTTGCCCATGTTATTAGTATGTTGCTACCTGCCTACAAATTGTGAAATTCTGTATGTATATTTTTATGCTTTCCATTCCACTTCTCAGCCGTACTTTTGCTGATTCATTGAAGAGTTTTTTTCCTCATAAAAGGACAGCACAGTCCCTTTTAATAATCACTTTGACACATGAAAGGACACTGTACTTTATTTATCCACAGATTAGATTGTCACTTGCTGAGTATGTTGAGTGCATAACCCTCATCTCCATCTAAAAATAAGCCCTTGGCGGCATTTACTCAATAACGACAACACTGTTGGAAAGCATTTAAATAAAAAAAATTAAGTTTTGGCATTTAACTGCCAGGTTTATAAAGGGAAAAACATGCAAAGAGTGAAATAAATCAGTGGCTTGTTTAAAGACACTGCTTTGTAAAGATTGAACATGGGACTTTTTGGTAAAAGATTCCCTAATCATTTGGCTACCATGCTGTCCACTTAAGCCCTGTACATGGACATACTGTCTGTAGCTGTGCTCAACACATGAACAAGTTAAGATGGAGTAGCATAAAGAAAGCAAAAAACCCAAATAAAAAAAGTTGGGGTCTCAATTATAGCAGTCGCATGCGCACAAAACGGGGAGCAGTATTAAACATAGGTGTTTGAATGCAGGAAAAACAGTCTGTATGGAAAACAAAAGAGGAGGAACCGGCTATTGTCTGATGATACATTAGATACTTATTGGTTTAGAATTGGCTTGTAAACATGCCCGCAATGCAGTCATCAATGTCATAATAATAGATTAAAAGCTTCTATTGAGGATTTTGAATTGTCTGTGCGTGCCTCTCTTTGTTTGTGCCATGGCCAGCGAGAGAGAAACGTTTTGTGCCTGCAATAAAAATGTTGTTTCGAAAGGTTAAACGGTAACAAATATGGATTGAAGCAGAATATTTCGTTTCTGAAATGTATATATACATATGTATATAATTGTAACCGTAGAAAAACTAGTCCCATCTCGTTTTGAGGCAGCATCATCCCTCGTGACATCCCTAATTGTTTTTGCATGACATGCCCACACAAACACACACACACACACACACACACACACACACACACACACACACACACACACATACTCCTAGACACTCAGCCATTAGTTTGCTGTAATACTAAAACTGTGTCTCTGAGCCGTTACAGAGATGGAGGCTTGAGTAACATTAACACAAAGCCTGCTCTGTGTGAGGGTTAGCCAGGTCGTTATGGGTTCGTAGATGTAATTTACCAGATCAAAGTTCATGATACGTCTGTGTAACATGAAGATGTTGTGAGACAGCATTGATGAAGGGGATACAATGGTCTCATTTAGGACACTGGCCGGTGTAGGGTTGGCTGCTCCTTGTCTCGATATAGTGAGGAACAGAGCAAGCCATATGCAGGCTACAGCTACTGCACATGGTGGAGATGAAAGACATGGAGAGCAGCAGAGTCAGACAAATATCATTTTTATACTGCCTCTATGACTTGGTGCTTTTATTGTGTGTTTTTGTGTATTTAACTTGAGACTGAGTTGAAGTGAATCAATTTGTATTGAGTCAAGCAGAGTTGAGTTAAGAGTCTGGGTCCAGCCCGCAGGCGACAACCTCTGGATCTGAAAAATTGACTGAAGTCTTAAACTTGCATTATCTCTAGTGGCCAGCAGGGGGCGACTCCTCAGGTTGCAAAAAGAAGTCAGATTGTATGGAAGTCTATGAGAAAATGACTCTACTTCTCACTTGATTTATTACACCAGTTAACATTGTAAACATGAGTTAATGGATTAAATCGCTAGTTTCAAGTCTTTTTCAATACAGAGTGATGTTCATTTAGTAAAGTATGGTCACATTTAGAAGTAAAATAGACCATAAGCAGGGTATGCTTTAGGGCGGACTACTTTGTGATTGACAGGTCGCTTCCCCTATTAGAGCCCCCTATACAGCGTCTTAACGTCACTCCCCCGTAGTCTAAATATGGTCACTTCCATTCACTGGCTGCAAAAAGCCAATGGCCGTCATCCAAGATGGCGACGACCAAATCGCTGAACTCAAGACTTCAAAACGTCAGTCCACAAACTAATGGATGACGTCACAACGACTACTTTCACTTCTTATATACACTCTATGGTCCAGGTTTGAAAACCTCAAAACACTCAACCAACAAAAAGAAAGAAAAGAAAACCACACCTATATAAACTACTAATCAAACACATGCAGGTGGCACGAATGTCAAAACTTCAGCAAATGTTTCTTCCTTCCCTGCAGATAGTGAAGGGTAAAAAGTCCTATAGTGTGCAGTATCTGCTGTGTAACTGCATGTCTAAGCGTTGTTTATAGTTGCACATGGCACCTTAGAACCAACCTCTGCAGATGGCGGAAGAGCTACGAGCATGCACAAAGGCGTTTGCTCAATGCGCTGTTTGATGCAGTATTCTTCAAAACGCTTGAGGGCATACAAACAAAATGTACTGTGAAGAAGCAAGAAGATAACGAGAGTAACTGGCAAAATGCCATAAACCAACCTCAACAATGCAGAGTAATTTTAATTACCTGTAAACTAAAACTGTATGTTCATGAACTACTTTATTTAAAAAAGTCAAGTATTACATAAAAAAAGATGAAGACTGAATATCCTTTAAACAATTTGGCTGCAACATATTTACTCAAATGTAGATGTTTAGGACCTCCTGTTTCTTAAGCATCGAATAACCAATTGGCCTTTGTATAATCCCTAAACATGTAAATAGTGCTTTTATCAGTGAACTATTTGTGACAGTCAAGTCTGAAAAGCTCTCTCAAAAATTCAGAGGTGCACGACCAAGCACTGCGACCACTTGCGGATTAAATTATTTTCTGGCGCCAGCTTGACTGCAGTGACCATAAACTACGCTTTAAACTGCTGCTACTGGTACTTTTCTTGCCTGCACGTGGCAGAGGTTATAGATTTCAACTGGCCACAATGGTTTTGCCAGCCAAGCGTTTCTTGCGACGCGTCTCAGTGTGAACAAGACCATATTGTTACACATTATATCAAGTTTTCTATGATTTACCATTAAGACCAGGTAATACACTGTATTTCAACATATCCTCCGAACTAAATGATAAAATACGTAGTTTGTAGTGGTCCTCCACAATGACACATATAGGCACCTATGATTTGTTCTTCCAAAACAAATTCTGTCCATCTAGTGTCCATTTTCTGATTTGACATAGCTAAAGTTTGGTAAGCTTTAGGCACGAGGACAATTTTGTTACTGTAAGGGAAATTGTGGTTTTGGTAAAATAACTTCATTGAGTTTATGGGACCTGCACCATCATGGTTAAAATAATAACTATGTGGTTAAATGAAGCCAGTGTTGACTAACTGCAGCAAATGTGAAGCGAACAGCGGTTTTATAGTCATTTTGCTGACTTTTCGATCCAGATGGACAAAAAATTATAATTCCTATGGTCGCCAGAAGGTTTTATCATTTAAACGTACACATATGTTGTTTTCTCTTTTTTTTCCCACAGCTGATATTTGAGACCTGTTAATTATCTGAGCTCTGGGTTTTATTTGAAAATGTACACACAGTTGACTGAATGCAGGAGCCTCAAAAAATGACAAACCCAAAGTAAGTATTTAATGCCTTCCTCAAAGACACTCTGGAGTGACACGTTGCCTTATTACAGGAATAGAATATTTGGCCTGTAAGAAACACCATGCGTGTATGTGTAACAGTAGATACAAACAAAACAGATGAATAAAACATCAGCAGAATAGACAAAGAGCTCACAAATAAGCGTCTCCATTACGACAGAATTAGAGTATGTTATATAAACCCAGTCCTCTGTAATGAGGCTGTGTTCAGGACTTTGTAGAGCATGAATAATGTGTTTGCATGAACTTAACCAACTTACCAAGTTCACTTACATAACAAGGACCGTTGTGGTTTCATGTGTGTGTACTAAGCCAAACCCCCCTCGGGGTATTAGTCAGTGTATTTGTTCTTTGTCTATTGCCAAAAGGCCTTTAGGAGCTTCATTTGATACCAACAAGTAAGGGAAGTAATTAGGGTCAGCTGGGTGTAAATCTGTAAGAGCACCAGTGCATCTGGTGATTTCATTTCAGCACAGGTTGAGCGAGAGAGAGAGCAGGAGATTCAGAGAGAGACCAAGACAGAGAGAGTGGCGCTGTGGGTCTATACTCGAGAGCAAAGATGGTTCCTTTCACTATATCCCACACCACAGTCCTATTAAGCAGAACCAACCTAATGAAATAGAGGGTCGGGATCTAAGTTCCTATCACTCAGAGTGAGGTCACTCTGAACTCATAAAAAAATGATGAAAACTCATAAAACCTATAAGTCACTTTCTTATTATTTGTGGTGAGAGTCAGGGCTGCCTCGCCTCCTCTGGGGTTTTGCTGTATTCCAGGGACTATTGATCCAGGAGCTCTAATGCAATCTGGCTACCCTTCCACCACTTATTGACGCGGGCATTTCAGACTAATGCCCTGTGATTAAACGCTGATGTGATCATTGTGCAATAAATGAGAACAATTGTGTCAAAACAATATCAGCAGGACAACAGCCGTATGAGATAACAGGCAAACCGTACCTGTGTTATAGGGGGAAAATATAGGTTCCATTAGGTTCCATTTGGTGTGTAAGCAGTCCACTTTCTGTGTTTTGGTTCAGTTAGTTTTCACACCTGATGCTTACCCAGTACACATGAGTACATATTGTTATATCTTTCGTCTCTAATATGGTGTTGAAGATATTTGAGATGAAACTATGAGATTGAAGTGTAACAAGCAGTTAGCATGTATAAGACATGTTTTCATGGTGTGCAGGAATCACTCATCATTGAAACCGTCTCCAGTCATAATGAAGAGAAATTAATCATTTCAATGATTTTATTCATAATGATGTCTCATGTAATTTTGTTTTTCAGAGTAGCTAAAATTGTTGTTGGCATTGTTAATGAACAGTGGAATGACGATAGAAAATCAATGGTAACTGAGGATAATCAATAGTCCAATTAAATAAAAGCTAAATTTAGAAGGTGAAGCTTATCATTTTGTTAAGCTTAAATCTCATTTTAAAGATTTTGATGAAAACAAGGACAAAAGGAAACGGTGAACTAGTGACAGTGTGTCAGTTTTGACAGAAGTCTCTGTAAAACAGTAACATCTTTTTTTACCTTTTTTAAACAGTATTAATTTTAGGTTTGGCATTTACTGTCTAATGAATATATATGTCAGCTTCATTCCTCAAAGTTAGATGGCTGAATCACGGTTAGACGGTTGTGTTTTGAATTAAATGCTCTCAATGGGCTGAAGGGCTGACATCTTCCGGTCGGTTGGTTGATTGGTTGGTCGATATGCTCTTGTCTGACCAAAAACAAAGGAAAAAGGTGCTTATTAATTAATTAATCCCATTACTGTAGGCGGTGGAGAAAGAGAATGCTCTGCACCGCTCCAGCTGTAGCTTCCAACAGCTAATGTAGTTAATCTAGACATAAAGTGCAGATTATTGTTATTTTTTTCCCATTGTCTAAACAAATGGTTGAAATGTAGGTAGAATTTTAGTCGGCCAATATGTTCTTTGGTTGACGACAGCCCTAGTGGGCTGCAGTCCTGAGTTATCAGTTTCTGTGCGATAGATTGCTATTGACTTTGCAAAGGGAGATTAAAATGTCACACTGTGGATGGATGAGACTAAAAAAATGTATGGCTTCCATTAATTAAAGTAAATGAAAGGAATATACTTTTTATTAACTTTTTTACTTTTCAGCCGTCTTGGGAAGATGAATGTGTGTACCAAAATTCATCAAGCACATGTTGATTTATTTTACTGAATAAGTGAAAAATGTGACTTGCTGGTGGCCTGGAGGAAACAGCTGGGATCATCAAAGTCTTAAGGATGCATCCTTTGTGCACAATAGATGTATGTCTAATATATTTTATGGAAATCCACCCAAAGGTTGTTATGATATTTCAGCCTGGACCAAAAATGACAACCGGCCTCACTGACATTACCATTTGTACTTCAATCTAATCCCAGCGTGGCTAAAAACACACCAGTGAGTTGGGCATCAAATAACCCAGATTCAACCAAGAAAAACATTGTAAAAAGTACAACAATAAAAAAGGATGGGATATAAGAAAAGGATTATCACACTAATATGTGAAAATTGTAATCGTATATCGTCAAAAGTCCCAAAACAGAAATGTCTATGTTAAATTAAGATAAGAATGAGACACTGCTATTGTGAAGATACACTGAGTGCTGCTTTTAAACGGATTTATCAGTTATTCTCATGCCAATAACAACGGATTGGTCATGAGAAAAGAGATTATGTTGGGTTTTGAAGCCTATTGATCCTATTGATGTCAATGCCCTCCATCCCCCAAGGAATAGGCTCAACATGCAGTATGTGCATGGTGCCTGTACATCAATCATAGCGATTGCAGACAAATGCAGACAGCACTTGAGATTCTGACATCGAGGAGAATGCTGGCTGAAATGGCACGCTGACACCCACTGAGCACAAATCAGTGGCCTGGTAAAAAATCAAGCTATGATTTAAAAAACGCATCCTTCTTGATTCAAAAGCATTTCTCATTGAATGCAATGTGTCAAAAAGGCAACCAGGATAAAGTGACATTTTCTTTTCCTTATGTGCTGAGTGGGTTTAGACCTTTTGTCCTGTTTCAGGAGAGCAATAATTACTGCTGTACGTGTGAGCCACCCATTTTATACACGTTCTCGTACATATTTCACAATGGCTGATAATTGCAGTTAATCGGCAGTTAATAGTTTTAGGGCATTCATTTTTCATCAACAGCATCCAGCAGACTGCCAGAAGATTTGTTCTCATTTATAGTCTAAAGTTACATCTAGGGCTTCAACTAATCATTATTTTAATTATCATTATTACATTTTCTCATTTAATTCAATCAATCAAGTTTTATTCATACAGCACCTTTCAAACAAATCAAATGCAATTCAAAGTGCTTTACAAAAGACGAAAACAAGATGAAAATGGAGAAGATGAAGAGACTAATGCAAGCCAAATCAATTTGGAGCCCAAAGGTCTTCGTAATCACTCACCTGCAGTCGCGCAGTGCAGCATAATCCAAGTCAGTTCTCATAAATGTTGTGGCAAACAGAGTTTAGTCTGTTGGAACATTTCAGTGTGGTTTAGAAACACAGACATCCAGAAAGGTTATAGATTTCAGGTAGCAACCTTCATTTATTTACTGCACTATTTGTTTATCAGTGGATCTTTTGTTAGGTTTGATTTCAGTGTTTGAAGTTGTCAAGAGAAAAGAGAGGTGGAGAAAAGCATGTATTGTTCCTAAACTGGAAAATGAAGCATGACTCCATGACATGATTGCTTTGATGAAGGTCTGTCATTTTGACTTTGTGCCATGTGACTTTATGAACCAGCATATAATACAACACAATGGGGGAGTCCTCAATCAAGTTTTAAATAATGAGAAAGTTTCACAAGGCCAGAATCTCTGCCATCAGCAAATCTTTTGTCTGGTATCTTTTATTTAATACTTAGCTGTGTGTATATATACTGTGCTTGTGTATGTATAGTGTATATATACAGAATATAACTCTTGTCAGTAAGCCTAATTCATGGCAGCTTTACAGATATATTATGAACCAGTCTTGTATCTCTTTGTACTTTATCTATACTAGCGTGGACTCTTTGCATTCAGTATTGACTTATTCAAACGTTAACATTTATAGCACTTTTGTTCTTTCATTGGTAACCTGACGGTGACTTGACGTTCACACCAATTAATTTTGTCACGTGGAATTCTCTGTCCTCTTTTTACCTAAAGTAACCTCACTCTCCCCATCCACCCATTTGCCCAGCCTCTCAACCAATCAGCCAGTCCCGAGTCAGCCATGGGGAAATGCAATGATCTAAAGGGCCCGACTGATTTGATTGATCAAAACTAAAGCGAATAGAGGGCAAGTGGGGTCAAAGAGGCTGTCCTAGCAACGAGGTAGTGAGTCTGTGTGTTTGTGTGCATGCATTGAGTCTGTGTACGCGTGTGTAGGTGTGTCGTGTGTCTATGTGTGTGTGTGTGTGTGTGTGTGTGTGTGTGTGTGTGTGTGTGTGTGTGTGTGTGTATGTGTGTGTGTGTGTGTGAGGAAGACAGCAAGGTAAGGAAAAAAAACTACAAACATGGACAACAGTGTAGAATTTTGCTTCATGATAAAAAATATTTATCAACTGTTTAATTCAGAGAGCCCAGTCTCTCATGTAAAAGAAACGTCCCTCATATATTTTATATGAAAATCATAGCAGCGTTTTGGTGCCTGAGAAGCTTACATTCACGGATCATTTACTCAAACTGGAGTTCTTGGATTGTTCATTGAATTTTATTAATGCAATTACTATTATTACTAATTTTGGCCTGAACGACTGTCCACCCTGCCAGCCTTTCGATTAAAGTAATGCCTCGTTCACACAAATTAAAAAAGTGGCAGGCTGTCTTTCGGGTGTTTAACACTGATTGGTATTGTGGCCCTTTACCTGTGCTCAGGCCGGTCACGGTCCCCATGTTGGTCAGTTAAAACTAGTGATATTGTTTGCCATTCCAAGACGTAAGACACATTGAACCTTACTCAAATCCACCACTTTGTGATGCTGGGCACCGTTTGAGTCTTTGAGTCTCAGTGACCATTGACAGCATGTGGTTTGAGTTGAGGTTTAGTTTACAAGGAGTGGCATCCTGACTCTTCTCTGGCAAACAGAGTCTTAACAGGAGTGAAGACGTATCTTGTTCCCTTGTAAGGTATCATCAGATGTCTGTCAAATCGGAACTCTCTTGAGACAGCAAACTGATTATTGTATCCTACCTAATCTTTAATCTCAGAAATGTCTACAATAAATTTGTCTGGTTTAGAGTCTTGCCAGTCTTTCCTCAGGAATGATTATTTAATGATTCTGTTTCTTGTTTCAAATGTTAACCAAAGTTATCCTGTTGTTCCTACATTTTACATCTTGAAAGAAGACATTTTGAAGAACATACTCCCTAGATAGCCAGTTGGTCAATCTCTAACTGACTTTCATAGATTATCACATTTTAAAATCCACCTGCCCGCTGTGGGTGTGGGGTAGGGTCAGGGTTGGTGGTGAATAATGGTGGCTTTGAATGATGGATGGTGATGAATGATGGCATTAGGGTAAGGGTTATTTTGGAAAAAAAGGTGGGGTGTAAAAGTTTAAAAGGTGTTTCAGATATTTTTTCAGATTTAGCCACAGCTGTCACTGATTTGGGCACCAAATCTATGTGAAGACGTGCACACGTGCACAGCCTGCACACGTGCACAGCCTGCACACGTGCACAGCCTGCACACGTAAACAGCCTGCACACGTGCACAGCCTGCACACCCTTCATTCACATTGTTACAGACCATACCTTTTGTTCAAGTGGATTAGTTGTCCTCAACAATGTTTTTCTCATTCTTTCATTATCTCGTGCACCATACCCAAACTTTTTTCTACAGAGTTTCTTTTTTTCTACAGATTAGAGTAAAATAATACTAGCTGCAAAGACTGAGAAATGCTAAGATCGATAAAGGGCCCCTTATTAATGGGGAAAGTGACATACCATAATTGGCACTTCATTATCATCTTGGAAACTGCAGGCATATTTCCATCCTGCTGAGTTGAAAGTCCCTATCCATTTTTCCTTCTCTCTCTCTCTCTGACACACTCTTTTTCTCCTCTGACTCTATTGCTTTCATGTCAAATTATCCGTGTGAAGTAGTGACTGAGTGCAAGCTAATTATGACAGAGACAGAAATGGGAAAAGAGGGAGAGGAGTGACCAGTCTGGCCAACTCTCCACTTTGCCCAATTACACTGCACTCGGATAGCTGCCCCTGGCTGACTGGAGCACCAATTAACATCCGCAGTGAAAGGCTTTAGGAAACCTCTCTCACTCAGTCCTGTGACCTGATATTCACCCCGGCATCACTGTATATTAGCAGCCAGCTAATGAGACCATAATGGGATCACACCCAGGCAGAGGGTGTAAAGTACAACACATCCCTCGGGACAGAACTTTGGCACAACATACTGGCTGGAAATCCTACATGAGCTTTGATCGACAATTTTGGATTATGGAGCTCACAAAACTGCAGTGCAGTGTGAGCCTGTGCCAGAAGGGGACTGACACCATATACTACCACAGTGTCCCCCATAGGACACCTCACGGGACTCGGGTCACAAGTCCTCTTCAAGTAGGTAACAGCACTCTAAGGTCAAAGGTCAATTCTATAGCTCCCAACACTATATTTGCTGGAAGCCGTGAGGTGCGGTTGAAAAGTTAGTAAGCGGACCTCCTTGAACTTATGTTTGGTTACACTTTTCCCAAAGGTCAAGAATAAACACCCATGCTCAGAAATGTACCCTCCAGTATTTGTATGAGCTGGTCTACTGTTTTCCTCCTGAATGTGAGTTTCTACATTGTCTGAAGTTTCTTTTCTGGAAAAGTTTCTTTTCTAAAGTGATGCTTTCACTTTAGTTCGGTTCTGGTCCGGTTTGTATCTAGACTGGCTTTTTATGACAAATCATAAACAACTCATTCAATTGACAGTTTTGATGCCCATTACCTTGCATCATTAATACCTGGAACCATGGAGGGAAATCAAAACCAAGTTAATTCCAGTGACTGTCATGCTGTGTGTTACTGCGCCGTGTGTGTTTATTTATCCTCTCTGAAATAGGGAGGAATATGAGCATTATTAGTCGAGACTGTAACTGAACCTCATATGTCATTAAATATGATGGACAGGTATAGACAGGATAATGATGAGGTGTCTGGTATGAGGGGAAAACAGTAGCTGCTGTTTGTGCGGTCGCTACATTTCAGTCACTTTTAATCATTTAATCAATTAGCCACTCAACAGAAAATGAAAAACTATTTTGGCAATCAATAACTCTTCTGAGTATGAGTTGTTATCTACTGTCACACAATCCTGTGGTTTGCCAGCTTTGTGGTGACGCTACAAAGAGGTTTCTCTATGGTTTTGGTTTGTAGCAGAGTTGAATGACAGTCTAGAGTTCCAATTTTGAACATGTTACTTGTGTTACCTTTAGTTTAGGTCATTTGATTAAATTGTTATTGTTCTCTTTTCGTTCTCTCTATCTTTCTTAACCATTCACCGTTCATCCTGTCATTCATTCTTACCCTCCTAGAGGCTGCATAGCTTTGTAAATCACACATCAAATCAACAAAGCACAAATTGTCATGGAGCAGGCAGTAGGACAGGCAGGAAGTACCCAAATGCAGACTCCGAGATGGCTCCGCAACGGGCCTGTCATGGTAGGCGAGGAACAATATGAAAATGTCATGTCAACAAGATCCTAGCCAAAACAATTGTGATTCACAATATTGTTCCAATAATCATTATCGTGCAAGATCCAAGAATGCCTCTCAACGGCTCTCAACATGCCGACAGCGAGCCGGCAGCTTATACTTAACGTTGCTAACAGCACTAACAGCGAAAACTAGCTGATGGAGCTAACAGTGTTTCCCTCAGGGGGAACAGACGGGCTTCTGCGACGCTGACCCTGATGGTCAGGACAGCATTACAGTACTGCATGCTCACATGCACTATCGTGCACTAATAACATGTGTGGCTGGCCCGGCTAAGTCAACAAAGCAAGGAGAAGCTCTGATAGCACACACACTAACAGAGGGGTAGCAACTTCATTCTCTGCTCAGGTAGCGATTCCGACTATATTGCAGCTATATAAATGCTCTAAATGTTAAATACAGCTACTTTTAAAATGGCACCCACATATTGGAATCACTTTACCTTAAAAAAAAAAAAGGACAATTTATTTTAGTGTACATCCTTTTTTAGTGAAAAACAAACAATCTAACAACGTGATATAAAGTAATCATAAATCATAAGTTCCCTCTGTGTAAATGAAGAATAAATAAATAAATAATTTGTTTTCACTTCTTTACCATGATACCAAGCTAGATGGCTTTTTCAAGTCAGTCATGTGACAATATTCACAATAATTTTGATTAAACTTGTTTTGAGTGTCTTTTTTATCGCCATCTGCAATAAAATCCTATATTGTTTCATCCATACAATATGGTAATAATACCCATATAAACACTGGATTTCGTCTCATGAAGTCTGGAAATCTGGCTTGAAGCTTCGAGGACCTCCCAACCCAGGAGGGTTCCCAAGAAGGCGTTTGGGGGATTGCAGAGTGCAGGCCAAAGTGGGATTTAGGTTGACAGCAGTGGCCACTAATAACGGTAATGATTCAGAGTTGAGGTCTGAACTTCATGAATATGTAGGTAATCAGTACACACACTCATTACTGTAGATGTACATAAAGGTGTATATGACCGTTTTTTGACATTCAAGCTCCTGTCAGGCTGAAACTCGTGTGTAATGACGGTGCAGGGAAAGATTCCTGTGTGCAGAACTGAGCACAAAATCCTGATTTTGTGTGACACGCTCAGTGTAGAATCTGTTCTCACATTTTGGCTAACAAGCTTCAGAAAGACACATCCAGGAGGACAGGATGACACTTCCAGGTCAGAACCAATCTTTTCTTTTCTCTGCTAGCAGGTGGATATTGTATGCAAGGGATACAAACTTTGGATTGATTACTCATTGATTGATCAGTAGTTTTGTCAGTATGCTGCAGTTTAGAAGCTTTTCCAAATGTGTGCACACTCACACACACACACACACACACACACACACACACACACACACAAACAAACCCAAATACACATGCAAATATACGCACAAAACGTTTCCTCAATTTTATCACATATGTTCAATATTATATTATATATAGGACATTCTTAGATGTTAAATTGCTACATATCTAAATTTAACAGTTCAGGAAAAAAAATAAAAACAGGTTTGTAAAACAGGTAGTAAAACAGCTTTGTTTACATTTTATAAAAACAGTTACAGTATTGTGCTTTGTAGCTCTTTTACTTTGTTGTAATGTATGTCAGTGTTAGTTATCAATTCCATTATAGTAATAAAGTTTGACTCATGCCTCTGGTGTTGCTCTGACTGGCATAATAAAAATAAGAAATTGCAGGTGTTCCCTCTTCTCTCACTGCAGAGAGCAGTATCATTTGAACAGCATGTGGAGATGTGGAGAGATTTTCTTTCTTTATTTCTTTCTTTCTTTCTTTATTTCCTCTCTCTATCCATCTATCATCTAGCTCTCTCTTTCTCTCTCTTAATCAATACTGAAATTCGCACCTCCGGTAATCCTGCATTTAAAATGATTAAAGTAAGCTTTATTGGGATGAATGTTCAGGTTACATTATTGCCAAAGCTAAATTACATATTATTGAATAAATACATTTTACACAAGAAAACTGAGTAGCTAATAACTACATAAAATATTTTACAGATGTAATCAATCAGAAACTTTTACTACAGAGCTTGTAGCACCTTTTAATTTATAGCATCGGTCAACATATTGTGCTGCTAGTATTGTACCTAGATTTCTCTCCCAACATAAATATGGCAGTTGGATTTAAGAGATGGATTTATTTTATTTTTATTTTTATTTTTTCAAAGAAAACTTCCCTTACATTCTTTTATTTCTAACAGTACAGTAAGAAGTGAGATTCTGTCGCCACCTCTTTTTTTTTGAGGAAGCCTGGTGTCCCTTGGTAGTCTATTCGTCCTGTGACGACCTGTTTCTCTGGACAGACTGTGTCCTCTCAGTCTGTACATTGTCACTGTTGTCCTTAGTTTTCTATCATTAACCTTGGCAGGTACTCTGCCACCGTGTACTCTCTCATAATGTCACATATAAATGTAATTTACTTTGTGATTTGGTGGTTTGTTTCCAATATTTAATTATTTTTGTTTTGATTTGATTGGGCCAGATTGTTTGGTGTCTGCCCTGAAGCCCTGGTGTGTGTGGGCAAAGGACTTTTATCTATAAAATGTCTTGGTTCGGGAGGGTATTGGCCTTATCTGTTTTTTTCTTTTGATAGCATACAAATCCCTTCTTGGTATCTCCTTCATATAATTTATAGCCATTCCCAGTTGTCCAGTGTAACTGATGTTCAAGCCTAAACATGTATAATGTTGAGTTGTTTCTCCTGTTTCTTTCAGTTTCTGGAGGGAGACATCCATCAGCAAACATCAGACATTTGACTTCTGTGTCCTGCAGAGTCACACCAGGGACTTGTGAGTTATGTATGTGTTGCAGAGGTTTGGACTCATATTGTAGCCCTGTTTCACCCCACAGTACTGTATGAAGTAATTTGGTTCTTTTGTTTCCAATTATAATGCTTATTTGTTATTCAAATTGTTATTCAAAATATTGTACAGCCATGCATATGCCTTCAGTAGATGCAGGGTAAGGGTATTCTATACACTAATTAAATCTCTTCACTATTGCTTGCCTTTTGGTATTGCTCAGTGCTGTCTGAGGCTATACATCTACATTTCCTATATGTTGAACAGCTTGCTAGGTTTAGTGTGTGTGTTCTGTGTGAAGGAGAGGGTGATGTGGTCTGATAAAGGGGTTTAGAGCTTGACTGTGAATGCACTGAAGGGGAGAAAGCGTATTAGATCATATCGTCCACAGTGCTGTTGCCAAGGTTCTGAGAGTTGTAACAGCTCGTTCCCATTCCTGTTAATCACAGTGTCAAACTTTCTAGGAGGCAGATGTAGGTGATTAGTAGGAGCTTGCTGTGTGATAAAAGTGTCTCCTTGACTGGTTACTTCGTAACGTGTAGTCCGGGCATTAAAATCCCCAAAGATTATTGTGTTCCCCCTGACCCTGGTATCTCTGATTCAAGGCAGGGAAATAGATCATCATAGAAGTCTGGGCACTCAGAAGGTGGAATGTTAACGTACTTGGCATAAAGGAAAAAAGAAAAAAAGGAGATTGAACCAAACTTTGTTAATACAAGATTGTGAAATTCTTTTTTGGAGTCATGCTAATATGACTTATCTTATGGGGACGAGCAGGGTGACGATAGCACATGTCTGTGAGCAATTGGTAAGGATATGTGTTGAGGAGTGCAGGGGCACTTACAGACTGGTGTTTGTCCGAGGTCATCAATGCTCTCTAGATTTGTTGGAGGTCTTCTCACAGTTACTGGAGGTTGGTGAGTTCTGTGAGGTATGAGTTCTCTGAACTCGGTGAAGTCCAGTTCTACTGAAAAAGAGGCTTTCTCTTCAGGGTTGAGGGATGAGTGCAGTCAGGGTCTTTCTTCTCTAGTGGTTCTCTCTCCTCCTCTGATTTACTTATCTTGACATTGAGGATGTTGTAAACTGCATAAAGGCATTCAGGGTTTTTTCATGTAGGGTCTTTTCTTTGTGTTTTTTCTTGGCCTGCACACTTCCATGTGTGTGTGTGTGTGTGTGCGTGTGTGTTCTCTCCATAGTGATTGATGCTACCAACTAGCAACTGTCAGTGCTAGCTAGCTCTTTACTTTTGCATCTAACTTTAAGATGTTGTTTTAGAAAGGCAAAAAAGGTAAAGTCTCTCTTTCCACCGTAAAATGTTTTAAGTTTTCCAGAACAGAAACCTTACCAATCCTTTATTTTTCATTCTTATTCCAGTTGTTAAGAGAGGTCCATTGAGGCAGATCCAAGGTCAGTCCAAGTCAGTTGGTCGGCTAGCTTTAGCTTTTAGTTTTCCTTCTGATCATTAGTTTATCCTCTACGTACCTTTCGGCATCTGTAAGCACATACTTATCAAATCAGCTCCATGTTTTGTCTCAGTTTGTTCATCAAAAGGGTTTCTATGTCTAAAAGTCTAAAGCTCTCTGGGGCAAATTTGAATTTTGTGATATTGGGCTATAAAAAATTAATTGAAAAAGCTGAGTATTAGAAGCTCATTTTTTTGTCTCTCTCTTTTTGCTCGACTTCCTCCTCTTCTTGTCTTTTTCGTCTGACAAGATCCAGGTCACAGTCTGAGCATAAATAACTACTTTTTTGTTATCATGGCACTCCTCTCCCTTTTCATGTGTTACAGAAAACTAATGAATCATAAGGCTGATACTTCCTAATTTGCGGCTCTTTCACAGAATTATAACAAACTCGTACGTTTTCCAGGAAGAATGCTTGTGTGCACTAAAACAATACAACTAAATGATTCATAGAGTGCGTAGATAAATATAAAGACATAAGTAGGGTACTCATATCTCACTTAATACCTTTATGCATGTGGCCTGTTACATCGTCTCAGATTTTGCTTTGAGAAAGCGTTAGTTTATTTCAATATTGAAGTTGTGTAAATTTTCAGATAAATTAGGTGTGTAATCAATACTGGATGGCCTGCAGTGTCCTTTTTGCACTATAGATGAACATCTGAAGGCATCCAGGGTCTATGGAACGTTTTCAGATTCTGAAGCTGATGGTTATAACTGAGTGTGGACAGAAGACTTTGTCAGCTGGATCAGTAATGAGTCAGCCTGTTTGCATAAGTCTATTTTTAGCCTGTCATCCAGACAGCAGAAACACTGAATATTGTCTCACTGCTTTGAGAACTGATCACCTCAGGTGACAAGAGAAGGTGATAAAGTGGTGCAAAATTCAACAGTATTCCAACAACCCTGAGAGTGACAGCCTTGCTGTTATGTTCTTTTTACACGTTATTTTGTCTCAAGGATAGAGTGGAAAGAAATACTGTACTGAAAGCTCTTACCCTGACCCAGAGTGTATTAGACTTAACACCATCATACTGTATGTTCTTTAGTGACACGAGAGACGTTCCACTTCATTTGACACACTTTGGATTGAAAATTCTACCAGGAAGATTTGTGTGTATGTATGTAGTGTAACATTAATATTACTTTAGAAGCTGATTCTGGATTTGATTCTGCACTCTCCGAGTCTAGAAATAGCAGAACATCTGTAGGCATGTGTCACATCCATAGACCTGAGAGGCGTTTATTCTCATGTTCACATTTCTTCTTGCTCTTATCTGTGTCAGTGGGAAAGCTCTCCTGTCCTGCTCATGAAAATGATGGAGATGAAAAAGAAATTGTTAAAATTTACATAATAGCACCACAATTGATTTATGTGTGCAGCTTGATGGACTGAAAATGCATATTTAGAATAAAATTGCACCTCATGTTTATCAGGCGGTAGATTGAGAGAGATAACCAAAAAAGTCATGACTGAGGCCCTCTTCATACACGTCTTTAATGGCAGGATTGAACCATGGCAGGGGAACAGAGAAGAGCTGAGATAAACATGAGGAACATGTAAATATCCCTTTAAGCCAGTCTCACTGTGAATTGAGGATTTCCCATTTAAAAGTACAAGCAGCATAGAACGGCCAATCAGAATGACTTCAGAGCTGCTACTAAGGGGCTAATGAGGAAGAAATCAGAGCAGCCGTAACAGAATAATGATAGAAAAACATCAAACAAAAATGCATTGTTGGCAAGTTTTCTGTGATTGCTGAACTGGTACATGCAATTTTCAGTATGCTGTTTTGCAGGAGTGAGTGGGCTGGCCTATGGAGGACGAAGCCGGTTTAAATACAATACTTATAAAACAGCTCTCAAAAAGAAACATGTGAGATTTTATTTGTGGCCAGCTGGCTGCACAGAAAGTGCTGCCAAGGTTTTAAAAAGCTTTATTGTATATGAAAATTATAAAGATGAAAAAAAACTTGTGATTGACTCAAAAGTTCTGACTTACACAATTGCACCGCAATTTATGTATGTGTGCAGCTTGATGTGCTAAAGATGCATATTTAGAATAGATTGATAAAAAAAATCCACCATTTTAGTATTTATCCAGTAGTAGTAGTAGTAGTAGTAGTAGTAGTAGTAGAAGTAGTAGTAGTAGTAGAGTTTTAGAGAATAATAGAGCAAATCTCAGAGTTAATATAACCTACATAAATATAGATTAGATTTATGCACTTTACAATTTTAGATGTGAATAAAACTTTATCTGTATCTATTAAACTTTTAATAGCTCTTCTTCAGTGGCTTTAGTTATAGAGTCAAATCAGAATCTGTTCCATTGGTGAAAAAGGGTTCTTCAAACCAAGTAGCCAGCTGTACGGGTTTGTTAATTGTAAAGAAATGGTTGTTTTAAAAAAGAAAACACACACAAATTCTGCGAGTGATTGGTTGAAAATTCAGCATCAAAAAGTCCGACATGAATAGGGTAAGAGTAGAGGACACAGTGGTAGCTCAGCAGAGATAGGGTTGGTGCATTTGTGAGCACATGTATTTCAGATTTGGGGGCGGGGGGGTTGTCAACCCACAAGCACGTGTCGTGGCCGCCTGCTGTGGCACCCCGGTGTTGAGGGCTGATTGATCACCTGCAGCACAGAGAGGCATCAGTCAGCAGCCATTCGGTGCCCACAGAGAGTGTCGGTGATAAAGGGAAGAAGGACAGAGGAACGGGGTATAGAGGTGTGAAGGAAGAGAAAAGGAAGATAACTAAAGATGAAAAAGAAAATGAAAGGGAAATCCAAGGGGAAAGGAAAAAGAGGTACAGAGATAGAGATGAAGAGTTTTATGGAAAAGAGAGAAACCGATTGCGGGATATAAAAAAAAAGACAGTTCTATTGAAGGAAGCATATAAAGTTAAAATGAAGAATAAGGGAAAGGCACATGCAGCAGAAGACGGCTTCCATCAGGATAATAAACTGTTATAAGGAAAAGGCAGCAGTCAGGAGGAACGTAAGCTACAGGTAAAGGTGGAGTGGCAAAATGATCATCTTTTTCCTTCGTTTCTCATCACGTTCAATGACCCCACCTGGGTGTAGTAATTGTGAAATTGTCAGAGTATACGCTGAGGAAGGGCGTCTTGCCCGAAACGTCAGTGTCGCAATATTAAAAAGTAAAATCGGTGTGCTGTCCTAGTCTCTACTTTTACTTAAAATTAGTACACATTTGCAAACAGACTGAAAGAGGTTTGTCGATTCACATCAAGGAATCTCCATCTTCATCAACATATGATTAATTTGGTCTCCAGCAGATTCATAGGATGTGAGGTGACAGTGTGAAGCCATCACGCTGTGATAATGAATGCTATTTCTGAAACGATATTTCCGCTGCTCACCAGTTGCTGAGAGTCAAGATACTCGGAAGACAACTCCAGAGCCACCACTGTGAAAGAAGAGCTCCAATCCAAGACAGAACAAAGACAAACATGGAGGTAGCATCTGTGTCATCCACAGCACTCTAACTTTTAGTTTACCGATGACTCATGACATGACCGTGCAAGTCAAATTTTCAGCAGAAAAAAATAATTGACCTGTAAGGTTAGGTAGGGAAGAGAAGTTAATACGAGACATACAATATTTTATTATTACCATACACTTTTTAAGCCCTTTTCAGGCGTTAAGTACTTGGCATTGCTGGCTTCATCTATATATTATTGAGTTATGTGTAATGTTATGGTGGACATTTTTGTTTATAAAAAACACTATTCTCTTGCAGTGTGACCAGGAAAAAAGAGAAAAAAAAAGAAAATGTAAAACTATAGTAACAATCTGACCACCAGTCTATCCTAATATTTTCACTTTTCATTCAAACCAACTGCGTGGACAAATAAATTAATATTCAGCAAAACACCTTACATACTGCATGTGGGCAAATAATGATATGATATGTGAAGAAACAACTTAAATCTGACTTTTTTTACAATGTTTCATAGTATATTAAAATGATTAAATTGTCTAGTTCTTGACAATAGTTTCCATGTATATTTGAGCCTATATTATAATGTTCCCACAGTGGGACTAATACTGTAATTCATCTAAAGGAACTGAGTTCTTCTTCAACCGCTAGAAAATCTCTTTAATCATGTAGTATGTATGATAAATCTGCAAAAAAACAGAAATGGGACACTGGATGAAAACTTATAGATTGAAGTAAACAACAGTGGGTGTGAAAGGGAAACGGGGTGAGAGAGGGAGACAAAGAGAGATGACGAAGGGGAGGGATAAAGGGGGAGAGAGGAAGGTTTTGAAGTTGTGAATGTAGGTCACCAATTCAGAAATGTATGTCAGTGTGTTAGAAAGGAGTAATACAACTTTAGAGAGCAGAGTGTGAGACTCAACCGAACGAACAGACAGCAAATGAAACGTAAGCAGCAGATTAGACGAATAATAAGAAAGAGAGAGGAGAGGAGGATGTTTGTCAGAAGAGAGGTAAAAAAAAGGGGGAATGAGACAACGCACAATAGAGAAATGAAAAGAAAGACAATGTTGCGATATATTTTATGGAAAATCGATTATCTTTTTAATTAAGTAAGGGCCCTGAATTGCTCAGAGATCACTGTGTGTAACCATGCAATTAACAGTTCTGTTCAATACAACCCTCAGAAGCACTGTCAACCATAGAAAGATAGGCATTGTTTGAATACGTACAACTACAGGCTGACAACATTTCAAATTCATGCATTCAGCCTGTAATTTGACTGATACGGTATAAAAATACAGATCACTGTTAACAGTGTTTGTGTTCTAAAGAGCTGAAGTCAATTTATTCATGAACAATATGTAGCAGAGAGCTACCTTACATTAAAACCAGTTACAGTTAAACACTATCCACCACCTTCTTAAAGTCAAGGGCTCTGACCAGTTGTTTCCATACAAATAGCGACAGTAACATTGAGCATTTTACATTCATGACTGATGTCATTTGTGCAGTTTATGCATAGCACAATAAAAACTTGCTCCTCCCATAAACTTTCAGTCATCTTTCTATCTCACTGTGACGTCACTCTGAAACCCATCTCTGTGAAGAACAAATTAAAGCATTGCCACTTTTATTTGAGACCTAAGTGTAGTTACAGGACCATCACCGATGGGACTGGCAGGCTTTGCAGTACATTAGACATTTTACTCAAGATATTTTTAGATCAGAAAACAAATAAAATAAATTTTAAAATAAACAAAAAAAATGAGTGAAATTCTCAATGACTTAAAACAAGGAGAGAGGGTTGTTTTATCAATGAAAATTAACCAATAGCTGTTGGTGATAAAGGAGTGACTGGCCAAGAAAAACATGAAAAGTCTCTTCCAACCACTTTAGCTGTGCCGCTCTTGTGCCTGCAAAGCTGCATGTTGGGGGTCCCGTCCACATCACATACACTGTATGCAGTCCTCTTTGTCAGCACTAAGCAGACAACAGAGAACACAAACACCTATTAAGTGGTGCTCCGCACTGACATTGCTGTTTGTAAAAACTGGGCTGTGTGCATGTTGATGGTTGTCCCATTTCATGAGCAGCAACGATGCAACCCCTTTGGAGTACAGTAGTGCCTCCTGTAGGCAGCCCACAGGATCTGTGTAACCTATTTTCTGCACCATGTGAACAGAACACAATGTACAGCAGAGTGAACTGTGTGTCTATGTGCTGTACATCCCTCTGGCTCAGTTCCATGATATGGAAATAGTGTCAAGCATGGGCCATCTGTCTGTCTGTCTGTCTGTCTGTCTGTCTGTCTGTCTGTCTGTCTGTCTGTTGATTTTTTGCTGTTGTAAATGACCTAAGAGATACAGTAATGAAGTCGTAACAATAACTTTCATTTTATTCATGTCTAAATTTCTATCTTTCTGTCTCTGTCTGTTTCACAAATGCCATGAATAACCATTTTATCTCGCTGCATATAAAATTAATTATGGCTCTGCAACTCTACTGCCAATTTGCAGCCTCAACATAGTTCTTAAAATGATTAGTTAATAATTTTGGGAAAATATGAAATATGAGATTATCTGTGAATTTCCATGGGTGTAAAATCCAAAGCAAGAAAAGTGATAGCCAATAACTGGGACGTTTGTCCAATCGTTTTTTTTTAGGGAGGATTAATGTTTTGTCTTGTTTTAAAGAAAGGATTGTAAATCTTCAGTGTAGAGCCTTTAAGTGATGCATGTCCAAAGCAAACGGCCACTCGCCAGACCACGATGAGCAAAGCAAAAATAACTTTGTGTGCAGATTAAGTGCGTATGACAAGGGACAAAACATACAACAACAAACATGATGTTCTGCCACTTTCTGATACAAAGGCTTGTTGCTCCAACCACTGAGCTGGCATGGAGTGGAATGAGAGCAGCTGCTTACAAACTAGCATTGATAAATCAAACTTCCCCTGCAGAGAATAGCAGCCATAAATAATGAGCTGTGACCAAGTTATGTCACTCAATTAACTGGAAGCACACCAGAATCCATTTGCAATTCCAAGAAGAGACAAATATCACCCTTTTAACTGTGTGCAGGAGACATGGTGGGTGGTGGATGAGAACGTGTATGTCGCACTTGAAGGCAGGAACATACATGTATTCATGCACAGGGTGTGCTGATGTTTGAGATTTCTTCAAGTGAATAAATAAACAATAATACGGGTTAATGACAGCAGCTGTGCGGTGAGATCGGTTATATTGATTAAAAATAAGTGATCACATAGAATGCCAGAGGCGATTGGATTGTCTCATGACTATTGGATCAGCTATCGTAGTCCATCGGATTGTCTGTTGGATTGTCTATCAGCACCGGCACTCTACATCCCACTAACCTTGGCAACGTTATTTTAACACTCCACCTGTTCTTCGACGCAGGACCCCAACACACACTCGTAGGCATTTGTATGAGTTTGTGTAGGCAAGACTTTATGATTGTGGTGTGTGTGTGTGCATTTTGCACATATGGTACCAATGGGACTGTGTGTACCTGTCATAGTAAATCATAGCTTCTGTGGCCAGTGTCTCTCCAGCAGAAGTCTCAGCAGAGATGAGTGGGTGGTTCAGGCTGGACGGGGTGTTGTGCCAGAGCTAAACATGGGTTAAACGGGCTGGCAGTCTCACTGGGGCAGACGGAGGAAGTGGCACTGCCATGGGTGGGGGGGGTGGGTGGGGGGGGGGCAAGAAAGACTTTCATAAAGTCAGATCATCAGCAGATGTCCCTCGGCTATAACACTATCTGTTCCTGTTATTAAGTCATTATTATAAGCAATATATTAAGTCATTCATCAAGAAACTATATGCATCAGAATCGGTTTCATGCAGTTCGGTAAGTTAGGTCAACATACGGGTAAGAGCTGTTAAGATAAGATGTGAGAGGGGCAGAGTTGTGGATCAGTGGTTTGCGGTGTTGCCTGAGTAAAAATCTATGTGTGAATTTGAATGTTCTGCATGGTGTTCTGGTTTAAACACAGAGACAGTAGGAGACAGTGTACAGATGGAGGATTGGTCTGTTAAAATTAAGCACGAACCACAGAGACAGCGAGTCCTAGAGAGAGAAAGAGACACAAAGAAAGACAGAATGAGTGATAAAATATGTTCAGCATCACCACCCACACCTTTTAATTCACTGTAGCTGACAGCTGGTATTGTCTTCATTATGAAGATATGTGGTTGTACAGAATACACAGTAACACAGAATGCACATTAGGATGTATCAGTGGGAATATACCTTGTTCCAGTTAAGCCAAAGTTATGGCCCAGTCATACCAGTATTTAATACGGCAATGTACGGTAATGTCACTGGTGTGATCGGGTGTTTATTTCTGCTAAGAATTATTCATCAATATATATATATTTTGTTGCTCCCTACATGCATTTACGTTTCTGTAGAAGAACTGTAAGGCAGGATGTAGGAAATTGTAGAAAACCAGTTTAGTTTGTAATGTAATCACAACAGGGGAGGCTGAAGTACCAAAAAAACTAAAAATAGAGCACAGTGTAAAAAATTATTTAATCAACTATTCTGCTGTCCAGAGACTAAAATGTACCAAACGAACATAAAGCTGTTACTGCAGTGCTCAGCAGTTATTATTTTACATTACCATCAGTATATGAGTCATTACGATACATGTAGAGGAAAGCAACAGTTGTCGATGGATGGACAGCTGGAACGTGACTGCAGGTATAAAGCAAGTCTGTGTTGTGCGTGAGATCGTAGACAAATCTGTGACGCCACGTGCATGTCAGGTTACATTCATATTAGGATTTGAGACACACATTTCATACACACACTAATACACACAGATACACATACCAGCAGAAACCTGGGCAGCTTTTCAGAAGACACTGTTGCTTTAAAATGCGAACATGTGGTCTGAATTCCTCATATGCACCAAGGTCACCTGTGTCCAAGCGAGTTACAATAAAGCCCCTTTGGGTGCATTGGAGTTCAAACAGGTAGCCTTGTCCATGTGGGGCTTTGCTATTCACTATTCATATATTGAAAATTAGCAGAAAGAGGCTGAATTTAAATTGAACAAACGATCCATTGCTCCACCGCCACTGCTGATTTTAATTTAATCAAAGCTTTTCTTCTGGCTTGGAAAAACATATTCCCTAAGCAGAATGTTCCATTGGATGAAATAGCTGAACATTTAAAGCACTGTCAGTATTTTGACCGGCACCTCGCAGCTTTCCGAAGCACATTCACCTGATGAAGAGGATTTATTTTCATTAGTCACCCCTGTTGTTACACAGCAGGCTCATCTTTGATGAAAGAAATAAACAGAAAGAGAGAATGAGGAGTGAGATTGTAACAGCAGGCGTACTTGTGTGTTGTTTGGACACGGAATATGGATCAAACTAGAGGAGGCCTGACACTTTACCGGCAGCGTCAACAAAATGCCCCTCTGCCTGCCAGGAGAAATGAATATATTCTTTAGTTTTTACATCTTGTAGTGTGCGTTTGTGTGTGTGTGTGTGTGTGTGTGTGTGTGTGTGTGTGTGTGTGTATGAATTCACCACACAAAGACATGATTCTGTTTGCATCTGCTCATCCTCAGCCTGACCACAGGAGATTGGAATCAGTCAGCTGCTCACCTGCACACATCCCCCTCCTTCTTGTTCCCCTTTTTCCTCTCTGCGTCATTCACAGCTTTGATGTAATTTATGGCCTTTCTGTTCCATCTCTGAAATTCACAAATGTCCTTTCCTCATAAAGGGCAGTTGAAATACTCTCGCAAGATATTAACAAACTCATGAGTAACATGACCTACATTGCTGTGGCACCCCATTCCATTTTGGGACGAGCGCCCCCGCCTAAAACTAGTGTTTCAAATTTAAAACACATCCTGTTGAGCAGTATTTTTCGGGACAATTTGAAGACAAAGTGGTTCTTGCTTTTTCACCAAACGGCTATTTTTGTTGTTACCTGCCACATAAGAGGCAGCATAGATCTATTGATGAAAACCATCTGCTGGGGCCATGTGAGAGCACACTGCAACATTCACTTGTATGACGTGTATGTGTGTGTGTGTGTATTAAAACATGTAGATGTTTGTGTATATGGGGGGATGGGTTTCACACTTTTTGTGCACTGTATTTAACACTATTTATACAACACACATTTAACAATATACTTTCAGTTTGACTTCTATCTGTCAGACATTTAAGGGCTTGGTAAGATCTAACATAATTGCCTCATATCTGTCTGCGTTTGTCACGACAGTTGTCATGAACGGGATATTAGCTAAGTCGTAAACCGTTTTTTGCACCAGGCTGTAAACATGTTTATTTCTGCTGTAAAGTTAACAAGGGGGCGGGGTCTGAGGGGATTGACTCGTTTTTGAAGCCTTACCCAAGTGGCCATTTGATGAACTGCAGTTTTTGGCACTTCCGTGTTGGCTCCATTTTTCAGCAACGGAGGTTGCCGGTTGGATTCAACACAAGTACTTAGTCATTAATAATTTTATGTCGGTCCAGTCACATAAGAGAGAGAGAGAGAGAGAGCAAAATAAAGAAAGCTACATGCAATGTGAAAGACGTTGCTGGTATTGACAAACCCACAGAGAATAATCCCCAAACTCTGTATTGTTGTGTCCAGTACTGGCCTGCAAACTCCACTCTCATCAACCTCATTACCATCAGCAGCAAGCAGCTGTTTTAAGCCAAAAAGCTCTGATAAACCCACTGGACACTATCTGCCCCTCACTAAACAGCAGACAGACACAGTTAGTGACTATAGCTAGTGAACATAGTGAAGTATTTAGCAGATAAAGAGCCAGCCGTTTCCCTTGTGAAGATTAAAACTGAGCTAGAGGGAGAGTAAATATTGGACTGTACATTCGCTAGAAACCAGACACATTTCTCAAAATGAGTTGCTTCATAATTGTTTGCTGACAAGTTTGCGACAACAACATTACAATATGTTCTGCTGCCCCAACGTGACCTAGGAATATATATTGCAGCTTTGAAATACCAATTTCCCAAATACTGCTTATTGGCAGCTATGCACAGTTTACAAACCTTAAAAAAACAGCTGTATTCAAACATTAAGTATCCTTACTAGTTAGTATCCATACTAGTTAGGCCATTTAGCTAATAACGTATTACTTATTATATTTGAAGAAATAGGGTTGTGTTCGGAATGTATTGAGGCTAATTTATCAGAGTTAACATGCATTAGTTTTGGACAAATTCAGAAGTGAATGTGCAGAAGTGTTCATGATACTAACCATTTGGGATCTCCAGATTTATTCAATTCAGGAATTCAGCCAACTGTTTTCTTCTCTGTGTTTTTCTGCGAGCATATGCAATAGCAGAACCAGCATGGCACGGGAGGGGTAGAGCAAGGGGGATAATAGTTAATTGATCACGGATGGTGTTGTTCTCTCGGACGGATAACAAAATTTAAATAAAAAATGGGTTGCCAAATATACTTTGGCTGTTAATAAACCTGGGCGTACCGCCGAAGCAAAGTCTATGTGTGAAAAGGACTGCTATTTATCCAGAACATTCTTTTGAACATTCTTTTGAACATTCTTTTGTTTAATAAAATAGTTATTTGTGTGTCCTGTATCTGTGTCCAGATAATTAATGATATACAGAAACATTATTTTGGTGGAAAGAAAACAGTTGAAATCTTCCAGTAATGAATGGTTTGTTAAACACAAACTCTCTCACAATATGCATTATTTTATGGCTCGTTTAATCCTCAGGTGGAAGTGTAGAGTCAGTCAGCATCATAACGGGCCAACCTCTCAACCCATCACCCATCACTCATCACTCATATTTTCCATGTTGGCGTCCAGTGCGATTATGATGCCTGCCTGTCAGTGATGTCAGTCTGAGAACAGCATGTGCATCAGCTAAGAAGGCTTTGACTATTCACTTTGACATAAATGCCAGTGAGTCATCACCACCACTGCTTTGGCAGAGACACAGGGTGTGGACGCTGGCCATCTGGGCCAAGGGAAGAGGACAGAGCCATGGACACACAAACTGCCTGCAGGGCATGCAGTCATTTGGTGGTGGCTTATAATGACGCTCACAACAATAGAGGCTGGGCTTGTTGAGAAGTTACAGTGCGCTTGTTGCTATGGCAATGCTGAGTGGTTGTACCAAGCATCAAGTCCAGGAATTGATAATTGATTTATGGATTGATTGATACTCACTGTGTCATTACAAGAATAAACTGTATATAGCAATGCCAGCAGCATCATGTGGATGTAACACTCCTTATATACCACAAAATGAAGTTGCTGGATGGAGAAAAAGGCAATTATCCATAATGGCCATTTTTAACATGTCAAACTCAGCTCTACTGTACATTGTCTGACATAGCTTGTGGTCAGATGTACTTAGCTCAGCTGTAATTTCAGGTGAAATGTATCATCACTGACATTTGTCAATTTAGGTGAATTAATGTCTTCCTTATCTCAACTAAACCAAACGTGGACCAAAAACTAATTGTAAATTGAAACTGCTTGTGATATAGTACATGCATTTGTCTTAGTTACTTGTTCATGGGTTTATTGGATGTTAGAGCCTTGATTTTTATTTAAGTGATTCATGGTGGTCTTTTGGTTGTTTTGCTAGCCCCTCTCCACATGGAAGTGAGAGGTCTAGGGTGAACTACAAAACAGCACTGCATGAACAGATAGGAGTTGCCGTCAGAAGGGCAGCTGCTCACTGTCCTGAAGCTTGAACTCAAAGCCTCTGGTTGACTGATAGGCTCCATCTGTTAATTACGCCATCCAGCAGGCCATGGAGCAGAATTTCTAATGTGGAAGTAAATACAGTTTTTACATTGATTAAATAGCTGATCTCTGATGAATCTTCCACAGAAGGTCTCCCAGCCATAAGCTCAGTACTTGCATCCTGATAGGAAGTGTGTCATATTTGTAATATATGCAGCGTTATGGCCTGAGTAGCTATTAATCACCACTGGAGCTTCTCTACTGCTCGCCTGTCCCATGTATAGTAGCACACTAACCTACTTATGTGGTCTGCTGTTTGTGTCCTGATATACAGGCAACAGAATGGGCCGATATATGAGAGCTTCATTATCGCAACTTTTTCCTCTGGTTTTCCTCTTTGATTATGGGTCATTTCCATCAAGGGCCATCATTTCCTTGTGTAAGATAAAAGGTATGTGGGTACATGTACGTGTGTGTGGGGAGGGGGGGGGGGGTGCCGGACTGCGTTGGAATACTAGTAATAGCTCCATTATATATGTGTATAATTACATTAATAGAGGGAAACTAAAGTCGTTTTGTAAGCACAGCCGTACTTTAGTAGTACAATGACACTCCAAAACACACACACACACACACACACACACACACACACACACACACACACACCTGTTGGCAATCTCTTCCTACAAACTGCCATAAATGCCATCTTATGAACTTGCCAGAAGTGATCCATGTGTCCTTAATAAGCATCAGATTTCAGATCACCAACAAGTACTGCAAAATAGGGCCAACATTTTGGCTGTCGAGTCAGGTAACTGGCATATTCAGCATTGAGAAGCAAAACTAACATCATAGAGTATCACCTGTGCCATTTCACAGCACACACACTTGGGTTTAACAACCATAAAATAATCATCTGTGACAGGTCTCACTCTTTCAAAGAGAACTAACTGGATTCGTTCTACTGAACAATGAAGTGTCTCAGGCACTTTAAGATGTGGGCCATTCAAACCTTGATGTCCTGTTTTAGTTGTCTAGGTCATGTCTTTCAAGATTATTCAAGGCCAAACAGGTTCTCTTTACTGCTGCTTTTAGTCCCTAGAGGGTCATATAATCAAAGATATTGACTTTACAGGAGAGAAGATGGCCCAGTTTGACTACTCAATTGATTATTTTACTCCATCAATCTCCAAGAAACCCAATGGGAGATTTATTTTCTGTTCAATTACTTCCTCTATGGCCTCAGGCTTTACTGACAGTACTTATAAGAGTTGAGCAAAGACAGACGATAGAGGATGTTTTTACCTGATTACATTTACACCTGGTATTAGTGTCTACATTGAGATCCGATCGCTCTGTCCAGCTCAGACAACCAAACAAGTTGAGTGAGCGAATACGCAGTTCCACCCACTAGTGATGTGCGGGTCATGTTTTTTAATACTCACACCCACCCAACCATCATTATGAAGGCCAATCTGTACTGCCCAATCCATAAACATATGATTTATATGAGTTAATCAACCACCAAAAACCCAACAGATGACAAAACGACCAATGTTATGCATTATAGTAGCATAATTGTCAGGACTCAGACAAAGACAGGGTGTGTGTGTGTGTGTGTGTGTGTGAGTGCGAGTGCGAGTGTGAGTGCGAGTGCAAGTGCGAGTGCGTGTGTGTGTGTGTGTGTTTGAGAGAGAGTGAGAAAGTGACAGAGAGAGGGGCTGAGAAGGTGGTATGTGCAATGTTTCAGTAAGTTATTAATAAGTTAATCAGAACGCTGCTCACTTTTTGACCCGCCTGCCCGAACCCATGATACTTTCTAGCAGGCTTACACAAACGTTGTGGATTGACCCGAGCATCACTACTACTACTAATGCTATGGCATTTAAACTTGTGTTCAATGTAGTCACAATGTGTCCCTGACCACCACTGGAGGTGGTTTGGTTGATTGGATCATAATCTGCCCTCAATAAGTTTTTGAGTGCATTTACACCTGTTCTTTTACGTGGTCAAGCACGATACATCATCCAGTCAACAATATGATGTGACAGGCTGAGAGTGTACAGTATTACCGTGAGCAGAACCTAATTAGTGGATGCACTTTGAGACGCCCACAAAGACATACCACTTTGCGCGGCTTGTTGCGCTTGCCTCATTTAAATAGGGCCCTAAATCTTAAATAAATAAAAAATACACAAATTTAGCACACAAGGAGGAGGTTGAGATGGTTCCAATGGCTATTGATTGGATGTAACTCAGCCAGAACTAATGCTGTGCTACACTGCTAAAATATTGTCCAATTTAGCACCAAAAGCTGTATGACAAAGAGTATGTACAACAAATTAATGTGATAACTTAATATTATTATGAGAAACTTAAGTTAGCATTATGCTACAGTAAAAATCTGGACTTGACTTAGACTGACTGGAGTAGCCACAACAGTAAATTATTCATTGAAGGGAACAAATTAACTGAAATGCTACTTTAATTTTGCTCATGAATTGCTGATTCAGGTGTCATCATGACACAAGTTTGAATAGCTTGAGTTGACACAAAAAGTGCATTTAGTGGAATAAGTACACTAATCACTACTAATTCTAAATGAAATACCATATTTTTATCAGTAAATCGTTTAGGTCTGAAATAAAAAACAAAAAAACAAGAAGAGTAAGGCTGATAATATTACCTTACAACAAAATAATGCGATTAACTAATGTTATTTAACTTATTTCAAGAAATGACTTCTTTTAAACATGAGACATAACATGATTGAACGCCACTGCACCTGGTTCAATCAAACACACCCCGTCTATCAGAATAGTTCGCCACCTCAGATTTTAAATCACATTCTGCAGCTGAATACAAGATTAGACGTTAACATGGACATTTCTCCCCGTGGACTGTGAAGTAGGGCGACACAGAGACCTAATTTCTGCGAGATAGAGACATATATTATGTGGGTCAGTCTCCCGGCCAGTTTTCACAGTTTGCATCCTCCTGGAAGGCATTGTGATTCCATATCTTATGAATAAATGGCCAGAATATGCCTAGGTGTAGCTCTTGAGACTGTCTGCTCATTGTGAGGCGGCATGTTCCCTGTGGTTCTTGACGCACCTTCCAAATCCATCTTCTGTACCCACCTAATCTCACATAGTTTAATCTGGTGTTTTTGACATGATTAAGACCTGAACAAACGAACATATGATTGAAATGGGCTTACATGTCTCAAGGGTTGTTGTACTTACTGTTGTTGTACTTTAACTATACTGTATGTACATAATTCCTCTGAGGATTTTTGGTAATACATTATTTTACAGTGGCTTTATTCCATACTGTGTTCAATATTTGTAAACCTCATTCACACTTTCAGCTATAGTCTGTGAACGTCTCCACGTTACATAATGTACTTAAACTGACTCGACAGTACAGGGCGTTACCCTACTTGTATACACTGTGTACTTGCACCCCTGTAAGTGCATGATGTAGAAGAGAGATTATCATTAAACGCTATTTTGTTCTCCATTTCCTTAGTTAGGAGCTGAGTTAGTGCAGTTCAAAGAGCTTTGACCAACCAATATGACATTATATGCATTATACTCTCATTTATGACATTAAATGTCATAAATGAGAGTATAATGCACCCAAAAATGGACATTCACAGAAATATAAGATAAGATTATATTAAAAAGCTATGAGTAAATCTAATAAATGTAATTAACTTCTTATTAGCATAATTTCTTCGAGATAGAGGTTTTGCCCACTTTCAACTGCTTGACGTCTGTGAATGTCAGCTTGAATAAAAGCATCAAATCAGTGTGTATGAGATAGTTTTTGAAATCACACACATGATTCAGACCTGCAGTTTACTTAAACTAATGAGCAGCAGAAATGATGTTGACACTCAGTGGCCCAATTTTGAGCCATTTCATTTTGGCTGATAGGAGCCTCTGATGTCAAGATAATCTTCCCTGTTGTTTATAAGTTACAGCTGTTCTGACACTGAGAAGTGGAAAACAGAGCAATCTCTGAGGAACACAGATGGTGGTGGTGTGTGTGAGTGCATGTTAATTTGTGTTTTGTTATGCATATGTACACGTTTGGGTATAAAATAGGAGCATGATAAACAAGAAAGAGACAGAAGAAGATCTCCTTTAATGGAAATAGCAACTGCACATCTACATAAAGTAAATTGTCGTTTATCTGTACTGTTCTCTTGCGAATATGCTATTCTGTTTAAAGGTGCTAAATTAAATGCACCCTCTTTTGCATCGTGGCTGTGAGTGAGCAACAATTGTCCTTTACGCATGGAGAGGACAAAACCAGCAAGTGTTGGCAATCTCTAGGCACATCAAGATTCGATTAGATTCTGAGGCTACGATGCGATTATAAAGCGATTATCGATTCATCTTGATGTATCAAAATGTTTATATACATGATTTATTTTACTTACTGTGTTTATCTGCTATTGTTATTGTAAAAGACTGCATATTTGTAATGATTCATGATTAAAAAACAGATGACTTTACTTCCATTATATTTTATTAATTAAATATTAGTAACAAATAGAAGAGATGTTTCAACTGGAGGGTTACATTTCCAAACATTGCAAAGAGAACCAACACGAAAATGAAATTGGGCCTGTAGCAGCATCCTCGTGACAAGCTGTCCTTATTCCCAAATAAATAATAGAAACTTCTCTTCAAACAAAGCCTCCTGTTATAGGCAATGAACATTCAGCTCTCGTACAAAAATAACGCTTTCTGGAACATGTGGTGAATCTAAACATACAGTGATAAAGTGTTATGGTGACACTAGATTCTGTGGCAATGGATGTCCACGCATAGCATGTTACTACCATCCAACACGCTTTCCACACTGATTCCATGACTTGAGCTTTGGTTTGGTAGTAGAGTGAGAGTATCGCTGTATTCGTAAAAATGTTGAGCTGCATGTAGTATCTCAGTTCCAAAGTGTGCAACATAGTGATTTGCTTCGCCCTTCCCGAGTTAGTAGAAGAACAAGTGAAATGCTTCCATACGTTAGCTTTTAAGCCAGGGGGTGTCGGTTGGATTGTATCCATATTTGGCTGCTCAAGTGCAGCCGCCCTCACCAACACGCTGCTAGTATTTAGCCTAGTTTAGAACGTAAACAAGACAAACGTGTATTGCATCTGTTGCGTTCAGCGGTAGATGTAAGGAACGGACAGCCCGGTGTCACAGAATTGTTACAGGCTATCCTAACGTTGAGAATTGAGTTTTAAATGTCAGATTATTGAGTTTTCTGCATCGAGTCATAATCGTTCAAGAAAGAATCACGATGCATCTAAGAATCAAATTCTTCTCCCACCCCTAAAACCAGCCCACCCAAAAATATTTTTCATGAAACTGTCATGGTACAAAATAGACTTCGGCTGGATGCTAGAATCTAGGTAATTAATGGGAAACACTGTATTCATCGTGTCAAGGTGAGTCAGAGGCATTAGTAAAAGACAATAGTGTTGTGAAAACTGGCACACAGCACCAGGGAATCAGACCACGGCGTAATACAGCAAGAAGGCCGCTCATTGTTCAGCCTTTTATTGAACAGACTGCCCTGAGTGAGTAAGTGGTGGTGAGAGACACAGAAAGAGAGTGAGACAGAGAGACAGAGAGAGAGAGAGAGAGAGAGAGAGAGAGAGAGAGAGAGAGAGAGAGAGAGAGAGAGAGAGAAAGAATACTCAGGAAGATGCTGGCCTACATTTTGTACATTTTGTCCAGTGGAGTACTGTGTCAGCAGCACACACACATACAGGCACTAATTAATTTGTAAACCACAGGCCCGTATGTATACTGTCAAAAATCCAGTTACTTACACATTGTCACACAGATCATGTTGAGCTCATATCATGTAAATGCATTTCAGAAGTCACAAACAGTGAAGCTAATTTATTTTTTAATTGGTCTGAATGTTTAAATTGGACGGGATGTCTGCAAAGTCTGTGGAATTTCAATTAGTTTACTCTTTCTGCAAAAGCATTTTTCGTCTTCTTTTTAAAGATATTTTCTCGGGGGCATTTTTGCCTTCTACAGATGACAGTGTAGAAATTGTGGAGAGACAAATACAAAAAAGGCCCCAAGACCCGAGATGTTGCAGTTATTTGGCATGAGTTGTAACCCCTTGACTACCAAGGTGCTCTGTCAAAACACTTGGAAAGTTTGATAGACTTACTGGATGTGTGGGTGTCAGAAGGAGAGCCTTCAAAATGGACTTGTAGAGACTCATATCTTGAGTTTAAACCTGCCCTTAAAATGTGTATGATACAGTAGTCAGTGTTTGACTCTGAGTGCAGTGATGATGGCAATGAGCCAGGGCTCTTCTTAATGTTCCTCTATCAACACACAAGTCAAATAAAAACAAAAAAAGGGACCCCAATGTCGGAGCATATCTTTGTGATTGAGGGATTGCCTCCACACGGGCTCTCAACATGGCAACGGCTAAGCTGGCGGCTAGAAGCTAACAATGCTAACAGCATGAACAGTGCAAACAACGGCAACAGTGTGCAGCTGGGGGGCAACCGGAGGGTGGGCATAGAGCTTCCACGATGACGGCGTGGGTCGGGATAGCGTTATCAGCGGTGATTGTCCTTTGAGGGCAGTGCAGGCGGCGATTAGCAAGGCAGTGGGCTACAACAGAGAGACACATGCACTAAAATGCTTAAACAGAGCAAAGAGAAGCTCGGACACACAGAGGGAATATGACTTACTTCTCTGCTCAGGATGCGATTATTGCATCATATCTTTACATTGCAAATAGTTGTTTGCTGCTATATTAGTATTCTCATATGCTCATACTCAAATTTTACAATTTCAGTGGTGCTATTCTAAATTGACAAAAGTGGAAAATGATTTGAAATCACGATAACTGTAATTGCACAATTCTTTAAATCTATTCTTTAATCATTATTGCAACATGGCAGTTAGTTAAGTTCACAAATGTCAAATTGTCGGACAGTCACAGCCAACAAGAAAGAGATAATTACAAGACGAAACAAGTACAAGAAAGTTAATGTGTCCCTGCTGTCTGCGAGCAGTGTCAAAGTATAAAAGTAAAGAGTTCCAGTATGTTAAAAACAACAGTCAGAAACAAATGGAAGTGGTCTACAGACAAAAACCAGGTCAATAGATCATCTGTTTAAACAACGTTGACTTGTTGCCATACGCACAAGCGTGGGCTCCTACACTTTGTTCATATGCTGTTCTCTTTCTGTGCACGTCTGTGGGAGTATCATCATCACCATGTGATGCTTCTGTTGGCTTTGAGGAATACGTCCCTGACTTAGTGAGTCATCTATGATTAGCCGTTACAGCAGCAATGGATTCTGCAGAGCATTTGTCTTCACTTCACTGTCAATCTGCAGGAGTCTCACTGAGCTCTACATTGAGCTGTTTGTGTTTCTTGGATAAGACGTCAATGCTCCTGCTGTATCCAATCTATACCGGCCTGCTGTTTCTGCTGCTCGCCTGAAGGTAAATGGCAAAGTGTTTGGCGATGAATCGAGGCTGAGTGATTTTTAGAAATCATAACACACTGAAAAGCTACTTAGCCCACGGTTACTATGCCCAGCCCTACTAATATAACGTCATCGGTGTAGAAGCTGTTATATAGGACCAGCCACTTGAACTTCAAAGTGTAAAACACCATGTTGGTAATGGTGCGGTGTGTTTGTGCAATATGGGATGAACAGTTGAAACGTTGTTGTTTATTTACCTGCAGCTAAAATATTTAAATATCCAAGTATGCATATGCCTTATTTCACGATGACTCATGAAATCCCAGAGGCACAATATCTGCTGTCAAATAAAAAGCTAGAAATGTGGGAATCTGCATTCTCCTCTCCAACTGTCGACATCATTTTTTCTTTTTTTTTTTTAAAAAGAGCAAACTAATTTCAATGCAGACAAAACAAAATACCATTATATTTCTGCATATATTGATGCATTTTAGCTTCAGGTGTAAATTGGGTTATTTTAATGTCAGCACATTCAGAGGTCAAGGCTGATTAATGTTCTTTTTTCTGTCTATGGAGTGTTCGCTGCCTGCGTCTGCAAATTTGAGTGACAGAAATGGGTCGTGTCTACCGCAGACCAGACAAACCAGAACAGTCCCAAATCTGTAGAATGAGAAATGCGAGGGCACTCCATTAACATACATTGTTTTTTTTAACCAACTCATTATAACCCTTAAGTGACTAAAAGCATCCCCTTTTTCATGAGGATGTGTTTTCAGCTCCCCTCATAACACATCAAACAAAAGGTGAGCTGTTTAATAACTGAAACAGGAACGAAGAAGAACTAATGTCTGCAATATTACTGTACATAAAACAATAACACTTTAAAAAAGAGTGACATTATCATATAATTTATTTAGGAATGCTGATCACACAAAAGAAACAAAATGCCAACGATGTGAAATAATGCAGAGACAAACATCGAAACAAAACCGGAAGTTTACTGAATTTGTGTCATAGGAAATGTTGGTATGAAAGTCACTGAGTTTAACATTCATAAAAAAAATGTTTGGCTGCTTTCACAAACCTGATCATTCTCACTGCACACCATCTTTAATCTCCAGTTATTTTCAACTTCCCAAGTTAAAATAACACAAAAACATGGGTTACGCTTTTTTTTTAATTTAATTTCTTTCCAATAATTTCCTATTAATTTCAAAAGGAGGTTCCTGGAAAGAACTACAGATATGTAATTTGATACTTCATATAAAAGGAAATCTTTACTTATGAGTTTAATTTTTAAACATAGTTAAAATACAATGTTCTTCAGCAAATGCACCACTATGAAGAATTGCTGCCTAAAGAGTGGGAATCAATCAAAAACTACAACAATCTGGAGAGGTCTTGAAAACAAGGAACAAACAAAAATCAATGCAATAAAATAAATCTACCTGTCGTCTAGTCAACACAACCCTTGATGATAAAGATTGTGTTTTGAAGTTGTAAAGTGCAATTGGAAACTGAGAATGTACGTTATTTTTCAATATTTACTACAATTCAACGGTTTCTTGTGTTTTAGAGCTACAGAGATTTGAGATGGTTGTTCTGAAAGAGCATGAAAAAATATTGACTAGCTTTAGGGTGAATTCAAGGGAAGCGCATTGATTTGCGATAATGTTTATTCTCAAGTGTATTCGGTAGCCCGTCTTTGACTCCACTGATGGTGAAGGGCAGGCCATTCAGCTGCTTCACTCTCACTGTGTGTACGTGTGTATTAAAGTGTGGTCAAATCATCGCCTCAGACAATTTCCTGACTGATGAATATTGAGTGTTGACATTTCTTTGAATCCGGGTGGCAGTTCAGTGAGCACAGCAAGAAAAACTTAAAAGTAGGTCAGTGTCTACCTGGCCGCTTCACTCTTACTGAAACATGCATGTTTGGCCTCAGCTAAACTGCAAACACACGGGCACAAAACAACAGCCACAATTGTTAACCATTATCTCGCCGCCCCCTCCTCCACTCTGATGTAACCCCACCCCCCTTTCCTACCTGCAGAAAGATGTGTTTGAAAGGAACTGTGGCAGTGTTTTGTGCCTTGCTCTCCGGAGAGAGCCTTATTCAGTAAGGTGCTGTGTTGGCCAATCAAATACAGGCAAGAACAAGTTCCTGGTAGCTTACTTTGTAACGTGATCAGTGTATTTCTATTCTTAAATCTTAAAATAAATGGATCTGAACTTCGTAAATCATATTTCATATCATTATATTTCATCAGATGTGTGCCAGCTATTGCAGCTCCTTGCATTGCTGTAACACAGGGCTGTCAACCTGAACAACATTGATTCTAAAATGACACTACGCCATAGTTGTAGCAACTTTGTATGGGCCCCATGGCCAGCAGGGGGCAGAGTCTGCGACGACACTGGCATTATCGTGGTCGAGAAAAGAAACCCTTCCAAAAAGCAGGAAAAATATTTTCCCTAAACTATACTGTAGATGTCATTGTCTCCTTTTCGGTTCCAGCATCAGTCATCTGGTATCGGAGAGTTACAGTTCCCATGGTAGATATAGACAAGTCCATCACAGCGATAGTACATCTGAAACACGTCTCCGTATCCGTGGTCCCGCCACCAGGTGCACAGCTGCCGGTTCCACCCACAGGCCAACGAATAAAACAGTTCAGGATGCTCCATGCCGATCATGGTGAAGAAGTCCTGGTCCCCCAGGTGGCCCCTGAAGCGATACTGGTCTGCTAGTTTGGCCACATTGCTTGGCTCCAACAATTGGTTGTAGAGTGCCGAGTCCCTCATAGCACCTAGGTCCAATAACATCACACCGCTGTTGAAGCCCGGGAGGCCTTCAGGATGAGGATCCCCTACTCTGGTCTGAGGGTTCTCCTTACGATACTGCCAGAAGGTGTGTCTGAGGAAAGACAGAAAGGTTCACATGAAAAAGTGTTCTGTGGGAGAATAAAGTGCCCACAAAAGAGGCATGGTTTACCGCTATTGTGCGGGTTAGCGAGTTAGCTTGCTAACTGGCAGGTTAGCTCATTAGCCACAGTAGCTTGCCAGCTAGTCCTTACCAAATGTCCAGCACCACCATTACTGCAACGGCACATGAATGAATATTGTGTTCTTTTTCTGGTGTCACTGGCACTAAAAGCTGATCTGAATGCCTACAAAGTTATTTTTCTCACACCCAAGGAAAAAAGTTGCACGACACATTTTATCAAGAGATTTATTCCAAGTGCTTAATAAAATATAGGATGACTGGAACATGCAGTTGCAAAAAAAAAAAAAAGTCAGGAATAATGGACAGCTCTGTTTCTATGTAAAAACACAACCACTTTCTTGTGTTGATTAAAAAAAAGAGTGTCTTTCTGAACCTGAACTCATCCCTTTGCAAAGTCTGGAGCTTGTACACCAACGGTGAAATGTCTCACTCGTACGTACGTTTGGGCTGTTGCACATTTAGAAAAGTGAGGGTCAAGTCTGTTTCAGTCTACGTTTGCTAAACAAACAGCACTGGCCAAAGACACGCTGTTCCAGGAGTGTCAGAGCGTGCTGCAGTGCCAGATGCTCGTGCCAACTCAGCACCCTGTTCTGCCAACACACCAACTCTTAAGCAGCTAAATGACACACAGAGCTTCATTCAACAAGCATTTGTATGCAGAGTAGTTACTTGTGTCTACAAAAGTAGACCTTTTGTGGGATTTATTAATTATTTTTATCTTATTTTAAAGTTTACCCTGGTGAGAAACGTTTTAGTTTAGTGTCATAGATGGCACATGCTTTATGTTAGAAAATACAAGTGTAATAAAGGATCACTATTGTTGGCCCACTTGACTAACATATGAGCCAGCAACAGTCCTTCTGTATTTGTAGGTTGCATGGTAAATTAGATCTAGGTAAGTTACAATATATGGGCGCTTTCTAGAGTGGGACCAGATGTTCACAGTATACTTTATAAGAAGGAAGTACTATTTAAGTAAGGGCCAGGGGTCTCATTTATAAAACAGTGCGTAGGATCCACACAAAAAAAATATATTATAATTTATAAAACCGTGCACACACCTGCCAGTGCGAAATTTCCTTTTAGAAATCCAAAATCAACCTGTTAATGTGCACAGCTGGTTCAGCCTCGCATCCCGCCCTCTACACGCCCACATTCAGCCATAAATGATCAATGCAAAGCACCTTATGAGTGTTGACGCATAGACATGAGCCCGCTGATCAATGGGTCGTTATGGTGAATCACAGCAACTACCGAGAAGAAGAAGACCTAGAAAAGGATTTTTTTAAATACAGAAATCGAAGTGCTTGTGGATAAAAGAATGCCTGAATACTCGTTCCCTTCTTTCATTTACGCAGTCCTAACAGTGCCAGTGACAATCTATCGTGCAATATAACACATCACAAGTGTCACAGTAGTATTTATCTTTACAGTAATCAGACTGATTGCGATCAAAATTAACTCGACAATCAGTGTTAACCACCACCCTGGATGTAATTTAAAAGAATGAGGCAGCTCACATTTAATTTCTACAATCTAGCCTCAATTCACCACCTCACCATCGGTGTCGACAATTTCCTGTCTCCAAAATGTTCGTTTGTATGGGTCAGAGCTTCCGGTACGCACAGTCTCCCGTCAAATTAGTTTTTATAGATCACAAATTTGCTTGGGAAGGGGCGTGCTCCTCTCTTAGGCCTCGTTTTGTGTGTATGCAATGGTTATAAATGAGATCCCAGTTCAGTTGGCCCAAGCTCGGAGATACAGTCTGCATTCAGAAGAAGAATATCCCCCTTCTAAAGCACGGAGTGCATGTTTGCATATTCAACCCCTGAAGTATAAGTATGTATTAGTTATTTATCTTATCTCTCAAGACGAACAGATAAACCCCACGAGGGAGAAATAACAGTACTTTCATGTTGCTGTGGTTATAATTCTTATATCAAGTCTATGGAGACCGCTCGTTTCTGTGCTGCGGGTGTACTATTTTTATTTTTTGTTGAAGTGAAGTGTTTGCTGTATGGGATAGTATTCTTTATTGCATGTATGTGTACACGCACAAACTCTTTATAGAATTGAGATCATTCTTAGTACTGGCCAAGGCTGAAGAAACCTACTGTAGATTAACATGAATTAATGTAGGAGTTAGTTGCCTTAAAAACACATGGCAATAGAAGACAGACCGAGCTGTTGCAGGGCAGTCAATTTTGAAAAATAAAATAAAATAAACTCTTTAAGTCACATTAATAAAATCAGCTGCATGCTCTGTTGATGCAGATAAACGCATGTGGGGAAAGCTGTGTGGAATAATTATGATTTATATTGTCGAGGGTACCTCTCTCTATGCAGCTTGATCAAATCTAGTGGGAGCAGAAGATTCTGAGTCACGCTTTGATATTATAGCTGACCTATATTCAGCAGCTGTAGCTTGTCCACACAGTTTTATACAATCTGTTGGTTGGGTAGCTGGGGACTTGTGGCCTCTGTGGAGCATTCATCATCTTTAAGACATACACTGGGTCTACGTGCCCAGAGACACATTCAGGGTGAGTAAGTCAGGAAGGGAACATTTACAGACTTTTCCATTCTGTTCCACTTTCTTATGGCCGTCATATAAGACTGTCATGTCTCATAACTGCTATGCTGTCAGGCAGTAAAGCTAGAGTTACCAGAAGTATATGAAACAAGTTTTTGTGGTTAGAAATTAAGAGATAATTTACACATAGACACAATTTACTTTTGTTAATTTATATTGTATATATTGTACTTATATAGAATTTCTACAAATAATACTGCAGCTAGGCTATTGATGAAGCTGATCAAAAACATTTTAGTATCTCCACCTGGAGGATCATGCACTCGGTTGAATGCATGCGTACGTCTGTGAGTGAGTGTGCACCTCTGTGTCTGTCCACGGCTAATCTCCCATTCTTCTGCGGAAAACTGCATAATATTTTGGGTGGCCAGTTATGGCTGAATGCCCAACGACCTCTCAGGGTTAAATAGTTTGCACACCTTTATTGTTTTGACGATGTGGTTGGCTAACATAACTTCCAACACACACACACACACACACACACACACACACACACACACACACACACACACACACACACACACACACACACACACACACACACACACACACACACACACACACACACACACACACACACAGCTGCTACTACTACGTGGGCAGGAAGGTCGGTGAGATTGATTTTGTTTTTGGCGAGATTGTATGCAATGTCTTATATGACAATTTTGAGTAGATTGCTTACATACATCACTGCTTTAAAACATTTTTAGAATAGAGAGTGTTTTTAATATCTAAAACCATTAGTAGCTAGACGACGGGTTGGCCAATTGTGGGTTGTATTCATTCACTCACACAATACAGCAGTGGTCGTTGCAGACACATCTGGCTGAGATCTGTACTCTACTGAGTGCACCTTTCTTGTTCTCTTTCTAACTGGCTGCGCAAGGACAACAGGGAAGATACGTTTGGTTTCTTTGAAGTGGTTCAGCAAAGATTTCAAAATGAAAACTGTCACCCCAGAGACAGAAAATTGTCTTTTATATCAGTGTATATAGATTTTCTTTTTGAATCAGATGATGATTACCCAGTACAACAAAATTTTTTATAAGAATCCCTTAAATTGTGTAAAAAAAAAAAAAAAAAAAAACGATTTGCCGTTTCATGAGGAGTTATGAAGCAAACTGATTCTAGGTTCTGAACAGTTGCCAGGCAACTAGTGGAGACTCCATGCATTTAAGTGTGTTTCCAAAATCTCACACTATTTCTTTAATAAACTAAACTAAGATAAAATAATGATACAAAAAATCCTGAACAAACATATCTGACATAAGCCAATATTGGACTAAACATTTTCTCTACAGGAATAGCATAAACTTGAACTTTCTTTGAATTATACTTTTACTGATATCCAGAAAATACATCAGTAGCATAAAATACGCTCAGAAATATTTTCCAGTCAAGTTCTAAATAACATCATACTATTTAAAGAAGAACTGCAGGCCTCGATACACAAAAGGCACTGGTTTACAATTACTAGCTTAACTACATCCCTCTCTCATATCAAATAACTCCCTCATTTCGAGGCACAAAAAACATCAAGAGTTTGGCGAACATTGCATAATAACTTGTGTGCTGGTATAAAACATCAATCAATCAAGAAACTTCTTGTCAATATGCAAGCATAACACAATTTCAGTTGCATCAGCCTCAAGTGGTGAAATGGGATAACTTCAATATATACAGTATACGGATCATTTTAAAATTAAATTATTAAACTGCACATTAGTCACATTTTTCAGATGTAGTTTCTCCTGCTTCAGATTTTGAAAAGTGGTGAGATTTGAAGGGCAAGTACAAAATGCAGCTAAATGCATGTTCTTTGTCACAATGACATCAGTTTCTTCTGTTCCTTTGTACCAGTACACTCAAACAAGACGATAAGGGGTCCTGGTTCTGAGGTACACAAATGACATAGAGCAAAACTTGGGAATAATTGGGATGCATCACACAACAGAGACTCTGTAGAAAAAGCAAAAAGAGTGTGACTTGCTTCTGGATAATGTCTCTCATTGTGTGTGCTTGTGATTTTGGCTATGACTCTTATGTGAGTGGGTCTTGTCTCTTGGGTTTATGAAACATCACAAATGCAGCTGCTGGGAAAAGACATGTGACATGTTTTCTAACGATGAACTTTTTCTGTGGCAGGATGTGTTCTGAATGCGGCTGGTGGGTGGATGGATTCTACAGCATAATGCTCCATCCATTACACCGAAAAAGTGTGGGAGCTGAGAGACCTCTCCACTCAACACTTCAGGTGAGAGAATTGCACACAATACTTTGCTAATACCACGTTTGAAAATTAAAATATTACAAAGTCCATTGACCACTGGCTAATGGTTAACAAGCCAGCAGACTGGGCTCACTTGGGGTTTCTCAAATGTTCACTCTGGTAGCGTCATCTTCTAAAGAAAAAACACTTAATGTATTGACAGTGTAACAATGCTGGTGTGTTTTGGGGTGCAGCAAAGACAGATTTGTCCCTTTTCTCCAGTGAATTTCCAGCCAAATCTCCCATTGCTCTGAATAAAAGACAGCCCTTATTATAAATTACTACTTCCATTAAAGCATAACGTGAATCCCACATTTGGTAAGCTTGTCTCAGTCATATATTCTCTCCAGTGAGGCTCTTTGGAGCTTCCCATCATGAAATTCTGTTTCACCTAGGCTACAATTTATAACTGCTTAACAAAGACTTATATAAAACAGCCCCCAACTTCAAATGTAATTTTTTTTAAAAAAAAATCAAAAATCAAAAGCATGCTATACTGTTGATATCGATCAACAACCCAGTCGATACTACACTCAAATATGCTGGTAGAATGAGTTGTTGTCCTTCATGACACTGCACATGTTCATACTGATATACAAAGAGAGAAGCAGTTGGGACAGTTGGTGTGAAAGTCTTGTTAGCATCCCTTTAATTTCAACCGGTGAGGCTGTGCATGCTAAGATGCACGATCTCCTGCTATGTTGCTGTGTGTTTTTAAATGAGTGTGTCCGGTGGCCGGGCATTCCCAGGGTTAGTAACCCATTGAGCCAGAGCAGTGGCAGGGCAGAGATACAGATCTGTTTAAAGATGCTGGTGCCAACTGGAGTCTGGCAGAAAAAACTACATTTCACTTCTAAAACTACTCACGCAGAAACCTGACATCACCAACATTTAAAGTATGCAGACAAAGCTTTGTCTCACATGCACACAAATACTGTGTGCCCGGCTTTCATAAAGGAGAGCAGCGCAGCAAAGAATGGGATTAATTTAGCTGATAGCAAAATATCTTCAGGGTACCGATCTTCAGGATCAGCTCGGGACATCTCTATACATTACATACATAACATTGAGGACAAACTTTTTTATGGCATTATGCATTATGAATAGTAGATTACATCCTTAAAACAAAGATTACCTTTGGCAAGAGCCTGAAGTTCTCTAGTCATAAGTAAGTCATAATATGCAAATGTGAACTTAGGAAAGAGTGATATTAAGATACTTGTACACTTATAACACTGAAAATGTAATGCCTTAAAAAAATTTATTAATATAGTGGTAGTTGTTGAAAAGGTTATATGAGGAAAACTTAGATTTACATGTACAGAAGATTAGGCTGCTGTGAATAATAGTCTTAATATGCATTCTAACTCAAATCAAATGTTATGATTCGTTGTTTTATTCACAGTTTTTAAAAGCCGGGAGGAAACCACCTGGCTGTATGTTTATCTCAGTAACCAGCTGCTTAACACACACACACACACACACACACACACACACACACACACACACACACACACACACACACACACACACACACACACACACACACACACACACACACACACACACACACACACACACACACACACACACACACACACCTCATCAGCACCTGACAAGAACTCTGTGATCTGACATCACACCCACAATGTCCCTTGACTGGTTACACAGGCATCATGCACATGTGGCGTTACGCTACACTTAATTGGGTGGTGTGGCGTATGCACACACACACACCACAGGTTTGTGTGCATACGCAAACGCTACACCTGACATAACAAAAATGAACTTAGTCACTGGTTGTGTGAGCTTGGTGAAATTGAGAATGAGGTGCACTTTTTGTTTTATGTCCTATCTATGAGGACATAAGGGGTGTACTCTTTAGTAAAATGAACTCCATTTATGTTGATTTCTTTTGTCGGGATGACTATGAAAAAATTGATCAATCGGTGAAATAATATGAAATTTTGTAATTGAATAAAATGTAATGAAATGTTTGACCACTGCAGCTGTATCTTTTGTGTCTTATAAACCCATGAGGGTTGAGCACGTTATGTGAATTATACGTGTAAAATAAATAAATCAATCATGTAAGAAGCAGGTGTGGTGTTGAGTGAAGCTACAATGGTGCACTATCAAGCAACGTCCGATACTACACCTAACATTTAGAAAATAGAACATTACTTCACTTACACACACACACACACACACACACACGATGCTGTGGCTGGATGGAAAACAGTGACGTAGTCAAAACAAAGCAGACATGTTTATTTTGCTGTCTTAGAGAGGAATGGAAAAATCTGCTGAGGAACAAAGACCTTGAATGTCCCTTGTTTACATGGAGAGACAGAGACACACACACAAGCACACACACACACACGCACACACACACACACACACACAACACACACACACACACACACACTAATAAGTAGGACATTTGGATGCATAACACTTTTGTTATTATTGAGTGGTTTGTGAATCTTCATCACCTTAATCAGAAGCCTCTGAACAAAAGTCAATATGAGAAAGAAAAACTGGCTAATAGGTTTAAAGTGGGACGGATGGATCTGACTTGAGTGTGCCAACAGACGCACAAGTTTATCTTAATTGTAGGAACTAAAATGACAACTTTTCTTCCCATTCCACAAAATAGGACTCCTGCAGCAATGGTTAAATTTGTCTTGACACCAATAATTTATAATAAATACTCAAAGTAATGGCAAAGTAATGACAAAAACTAAAAATCTAACTCAGCTTTTGACGCAAACTTTCAATACTTGTTGTGTCTCTTACACACAGATACTTCCAATGGGCAGTTTGCTATGTGGTATAAGCTGTTTATCGAGTATAAAAACGAGAGAGGAAGGAAGAGTTCAGTGCTCTGACCTGAAGTCAAAGTGGGTTCAATAAGTTTACTTAATACATGTCAAGTTCCCGATGAACCTGACATGTAGGGCAGCTAATACAGCCAGTTACAGAAGGTTACATGGATCCTATCAGTGTGTTCGTCAGTTTTGGGGATGAGCAGATTGTTTACTTACTCCACACAGGTCTAACAAAAGAGACAGGAGACACTTCTGAATCACAGGATGAGAACAAAACATCTCCCAACCAGAGGAGCCTTTCTGCTGCGTACATTCTGCCAAATCTTAAGCTATTTTAAATCCTTCATGTCAAATAAATAATTAATTCCTGAAAAACATCCCATCACACCGTCAGTGTTGCAACTGTGACTGTATGTCTGCTATCATGAATCATAGCGGTAAAATGGCGTTGTTCACTGGTTTGTGGCTAGTTGATTTTGTACAATGGAAATAATTATCTTATAATAAATGGGGAGGGCAACACCTCAATGTTTTTCTTTTTTTCTTCTCTTCATTACAATAGCAACATTCAGCATGTTGTTTTAAGGGCTTCCACTCAGTAACATTCACTGTCACACATTCAGTAAATCCGGCCTAGGAATTATGCAAAAACTGAAGCACACAATGATGATTCAGGTGTGACAGAGCTGAAGCATCATACTATACAGATTTAGGAATGTTATGTTGTGTGTAATGATTCAACCCCCTAACTTTGTACTTGAAGACGATCTGATCATTTAAATCCCTATTCTTAACGCAGTTTTGATTTTTAGAACTTACCATTATTAAATGTTTGCGTTTATTTTATAATGAAAATCTAAAATCCTGGAATGACAATCATTACATGGATCATTAGAGAAGCCACTTTGTTTCCCTCAAATATTGCATGACAACTTTTAGTTGGGGAATGACTGAAATGGCTGTTAACACTGCTGAGGTTCTTGTGAATCGGAGCCTGTATGAGAGACTTCTGATGTTCTTTCTCACTTAGAAACTGTGAAAAATAACTGTGAATGTGCAAGTGAGGCCCATTAAAACGACAATCCATCTGGGGTTAACAAATGTGAGTCAGATTAGTACTGTGGCTTTTATCCCATTAGTGGGAAAGATATAAAAAGGATACTGCTAATGTGGCTGCTCTCACCAATTTTATGCTTAAATAAATATAGCATATCAGCATTGCAAAATAAAATTTGCTTTTGATGACCTTTCCAACTTTCTAAGAAGATTAGGCACGGTCCAACTCATAGAGAAGATACACTGAGTGGTCAAAACAAGATCTGACTAACATAACATTTTCGATCCAAAACAGTTTTTGATTGTCCATGCTTTGGACACATTTCAGCTGCGTTACGTCTTGATACCCAGCCCTAGTCACAACTGCACTAGGACATGTGTAGTTGGAATCAATTAAATGAATGTAAAAACAGCCAAATGTTGGACTGCAGGAACAATTATCTATTTATTTTCACCCTGTGTTAGACCTGGGATCCATTTGTTCAAAACTTAACTTGTTGGTTGAACACATTTTTAAATCACAAAATATTTTGTGTGACAAATTTGCATCACTAACATCTGACGTGTTGTGCCACACTGCCTACCTGTAGACCGGCTGCATCTCTCTGGTGATACCGATTACCGCTCCTGGAGGAAACTGGTCAAATTCTTGGAAAAGGTCCCTGATGTTGGTCCTGTATTTCAGGTCCAGGTCGAGCTGCACTATGCGCGTCAGGCCTGAGAGGAGAACACAACACATTGATAAGCATCAAACTGTAAAAACATCCACGATTATTCTAAACATGTAGAAACCGATTGTCGTTTGATTGCTTGCTCTATGTGAGTGAATGATAAATGATAATTCATTTTTAACCAATGACAATAGATGACAAAAACAACTTCTCCATTTTTTTTTTTTTTTTTTTTAAATTGTCACAGGAAATGAGCTTCTGAGTCACAGGTTGTACACGTAGGTTGAATCTCATCCGGTGACAGAATACACAGTGAGAGGCAAGAGGAGCAGACTCTGACTAGACTGTTGACAAGCTTAACACGATTAAATGCTTGCTCAGTTTGTGGGGCGAATTGTTTAGAAAGTTGAGCATGACAGTAAAAAACTCTGGGAGCTGGGAGTGAACAAACAGTAAATTATTTTTTGTGGATGAAATGGTAACAGCAGTATCCAGGATATTCAGGCCCTCATCTGTTCATTGTTTCAGCTTCCTTTGTTTTGGCGGTAGGCATGGTGACGAAAAGGGTGGGAAATACTCAGGAGCAGCCAGAGGAACAACAGGATTATTGAACTGATGGAAACATTTGTCAGCTTCAAACTCTCAAATACAAAAAAAAAAAAAACATTTAATGGCAGAAGGCTGGTTTAACAACTGCAGAATTGGTACAACGGGTGCTAAAGGACTTAAGAGATTAGATTACTTAAAAATAATGCTGCATGGGTTGTCTGCATCATGGGCCTTCAGAGCTCCGTTTCAGTTCTATAAAAGCCTTGGTGAGACCCAGCAAGTGTAGAATTTGTAAACTAATTATAATTACAGCTGCACAAAATGTGTAGTATACAATATGGAGGGAAAATATGCTACATTCTGTAATCCAATACGTAATAAAGAGATATTCATGAGAAGGAAAATAAAGAGGCTACACTTGAAAAATAAAGATAATTACCTATCAGTTCAATACATGTGCAAACAAGGAGCTGCACGTTTGCTCGACTAATCTTGGAGCTAATGTCCCATCTTCACGTTGTACTGTTTATCTACTACGGTTTTGCAATGAACACCAGTGTTGCTTGAAAGTCATTATAAAATCAGCACAGCAATTTTGTGTCTGGCAAAAAAAAAAATGGTATATGCATTGGGGTAAAAATAAAAAAAAGGTGTCCAATGCAGGACTGTACTCAAAGGGCCAAACATCACAGACAAACGTCCTAATTTTGGAAAAAGAAAAACACAATTGCAACTTGGGCCTCAAAAGAGCCAGCTGCCATGCAAAACAATGAAGGGTAAAAATGTAACTATGGGGAGATCATAGCTGGGCTACACATTTGTTGCAAAGGTATTCGAGTGGCGGTTTCTGTTGAAACAAGTGGTGGAAAAAGAAGACTCAGCAGTGCGGCGGCGACCTCTTTTTCTGTGCTCTCCAAACAAGGAAGTTGCCATCACAATGCCTTCATGTACTGTGGCAACAGAGAGGGGCTTGGACGGATAATCTCTGAGTGGTCAACGCTGTTTGTTTGTACGAACGGGGCTTAACTAGTGACAAAATAACAGGAAGAGCGCCTGGAGTTGTTACAACACTGGTGTGGTGGGTTTGATGTTAGATCAATGACTCGACACACAGTCCTGTGAAGGTGAAAGTATGGCAGTGGTTGATCACCGCTTATTATGATTTCAATAAAAAGGTGATTTAGTGTACCACAAGACTCCGGTGTTTGTTGTATTGTATTGTATTTTGTATTTTCACAACTGCCTTAAAGCCATCACTCTCTTCCATAGATGCCCAATTATGTTGCGTATAAGAGTTCCACTGATAGATTTTCTTATCATAAGAACAGAAAACTAGTCAATAACTGACGCAACACTGTCTGCATTGGTCGTTATTTTTACACCGCAACTAAAGCTGCCTTTCTGCGATCAAGTCCGTCTTAAGAACATTCCTCTTGCTCACGAACATCTTTTGTTTTGACATGATAAATGGAGTTGGTTATAATGCCACCTCTGTTATAAATTGTCCGGCATCATAGACTCCAGATAACAAGCGGCATATCTGACTTGGAGAAAACAATTTTTCAAACAAACATTTATTTGTTTGAGGCTTAAAATGGCCCGGACGCTTACTTGTCGACAAAATCCACTGTTTAAAAGCAGCATATGTTCATTGCAAAAGCATTTCTTGGTAAGCAGAAGCATAAAGGGAAAATGATCATCTGTGCGAAACAGATTCCGCAGTTGCTGTCAATTAGTGCATTAGTATTTCAGGCTTGACAGCTTTCCTTGTTTTTAGAAAGCCGGATATGAGACAAGAGAGAGTGACAAAGAAAAGAAAACAGGAGGTGCATTTCTCTTATTTGCATCTTCTTATCCCACTTGTATCTCTTTCTCTTCCTTCAATTCCTCTCTGCAGCAAGTAAGGGGGGAGAGGAAGCAACAGGTTTTTTGTGAAAAAAAAATTTGCTACACCGATGAACGTCTTCTGTAGTGCACAATTGCTCTGTACTGTATTGTTGTTCTAAAGATTTAAAGCCTAAAATGAGGCTGTTGACTGTTCGGCTGTTTACCAAGGACCAACAGACATAATACCCATAAATGTACCCATAAAGCAAAAATGAATTCCATTTGTAGGTCTATTTCAATTCCACACGCAATTAAGCAAACATATTTTAGAGGCGACAACTTTGGTATTAATACATTTTTCATATAGAAATATGAGAAGTCGTAGTCCTTTTAACTTGTTGACTATTTGGAGGTTACAAAAGGGTTTTCACTGAAACATATCCTTGTTTATTTTCAGTGGAGTCGGTTGTTTGAACTGACTTTCACCTGGATTCACCCTTTGTTCCTACCAGCAGGATTTAGAAAACCCAGATATCCTTAACAATGGTAGATCTCTGCTGATTCCTAGGTCTTGTGAGGACGAACATGGACGAACCAAAAGGATAAGTAGAAATAACGAGAGTTCAAATCCATCTTGGATGTTACGTTAGAGCTATAAAGTTATTGCAGGAATAATGTTGTTAGTGTGGCTTAGAACTTGCCTGAGGCTCTGGTCAGATCTGAGTAAACCTCAACTCAACCACAGCAACAAAACAACAGAGACACTTATCTAACATCACATTTTTTTTTTCAGGAAAAAAGTAGGTCGACCTCATTAAGCCCTAATGTTAGCCTGACGTGAGCACTTACTTCCTATTTGTAAGAGTCATTGTTGTCTGCTTTCGCCAACAGTCCCCTTTTTCAAAAGGATCACCTGAAATTCATTATCGCCATCATTGAATATGCAAACGTTGATGGGTTTCCTGCTGCAATAATAAACCGTCTACTGCTGTTTGCCGTAAACAGAGTCCACTAGTCACAAGCACTTGTTAGAAAATGCTTTTAGGAATATAAAGAGAAAAACAAAAAAAACACAAATAAGCCTCAGATCATGAGTTAAACATTAAATAAAAATGTTGTATTATTAAATCTTTTAAATCCCCTTTGTCAATTTTAGGTAGAATTTTCTGTTAATGATATTTGTATTATCTAATTTATTTATTTTTATTCCCAAAATGATAAACATAATAGGTATTTTAAATGACAGGAGTAGGCAGTACTAGCTTTGCTGGACTGTAATCCAAATTTAAACCTTTTCCAATATGACACCTTTGCTTTAGACAAAACAATGAAAACATACAATCTACTCTTGTTGACCATTAAATAAAACCACACCTTTCTAATATATTGCTGTCCGTGTATTGGTCAATCAGATCTGCTGCAGTTAGGTTAGCAACAGTATGGCTAGCTAGCTATGCTACACTAAGACTCCTGTCCAATCAATAAAGACTGTTTAAGTTGAAGCCTTTCAGACACCAATGACTACACTCAAACAAAGTCATTTGATTACAGCTGGACAAATTTACAAAAAGAAAGAAAAAAAAAAACAATTCATATTAAATCACTGCTTTTTTGTCTCGTTTTTGGAAACTTTGAATCAAAGTTGGATTTACGTCTGATATGAATGTGATAGGTTTAATTGCGGATTCTAGGGATGCTTGTTTGAAACAATATGCATTTCAACATGTGTCAGTCAATCAGTAAAGGGGCATTGGATCTCTCCACTAGTGAGAGGAAGTCAGGATATAGAATCCTAGCCCCAGAGCAATCTACACCAAAGACCAACTCATGTTCAACCCTTGTTGTCATTTTGTATTAACAAATCCATGTTGAAGAGTTATTATCTCTGTGTTATCAGCTCTGGGGAAACAGGATGGGAGGTCTGATTATAGCAGGTACGTCTTCTAAAGTTAGACTTCAGTGTTTGCAGAAGGACGTAGACTGTGCAAGTAAGTTTTTGGTGCTTCATCTTGGAATTTCACGAGGCGCTGATGGGAGGTGAAACAGATGGCTGTCAAGAGGCAAATAAAAGATAGAACCTTAAAACTATTGCAATAAAATCAGCATTTTTGACACCCATCTGTTGTGTAATTTTAGGCTTGTGTGACAACAAATAGTTGAGCTACTACATTGCTTTCAGGTAGCAGCTTTCTTACTTTGGCAAAGCATTTCACACATCAGCAGTGCCACTCCACCTGAGGAGGAAAATAGATGTCACGGTTTTAGGAGAGCCTCAAGTCGCAGCATGTTGAGACCTCTAGAGGGGAAACAAAACATGGAACACCTCTCCACCAACAAAAACAGTGTTTCTTAGGAACCGTATCATTAATTACAACATGTTTCCGTTGTGCAATTTTATTTCCCATCCTCCAAGGACAGATGGTGTGAAAATAGAGTCCTCTTTTTTTTTTAAAGCCATTTGTCTAGTGACAGCTCTAAACTGTCATATACACAGTATATCACATATGTATTCCTTCAGCAAATATATTGTGCAATATTATTGATAGCTGTTTTGTGATATCTAATAGATATTTAGCTTATATAAAAATATTGTTGAGTACCAAATAGACTCCATAGGTCTAATAAAAACAAAATATAGACCACACAAATAGTTTATCTCCCATTTATATTAAACAAACACTTTCCTCTTCAGGCTGTATCGCTGGCCAAAGTGACGACAATTTCCTCAACCTCTTCCTTCTCTTTTGACAACCAAATGAAACTTGCTGAAATCAAAACGTCGCCCACTTCACAAGATAGAGGATGCTAAATTTCAAGCCCTCCCACTTGCAGCTGATATTTTTATTTATGGATATCACGTTTGTCGTCAATCATAAAAGATGTTCTGTGTGTACTGTGATGTTCGCTGAATGAAAAGTTTCAGGAAAATTGTACCCCCGCTCTCTCTGTTAAGATGACCCCATTATGCCCTTTAGAGATAAAGGGATTCTTTAAATAGAAATGTGTGACCACTTGAACACAAAGCAGACGGCTCATGTGGTTGATCGATACGCATTTCAGGGACACAACGGGACACACTGTTACGGCCACAGCCGGCACCCTCCCATGTGTCTAACCCTTTCAGTGTTTGATTTTTTTACGTAAGCTAAGTCAGATGTGTGGTGCCCTGTACGAGATTGGTTCTGGCTGGCACTGCCCATCCCACTTCCTGCTTGGATATCTGAAGAGCCCGGTTTGAGCGGCACCCAGTCCAGCTATATGGACTTGGCCTGTTTGTTCGTCAGGGCAGCTTGGATGGATGGATGGATGGATGGATGGATGGATGGATGGATGAATGGACGGACGGACGGACGGACGGACAGATAGATAGATACTTTATTAATCACGTGAGCGTCTTGCCCCCGTGTCTGCTGTTGTTGTATTCAGAATAATAGATGTTAATTGTCGTTTGTGAATTAATATCGAGCCACTTGTTAACACCTGGAGACTGGGCCAGGTATAGTTTTGCTCGTGTTTCTGATAGCACACACACTCATCATTTCATTGTCTGAAAACACTTGCAGCAGGCGTGCTGCTTAGACTATTTTTGTTTTCATCGAGGAAGCTCAAATACTGACGTTTTAGTTCCATTTTGGTTTCCTTTTGAGTAAAGTAGCAAAGTAGTAATTGGTTACTGTATATTTATTGATTTGATCAGCACCTACATGCCCTTTTTCCTTTTTAGTCCACCTCTTTGTTTGTGATAATTCCTTCTTTGTAAATAAAATACCTTTATTATACCAATTTAAACTTTTTTAATTGCTTACCCTAGTGAGCTGGGTCATACCAGGCACCATAAGCCATACACCTCGAGCTCCGTACAAGGGACTACTCAGGAAAAGATTTTTGTCATATAAAACACCCGATGCCACACTGGCAATATGCTGAAAATCCAGTCTTTGTGCTTCACCACAAATTACTTTTCAGAGCTGACAGCTGACTGAAAACCACACACACACACTCACTCAATAATTTTCCCACCAAGCACAATCTTTTATTTATCATCCTGCTTTGCTTGAAGACATCATCTTTTTCCTCTTTTGAAACTTACGTGACAGCCTGCTTTTCTGAGTAATGTAAATAGCATACTTTGATGTGCTAAAATGGGAGTTTGACCACAGGGGTTGTCAAGCCATCAAATGTGGACATGTAGCATCTTTCTTTGGTGGAAAGCTAATAAATGAAGAAATTCCGCTTCCAGCTCAGTCTGATTTCTAATCCCGCCCCGTTTATTCATGCACATAACTGATGAAAAACTAGTAGTGTGTAGTGAGTGGAAAACACATCACTACACCCTCTGTTTATTTTAGACCCTCTGTTTTTATAAAAGGAAAATAGGATGGTGTCCCGCTGTCTGCAAGACAGAGCCTTCAGGTTTCATTTGTGTGCCTCTGACGACTTTTCATTCAAAGCTCATTTCATTGGTTCATTTCTGTATGGATGCCCCATCCTGCACATCCACTGAGGTAAACCACAGCGGAGGAGATCGCTGCGTCGGTCAGCACCAACACAGGGGGCACTAATGTGGGCAGCAGCGACAGAACACATCCTGCCTTCCTCACTCCCCAGGGCCTCTGCAGCATGCCACGTGTCTGTTAGATATCTGCCCCTGCTGCCTTTTCCAGCTGGGCACCAGCAGTGCCAGGATAGAAAAGTGAGTATCTGAATTAATTTAATATGTGGTCTACCAGAGAAGAAGAAGAATCTTTTTAAATCTATATTAAGTACCATTCAGTATTTATGCAAAAAAAAACGTGCTTTTCTTGGATGTAATACAAATGTCTTTTGTCAGCAAACATTTTTTGCTGCTCTTTTAATCTCCTTTCTTTCTTGTTTGTGTATTTTGCATGAATGGAAAAACTCAAAATAAAGTATAAAAAAAATAGCACCAACAAGCAAGTCACCAAAACCTATTAGGTCATCTTTGGACTGATTTAATAAAGACACGCATTGATCAGCCATAGTTTTAAATCTAAAGCTAAATCGGTGGTTATTTCACTGACAAAGTAATGTGACAAAATATGCTTTTTCTTACTTTCAGGCATGATGTGATGCATGGCAACAGACAGGAAGAAGATGGCGTCGCTGTAGTAAGCACCAGAGCCAGCGCTGAAGTGCTTCTGCATGGCCTCCACAATAGGGAATAGCTTCTGTGTGAGAGCCACCACGTCATGAAATAACACCTGCAGATCAGCACAGTGGAATCATGTTAGTACAACAAAGTCATATATGCAGTAGCGCTGGGAATATATGGAACTATAAAAGATATTCATGAGACTGTTGGTACTTATCACCCTATAGGACATTTTTCTGATGGCACTAAGTTCACGAGTTGTGATGTACACCAACGTTGGAGCCCATTGGAATGTTCTTTGAAATAAGCTTTCCAGCGGACAATAAGTTAAACCCATGTGCTCCATTGTGCGTGTCCTTTAAATTCAGAACAAACCAAGAATGACAAGCCGCGCACAGATGAAAGGAAGGTAATGTTCAAAAGTGAGCAGATTTGACCAAAAAACGTGGAAAGTGACTCAGAGGAATCTGACACTTGCTCGCAGTGCACTTCAGACTACTTGTCCCGTGTCACCTCTCAAATAAAGCTTTTACTATCCACAATTAGTGGATGGTAACCATGGCGCCTTAAGAAAAAGAAAGAGGTATTTTTACAACGCACTGACTTGTGTCAATAAAAAAAAGTTATGCTTCATGTTCTTACAAACCAAATTCCATTAAATGCCATCTTCTTGTTTTTCCTGCCTCTCAGTGCTGAGCTTTAAAATCACACGACAGCTGTGAAGCAGCGGCCTCTGCTCACGTACGTGTACAGTAGACATCTCAACAGATTACTATATAATATAGTAAACACTGATTATTATTATTAAAGCTTTCCTGTGGGAGGAAAAATAAATGTGTCGGTTTGGGACGAACATTATTTTTCAGAGGAGAATCTGGCGTTTTACTGGTCAAGCCTGACATCAGTAGGCGTGTATGTTAGAGGCCTCAGATAAAACCCGGACAATATGGCTTTCATTATTATAAATCAGGTCTCTTGTGCCTTGATGGGCAATCATTTAACGATCCCCAGCAGATTAAGGTAAACCCTCTGTTGTTGAGTGCTGTTAGTTATGTAATTGCACATAAATCACTGCTGTGGGAAGAATAAGTGATATTAGTCCTGATAAATAATTATCATTCACTGGGACTGCAAAAGGACACATTTTCATTTTATGAAGTGAACTATGCGAGTTGCATCACAGTACTAATATCAGAATCCATGTTCGCTGTTTCATATGAAAGTAGGCATTTGGAAACATTACAAAAAATGAACACTACAGGGGTCGTCTTATTTCCTGCTCTGGTTTCTCTAAGCAGAAAAAAAAAACTTTCAAGTGAAAGCAAATGCTCAGTGTTTTCATTATGACAAACACACTGTCAATCACAACTAATTTGAGACAAAGGGGAAAACTAGTAAGTAAAATTAAGAGAATAATGTCTTTCGCAGCAATTATTATCCCTTTGGTAAAACAGGATTAACAATAACTATGGATAGTTATAAAAGGTGGAATTAGGTCGGTCTTCAACAAATTTTCTGTATGTATTTCTGTAAGATTCTTTTATCTATTTTGTATAGCTTTCTACTATCAATTCAAGGAGAAAACTCAACTAAACCAAAGTTAACTACTTTATCAAAATGGCTACAGTAAATACTGCAACAAGTTCTTTAAAAAAAAAAAAAGACCTATTTCTAATATAGGGCCATATCATGCACTCAGAGGATCGGCGTTTCGGTCCTGGCACCGCTATCTATGTCGACGTGTCCTTGGGCAAGACACTCAACCCCAAATTGTTTGAATGGTTGAATGATGACAAGTAGTGTTAAAGTGCTTTGAGTGGTCAGAAGACTAGAAAAGCGATATACAAGTACAGTCCATTTAACATTTACCACACAGCACAGCGCAACCGGCATTGCTAGTTTCAGACTGGAACTGAGCACACACTTCTGAAAACTTCATCAACAAAAAGACTCCAGCCTGCTAAACTTGTATTCCTAATTAATTCTAAATCAACTCTTAAATACAGAATGATAAATATGACCAGGGAAATCTGTATATGTACATAACTTTAAAACAAAGGTATCCTCTCATGTAGACATTTCCCAATCAATGACCTTTATCGACTTTGTGTGGTCAGAGCGCCGAAATCACGCACCCATCTTTCAATCTCACGAAGAGTGCAGGAACCAGATACAAGTTCACAAAGTGCAGTCACAGTACACAGAATACTGGTTAGCAGGACATTCATTTCAGAGGATCTCCATAAAGAAGTGAAGATATATTAACGCTGACTGCTGTTTTTGTAATGGTGCCAATTCACTTGTGATTTCCCTTATTGTCAGTTACATGATTGATATACTGTATCCTGCTAATCGGATATTAAACTGGGACTCATATCGCGACACTGTGTTCTCCATGCTAATGACTGAACGGGAATGAGGCACACGACTCAAGTATGTTGTGTGACGGACGGTCAGCAGTAATGAGCGCCGCCTCCGGGTCCTGTGACTCTGTGGGCTGTTTGTTGTGAAAGTCAAGTGGGTCATTGAATTTACCACCGTTGAGAAGTGATGGAGGCTAAAATTCTTGCATAACCGCTGTCTTACCCTCATGCCCCCTTTGAGATGCATAATTAAAAGAAATGAAGCTCAAGTTAAGCAGACAAGGATGTCAACATGCTCCTATACACGGCCACCGTCAGCCCCCGGGGGGGGGGGGTCCCGACCCATCTGTAACTTTGGCAGGACTTCAGTGTGTGTGCACTTCAATGGAGACAGAGGAGACAGGGGCTGTACTCTCGTCAGTGGTGGCGGACATCATTTCATGATTCATTATCTCAAACCATGATGCTTAAAAGCACTGGTCTGGAAGGATACCATGGCAGTTATAAAACCACCGGGAGTACACCCTGCTGGTACAATTCATGGCGCATGTAACTTTAAATTTACAGAAGCACAAAATCGTGTGAGAGCGTTATAAAAAACTTGATTCCCCCGGGTCGTGATGTACCAACTGTGATATCTGCGCCCAGTTGTAGCTTATCATAGATATATAGGCATCAGTGTGCATGGTAGTAAGATTTTTTTGTGGTATTTAGTGCCTTTTTTGAGAGTGTACGGTACCGGGATGACAGGAAACAAAGGGAGAGAGAGGTTGGAAACGATATGGGACAAGAGTCTCAAGCCAGAGTCAAACCAGGGAAGTCGTTCGTGGTCAAAACCTGCTCAATACATATCTTGGTCACAATTCTTTCATAACCAAGTTTAAGAGAGCTCTATCAAAAATAATGGCCCGACATTATTGCCCCATTTGATAGATAGTTTGGAGAAGAATTATGACCAAGCTACACACCGAGCGTGACATTTTACAGTTGAAACATCACAACACCATGCATCGACATGTCAGTGCTCTCTGGTGGCCAAACTACGTGACGGAGACACCGTTTCTAAATGACCTCAAGCCTAGTTTGGTATTACGGTGCAGTCATTTCTTGCTGCTTTTCGGATGACACATACACCAATAAACTATCAGCAATATGCTAATATATCTGCCTCACAGTCAAATTCAGTATTAGTCAGGCTCTGCTATGTACACTTGGGTTGCAATGTGTTGAGAGCACACACTACAGTAACTACAGTAACAGCACCATAGGCTGAGGTTAGTAAGTCAACTTGAAATATATATCACAATATTTCCACTGTATTTCCACAGCACTGCTACTAAATCATCATTTTGCTGACAGGTTTCTGGCTGAAAGTTTAAGTCAATACAACAAAAAGATAATTGTTTCTTATTGCCAAAATGTTTGGACATTTGTTTGGGAGGTCTTTACTGAAGGACCCTTGCAATTCTATAGTTTTGCATTACTCTACGACACCCCAACATCTTGCTAATACTGCCAATACTGTGTGCTACACATTTTACAAATGTGCTTTGCATCTAGGCTAACCTTGAAACACGTGGGTGTGGAGATAATCTCTGCATAGCCGTTTGGGCTGTATTCTTGAGAAAGAGACCTTATCTGGTCCTCCAACACCCTGGTGTAACCAGTGTTAACAGGTCCATTTCCTATTGGTGTAGCAGGTCTCACAGCCCTTCACCATCATACTATCATTTGTCAGATTTTGTCCAGTATTTTCCATCACACTCTTCAGCTGTGCTCCTAGAAAACTTTGAGCTTGGGAGTACAGAGAGTGAAATGAACAGGAGGCAATCTGACCCACATGCTCAAAACTGCCAAGATGCCAGGCTGAGCAAACCTCCAAACAACCCAAGCAGGCATGGGATCAGCCCAAGCTAATACAGAGCTGTAACAACACCAGATGTTGTAGATGATGAGACATTCCTGAGAGAAAAGGCCCAAGCTGGCGAGGAGGATTTGGAAAAAGAATAAGTAACTTGTAAACAAGTTTATGATACTGCGCTCCGTGAGGAATACAAAAGAAGAGAAACAGCTGACATTGCATGCAACACAAAGAGCAACAGAGAGGGGACATGATCCTCTGTTTTGGAAGAGAGAACACAGAAGCTGAGGGACACCCCCGTTAGAGGGGGATTCGTTTGCCAAGCCAACACTGCCCCCATGTGTTTCAACTTTAAATAGCACATCCAGTAATTTGTTCTTAGATCTCAGGTCAGTATGCAAGTTCTGTAACTTCATTAAAACTACATACTGTAAAGTATACCCGCTCCATTCAGCGATCCACCAGGTGTGTGGAGGTGTGAAGAGTCAGGAGGCCTATTAAACTTCTCTCTCTCAAGCTCTCTTTTTTATATTCTTTACACACAAAAGATTCTACAACACAACCCTATGAATTCCTTCCAGAAGACACTGTCCTAAAGTCTCTCTGGCACTGTTTTACTAAAATGATCTTAATACCAACACTAACTTCATTTTATCTGCCACAACTTAGCTCAATAAATACATTCTTTATAGCAAAAAAAGAAATAACCCACAAGCTCAATATTATCAAGTTATTTCAATTCACATCAATGGCAACTTTACTGGAAATGAAACTCATCATTCAGTCAAACAGGGGTTTCTTCTTTTTATATTGAAATCAACAGATAACAGAGCCATGGTTCAGTGCAAACACATTTTTTTTTTTTTTAGACTACCTACCTCATACTTGAATGTTGCATCAAGCAGAAACTCCTGCAGCATCCTCTCTCCCAGTTCTTTGCTGGCCTGGTCGCTCACAAAATGAAGGACCAATATCTCCCCTTCAACGAAGTCTCCATATTTAACCATAGACAGCATGGCCACCCTGAACTTGTCCTGCAGGCTCCGGCTCTTGTCCACCTTGGTGAACATCATGAGTGCGTGGTAGCGTTGGTCCCCAGTGTCCCCACTGTCTCCTTTCCTGGACCTCGACCCCTCACTCTCTCCTCCTCCATCTCGATCTTCCTCTCTTTGCGCTTCCGATCCAGCTTGGTGGGAAAGCCTGGTGTCCACTGTGAGGTCAGCATCGTTCCTGTTGCCGTTGTGGGTGGCCTGGGTCTGCTTGATCCTCTTCGTGGTGCTGGAGAAGTTCTGCCTCTCTGAGCCAAAGTAGTAAAAAGCTACAACAGCAAGTGCAGCAGCCAGGAGCAGCAAAAACTGATAGGACCTGAAAGTACTGATCCTACCCATGATTCTGGCTGCCAGTCTGAGGATGCCCATAGCTCCTTGTTTTTGTCATGAGAACGGGACTGTACAAGGGAATACTTTCACCATTATGTGTCGTTCAAGTTCATAGTTTCTTTCGGTAAATTACCAACATTTCCCTGCAAGAGAAAGAACACTCATTTCAGTCCTGATGCACAGAGATGGCGCTGCAAGCCCAAAACAGTAATGCAGGTTTGAGTCGTGTTCACCGACTTCTGGCATGTTACCTTCACATTTAGCTTGTGCAGCTCTAATTCATTATTGCTGCCATGCACAAAACATGTAATGTAGCCATAAAAAGGACAGAAGGGCCCCCACTTGCCTGTCTCGCGTCGGTAATATCTGCAGCTCCATCTCGATGAATGCTAACGTTACACTGACATGTAACGACTCCGTAAACATCCACGGAATGTCATACAATTAAATAAATACCTGCAGTTAAAATGCCTGGTGTATCTTTGCATACACGTGCCGTTATTTAAGGTTTATTTCGATGAGCAATCCGGCTATTTGAAGAAATCCCAAGCTAAAGTTAGCAACCGAGCAACAAATGCTGTGACACAACTTTAGCCACACCCACTTCGGCTCATCCGGATTCAGAGCCATGCAGCCTTCACGTGTAGTTGGAAAAATGAGACTTAGAATCTCTTGAGCCATTATTTTTTGTGTGTGATTGTACATTTAGGATTCTACAGTTTACATCACACATTTAAATTATTATTATTTCGATTGTTGAGAAATCTTGTTTTTGTTTCGCATTTGTTTAATCATTGTATTAACAAGTTTTAAAAGTATATCAACAACTCAACCAAAGTACTAGTGGAGTTGCAGAAATGTGTCAAATAGTTGGTTAGGCAGTTTTTACACAAGCAGTGATACTATAATATGTTTACATTATAGTTAAAAGAAAACATAGTAATATAAGCAATAAATCCTAATCATATACTACACATGATGCACATGTTCTCCTCCCTGTCCTGTTTCTGGAGATTTATGTAAATATACATATAGATATTTACTCAAGTACTGTACTTATGTACAGTTTTGGAGAACTTTACTTTACAGTCTTTCCATTTGAGGCTACTTTACTGCATTTCAGCAGAGTATATTACTCATACTTTTTACTCCACGGCATGTATTTGACAGCTATAACTCCTATTACTTTCTAGATTATGATTATTTACTAGATCTAGGATGGTAAACTGCTCAGGCAGATATATAAGTTGATGTTGACTTATTGTAAACACATTGGTAGCATATGTCTAGTATATGTCTGCTAATTAGTAACAAGCAATTGCAAAAAGAAATGCCATACAAATGTTTAGGTAATTTACAAAGTGTCTCACATGTTAGACAAAAGTCCATCAGAGAGCACTGACAAGTTGATTTTTCAACTGTAAAATATCCATCTTAGTATGTAAATCTAAGTGATGTATGACGGGTTTTTTTCTTTCTTTCTTTCTTATGTGTTCATAAATTGTTTTTAAACTCACACATATTGGTCTCAGTATCAGCCTAAAAAAACAGTACTGGTCAGATATGATGCAAGAGTATTTTCAAATAAGATAACATAAGATAAGATAATCCTTTATTAGTCCTGCGGTGGGGAAATTTACAGATTTACAGCAGCACAGGGTAAAATGCAAACAAGAGACTTAGTAAAAAAGAAACAAGATCAAAACAAGTATTGTAAATAAGCAAATAAGTAATAAAAACAGGAATAAAAAACAGTAAAGAATCCGCAATAACTGAAATTAAATATTATATATACAGACAGAATAACTATTATAACTATAATAATGATTATTACCAATAAATATGACCAAATAGTGGAATTGACGCTTTTACTTATTTCCACTATTGCTAAGTTAGATATCAACCAAATACATAATTTTAATAGAAAGGTACAATTCGTGTTTGTGAGGGTAAGACTCATAAGTACGAGATTAAAAACCGCATGTGAACGCGCCACACTCGCTGCCTCGCGACATTTTCAGCAGCGGCATTGTTGCTCTCTGCTGACGGTCGTCGTCGATCCGCCACCAGCAAAACATTAACCATCTATCTATCTACATATAAAAAACAATGCACGCTTTTGTAATCGCCTGATGTTGTTTTCCTCGTGAACATTACCCAGCTCGTCTTTAGTTTGGTTTAAATCCAGGCCCGTTTGCTAGCATAAAGCTAGGTTAGCTTGATTTTTAGCACTCGCGAGCATGAATTCCAATACGCACGTCATCCAGGTGACGAACGTGTCCCCGAGCACGACGTCCGAGCAGATGAGGACTCTGTTCGGCTTCCTCGGAAACATAGAGGAGCTGAAACTGTTTCCGCCTGAGTGAGTATTTGAGAACTGTAACATTTGGTGAACCCGTTGTCCTGACTAGCTCACGCGCGGCTCCAGCGGCCCGTGACGTCGGGTAGGCCTCGCCGCTCGCGCTCACGTTTGCCCGCGCCTTCAATAATGAAGGCAGCAGCCGTCACTCCCCTTCACGGCGCGAGGGACACACACTCCTCATCACTTATGTTGTGTGTGTGTGAGGGATTTAACAAAGTAAATCACATTTCTGCCACAGACTCTGAGATATAACGGTTAAAACAAAATGAACAGAAAATTATTTTAGTCAGATATCAAGCCGACGTGGTCGGACTTCAACTAAGGGTTGTGGTTACTTTGGAATAATCGTTTATCCCCCCATGTGTCTTCTATTTATACAAATGGCCATTACAAGTACCTATAATATTAGTCAAGTTTTAAATGGTCTAATACCCAAAGGGATTCAGTTTGCAATGATATAATGAGCACAGATGTAGCAGTAAATCCTCATATTTGAGTAACTGAAAACATTTTTTTTATAAATTATGAAAATTGATGTGACTAATAGTTTCAGCCCAGAACAATAATGACATTAGTCTGTTCAAGCCTCTCTGTCTTTGTCTGCTTTACATCACTGTAAATTTAATAATTTGTGCATTTTCTCTTTTATCCCCTCTGACATAAACAATTAATTGAGTATTTGAAAAAGTAATTGTTGGATTAACCAATATTTTAAATTAGTATTAGTTAAAACCTTGGATGTATCTGCTGCTGCATCTTCTTAATGTAGTAAATGCTGATTTAAACAAATTAACTTGGTGTTAATATTGTTATGTCATTGACTTCCTGTTGGCAGTCCCTTGAGTTCCCTGCATCTCACTTTGGATGTTAATGAGCTGCTGCAATCTACAGTATTTTAACATTGACTATAGTAGAAAATAATTGTTCTCTGCTTTGTATCTTCCTGTATTGAATTACACCTGACTCCTCAGCAGGTAGGACATGGCGAGGACTGTAACAACAACAAAGGTTCAAAGTGTCAGTGATTGGCAGTGATCTTTGATTCTCAACAAATTGTCGATGAGCAATGTGCTTATTACAGCACGTTATAAGAAAATATGTTGAAGATGTATTGTTGGCCTAAGCAGAGGATGTAGAGGTCAGAGAGTGGGCAAGATTGTGTAGCCTGTACTCTATTATTAAAGGTATAATATGTAGCATTGTCTGTTTCTGTTTGTAAACAAACAGCATTCTAGTTTGAGAGAGAGAGAGAGAGAGAGAGAGAGAGAGAGAGAGAGAGAGAGAGAGAGAGGAAAAAAAAACACGGTGGTCGTGCAAGCTAGAGTGTGAATGAAGAGAGGAAGCTGCATTACTGAGAACAAAGCAGTGAATCTGAGAAATAAACGTTACACAAATAAACAAACCCACACCTCCGCTCCACACTGCGGGAAGGTGCCAAATTGTCCGATTTTTAATGAATGCAGCAGAGAAGAAGAGCAGGGTAAACACTGAGGCACATAAAACTCACAGCAATGCAACTACCCGTTGGTCGTCAAATACCGCCACTTTGCATCATCCTGACGCTAAAGGGTGCCATGTCTTGTGCCTCGGTATGGGGCGCGACAAAGCGGCGGTATTTGATGACCTGGGAATGACACTGTCATGTTCGTCCTGCGTGCTGTTATTCACTTGAGGTTACACATCCACGTTGGGCCCGAAGTATCTTTGCTAAACACAGCAAAATAAGAAATTATGAGAAAATGCAGGCAGATGGCAGGGTCTCTATAGTGATGATTGAGAGGGATTCTTTTTGTATCGGTTTATACATTTTTTTAGGAAAATGCTGCATATTGTACCTTTTTTTTAATTTATTTTTTGTTAGTTGTCCCAGGGGACAAAAAAAATCATTCAGGTCAGTTTGAAGAAGGCATGTTGGGTTTCCTTGTTTGTATTCTTTGCACAACATATCTGTATTTTCTTCCAGTGACTCTCCCTTGCCTGTGACTTCACGTGTCTGTTTTGTAAAGTTCCTTGAGTCTGAGTCGGTGGGAGTTTCCCAACACCTGACGAACACTGTCTTCGTGGACCGAGCCTTGATCGTGGTCCCTTTTGCTGAAGGTGGGTGTTTGCTTTATTCTTGTCTCACTCACATGGCTATCTCTGAACATGCATCGCAATGTGTAGGTTGTTTTGATAGAATTGCAAACACTCTGAGCCATTGTGAGTTCTTTGTGACCAAGCAAAATTCGCTAAGCTTTTCAGTGCTTGGCATTTCTAGGTTTATAAAAAGGGAAATGTACATTTGTGTCCATGTCTGACAATCTAGCTGTAAACTTCTCTCTCTGTTATTTGTGTTGTGGTTTTCATAGTGGACAAGTCATTTGCAGAGAGTCCCTTCCTTGCTGGCTGAAAGTGGTCCTCTGCTGCCATCAGGAGATTAGAAAAAATAATGGCACCAGACTCGCAAGCCCCCTTCTCTCTCTTGTTCTGCAGTAAAATATTAACTCTTTATTTATTTTTTCTCTCTCTGTTCAAGGCATCTTTTATTAAAAAAATGAGCTACACAACTCTTCAGCAAAATAGGGGTATGGACTTCAAGCTTGAACCATTTCTGATCCTCTATTTATATTTGAACCGTAAGCACCCTGGGTAAGCCTGCTGTAAATGTCCCATTGTGCTTGAACTAATCAATATCAACGATGCGTTTCAATTTGTTATCCACACTGTCAGCAAATGTCAGCGGGGAAAAGCCACTGTAGGTCAGTCGCTATACCAGCGACCTTTTGCACGTGTTATACACGTCTAACAAAACTGTTTAAACTTGGGAATACTATATAATCTTTTACATAGCATACATGTAGTTGATTTGCTTCTGCAACAGATCCACGCACATTCATATTTAATGCAATGCTGTAAGAAACCATTGAAGACGCTGCATATACACTGTGGTGTTTTCAGTTTGCTGGCTTGAAATATTTATAGGTTTAAGTTTATGTTGGGCGTTTGATGAGGTAACCAAACTACAGGTGTAAATTGCCCTGCCCTGACAGGTGCAACAAAACCTAGCAAGTGTGTGAGGGAGATATCAATCTAGCACAGTCTTACAGATCCACACCGTTATCAGGAGAAGTCTAATCAGCCAAATAAGTGAATACTTTACCTGTGTGAGTGTTCAGTGTGTGACTTTGTTTTCTTGATGCGTAGCTGTTCACCAAACATCCAAACTGGATTGCCTTTATTAAATGTAATCATGGCCTGATTAGGCTATTGGGGTGCATTACAAAGGAATATATAAATACTGGATCTGGACTTGGTATTGGCAGAATGCTGCTATTTAATGGCTCAGATCTGGGGGAAATATTGGGGACAACCCTACGCCAGCACAAAGCATGCAGGATAGATGCTGTGCATGCTAGGATAGATTTTGAAGTTAATTAGCATATAGTTTGGCTATAACCACGAGAAGCACACAAACCGGCGTTGGCATTTATTTGCTCCATGTGCCAAAGCCTTGTATTATTTTACATTGTGCATCTGTATTTCCAAATTTTCACTAACACGCAAGAGATAAAAGTAGTTTTAAGCCTCTGCTTGATGTTGCAGTAAAAATGCTTTTTATTGACCCTCTCCACACATGACTCTGAAAGAGTTGAGTGAATCTCACGTTTAACAGTGGTGTTTCTTTTGTTGTTGTGTTTTACAGTTCTTTTTCCTGGTTCAGCCAGCCCTATATACCAGGCCCTGCTGAAAATGCCACCAACAGTTTTGTCTTCTGCAGCCTTATCCTGTTTCTCAAGTGTCCTTTCTGGTGTGTGTGTGTGTGTGCGCACGTATGTGTGTGTGTGTGTGTGTGTGTGCGCACGTGTGTGTGGTGTGTGTGTCTCTCTCTCTCTCTCTCTCTCTCTCTCTCTCTCTCTCTCTCTCTCTCTCTCTCTCTCTCTCTTCCCCCCCCCCCTTTTAAAATGTACAATGTCAGATAAAAAATAGCCTGTTTTCAGATTGCACCATGGATGATCATCTCCATAAGATTTTCCCTTTGAATTTACTGTTTGATTTCTTCAGCTTTGGGCACATTTGTCATGATTTTATCACAGCTTTTGCTGGTAATAGCCCTTAACTGTTTAGTGCAGTTTATCTTTGACATTGTTTAGTGTTTTTAGTGACATACTGTTGGCCAAAACCTTGCAGTACTGTAGCTTGTTAGCAATACTTTATTTGGTTGCCACGTATTTCTTTTTCTTTTTTGTGGTGGAATTGTACAAAGTAACCACCAACAAAAGCCCAGAAAAGGTAATATGTCTGAACCTTTTCTGTTTTTGTAATGGTCATGGTAAGTAATGTTGAAATGTACCCTTGTCTACACCCAAATCATGAACTTTGTTTTCTGTATCTCAATGTTTTTGTGTGCTTTATAGCGAAGCAGCCGGCACGAGTCGCTTGTTCATAAAACATCTAATGAAAGTTGAGAGCACATCCCACGGGACAACTGGCTGTGCTTGCTTACGTTTGGTTCATGACTTAAAAAACAAGTACAGGTGAAAAAATCTTGGCAGTGTTGACCACAGTGTGTATTGTGACTTATAAATTCATAGCTGCTAATCATACAATCATACTTTCACACAAAAAAAAAAAAAAAAATCAGGGCTCAAGATTTACAGACAAGACAAAAAAAAAGTGCATTCTTTTTATTTATTTTTTATTTATTCATTATTTTAATACAGAGTAGTTAGACAGAGGTGGCTTGTCTGCAAGTCTTGTTTGAGTGTTCATCAATGTTTGCTTGGAGCATGTACTGAAATGTTGTTTTTCTCCAGGAGTCATTCCTGATGAATCTAAAGCTATGTCGCTGCTGGCTCCAGCCAATGCCGTGGCAGGAATGATGCCTGGGGGAGGCCTTCTTCCAACACCCAATCCTCTGGCAACAGTGAGTTTTGACATTATGTTTGACTCTAAAGTATACATTTTTTTTCACAATACCTGGAGGATCAGTGTTAATAACTGATCTGATTATCTGGCGATAGCAATGTGCTGGAGAATCCGGGGGATTGAACCAGCACATGAGGAAAAAACAAACCCAACTCCTTTTTCTCTGCTGCTTTGCAGCGGGATGAAACGATTAACTTATTTTAGTTCCACCGTGGCTATTTGCCAATATAAATGCCACTTACTTGTTTAGACTCCTCCTAATGCAAACATTTTATTTCTTATTCTCTGCCGTTTCATGGCATATAAGATGCTTTTCAATTTTATAGCTTATTGTGACCTGTAGCATGTTTGTACAGTATTAGTGTTTGAAATGGTCCTTTTTGTTCAATAATAAAAAATAGTTGCGCAGATGGTACTTCAGTCCCAGCTGGAGGATGTTGTCTGTCTTTGACACGAGCACTGCTGCTGTATAAATAAGGATCGTCAGCGATAATGAAGACATGATGCTGTGTTGCGTCTGCTGGATGCTTGATAAAAAGTTTTGTGGTGAGTGCTGTTAATTTGTCTGAGCTTAAAGTGTAAGTGTCTGTATTTCAGATGGGAGGGACACCATTTGGAGGTCTTGGAGGTCCCAACATGGAGCAAATGGCTGCCATGGGAATGCCAGGCCCTAACATGAACCCCCAGGTGAGCGCCTTGTCAGTCACATTCATAGTCGCAGCATGCTTCAACTAAAGTTCTCTCTAATGGTAATTTTCCTCTCCTTTTTTTATTTCAGGCTCTTTCTGCCGACTTCCTGAAGCTCATGCAGTCCATGGACCCCAAGTAAGGAACTTTGCACGCTCTCATTCAGGGTATGCGATCCATTGAAATCATTTTTTGGAAGAAAAATAAATAAATAATTGATGGCACTTGCAGACTTAATCCATTAGCGGCCGGACTGAACTTGAATCCAGGGATGAAGAATGATGCCTCCAATAAGGAGATTGAAGAGGCCATGAAGAGAGTCCGCGAGGCCCAGTCTCTCATCTCTGCAGCCATTGAACCTGGAAGTGAGTGCTCCGTTTCCTCGTGTCCCCTTTGCAGATCATAAAACTCACAGATCGGATCAGCACAAAATATAAAAGGGAGCAAATATAACTTTTACAGATCTCGGATACATTTTCTTTTTGTCCATACGGATCACAGACCGACAGTGGTCCGTTACACCACTGTGGTTTATAGTACACTATAATGAATGCAAAAGCTAATGTTCCATTTAATTAAACATTGTGCTGGAATTTTGTCAGCGTTGCAGTATTTGTTCCATTATGTGAGAAATAAGCCTCTCCTACCTGGGAGATATTCAACTTTGTCATTGCTTTGCAGATAAAAAAGATGACAAGCGCAAACATTCCCGCTCCCGTTCGCGGTCGAGGCGCAGGCGGTCCAGATCTCGCTCAAGACACCGGTAAAGACACTGACTCTCTGTGCTCCAGCAGTATTAGATGTAAACAAAGTCACATACACAAGATAATTGATATCAGACAGTAATTTGCTATGTTTTCATATTTGCTACTGCTTCATTTTGGCAGACGTTCAAAGAGTAGGTCTCGGCGGAGGTCCCATTCGAGGAGTAGGAGGAGGTCCAAGAGTCCACGGAGGAGGAGGACCCACTCCCGCGAAAGAATCCGCCGCAGTAGATCTAGGTTAGCATCTCCATTATTGTCCTCAGTAGTTAAATTGCTGCCTCATTAATATATTATTTATTGCCGACCACTGCTGCAGAATTTAGTCGTTGGAAGTTCTGATTTTTTTTTTCAACCCGGCACTTTTTAAATACACAATACTTTTGTTAAAACTCTCACTTGTAAGAGCTGCCAGTACAGCTAGTTTTAGTTTCCTGTAGTGTGCTGCTGTTTGCTAATGTTGTGGACCTTGCTTGTGTCTTGATCAGAGACAGGAGGAAGGAGGAAAAGTCTAAGAAAAGGTCAAAGACGCCCCCCAAGAGCTACAGCAGTGCCAGGAGGTCTCGAAGCATTAGTCGGTGAGCGGTCTGAGCACCATGTTGGTTGTTATGGTGAATTACAGGCAGCCAGCCAAAACGGATGTACTTCCTTTCAGTTAATGTGATTTACATTCATAAAAGCAAATGACTTCAAAAGGCAGCAGCCCATGATTTGGTAAGAACGACAGAATTAACATTTATCTATTTTGCTTTGCGCCTCAGGAGGCACAGGCGAAGCCGCAGTGCAACTCGGTCCCCGAGGAGGAGGTTGTCCAGGTCACCGTCGCTCAAACGGTGAGATGTCAAATGCATTTTTACATGCGCTTCATCTAGTTAAATCTAGTTAAATGTAGTTCAACGACTGAAATGATCCATTTGTCATGTTTCAGTCACAAGAAAGAGAAAAAGAAGGAGAAGGAGCGCGAGAAGGAACGGGATAGAGACAGGAGGGAGGACCGAGACCGGAGCAGAGACGAACGGGAACGCTCGGCCAGTAAGAAGAAGAAGAGCAAAGACAAGGAGCGAGATCGGGAACGCAAGTCTGACAGTGAGAAAGGAGACGTTAAGGTGTGTTTAGAATATTGTTTTGAAATGACTGGCAACTAATCGAACATCCCAGAAGATATCCCTTTTCTTTTTCTTTTTTTTTTAAACTACTTTATCTAACTGTCATTGTCTTTCCTGTCTCTCTCTATCAAATACAGTAGAAATGCCCCCAAAAATAATCTCTAAAATTGTCCGGACAGGTGACCCGGGATTACGACGAAGAGGAGCAAGGTTATGACAGTGAAAAGGAAGGAATGGAGGATGACGATGAGAGGAAGAGCGACTCTGACTCTGCCTCATCCCCCAAAGGCCAGGAGGAGATAGAGAGGTCAGAGGGCCAAATCCCCAAAAAGTCCAAATTGAATGGAGACGACCACCATCAGGAAGACATGGAGATGAGCGACTAAGAACAGCCCCAACAGTGTTAACTTTCCACTTTTATATTTTTAATATAGGCCACAACATGTCTGTGCCTGATCACTCGAAGTTAAAAAGAATGATTTGTTGTCTTAACTGTAGAAGCTCTGGCGATGGAGGGGGTTCAGAGGGAGAAAGCGGTTAAATCCCTTTTTGTAAAGACGAGGAAACGAGGACTAAAATCTGAATAACGTGAGACATGGTTTTAAATAGTCATTACTGTACTTTTTTAAGATCCTGTTGATTTTTTTTGTTATTGCCTTTTGTGTTTGAACTTTGCCTTTCTGACAGTAGAATGCAAAGCATTTCCCACAAAAGTTCTGTCTAATGTAAATATTTTACTTGTTGGGATTGAGTCCTTTCTTCCTTCTGTGACTGTTGAGTCACTTGACACCCAGCGCCAACTTTATGGTAATTCTTTGGTTGCTGAACAATTTTGCTTTACCTGTAATGCACGCAGTCCTGTTTCAGATGACCTTACTATTTACAACCCGTGGTAAGTGTACACTGTAGATCGAAATGTGTTGTTGCAATGAAATACAATAGGTTTTCCAAAGGAAACTAATAAAATTGGGTCAAACTGACAACTTGTTTCGTCACTGAAGGAAAGTTTAAAAGCAAAAGTTGGGCAACTGCTCTTTTATGACATAATATACTTTTACTTCTTTGGTCATTTAAATTACTTTTTAAAACCATTTTTATGACATACTATACCATAATTATTTTGTTATTTTATGACATACTTTACTATGACTTTCTTGACATTTCATAGTGAGATCTTTTTATCTTTTTATTTATTTAATGGCATACTACATAATTACATTTTTATTACATACTATATACTGACATGTTTTACATTTCTATGACATACTATACTATGATGCCTATGAAATACTATACTATGACTTTTTATGATTATTTACGATAAACTATGTAAATTACTTGTTTGTGACATCTTATTAGAAACTGACAGTTCCTATGATCTATTTTCATCTCTTTTCAGCATATTAAAAAGGTTTCAATCAGTAATAGTAAATCATGGTAGTGAAACACAAGTCCAAACTCTTTCAGATATGTGGAATTTTAATTTTTAGTACATTTTATATGAAAATAGTTTTGCAGACTTATACAACAGTCTTTGCTGTACAACGAACATATGAATGATACATTTCCTACTTAAAACATGGAAAATTCAAGCATCTGAAAACAGGAAGGAGCGTGAAATAAAATGTATAGCGATACGTCAGTAAGGAGGCACACTTCCAGTTGTGTTCGCTGCACTTGCCCATATGGAGGAATGTGACTAATGTATACAATTACATGTACTATGTTTGGTTGTACTGAATAAGGCCAATCAAAGTTAAAAAAATAAATAAATTTAAAAAAAAAGCCAATTGTTCTGACAACACTGAGCTACCACATCTGTGTACACCTTCATTTTAAAAGTCCAGGATCAGGCAAGTCAACAAACAAACAAACAAACAAACATGAGCACAACACCTGTGGGTATCGACATAATTAAGGGTTCATGAACCATAACAGCAGCTAGAAATCAAATCTCTTTTCCAGCCAACACCTGGACTTTGTTTCCAGAGGAAGCCTGACGCTTTGTGCTTTTCACCCTGTGAAGGTGATTGTTTGTTAAATCACACTTGGAGGAGGTTCACGAGGTTTATCGGATATAGTCGGAAGGGAAATAATGACAGAAGAATTAAGAGATTGATTTTTTTCTTTAAAACATTACAAGTATGTACAAAAATAGCAACTGCCACCACGTCAAAAAATCCACAAACTTTCAATTAACTTGTGATGCTACATTTAAAAAAAAAAAAAAGGACATCTTAAAATCACCAACACAAAGAATAATAAAAGAGACCATAAAAGACAAAGGTTCATAAAACATGTATTTACATACTGTGCGATGAAAAGCCTGGTTCTTGTTATGATGTAAAAATGGCATGAATGTTGTAGTCACTCATTCATTCCCTAATATGTACCCACTATACAACCCATAGTTAACTTATTTTAGCATGATTGTACATAGTTTTAAAGGTGTAGTAAGAAACAAAAGGCTTAGACATTATTACTTACACGCGCTGTCACGCCATCAAACTAAGAAGACTTTGTGGTACCATAAAAAACTTTCTAGCGTTGCCTCAATTAAACTATAATATTTCAAATGCAGGATTTAAAAGGTGTATCACAAAATGAGTGTTCATGAACTCAACTGAATGTAGAGCGGCTGTCATGGATCTTATTAGTGCCCAAAAGTTCAGTGATGCAACTCCATGCCCATTAAAATCAATGTTACACACACACACACACACACACACGCACACACACGCACACTCATTCACAAACAATTAAAGGAATTCTGCAAAAAGTGATTTTTAGGGCTTTTGTCTACAAAAGACACTACTTCACTTAACATTTTCCAAAACAGATTTTCAGTGTTGTGAATTTCAAGTGGCATTACATCTTTGGGAACGTTTCTAAATGTAAGAATTGAGTGTAAAAAAAAAAAAAAGAGATAGTGATTTTATTCTCCTACACACCTGTCTAACAGGTGGGCATTCAATTATATACAAGTTTAAGTCACATTGACTTCAGAGCTAATATCCCACGTTTCTTTAAGTTTACTTGAGCAGGAAAAAAGGACCTAAAAAGTCATTTTTGGTGGAATTCCTCTCCCATGTCTCACACAGTGCTTTACTACAGGTCAGTTAAACACATTCCCTTTATAAACATTACTTACATTCTTAAATACATAGCATCAACCGATTGTCTGTCTTCTGCTTATACCCCATATACAAAAAAAACTCACCTGCTCTGCTGCCACTAACTTTCACTTCAATGCCCTCTCCCTGATGAGACGTTATGACCCTCACTTCCAAGTTAGTTGCATTTCCTGCCTCGACAGCTGGATTAAACCAAATCTGAAGGTGAGAGTAAAAACCTTCAACATTGAGATCCAAAACACCGCGTTACCATCAGGAGATTTCGACCTCTCTTCCACGGTGGGCCTCCATCCGCTCTGATGACGCCATTTTAGTCCTGTATGTCAAACTCTGGTTGTTGTGTTGCGGTCTGTGTTCAGGGTTGTGATGGGCAGTAGAAATCCATGAACTGTCATGGAACGATTACCGCTATTTATTTTTCTTCCATTTTTCCTTTTTGTAATTGGAAACGTATGTTTTGTAGCACAATGTTCCCTTGTTGCACGTTTGTTTCCTGTTCCGGCTTCAGAGGTTAAAGGTCAGGGAAGCGGCTGGGGTCTTCTTTATAGTCGTTGGGAATGGTAAAAATGGACTGGTCGAACTCATCATAGCGAAACTCCTGAAACGTCACGGTGGCTGTGATCGTAGGAAAGACGGGGATGTCTGCAGGGAGACATGAGCAGAATTATTATTTACGTTTAATTTTGTTGTACCGTGACAGATTTCTTTGTTGGAGAAAAAAAAATCAAATGAAAAAAAAAGTCCCTTTCAAAATCGATCCATCTTAGAAAGCATGCTTATTGGAATTGCATCTACTTACCCAGTTTGACAGGAAAGCCAGGAGGGAGCTTCATCTGAACAAACTCCCTGAGTTTATTAAAGTGCTTGAAGGGCGCAATCACCTCCAGAACATTCAATAACCTGACGGAGAACAAAAACAACACATGGTTACGGACAAGACACTACCAAGAATTAAACTTATGGCTGAAATAAATAAAATGTAAGGAACATTTTACTGGCTATAATTGACAAGTTCTTAGATTTAGTATATTGTTTATTTCAGTATTGAATTCAGCAATATTCATTTAACCCTCATTTGTTGCTTATATCAACACAAGTATATCAACCATTTAAAGCCCACAGGACAGACCGGTAAGTTTTTAGTTTTTAGTAAATATAACAGGAAATAATTTCAATCATAAAGTTTTTGTGGTTTGCACATATTAGTGATTTCTCTTCTTATCACCGCAGAAAACAAGATGGGGGAATTATGGCTTTTTAATAACAGTCTGGATACAAAGTTAAAGAGAAGACTCACGATTCGATGCCCAGAGGGAAGTCTTGACTCATGGCTATCGTGGCTTTGAAGTTTTTCTTGCTCTCTTTGCAGACCAGCTCTCTTCCCAGATGAGGAGCTCTGAGCAGAGAGAGAGAGAGAGAGAGAGAGAGAGAGAGAGAAATGAAAACCTGTCAGAATATCATTTCATGATGAAGAGCGTACAGCTAGTTAATATGCCGGAATCTCCCATATGTGTTTTTTGCCAATATTGAAAACGGATGCACGAGTTCTGAATTGTACAGATATTTTCACGGAAGTAACTCGCTCTGCTTTTTGTCCCTCTTGCTCTTCGTTCTAAAGAGTAAGTGAATGTTATCAGTCAGAGGAAACAACCGGCCTGGAAGTGTGCAGTTAAATATCCTGTGACACTGAATCTTAAGATTTCTGAAAATAAATAAATAAATATATATATTGCATGTGACGTGTGCGAGAGGATAACAGTCTACAATATGAATGGGAACAACATACATTACGTAACAATGAAATTGCAGCAATATATTTGCTAAGGGAATGTGATTAATCTTAAATCTAACTTTCCATTCTTTTAGTGAGGGAAAATAAAATAGTGGTTCAGTCACAATTAATCTGGTGTCTCCTGAAAAGCCTACCTTCCGTTGTCAGCACTAATGTATTCTTCCCAGGAAACAGTGTTGGGTGAAGGGGCGGTTAAAGATTGCCTCCTCGCCGGCTGAAGAGCGGAGAGAAAACAAAAACAACATGTTGAGGCCAAATCTAAAAAGACTAAACTACTTCAGGGTCAAACACAAAGGTTTATGAAAACAGAGATTACATTCCCTGTATACGGTCGGTGTTTATCCCTGTACTGAATGTTCTGCCCCTAAACACCAACAACAGCGTTGTTTTTTTTATTTAGTCAGACAAAACATAATGATTCCTGAATAAACTGAGAACAGTCGAACGTTAAGCTTATCCACAGGCGTTTTTCTTTTTCTTTTTTTCTTTTTTTCTTTTTTACAATGGGCCGTCAGTAACACACGAGGACCTCGGTTAAGAAAGTGACATCTTTTAAATATTATTTGAACACTTTTTTTGTCTACATTGACTTGGTTCCACAGAGCGATGACACGCACAGCACGGGCCACTAGAGGGCCCCGGTGCATCACTAAACCCGTTTGGCATTTTCAGCTTAACAGAACAAGTAACTGAATTACTATAATTTGGCACACCACTAAACATCTGACATCTGAGACGTGATACTATATCACGGAGTGCAGTCTAATCTAGCTTCGTACGCATTGGCCTTATTTCCTGACCTCCAGTGTTCCTGCTCTTAAGCCTTTTTGTATTCACACTCGAGGACTCGACTTCTACATTTACAGCAGCTGTAATCAGTAAGAAAGAACATCCTCTCGGGCCGTAGCTGGTTTCATTTACAGCCAAGATGAATATTTGCTGAGGTGGAAACATTACAAATTAATAATAATCATTCTCTTACTCTGTCATACCCTGTTTACTCTCTTCTTTCTGAAGTGCACGAACAAAACATCTAAAGCAAACACCCAATTTGGAAGACAAACCACATGTACGATAAAAAAGTCAAACCATTGCTGTAACAACAACGTAAACGCACTCAAAATATGATTAGAATCAGTATTAAACATCAGAATCTAACATGGACAAATGTATAAGCCAAAGGATGCAGTGCACACTGTAGGATACTGAAAGACCATCAGTCAATCATAATCAAAAGCAGGGCCCGTTTCTTCCCTCGCCTTATTGGAAGATTTGCTTCCAGTGGTTATAAAACGTGATCGCTAGAGCAAGAGTCCTCCTATTAATTATTTAAAATACTGTACTCTGTGAGGAGTGGCCATTCCTCCTCATGGCAAATAATCTAAAGGAATGTGATTTCAACTCTGCCTTCCGAAATAAACTGGAAGAGTTTGGACTTCCTGTTCTTACTGACCCCGAATTACAACTTCGGTCCCGTTTCTCATGAAACTGACTTTCTGCTAAAAAAGGAACTCACTGTTCTTGCCAATGTTCACACTGAATCCCACCAGCTGACCTCTCTTTTTGTGAGCAGTAAATAAGGCAGTAGGGCAGAATAATGTGGGAAAATGTGGATGATGAGACACCCGACTGTGCCACGAGTCAGCTGTGCGCAGCGTGAATACAGACGATGTATATCGATTTCTTAGTTCACCATTGTTCCCACCTACACTGCAATCATCACAGACGTTTTGCTCTTTTCGCCGTGGTCTGCGGCCTTGCTCGCCGCTCGCTCTCGCCCTGTGTGTATCGCGCTCTGGCGTGTTGTTGTGACGAAGACAGAGTACACACAGTCTGCCGAGGCCTGATCTGCCGGTATGCCGGTCCCACCCCGCCATCATTCCATTGCACCGGGGGTTTAGGCCTTCATCCATGTGATCAATAGTGTCAAGCCCTGTTTAAAAGCCCCCCATGCTTCCCTGTGTCCACAGGCACAGCTCTGACCTGTCTCTTCTTCACTGCTGTAAACACCGCTACGTCACCACAGCTGCTATTTTTCCTCTCACCGACTTTCCATGTGTCATTTTCCGCTGAGGTGGAAGGAGAAACTATTTCCACATCGATATCAAGACCCACTAAATTACAGGCCTTTTCACTTTAAACATGAGGGGGCACTGATTTAAATGAGAGTAAATACACTGACAGACAACAGAGGACCCTGTGAAGAGACAAAGCCCAGCACAGAACAAGGGGGAGTAGACAAAAACAACCAGTTAAAAAGGCACCCATTGAGTGTTGAGAGGCTTTGACTTTGCGACTGGCTTTATGGTCAGTGTAAAGACAAGAGCTTGCTAAGCAAACTCTAGAACGTACTATAGTGAGGGGATGGGTGGTGGCAGAGTCATCCCTGTGAATGTGAAGGTGCAGCTTTGTAGCTGTTACCACTAGGTGGCAGAGCTGGGACTCAAGTCCATGCATAGTGGAGGAGGAGGGGGTATCGTCTAAGTGAGGGGTCAGGGGCAGATTTTCATTCCGTTTTCATGTAAACAACAAATAAAACATCAAAGAAACCACAGCACGACAGGAATGTTTCAATAAACCATGCAAAGTTGAGTGACATATTCTGGCAGGATCTCCATGCGGTTTCTACAGGCTTTATGTTTGTACAGTTACAGTAGTGAGAACTGTGAGGTTTATTCTGTCTGAGACTCAAGTCCTACCCCAAGGTTCCAGCGGGACAGGACAGTTTCAGGACTGGACTGTTGGTTACGCTGCAGGTATAAGTAAACAGCATGTTTATCCACAGAGCAATGCTCCACTTGGTTTACCTTGCAGTGAGTCAGTTACTTTAAATATAAGTTAAGTATACAGCTGCACTCAATCCATTCTTCTATATTTTACGCCGAGAAAACCTCTAAGACTTGCTGCTTTTTGATGACAAAGATTCTCAATGTCTGTGACTATCTGTCACAGTTTGGCCAATAAAAGGCAACAGAAAAAAGTTGCACGTTGAACCAGTTTAGACTGACTCTACTTTGCCTAATCTTCTGTGGAAGCGCAAATAGGAAAACAGCAAAGAGGCTTTTAGTTCCTCTGGTTCTACCGTTTTTGGAAAATGTTAGTCAGTGTGGGAGTCAGTAAAGATTCTGTGGCTTCTTTTGAGAACGTCATGGTGGATGTTAGTCATTGGATCCTGTGTAACAGGTTATCAACATGCAGGTTTCCAGTAACAATCTATGATAGGGTGTTTGCGATCTGATGCTTCATGAGGCCCTAAAAACCCAACAATCAAATCATGGGTGAGGAGAGCGGGGGGCGTTGTGGGCTGAGGCTGTACATTTGCTTCTCTGGTGGAAGTCTTCCTCCATCACACTGCTGAATTGAATTAACAATCAGCCATATTAGAAGCCCCACTCACCTCAAAGTTCTGCTCTATGAGATTCCCTCCCTTGCTCAGGCTCTCCATGATGGCTTTGTTCCTCAAGATGTCCTCCTCGCTCAGATGCTCCCGTCTCTTCCTGGACTCGAGCACCAGGCCGTTCACAGAGTAAAAGTCTGCCAGAAAGTTTCCCACGCGCTCCTGGAGGTAGAGGAAACAGTTAGATAAGTCCTCCCGCTGACTTACCAATTTCCCTTTTAAACATGTCAAAAGGATGGAAACCAATAGCCCCACAACTCATCCACCACCTTCGTGCCCCCTGCCCTGCCTGTGTTGTTGTTCAACTCGGAGCCTATCACCTGTGGTTCCTTCCTCAGGGCTATCATTGATTTATTTACGGTCTGTGCTGCCTGGTTTGGGAGTTGTAGCGCAGGAAATATGATCAAGAAATTGGACAGAGTCTACAGCAATGAATAGCAGAACTGTGGTTCTGAAACAAGAGTCATAATCTGACAGAGGAATGCTTTTGGGGTGAGATAGCAAGAAGGCACAGGGAAACAACATTTACAGGTCAGGCTAATAACATATCACGGTGACCAAATTGTTTTACCTATAAAAGATGGAAAGAAAAGGAAAAATGAACAAAAGAAAAGAGAGTCGGATTCTGTCCAGACCAGTCAAACTATTGCTAATTTATCTGCTGTATTTACTTTGCCTGCATTATTGCTTTCAAAGTAGATTAAAAGTAAAAAAGTGAGGGTACAGGGATCCATATGGTTTTCTTTCTGTTGTTTTTTACAAATCAGCACATTTACCACACTGTCAGAGCACTTCCCAGAACAGACCTAATATTTTATGCCTTTTAGTTTGTCGATGTTTTTCAGGTCAAACGTGTTGTTAAGGGTTCAAGAGTTTACCAAGCTGAAAACCGATGTTACACATAATCTGTAATATACATTCTGATATTTATCTGTGTAGCTTCCATTTCCTGCCTTACACGGAGAATTGTTGAAATTCCCAACTTTCTGTCTGGGTCAAGCGAGTAAAAATTCCAGAAATTACACATCCAGGTGAAGCCCTGTGACCCACAGCTGACTTTGGAAAAGCTGTGTTGGTGGGAGTAATATCATGAGACGGGCACAGACCGTCTTGTCCTCTCTGAACAGCCAGCCGGTCTGCGCCCTGGAGAAGGTGATGGACTTGGTGGAGAGAGTTGCGGAGTACACGTCGCTGCTCATCAGTATGTCCACTTCCTCCTCCGTCTCCATCTCGGACTCCTGAAAATACAGGACCGTGTCAGGAAACTAACGAGGCATCCAACACACGGTATTTCAACAACTACTGGCCAGATTGCGCAAAAAACAGAGTTGTAAATATGTAGGAACACTTGTCATTTACTGAAAATGGTCATGGTCATCAGGGAATAGAGCTTTTTGATTTTATTCTCGTATCACCATCAGAACAAACCATACATTTAAGCCCCGCTACTAATAAATCTGTGAGAATAGAAAAATTGCCAGTATGTTGTTCTTTACAATCATAGGTTTGGTAATGCGGTAAAGCTAAAACAATTAAACGATTAGTCAATTCACAGAAGATGTATCTGCAACCATTTTGATAATCAATTCATCCATAGAATCATTTTCTGAGCAAAAACAGCTTCTTAAATGCTTCTTAAAAAGCATAAGTACCTCATACAAACCCCACTTCAAAACACCCTAGTTATCTCTTTCAACTGATAGTTGGAAAAAAAAACAACATATTTTAGAACATATTGGAAAATATATCTAGACAAAAACATGAAACAAAAGAATATTTGGCAGGTTAAATTGATAGTGAAAATAATTGCCGGTTGCCGCCCTAAATGTGGGTTGTTATGAACACTGCAAACTTCAGGCGCTGCAAGTGAGTCTTGTATCAGCATGAGTCTCACACACCTCGTGGTGTATCCGCTGGTAGACTTTCTGTTCGTTGTCCAGCACAACAAAGGACTCGGAGGGGATGGCATTGCCATTGAAGATGAAGCTGAGGTCCCCGCGTTGACACTTCATGTCTGTGAAGTCTATCAGGGTAGTGTCCAATCTGCACTCAACAACACACACATATTCACATCCAGAGAGTAGGTTTAGTGTGGGAACTTTAGATCCATGAAAGAAGACAAACAGACAAACAAGGAAACAGAGGATGACAGTAAAAGAGCTGCACCGACTTTAACTTTGGCCACCAATAAGACATCAGCAAACAGTGTCAAAACTGGAAGTGGAAAAGGAAAAAAAAACTGTGATGGATGTCACACCTTTGCTCTGAGATTTTAGAGACAAAGAGACAATGTGTATGGTAATCATTGCCATGGGAGACCAGCAGCACATTTCAAGAATCTTTTTTTCCACTCAAAGTGGGTAGTCATGGAATGAGACAGCAAAGAGAATAGCTGATCTGCTTTTGAAGACCAGGCACAAAGTGGTAGGTGCTCTGTGTAGGTATGACAGGCCCGACACACTGTAGCTCTAGAATGTAAATGAACTTGCTGTGACAGTTGTTCTCTCTCTCTCTCTCTCTCTCTCTCTCTCTCTCTCTCTCTCTCTCTCTCTCTCCCTCTCCCTCTCCTTCCTCTCTCTCCCCTCTCTCTCTCTCTCTTACTCTCTCCCTCTATCTCTCTCTCTCTCTCTCTCTCTCTCCCTCTCCCTCTCTCCCTCTCCCTCTCCCTCTCTCTCTCTCTCTCTCTCCCTCTCTCTCTCTCTCTCTCCCTCCCTCCCTCCCTCTCTCTCTCCCTCCCTCTCTCCCTCTCCCTCTCCCTCCCTGCAACTCCAGGATAATAAGAGGGCATTTTGAATACCAAATTAGACAGCCGGGAGCAATTTCAGCAAACAATGACACGCTTCAGCATAAAGATACTCCAACACACTCTTATGTGCCGAGTTCATTCTTCAAATAGAAGTAGTTGATGTGTTATGATCCACAAATACAGAAGCATGTGCATGTGCTGAATACGATATGATGCCAGGGTTTGTCTACGATATACCCGAGTAATAAAGATGGAACCCAAGTGTTGTTGTGCTGAACCTCAGGGCTGTTGAACGCTGCTTGGTGTCAGAGTTTTGCCCACAAGACCAGGAAACACAACGTGGTGGATTCCTGCTGTAGATTCATTGTTGTGACTTCATGTGTCAGCTTCCCTTTGACTGTGACAAAGTTCTAGGCAGCACATCACCGTAACTCTCCTTCTAGGAGGCCTCTGACATAAATTGAAAAAACACAGAAGTAAAAGATCTGTGCGCAGAGGCATCACCGTTCAGCTTCCTCATACGGCTGGGCACTGATTCCCCAATCTAGTTAACCAAATTACGTGGACGGGAGTAAACGGGGAGGTCGAGAGAAAGGAGAGAGGAGAAATAGGGGAGAGGTTGTTATGAGCAGATGACAGATGAAGTAGTAAGACTCAAAAGTGATAAAGTACCTTGATAAAAGGTTGTCTCAAGTAATTACTGTTTAATTTGATGTGGTTTCCATATGTTGGTCATCTTGTTCATTTTGGCTCAAGACCACAAAATATAATCCTGTTATAAAGCAGCTGTTGAGTTATCTTTCTTTGTCTTCAAACATCACACAAATACAATACATGTTTTGACAGGACTTGCCTGATGTTGAGGCCCTGCTTGTAGATCTTACATGCATCTGAAGGTAGGATTCTGGAGAGCAAAGGCACTGCAACATGAAAAGAAACCGTAAGGACATGTGAAACAACATCTAAATTTAGAACTCTCACTCAATAATAAAGACCATCATCCTCCTCAAAGCCTCAGTAGCATAAAGCTCTGTAGACTAGACAGCCGTATGGCCTGTAAATCTGTAGCTAAATATCGTATTACTCCTTGAAGTAACTGAAAGACATAAACTTCCCATGCTGTTCTATGATTGCGTAAAATGCCAGCGGTATTTTAACAGTCCAAAATAATTCTGTGAAGGACTACATTGAAAACTCCCTGTGACTGTCTCAGATCTGTTAGACTGTGCTGGTTTAAACCAGATGCTTCTCTTGTCACATAAATCCTAATCTCTCCCCACTTACAAATAATTTACTTTCTACACAAATTCCATTTAAAATACACTGTTATGCAACCAGTTTACATTAAATTACCAACATGCATTCATTACATAATCTTGTCCACCTTGTCAATAATTCACACGGACACAGCGAGTACACAGACTTCGGTCCTGGCTCACACTCTGAGGCCAGACTTGTGCCGACGAAGCAAATGTGGCTTTACCAGTACCAGCAGATACATTTACACATTTACACATGTACTCATTTACATTCACTCTGTATATTTCATCTGCTTTCTCTAACAGATTATCAGGTCAATGTGTAAATGCAGTGCAGCTGGAGACCCAATTCTGCTTCTGGTATAAGCAGATAGTCATGATACACTCATAAAAGGATGGATGCTGACATTAGAGGATGGTCTGTCAATTCATGTCCAGCAGGGGAAGTCATTTTCAGCTAATGCCCCTTATGGCACAGATTAACACTCTCTAACCAGACAGACGTTGGCAGATTCCATCACATTTTCCTGTCACTACACATTCTTCTGTTGGTGTTTCAGACTACACCATTACTGAGGACGCATGGTTAATTTTCAGAGTGGGTAGCGTCTGGGAAACAATTATGCTTTCGGCCCTCTTTTGTAAGACAGCAGGTGTTGCTTTACTCACCCCAGCTTTGGAAGTCCCAGTGAAGCTCCAAGTAAAAGTCTCCAAGCTGGAAACGAAGACAAATACATCTCAATCACAAGCGAAACCACATGAGTGGAAAAGATGGAAATACAGGGCTATTCGTAATAGAAAATGCTTTATATTTGTAAGAAGCAAAAGATGCAATTAATTTGCATGAAACAAAACGATGACAAATGAGAAACTAGACCAATTGTACAAACAATTAACAAGAGATATTTGCAGAGTAGAAATTATCCTTTATGTCCATCCATAACAAATCACGCCTGACTTACACAACTCAATACAGCCTAATTATTCTGTGAGGTAGTAAGATGGTATGAAATCTCATCACCACCACTGTTGGTCTCAATCTGGCATTCGGTGATGATGTCAGGCTGGTGGGAAATCATCACCATACAGAGCTATATAATCTTTGAGAGGCGATGATGACGCAGAAAAATCTCATCTCTGCCTCATAATCCAGGATCCCATCCCATCGCGTCAAACACAGGCTGGGCTGAGTGTTATACAACTGGCAACGACGTACAAATCTGGCTTTTACATTAAGACCGAAGCTTTATTATATAGACCCCTTTAATTGCAGTTAAAAACTCACTAGGTTTTAGATAGTTTGGCCTCTATTGGACTCATATTTGCCCCCCTGTTCCCTTGCTACCTGACTCTCTTGTGAGGGTGGCGTTGCTGAAAAGCTGACCTGGAAGCTAAACTCGCCAGACGATTACGCCTCCAGTTTATACTCCATAACTTCATGTTAGGCAGCAACAACAAAACAGGAAGGGTACTTGTTAGGTTGCTCTGAAAGGCCTTCTGTACATGATGAAATGTACACAGTGTGTGTGTGTGTGTGTGTGAACATGTGACATCATACCAGACAGCAACAAAAACATTGGTATTAAACACAGTGTTTAACACCACGCCTTAGAGTCTGGCTAGTAAATAATGTGTGTGGCTCCTGGCTTTGCTTGGTTGAGATTACGAGTCAAGTCAAGATGAGAAGGGATAAGAAGAAGGGGAGCAGAATGAAAATTAAAAACCAAAGAAAACCGCATCCAGACATCAGGAGCAGAAAACTGAGTAAGGACTACTTACTTCTTTCAGGGCTTTCAGCAGCTTGGGTCTCTTGTCCTCCACAGTCTCCCTGGACTGTTGCTTCAGCTTCCTCAACAGCGCTGTGACTGGAAGACAAAAAGAAAAACAACAGAGAAGAGAAGCACGAGTGAGACCAAAAGCTTCAATAAAGAGGCATATTTTTCAGCACAGAAAATTGTAAAATAAGTGTATTGTCGAAATGGGATTTGTTCCCATAACGGCTGACTGTGAATTTTTTTCAAATAACCTTTTGCTTTTATGGAATTCGATCCAGCCATTTAACTTGCTCCAAGAACATTTATTCACTAAATTCAAAATCTAATTTCCCCACCATATTGCTCTTGTTTTGGCATCATTATTTGCATGGCATGCAAGGCAGCTTCTCCTTAAATCATGATTAATTGACTGAGGAAAGAAAATAGCAAGTATATATATATATATATATATATATATATATATATATATATATATATATATATATATAACGCTGCCTTAATGTAGCACTGTTCAGGAAAGCAAAGGCTTGTGTTTATGCCTGTGTGAATCTACTGTGAGTCACCACCATTATCTTAGGAGTTGTCTCACTATGCATATCCTGTCAGCAACGTGACATGCTAATGGCAAATATCAGCAGTTTACAGTAGCGATGGCTTTTGGCTCAGAGATACGCTGACTTCCCGGTGCCAGATGGGACACTCCCAGCAGCGGCGGACCAATCCCTGCACACGCCTGCAGGGATCAAAACGTTTCTAGGAAGTGCAATAAAGGTCAACAAAGAGCAATGGCAAATAGCCCGGCAGGGTATGGAGCTTCCTAGAAATGAGTTGCACCTTTAACCACCAAGACAACCTGGGGGAGAAAGATACTCACATTAACAAGCATTCACAGCTCTTTAGCTCTCTGGCTGTAGAGACTTGCTTGTTTATGCGAAAGAGAACAGGATTATGAGAAAAAGATCCACACCCAACCAGCAAACATAAATGCTATTTACTGTTTATATCGGGAATGGGAGCACTGACATAATTGTGGTGCTTCAATGAAGCAAGGAGGGGATTAAATGACGACATGACTGTGCCACTTATAAACTAATGGAAACGGTAATAAAAAAAGAAAGAAAATGTTTGGCTTGTGACACCCAGACTGCCCTACATTTTAATAAGACTAAAAGCAATAAAGGACAAATGGCGTTAACATTAGCCTAAATAACTCCTGTGCTCCATGGGTTGAGTCAACAAACATTACCAGGTCGTACATATTGTCTTATTGATAATCCTAACAAGGCAGTGCCGAGGACTCGATAGTCAAACGAGAGTACAGGGCAGACATGCAACACACACACACACACACACACACACACACACACACACACACACACACACACACACACACACACACACACACACACACACACACACACACACGAGTACAGGAGGGGCTCTGGCTGCCTAATGCGGGTGGACAAGCTCTGGATGGGGCTCCTCCTGAACCTCGTTGCCTCTCAGCGGGACAAGCGAAAAGAAGTACAATCTCACCATCTGCCCACAGACCACCCAGCCAACAAAAGCCGACAAAACCAATGCCGACCACTTTAACACTAAACCAAACTGACTCTCCACACTGGAGTTAATTCACTGAGATACTAATTAGGGCGCTTTCCTGACTTTAAATCAGACGAGTGATCTCAATAATTTCCCCTCCACACACTAATGAAAAGAGACAGAGTCAAGACTATTTGTATTTGCATCACCACAGACTGCAACTATTTCACAATTAGGTCATGGATCTAAGTGGACAACTGCTGCTGGCAGGTCTCCAACAATCTGAGAACAGTCAATATTGACTCAGGTACGCTGGAGTCACTGTGTGGTAGAGCATAGCAGGCAGGCAGCAAACAGTCCACTCTAAATAAAGTTTAAAATATCTAAACGTACTGAAGCATTGTCAATACATTTTACAAGGAATCTAAAAAGACTCAAAACGGCCATATTAACTGGAGATAACACACCGCGTACAGGTGGGGGAGCGCTTCATGTTTGATTAAATCCTTGAGCTGCTTTATTAGGAAAATTGATTTACTTTGGCTTCAGCATGGGGGACATTTATTATTTAGTTTCAATATTATTTTGCCAGAAGTGTTTTTGCTTTTTAAACGTAATGTGACATGATACTACAGCTGTAGAGGACTCCAGTACAGTTTAGTCACCAACATACAACGTATTTACAATATTACGAATCTTTCACACGTTGGTTGCTTACTACTTAAATTGGCTGTAAAAGTGGACAAACTGATACCGATACGACCTTGGTCAGTGGGTGGTGGTGCTAATCGTGGCTCAACCGGCCTAAACCAAATGCTCTTCCGTGAAAAAAAAAAGTAAATTAAACAGCCATACTCCCCCTGGTCTTTGAAGAGACAATTCATTTAACTACAAACGCTTCCTTTTTGAAACTGTCAATCAGAGCCATCTGGTGGCTTTGATACCACAACAGGATGATACGGATAACAATATGAAGACAAAGATTCCATCAATCTTTATCATTTGATCTTATAATTTTACAATATAGTCCAATGTTCTTTAAATGGAGAAACAATGACAAACACAAGGCAAGAAACAATGAAAGCAAGCAAGCAGTTCCCCGTCTAATAAACACCAACATGACTGTGGCAGCCTTCAAATGAACACTCCTGCTACAGAAAACCCAGCTGTGTGAGTGGAAGGACAGAAATAGCTATTTCATGACAAAAACTATTTCTGAGACAAGTTTTGCCTCCTTGTTCAAATGATAAAACCGTAAGTGACAAATACATCAAATCACAAGCAAATGTGGGTGAACAAATGGAAATCAGTCACAAACGTCAGCTAAAAATAACGCAGCGAGAGCACCGAGTTAGGATTTGTTTTTATCAATCACGCTCATAAACTGACTTCATGGAGAACCAGACCTTTATAACTAAATTAAATTATGTGACCAGTTTTCAGCAGTGTCCAAACCAGAACATATGCCTTACTGTAAATCAGACAAACAAAGCTCTTAGGTCTCCAACCCCCTCCCTCACAGACTCCTGACACACACTGAATCAGCCCTAATGATAACTGCTAGGCTGGGCTCTGCTAGTGAATGAGCCAGGGAGGGACTCAACATGTGATGCACTTTATAAAGAGTCAGTTTCCTACAGCACCTTTCTCCTTTAATGTAATTGTGGCAGCCAGGTGAAATTCTTCATGTGGAATGCCGAGTGCGATTGTTTAACAGTGTTCAGGCTCAGCCGTCATAACAGAGGCCCCGCCCTGTACTTTGGACCGACATTAAAAGGACACAAAGAGTTAAAGAGGTTTAAAACAACGACAACAACAGTAGCCCTCAGTGGCAGAGTTCCTCTTGTCAGCTGATTCAGGTAATTTAGGTAATAGGCAGACTGACCTGGTGTACCGGTCTGCTATAGGTTGAGCCTGTGCTTATCCACTGATCTCCAACAGTGCTCTGGCCTACAAACTCTTCTCCCTGGCCCCCGTCCAGGAAGAGCAGGTACAAGTCCGGGTGAAATTGCTTTTTCCCTGAACGCCATTCCGTAGAGGTCTTCGGATGACTCCTACTTTGATCCCTCGCATGGTGCACATTTGCCTTATGGTTTCCAGTACCAGTACTCTTTGCCATGACAGTGAAAACAATAACTTCTACCTTTTGAAAAGAGAGTGTTTGTGGGGCATTCAGACCGAAGTCTGCCCTGCGTTTGGGGCTTGTTGCTTCAGATGTATTTAAATGTGATCCAGGAAGTCCAGTTTGAGCAAGGTAAGGAGGGGCTTTTTTCACGACTGTTAGAAAAATTCTACTTGACACGAGTGTGAAATCATTAATCAGGTCATTTATTCTTGCAAGAAGGAGCAGAGTTGATTCGCATACAGAATATGAGTCACGTTGCTGCTCAGAGGTCCGTCTGAGCATCTGTTCTTTTATACACTGTGATAAACAATTAATTATATGATGGGACAGTAAAGGTCAAGACGGTTTGAACCCGTTTCAGTCTTATCTCCTTTGGAGACAGGTGCCGATGGGGAGACTGTGTGGGTGCTGCCTCTGTAGGCACTTCCTTGAAGATATGTATGATCTGTTCTCTAAATCATTCTGTGCTTTGTGAGGTCACTACACCGAAACAATTACAACGACCTCATAGTTCCAATCCCTTACTTATTTCACATTTGCTGAAGACCGTGAGATGTGTTTGAAGGCCTTAAAAAAGCTATTAAGTGTACTTTGAGTTGAGCTAATTTTGTCACACATACTGATCCCACAGTAAACAATGAGCTTCCATGCTTCTTACTTAAGAAAAACCTTTTATATTCTTGATATAAGACATTATTGCATTCATTTTTAGTTATGAAGTGCAAATTATTTTCATAATACAACCACTTCCCCTAACTCTGCCTCATCTTCTACCTACCTTCAGTCAGAGAAACATGCTGCATTCAGCATGCAAAAGCAATGATGACTGTAGCAACCGTAAGTTAAACCCAATATGTCATGTAGCTGCATGGCACGGTTGTCTGTACAAGCTAAACGAGGTGAGGACCTGTCAATGGTCAAGTAAAATAGTGCTACAGAGTTCATTAAAGGCTTGTCAATAGAGACACTTGTAAACCTGTTAAGGTAAGGTAAGTGGCATTAGAGAGTTAGAGGATGCAGTCAAAGGAAACACTTTAGTCTGCTCAATGTTGGTACCAAAGTGGCAGCACTAATAAGCCCCAAGTATTTCATTCTGGTGGACTTAAGTCTTAAAAAAATTCAACTGCACTCCGTCTTTGAGCGTTATCATAGTCGTATTGCGTTCATATGCAGAATCTGTAGGCACTAGGCCGCTGGGCAAGATTTGGGTATCGGAAGCGTTCTGGTTTCCGTTTGTAGTCTGAGTAGTATTGACTTTTCACGTTACATCGGGATTTGGGTGAATGGTTCATGTGGAGAGCAATTTCCGGAAACAAATCTCGGAACCCATCGGCTATCGATTGTCAATCATTTAGCTGTTTTTTATTAAACAATGAGTATTGCCCAGAAAATTCTCCTCTCTTCACAGAGCAACACTGGAGCTCTGTCCGCGTGACCATGGGGTTCTTGGTCACCTCCCTGACTAAGGCCCTTCTTCCCCCGATCGCTCAGTTTGGCTGGGCGGCCAACTCTAGGAAGAGTCCTGGTGGTTCCAAACTTCTTCCATTTACGGATGATGGAGGCCACTGTGCTCATTGGGACCTTCAATGCTGTAGAAATTGTTCTTCATCCTTCCCCAGATCTGTGCTTCGATACAATGCTGTCTCAGAGGTCTACAGATAATTCCTTGGACTTCATGGTTTGGTTTGTGCTCTGAGATGCACCGTCAACTGTGGGATCTTATATAGACAGGTGTGTGCCTGTCCAATCAACTGACTTTACCACAGGTGGACTCCAATCAAGTTGTAGAAAGATCTCAAGGATGATCAGTGGAAACAGGATCCACCTGAACTCAATTTTGAGTGTCATGGCAAAGCTTATGAATACTTATGTACGTGTTGTTTTTTGCAAAAAAAAAAAAAAAAAACGTTTTCACGTTATCATTATGGAGTATTGTGTGTAGAATTTTGAGGAAAAAATGGATTTAATCCATTTTGGAATAAAGCTGTAACTTAACAAAATGTTAAAGTGAAGCACTGTGAATACTTTCCAGATGCACTGTATCTGCAGGAATAAGGACACACACAACCAAGAAAATGGGCCCGGAAAAGTATTAGACCCCTACTGATAATGTATTCCGGATACGATACCAATATTTGTTAAGAAAAATACACATTTTATGAAGGATCCTATCACTGCAAAACAAAGACATGGACCTTCATTCCTCTCAGCACCAATATCTGCTCAACTATGACTGTGTTCTACCTGCTCACATGCTACGGTATTTAAAGACAAAAAAAAACAAAACAGAATGTTTACTTTTTTGAAATGACATCAAAGGATTTTCCTGTTTATGTAAATTAGAGGGATTTTACGGAAGAATTGCTGTTTTTCCCCCCTTTCTTTTGCCTTTTTAATAATAAGATTAAACATGATGTTCCAACCCCATATACCTGTGATATTCCAATATCAGTTGACAACACTTGCCCTTCACCAACTCAGTCTGGCGGTAGTTTTGTAGCAATAGTGTTGTCATTCAGTTGAACACATATCTAGATTATTACCACTGCTGCAGAGCTCCACCACACAGAGCAAAACCTCATGCCTTCCTGTTACCATGACAAAAGTATCAAGAGTTTTAAATAGATAGTGGACAAAATACACAAGTCTCAGAAAAGTAGGCTTTGAGATATAGAAAAACTATAAGGTCTTCAAGGTCTACTACAGAACAGGGGATAACTGTTGTGTGAATGGAGGTGTGCTTCTAAAGCAGCACATTTTGGGAAATGCTCTCGCAGAAGTTCAATATTCAATATGTTAAAAATGAAACCGCCAGTGTACAAAGGTGTTCCCATCAAACACCCAGTACCTATAAAAACTAACATGATTGGTTTCACTTGCATGGTCCTGGTTGCAACTAAACATGGATATATCAATTTGAAATAAAAATGTATCTTTAAAATATAAAAAAAAAAATGTAATCAAAGTTTGAGCAACTACGAACTGTGGGCAAAAACGTGGGCGAGACAGGGGCTTGAGCATAATCATCCTATGAGGGGAGAGAGAGAAATCTAATGAATTGCCTTTCATCGAAGCACAAAAGCCAGAGGGCCTTGAGGAATGTTCCCTCTCTGTCTGAGGGACAAAGTAGGCAGACCAGCACCACGGCCTCTCTTGGAGGCAGTGCCAGGGACTGTTGATCGGATCTTTTCTCACCCCATCACTGTTTGGTTTTACACTGGAAAACCCAAACTGAAACCTTATTGAAGCCACATTAAACAGGCACATTTCCGTAAATATGCCTATTGACAAACATCAACTCAGTATGTAGCAGCGGGTGTGGGGATCCAGTTTATTGCCAAGCAGTGTCTCTCAGTCAGTCGGATACTTACTCATTTGTCGATCTCCGTAGCTGATGGCCTCAGCAAGGGGGCTCCATCCCTGAGCGTTCTTCACCTTGACTGGTGCATTGTGGGCCAGCAGCAGGTGGGCACACTCTATAAAGAAGGTCGGGAAGGCAGTCAGATAGGTAGATAATTACATGAATCATAACAACTCTTTAAATGACAGGTTCTGCTAATGGTGTCACAATTAAGACAAACAAAGACAGACACAGTATGCAAATAAAAGACCAGCAGCAAAAACAACTCAAGGATGGAAAGAGAGAGATCTTCAAAAAAATAAAAGAATGTGCCTCACAAACATGAGTTGGTAGGTGCTCCCATAACAAAGGTCTGTTGTTGTTGTTTTTTGTCTTAAATCCCTGGAATATAACAGCAGTTAACTTATGTGTGTGTATTAAAAATGAAATCTGCAAATCTGTAAAAGGTGGTTCTGCTACAAACAGGTAAGCAGTAAAGCAACATCAAAAGTGGATTTTTTTTCTCTGACCACCAATTAAAACCCTGGCTGCAGCTTTCTGACAAACACAAGGCACTGGAGACATGTTTAATTTAGGTAATAAACAGAGAGGTGAAAAAAGTATGAACAAATTCCTCCGAAGTGATAGCTGAATCATGCATCAAACGAGTCTCAGAGACAACTCACAGGTTTTTGGGTTTTTTTTTTTTTTTAACTAGAGAGACAAAAATACACACAGAGAAACAGATGGCACAGAAGAAAAGTGGTGTGGTATTAAGCAAAAGGGGCCTTTATTAAAAGGCCAAACACCAATGTGTGAACAAGCTTTAATGACTTTCCTCATTTGACTTTCTGGTGTAGGAAAATTATGTCTGTTTGGCTTCAAATATGCACAGGACATGCATATTTGAAAACAAAATAAATCGACTATATCCTCAAATTAATTTACATTGAGACTGACCCAACATCCCACATTTCTCAGAGCTGCTTTTTCTCATTACTTTCAATGTTGCTATGGTGACGTACACATTTAAATTCATAATCAAGGCCCAAGAAAAGCCCAAGAAACTAATTTTAACTCCATGCCAACACTGCGCCCAGCTCTAATTTTGTGTCCAGCTCATATTCACAAGATGAACCAACCAAAAAGGAAGACTAAGACACTTCTACTACTTTACTTTTTCCTTAGTGCACCCTGTTCCTGCACAAACGCTACCATGCTTCTGTTTGATCCGATCACTTTGCAGTATATTTTAGATACAAAGGTTGTCTGACTGACTGGAAAATGTGTGATACCAGCTGAAGATGAAGATAGAATTACATCAACGCTAAAAAAAATAATCCCGGTTTTATAGAGGAGCAAATTGTGTGTAGGATTGAGAGGTCAGCTGATCCATTAACCAAAGAGCCATATGGGACCAACAGTTACACAAGACTCAGCATCCAACTTTTGAATCTATACTGCTGAAACATATGGAAGGATTCTCAGGAATAAAATGTCAGACATCCCCTGGTGCTGTGTGGAGTAACCCTAGTCTGCTTCAATTCCCCAACAATGGGAAATCAGCCAAAGAGCTTCATCCCTCTTTCAATAGCAAGATCAGCAGTAAGTGCAGTGCAAAATCCCTTCAGTCTCCGGGCAGCCTGTCAACAAAATACAGCAAGCCAAAAATGAAGCCTGTTGTTCCGGCTCAGCTGTCAGTTTTGTCGTGACATCATTCATTATATTGTTGCCGTCTGTACGACTCGGTCTCAGTGCTGGGCAGGAACTGTCACAGTCACAGGCATGTGAACACAGGCAAACACCTCAAATGCAAAGCAGAGGCAAACTGCTAACAGTTTTGCTGCAGAGTGGATATGCAGGGCTCTCACTTGATGGGGCGCGATTATTGTAGCTGTTTGACCGGCCTTTTTAAACAATCGTTTACGCTGACAAAAGCCACATAGAAGCTCTCAGTACAAGCCTTTCACTGCAAACCTTTGAGCCAACCCTATTAGTCTTGTATACAAATTCAAACTGGTTACTGCCCTCATGTTCAGACTTGTTTCTCTGCTTAACACCAGTATGAAAGCTATTAAAAAAAAACGTGCCTCAAGTGGTGTACTCGCAGAGCCAAACTGGTGCCTAGAACTAGAAATAATAACACACACAGTAGCAACATTGTCACATAGTCTTAAATAGCACATCACCCTGCTGATCTACATACTGTACTCAATGTTTTATTAATGACAAAGAGGCCAGGATCTCATGCATTCTTTATGAAAGAGGAATACAGTTTGAAAGTCTTCCTAATTAAAAATATTATCCGTACAACAAAGAGGAATGTGGCTATCTCAGGAGTGTAGTTACAGAAAATGTGTGTTGTGACAGCACCTAGAGCACTTATCGGTAGTAGATATTCTTTACAGAAGCAATTATCAGCAACACAATTGCTCTAATGTACAACTTGTTTCCATGTGGAAGCATGGCAAAGAAATCAAATCGAACAAAGACAGGCCGAAGGGAAGTCAGAGTTCACACCAGGGGAGCAGCTGAGGTCCAAGGTCTTGATGCATTTGTCTTCTTATGAAATTTCAGCCCAACCCTATTCTATGCAATCTGCATGTTAAGCTCTCACTATTGTCCAAGGCTCAGCACTTCAGAAAGACGGAATAACATTGGCCATACTGCATGCTTTAATTAAATAAAGATGCTGCGTTGGCACCAGAAAGGGTGGATGTAACTGTAAAGTAGCTCACAAAGGGCCTTACGTCAGCAAACAAAAAAAACAAACTTCTGTCTTTATGCATGTGTTTGATCCGTAGCCTGGCGTGCAGGTGGAGCAGCTGATTATAGAGGTCTATACCATAAAGACAACAGCCAGGCCATCTGTCCTGACCTGCCAACCTGCTAGTGTCTGGTCTGACTTCAGACCTTCAGGTACTCGGAGTAGCCTGTCTGGCTTTGAGGATCGACCAATATTGATTCTTTTTTTTTTGTGTGTGACATGGGTTGAACATTTGTTTTATATACTTAAATGTGCTCAATGTTTATTCTACTGATTAACATCGTTATATCTAGATAAATCTAGAGTAATCTCGGTGCACAGATCACGCTATAAGGAGTTAGACGTAAATTATGACTTGGGAAAGATTCAAATTTTGAGTCGTAGCTATTAAATAACTGAAACTATAAAATGATTATTTAACATAATTGCTGTTAAGAGTGCCCTAGTGAACTAGGAAGTTACTGGCTCACGTCTACGTCATCTGCCAGCTAACCTGAGGGCATAATATCCCCCCCCAAACAAAAATGTTTTAAAAAGCTGTTTTCAAACCATGGAATAACCAATTAATTTACTAGTTGTCTCAGCCCTATATCATATAATACAGTATAATGTAATATAAATATATGTATTTTTGAAGTTGGGGTTTCCTCTGTAATTTACTCATAGTAAGCTGGTAAACAACAATCAAACAGATGCAGGTGATTGATTTGAATCAAATCGTAAAGATATACCTGTATATTAGCCGTTAACGCTAAAGCAGTGGTTTGCTGTCTGATTCGATCTAGAAAGCAGTCTAAGTATTGAAAGGAAGTCTCCGTGTGGCTCTCCGGGTTAATTGCATGTGCAGCAGCTGTATGGAGGTCCTGCTCAAGACACATACGGTACAACTCTAACAGAGGAATGAGGGAGGCAGAGCAGGTTGGAGAAATAAAGTGCTAATCTATTGCTTCACTACGTGCAGTGGCTACAGATGGGGCACTTGACAAAAGGCTCTGTGGGCTGTTAAAACCCCCACCATCACCACCCATCCGAAACCAGGCTGAGTACATCTATAAAAAGGGCTTTTTCGCTCACTTCCTCGCCATCGATCACACACTCAGTGACCGAATCAAACAGCAGTTGAAGAATCCCATTGTTGCAGTCTCTAAGGCAAAACGGATGCTCTTTAATGTTTCTTGGTTGGCTTTGCAGATTATCCCGAACCACTGTTATTCTTAATGTACATAATGAGACTCTAATATCCTCTCCTGATTAAACGGGCTGCTCTTTTTTTCTTTTTTTTTTTTTGTGACGACCTGATGAAATGTGCTTTTGTGCCATTTCAGAGGAAGACGAGCCCCCGCAAGAGAGGCTGTTTGGCTCCAAAAAACTCTCTAGGTTGTTATCTCTGAAACCAATTTAAAATATCTAGTGATTTTATATTTGTGGCCAAGGGAATAGATGTCACAACCCCTGGACAAAAGGAAAACATGTTCTGTCCTTTGAAGGGATGTGAGAGGAAACAGACTCCAGGAGAAAACCGTGTTTATCTCATACCTCTGACCGCGGTGTCAAAACAAAACTGGGTATGAAATACAGTAATAAGTGCACTGCAAGTTTCAATTCACAGCAAGTTTCCTTAGCAGAGAATGTGTTCATTCATTCAGGACAAAAATAATCAGTTAGAAAATGACCTGAGGAGAAGAGTATTCATTGAATAGAAAAATCATTCATTCATCGTTTATTCTGGGGGTGTTTACATTTTACTTATTTGTTTTGTCCACTTGACATGTCTTCGTCTACTTCAGTTAACGATTAGACAAATCACTGAAAAATTATTAGACGATAATTAAAAAAGGCAATTATTTAGATAATTCAATTTTAAACCAAAAATGCCTCCTAAAAATTGCTTGTTTTATATCACTTTAGGTATGTATATTGTTGTAGAGTGTTGGTCGGACAAAACTAAACTTTTAAAGATGTCAGCTTGGGTATCACTGTCCTTACTAGTCTGGTAAATAATAAACACATGCAGCATGCCATACACGAAGGGAGCCTTGTCCTCTCCATCCCAACAGAGCAGCCACACCCAGACTATGATCTCATGCTGTCTGGTCTGAGCATCCCTGGAGGACTGGCTAGCATCTCAGGCAGATAGGCAACCTCATTAGCACAATAAATTCCATAGTGTCCCATCCGCTACTACACTTCGGCCGTCCACTGCCTGGATTACCGATTGGCAGTGTCAGGGCCTTCACTTGGTCGACAGGGATCGAACTAGAATGTGAAATCAATTGAAAGCCATGCTCCAATGATGGACATTAACCAAACGGGAATGTGCAGAACAAGTAACCCTATGCTTGAATTGTTCACTGAGAACCTGCTGCAGAAGAGGGGAGATTAATTTTTCAATAGCATGTTCTGAAGTCTCTTTGCATTGCATCAATATTTTATGCACACGCTTTCAGTCCAACCTGTGCAATTCAACTAAGAACAAAATCATGTAAAGACTTCTACAAAGCCTCGACACATCATGAGATATTCATTTCATACTCCCGACTGATTGTTATTCTAGAGTGTGTTACATAAATACTCAACTAGTTACACTTTCTGATTTCCTACTGGGACAATACACATAGCTGGACCATTTGTGTGAAGCATCATTTGTTAGATATTTATCACAACTGATTCAAATAATAACTGAGTAAACTTTTCAGGACAAGAGACGCCATCAGAAAACTAATAATAGCTCACAAAGTAAATATTATGGAAGTTGAAAAGGACATCTCTCATTCAAACTAATAACCCCATTCGCCGGGCGCTAACTAAAGTCTTTGAGTCAGCGGTGGAACATCGATCAGAACAGGAAACTTTAGCCACTGAGAGGATCCTATTTCTTGCAGTATCAACATTTTCCAATCCACACTGATTAAATATGTTCTTTCTCTTTCATGTATTAAACAGAAGAGAAGGCCATAAGAAAAGAGAGAAAACCTCTTTTCTTCCGTATTCTGTTTTTGAGCAGGCAATAAGTCACAAATTGGGGTGGGATTTGTGTGGTGATCTGTGACAAATGGTCTGAGGTGGTTCTTAGCAAGACATATACACACAAAAGGCAGGAAAACAACCTGAAACACACATGAACGGATACAAAAACCACAGACATTCAGACCAGCAATGAGATTAAATTAGAAAGTAGCAGAGAGACAAAAAATAAACCACATGGAGGTGCATCTTTCAACATTACTCACCTTTGTTCCCCATCATAACGGCGAGATGCAATGGTGTGTTTCCTGAAGAGGAGAAAAAAAAAAAAAAACTGAATCTGTCGGCTGCTTTTGATAATCACAATAACAAACGACAGACTAAGCACTGGGCCTCTATGCCTGGTGAATTAGATGTTTAAATTAGGAGGCAGAGTCCACTAAATTCTACATGATATGGTAAGCATATACCTATTGAGTGTTCTCTTAACATGACAATCAATATTATATAATGTAATAACCTACTGCACCCACACAATATGCTGCATTTTAATTACGGATAAAGCTACAATACAGAAAAATGTGTTATTAACCACCCAGCCAAATTAGAATGAAGAAAAAAAACAGCAAGTATATAATATATATAAAAATGTTCAATGGGTAGAGCATGCGCACCATAAGCCGTAAGCCGCTGATGCCATGTGCTCTAGTTTTTATATAGTGTTAGGGGAGGGTTTATGCTAAGGATGGCTCCTCTGCTTCAATGACCCATAATTTCAGGCCTGTCCAAATCCTCAACACAAGTCAGGTGTGGAGAAGCACAGTTTTTTTCCCCAGGATATGAAATGTGCCTCATAAGCATGGGAGAACCCCATAAGGGGAAGCCAAATGGCCGTGTCAGCTCCTCCAGGCTCCAAGAGGGCCCGCCTAGTAGAAACCCTGATGTACGAGAAAATCCAAGCTGGGAATCAGAAAGCAGTCCCACCCCATGTTGGGATTAACAGAGACGCCAACATTTCAATGGAGGTGAATGGAATTTAATTTGTATTGGCAATGTGGCTTTCCAAGCTCAGTGTACTGGTTGCTCTAGATAATCCAGATCTTAGTGTCAACAGTTTTCATTAGCAGTATTTCTTCTGCAAAAAGTTTGAAAAACATAGTGCCGAAGGTTTAGGCAATTAATCTATTACATCAAGTTTAAATATAAAATTGTTTTAACTCATTCATCCAGCAAAACTGCCAAAAATGAATTGTTCCAGCTTCTCAAATGTGACAAACTTTTCACTGTTTATATCACTGAACATTGAATAGCTTTGTTGGACGGACAAGTCATTTAAAAACATATTTCTCATTATTCTATTATTTGATATTTTGCAGCCACAGATGAATCAAAAATGTGTCTGATTAATCAATAATAAAAGAATTGTTAGTTGCAGCCCATTACACTGGACAACAACAAAAAACTGGCACTAATTAAAGATATTGAAAGGTTTGATACAACTACTAGTACAGTAGGTGAGAGGAAAGTCTTTTTGTGATGTGGATGAATTGATCAATCAATAATCACGTCATTAGAACCATTAACTGTGTGTAAATGTTGGGCTAATACAACGATCAATAAAGCGCCATTTCAATTTGTATCCTATTGAAAGCGTTGCATGCTGACTGATGCTAATGGAATTATGTGACAGTTGGGCTTCAGCCTGTTTCCAGTGGAAGATAGACTAATGTGTGTGTAAACACACAAACAGCTGCCAGTGAACCCTACCATCCCTCAAGAAGACAAAACCTTTTAACAATACAGGCTCATGTTCCAAAACAACACCTGGGGCAAATGCACCGTCTGACACCTTGTTGCTTTACAACGTCACAGCTCTGATTTGAAGACAGACCACATTACGGGTCAGACACTGAGCACAAGTACAGGCCATCTTTTGTCTCAGCACCTGAACCGGAACAACACAATCGTGTCCTTTTTGTTCGTTCGGGGATGGTTTCTGGTTATCTGAGCCCACTTTGCCCTGCAGAAGAGGAGCTATCAGTCTGGGAAGGGCTCTTTCAACTAATCCCTAAATACATACACTGGCTGAGGACCAACTTCTAATGAGCGTTTATCAAATATGGCTTATCTTAGAGGGTTTCTGTGACTAGCTCTGATTAATTATGAATCCCAGTGCTCCAGGGTGAGAGGAGGCATTGAAGCAAAGCAATCCTTCTGCCACACTTCACTGTTCTGTTGCCTTGAGGGCACTGGATTTGAAGAGACTATAGGGTGGTCAACATATTCCTCTTTTTTTGGCCTCGGAGGGGAGAAGCCTCGCCTCCTCGGGACCGGGTGGCCTATGAGCTCACTAAAACAAGAGCCTCGCTGGACCTCACAGCCGGTGGCTCGCGATGAGTGCTGGGATCCTGCCTGCAGGGCGAGGACATGAGGAGATAAGCAGCTGGCAGACTCACCGTGGAGATCCTTCTGGGCGATGTTCTGCGTCCGTATGAGTGAGGACAGGCGCCGGACGTCTCCTTTGAACACACATTCATGCACCGGGAAGTCCTGCCCGGTTGGGATGATGGGGTTTTTGTTGTTGTCATCGATAACATCCGACGTTGACAGTGTGTTGGCGTTCGCATTGATCTGCGACTGCTGCTGCTGCTGCTGAGTGGATGAAGACTTGATTAACTTGTGATTGCTGAAGATCTTACTCGCCCTGCTCTTGCTGTTCGTCCTGGAGGCGGTGAAGGTCCCGGTCGCAGCCTCCTCGTCCGGCTCCAGTAAATCCTCGTCCTTGCTCGGCCTGTGGTCCTTGCGCAGGGAGCGGATCTTCTCTCCGGTCATTTTCTAAACAGCTATGGCAGCAGAGAGGGTGTCGTCGCTGACGATGACCCTCCGGGGCGAACCGATGCGACTCTCCAGCTGGGAGTCCTCACGTAAACAAGCCGTGAACTGCACAACATGAAAAACACACTTTAATCCTCAACCCGGAGACGAACGAGGAGCGACTTCCTACTATGAAAACAAACACTTCACCGTCCTCCTATTTTTTTTCTTTCAAACTGTGGCTGGTTGCTGCACAACATGAGCGGCTCCAGTTAACTAGTACGGAGGATCGGCTGATGTCTTCCGCCTCGTAGTATCGCGAGAGTTCAGGAAAGGTTACAAACGGTTATTAGCCAATACATTAGTCTCTTAATGCATTTGTTCCTGGAAAGTAACAAAGTAATGTACTTGGTACTTTACTTGTGTACTTTACTTGGTAAAAAAATGTGGGTCGGCTACTTTTATATTTCACAGCTATAGCAACTACAGTTCATTTTCTGGTCATGATTTTAAATACTATTCATTATTTTGTAAGTTAATTTAATATTATTCTATTCAATTTTTTTAATTTTTTTAATTTATTGTGGATTTATATATTTAATATTTAAAATTATTTACGAACGAAATAATTTCCCCTTGCAGGATTAATAAAGTATCTATATATCTATCTATCTATCTATCTATCTATCTATCTATCTATCTATCCATCCATCCATCCATTCATCCATCCATCTAAGTAAAGAAACATACAGTACCAATACAACAGTTTGAGTCCAGAAATACTAACTTTACACACAGACAGTTTGCACCAATATTAGAATACAAATAAAAACTAAATATTTCCCCACATTCTTTTAAAATTCCTTCAGATAAGGAAGATTCCCAGAGCTAAACAAGACATTTCCGCTTGCCCTTAGCAATGTAAGTTAGTCTGTCCAGACCCAAACAATACAAAAAGCTCTTTTATCTGTTCTCAATGATGGAGCATCCACACTCTTACGACATAGTGAAATACTATCTCTCCTGGCTTGAGGAAGTCTAAAGTCCAGAAGTTTAGTCTGTTTCAATCTTTGTATATAGACCTCCGGATATATCCCAAGCACACTGAGTTCGACACTTAAAGGGACTTTGGTATTAAACATTTCTGACAAACAATTATGTAACATCCTTCAAGAAGTTTTGAATCTTTGGACAGTCCCATAGACAGTAAATAAGAGTACCTTTCTCATTACAACATTTAACGTTAGTTCAAACAGCTGCAGGCATTAGCAAACATACGATGCAGTTTGGCAGGAGATAAGAACATAGTCCTTAACCTTTTCATTTAAACCTTTTATTTATTGTCTGCTTTGGACAAGCCTGTTTTTACATACTATTTTATCATTTTACAAGGCATATACATATATTCCTCCCAAGAAAAACAGATCAAACTCACAATATTTGCCTACTTTGATTGTGTAATAACGTGACAATCTAAGGGGAGGTATTCTACACAATGAGTACTTTTACTTTTAATACTTTCTGATAATACTTCTACTTTTTCACGAGTAAGTGCATGTAGGACTTTTACATGTAATAAAGTATCTTTACATTACAAAAGGATCTGAATATTTCTTCCCCCACTGCCTGTTTATACACAGCCTATGGGTTGGCAATGGTGGAAGAAGTATTACTTCAGTAAAAGTACATAAACATCATCAATAAAATAGACTTAAAACAATAAGTACTCTTATACAGAAAGTACCTTGGTGAGTGTGTATTATATATCACATTCTTGAATTGTTAATACAATTTATACATCAAAGCGTCAGTGGCATTTCAGTGCTGTTGGTAGGAAGGCATCTTACTTTAACTATTTTATATCCTAGAGTTAAGGTTTCTATTTTAATCATTCATTTACATCAAAGTTCCAATATCACACTTTAAAGATAATCCATTACCAGACAAATTTTTAGATGAATTACTCAACTTAAATAAAAGTGCAAGTTAATAAATGTTGAGCAAAAATGTCCCTCTGGTATCTAAAGTAGGTTTGTGAAACAGCATAAATAGAAAATACTCAAGTAAAGTATGCTATTTCCAAACTGCACCTACAGTACTTGAATGAATGTACTTAATGACTGAAGTACTACTACTTTAACCATAACAATCTTAAAGTGTTGTGTATTTGAACTCTATTAGCAGAAGCCTACTGATGTGAATTCACGCAGACATTCACCTTTAAGCGCATATCAACATACAATTAATTGTGCCTATGCCTGAGGAAGAAAAGGATGAGAGTTCAATTTGCACCTAGCCTCAGGCACACAGGTGGATAATTATTTATATTCCTGTGGTTGACTTCAGGCTAAAGTCAGAAAAGACAAATACACATTTAATTCATCAGTAAACTCTTACAGTTTATCATTTTGTTCTCCCTAAAAATAATGTTCATGTCACAAAACATCTCCACCATGCAAGCCTACAGCGATGCTTGAAATAAACTTTGTTTGCAATGAGGAGAGAGCTCACCTGTTGTTCATCTGCTGTTCAGTTGTTCAGTGCCGTCTGACTTCCCAGATGAAAAGTATCTGAGTGGGTGTCTGTACAGCTATAAAGTATTATATTTTAATGCATGCTCAATCCAGCACCTTAGTACGGTACACAATATTAGGCAGGCATTCTGTAGTGTATTACTGTACAACTATCATTATAGAATGTGTATTCAATATATATTAAAGTTGGAGTGTAGGTCCTTGTTTATTTCAGTCTCATGTAGACTTTATTTTGGTTGATTATTTATTATCTATGACTTTATATTTATTTTCTTACCTGCCTCACTGTGTGTTCTTGTCTAGCTTGATTAAGGCTTTGTGACTTGGCTCTGCTACCCATCTGAAGCGTTATTGTTTAGGCAGGGTGAAGCAGAACAGACCTTTAGAGACAACTGAGTCAACAGAGCACTTCCTCCCTCTATGGCTCAAGAACGGAATTACAGCAAACATCTCGGTTGTGTACATTTTGTACAAGGAACAATAATGCGCAAAATAAAACGTGTATTTTCACAACAACAAATGTCATGGTGGCGGTTGAGAGACATCCTGATTATTGTATTTAGTGAATACAGAAAAGTTTCGATTTTGTTCATTCTTTTTAGCTTTACTTTACAAAATGATTAATCCATTCATTCATTCGTTATTCATCTTGAGACAGTTGGTTGCGGCATCTCAACGGCATTCCAACTTGGTTCACGAAGTCAAATTGTACTAAAATGAGAGCTGACACTCGTGTAACCTCAACGAGTGAAACAACGGGAAACGTTGCATCACCACCGCTCAGCCCGAACACGCACACAAAGAATCGAACAACGTGAAGCGTGACGTAGGCCGGACGCCCCTGTTCAACCACCAATCAGAGCCTTCATCCGCGTGTTGATGGCCGCTGATTGGCTCGCGGGGAGGAGCGCAGCGCAGGGCCAGTTAAATTGCTTTCTACCCTTTCCATACCATGTTAATGCATACTCATTCCTCGGTAGCGTTGGCACGCACGCACACTCACGGCGGAGCAGCACATTGCCATGGATCAAAATCACAAGCAGGAAGAGCAGAGCGACCTGTACGCCGGCTTCAGCACGGCGTACAAGTCGTTCGCCACAGAAGCGATTCACATCGGGCAGGAGCCGGAGCAGTGGAAATCGATGGCTGTAGTGCCTCCGATTTCTCTGTCTACCACGTTCAAGCAGATCGGACCAGGAAACCATGCTGTAAGTAGCCCGATATTCCTGTGTTACTTAAGGTGTGTGTGTGTGTGTGTGTGGTGGGGTGATGGGAATCATCCTGTGGGTATGCACGTGTGTGAAGCGGACCATATGCAGCGTTATGCACGAGGATTGCATGGGGTCATGAAGGTTGGCTATTATTAAGTAGGCTTTTGTTGTTGTTTTTTAAAACATATTTGAGCATTGGAAATAGGTTGTCAGTAAAGCTAAAGTCTCCGTGAAACACTTTGTCTGAGTAGTTATATGTTTAAAACACACGAGGAGTAAGTAATCTTAGGAATAGTCAACTAATTGAATAGCTAGTATTTCCATGGCCACTATATAAATACAGCGAGTTTGGGCATTATTGTGAATTGTGTACTAAACAATAAATTAAGAAAATAGTAAAAGTGAAATGTTAACTAGAAACTACAACAAACCTAGGATCGTAATCTAAATATATACTCAACAACTGTGGCTGGTGGATTCGAAAATCTACCAAATAAACTTTCATTGTTTTTCTTGGCTGTGAAGTGAAGCAACTCTAGCAGCCACAATCCTATTTTAATGCCACACCTGGTCATATACCTGTTCTACTGGTCTAATGTCAAACAAATGACCACAGCTGTGAATGTTATTCTGCTTCCTCAGTCAAAAGTGAATCTATGTGAAAAGAGACATCTTAGTTTTTCTCTCTTGTTGTCATAATGACACTGAATTGAGGCTAAAATCAGTCTGTTTGGGATTAAAATGCTGTTTCTCTCATCCCTATCATTTTCCCTGTGTTGTTTAGATATTAAGAATTTTAACTGCAATCAAGGTTAACTTTTACAATTGGTATTTGTTTCTGTCAATGATTATAGTTAGAGTAGGCTAGTCAACTGTTTAAGAGATTACAACTCTGGACGTCTCATCTCTATTTTTCACACAAAGACGCATTTGATTTAGGAGGAGAATGAGCTTTTATGTTTTAGTTATGAGACTAATCTTGAGGTAAAACTGCATTCTTGATTTGTGTTGTGAAAGTGTAAAGCTTTCTTCATTTGTACTCCATGACAACCCTCCTTCAGAAGTGTTAAATATTTTCAACATAAACTGCATTTTGGTTAAACTGTCAGATCTCTCTATGTTTTTGATATTGAGAAAAAAAAAAGTGTGTATGTCCTTGAAGCAAACACAGACTAATTTTAGGCTATACTTTCTACATTAATTTAAACCAGAACAGCTTTAGTTTTCTCCCACCATAGTTATCACTGTTACATATTACAGTTATTATAACAGTAAATTAAAGCTGCAAGCAGCGACGAACAGGCCCTCGCACCTTCAAGCACGTTGGAGTTAGTGGCGGGACCCACATGTGTTATAGAAACATCATGTTCCTGTACATCACAGTTACACCACACTCTGTAACTTTCTGGGGAGTCTGAAGATCTTCAGCACATCCTGTGACACCCTGCCGTGACTTCCTGTTGCCAGTAGGTGGAGCTATGACTATGCCTTAATATGGGCATGTAGATGTCTTCAGCCCTGGACTCTCTTCCACCATGTGGAATTTTGGGGCAGGTTGGAAATGTAATTCTAAGTTACAACAGCTTCTCCCAGTCATGACAAAACATGTAAATTGCCTGCCTTGCCATTCCATGAAAAAGCAAAAGCTTCATAATTTTGCATTGTGAAGGTCTTGCAATTCTGCCGACCAAATTTTAGATGGATCTGATGAATCCTCTAGGGATGAGTTTCGAAAAAATGTATTCATACACATTTGTTTTGCGAAAGACTGCTACCTCTTTCTGTTTGAACACGGTCTATAATTACAAATGTTAATTGAGGTGGCTGAAATATCTTCCAATCATCATGTTTTGAATAGGGGTTTGAATACAGCCGGAGTGGAAACCCTACAAGAAACTGTCTTGAGAAGGCTGTGGCTGCTTTGGATGGGGCAAAGTATTGTAAGTATGACTATTATAACTGACGCTCACATAATCGGGACAGGCATATCTCACATCAAGGGGAAAGATTTAACAAAATGGATCATGATTTAAACATGAACCATAATGGAGGAAATGTATGCAAACTGCAACGCCTGTTCCCTCTGCCATGAAAAATGATTTTTGGCCTTGATGTCTTGTGATTTCCCACCCCCCTTCTCCCTGCAGGCATTGCCGTTGCCTCGGGGCTGGCAGCCACGGTTACCATCACTCACATGCTCAAGTCGGGGGATGGAATCGTCTGCATGGACGACGTGTACGGAGGTGAGACACCTGCTTTGTAAATGACAGCTGTGGAGAAAAATATGATGCAACACTAAGCGTTTCCGTATGCCATGAGAAACCCACAACTTCCCCGCTCGTACGAAATGTTCCGTGAAAGTGGAAGTATATAGAGTGAGCTGGTTTTGAACCACGTGTATTTTTCTTTGGAAACGTTGACTAAGTTTCACTTTCTCAATTGCAAAGGCACAAACCGCTACTTCCAAAAAATTGCAGCTGCAAGTGGTCTGGAGGTGTCTTTTGCTGACTGTACAAAACCAGAGCTGCTGAAGGCCGCTCTGAAGGACAACACTAAAGTAAGTCAAGGACTGATATGAGAATGAAGCGCTCCGTGTCTTTTTTCCATCGCTGCTGTGTTTGTAGTTCGGTCTGATTTTTCTAGACTGTCTTTATTGGGCGTATCATTTTCTTTTGGTCAAAGTTGAATCAGTCATTATGATTCAGCATTTTGTGTGATTACTGTTATGGCTCAGTAGATGAGTGGCTGCTCAGCTTTTACCACATTTTTGACACCCCCTTCTGTACATACTGATTCTTTGTGTAGCTGGTGTGGATTGAGACACCCACTAACCCCACGATGAAGGTTGTTGACATCCAGGCCTGTTCTGACGTGGCCCATGGATACAACAAAGACATAGTGGTGGTTGTGGACAATACCTTCATGTCCGCCTACTTCCAGGTGAGTGACAAATTTGCACTCAAAAAACAGTCAAATTCCAGTTTACAAATTCCAGGAAACAAGTGATTGATTAACTTGTCTGTTTGTCTTGTGCACTCTTAGCGACCCTTGGCTTTGGGAGCTGATATCTGCATGTACTCAGCCACCAAATACATGAATGGTAGGTTGTGTACAGATTTTACCATTTTTACCAAGATCTCGATCTAATTAATCCAATCATAACCTACAATATTTTGTTATGTTATATCTTGAAATATGACCTCACTCTCAACACACAACCCAAAGATATTCTACTCCAAATTACTTGACGTTTGGACTGTGTTAATAATTAATCTTTCTTTTGATTCCTGTCTTTTAATTTGCCAGGTCACAGTGACGTGGTAATGGGTCTGGCCTCAATAAACCGAGAGGATCTGTATGACCGACTGAAGTTTCTGCAAAATGGTGAGTGGAAATAACAACATGTTGCGCTGCTCTTGCGTTGACAAAATGTCTGTTAGGTAACAGAACACATTTTGACAAAACAGCATTCATCAGGTGACGTCAGCGAGTGGCCGGTCCGACAGACTTCATCAGACACACTCAGTCGCCAAGTATCTCGCTCGGTGATTTATTAAAATCAGAGCGAGAAACGGTTTATTGCAACACAAGTACATTTGCAAGGAATTTGGCCTGGTGATCGGTGCTCGACAGTGAATGCAGTGCAATAGTATAAGACCTCATTTGAAAACAAAAGTGTGAAAATTTACAATAGAACGTACATATATTAACGTAACAACCAAAATATGCCCCTGAGGCCAAAGTTCGGCACCAATTTAAAAACCTTTCAGAAGGAAGTATTTGGATTTGTGCTTTTGTCGCTTGCCTGATCGGGGTTTTGGGAGGCTCGACAACCTTTTTGTTTATTTCTTCCCCAATGTGATCTTGCCTTGGCTCAGCTCTGGGCTGTGTACCGTCGCCCTTTGACTGCTTCCTGTGCAACCGAGGACTGAAGACGCTACACCTGCGGATGGAGCGTCATTTCAAGAACGCCATGGCTGCCGCAAAGTTTCTGGAGGCAGATCCCAGAGTGGAGCGGGTCATTTTTCCAGGTAATCTCTCTCTTTCTCTCTATCCATCTCTATATATAGATAGATAAAATATACAACTATATATCTATCTATCTATCTATCTATCTATCTATCTATCTATCTATCTATCGATCGAGATATATATCTATCTATCTATCTCTATCTCTCTGTATTTTTGGGGCATGCCTGTTATCACTGCCAAATCGTACAACATTTATTTTTTATTTTTACAAACACACTCCCAATGTTCCTTCTTAATTTCATGGCGTGTGTAGGAATTCATCACCAACGAACCAGGACTCATGAGCAAAAGTTTAATTTTCTCATTGACAGGATGCTGCATATGAAGAGTAAAAAAAAATGCCGTCTTTGTAACTTTCATGTCGGCATAATGGATTCATCAGCAAAAGTGTCTTCACACCCATTAGACCCCACTTGTCCAGCAATATCATGTAATCACCACTTGATGTTTTTCAAGTTTTCCCTCTTTCGACATAGGCCTGCCCTCTCACCCCCAGCATGAGGTGATGAAGAAACAATGCACCGGATGTCCGGGGATGATCACCTTCTATATTAAGGGGAAACTCGAGCACGCCAGCGCCTTCCTCAGTAACCTCAAAGTAATTTGGCAGTACATTTTTTTTATTTGATCTGGAAAGCTTGGTTTTGTGTTTAGGAAGTGAGCAATGTTGTGAGGCATGAAGGGCTTTTGCAAAATGACTGGATCAGATTCCATGAAATCATGTCTCGGCTCATGCTGTCACAAGATGAGTAGCGTGTACCTCCTGACAGACTGCTCACTGTTGTATGTTTTGAAAATGATCTGATACAGAAAAGGTCAGCAAAAAATATTATAATGGCTTGGGTAGTAGTGTCTGTGATTGGTTACGTGTCTATTTTTCATATTCCTTCTATTGAGGTTTAAGCATTATTTATATCCATGTTTCACGTCATGTCCTCTGGTGTCTTTTTTATTTCAGTTGTTTGCGATCGCTGAGAGTCTTGGTGGTTATGAAAGTTTAGCAGAACATCCGTAAGTATCCATGCAGAATTTTACTCTTTACCATTTTACTACAGTTATGTTTGTATTTTAGCTCACCTAAACAAAGAAAGAGAAAGACCAACATTAAAGTCTCTCACTTGTTAAACAGTATAAAACTGGTAATATCCAGAGCCATAAAATAATCATAAAAGCATTAAATAAATGGGTAAAATAAAATCCAAAACATAAGAACACTGAGTAAAACACTGATAATAAAGCATTTGGAGAATCCTTCACATCAGCAATTGAAATTTTGGTAAATTTGACGACCTGCGTCCTCCAATAAAAAGTCAAGGGCTCATTGACACAGGAACTGTTCAACTCCCATATGAAAGAGTTTGCCATCCAGCAAAGTTGAATTGAAAAACTCATGACTGAGTCAGTCATTTAGACAGCTTGGGTTGAGTTTCTTAGGCACATAACCCTGCTGTGCAAGGGACCATTCAAAAATATCATGATAGATGGGGGCAAGATCATATGCACAACATTTCAAGATAGCAGATGATACCAGATCTGGCCCTTCAGCCTCCCTACAGTTTTGTCTGTGGAGCAGGTTTCTTACCTAAAACTGAAATGTTCAACAGCTGTTATCTAAGATGTAATATAGGAGTAGCACCACAGGGGGGCAGCAGATACCTAGAATAAAACATCCCTATGAGACTCTCTCAAAGAGATTTTAATTGAGACACTTTATTTCCATTTTTTTCTGCTCTGATCTCTGTTAAAACTGCAGGATGTCTTTGTTCATGACTCATGTATCTTTATACATATATAAATGTCTTTATCACAATTTAGGGCCATCATGACCCATGCATCAGTGCCAGAAAAAGAGAGGATTGTCCTGGGGATCAGTGACACACTCATCCGACTCTCTGTGGGTCTGGAGGATGAGGAAGACATCATCAAAGACCTGGAACAAGCGCTGGCTGCTGCTGTAAGTAACATCCAACACTGGTGGAGTACCAGATAGTCCATCAAACCAATATGGTTACTGTTAATATTCAAAAGTTTAAATTATGACACCAAGTTTACAAGAGTCTGGAATTATTTTCAGCTTTCTCATTAAGTGATCATTAAGAATCGACTGCACACTAATTAGTTTTTCAGAAATTGAAAGTGAGAGCACTCATTTCTCCTATGGCACTTGCAGGCTCATTAGAAGTTATTCGATGGAATAAATCGGTAGAATACGTGATTACTAAAACACATTTGATAGCTGCAACCCAAATGCAGACAAAAAGCCAGGTCAGATGTCCTACACCAAGGGTTCATAAACTGAGAGAGAGAGATGTGAGGTTAAAGGGCATAAAAAAACCCCGAACTTGCCTGAGAATCATCATGTTTTTAAGTTTCTGACTGTTGTAAACAGGAACTTCTAAAAGCTAACTTGGAATACTTCTAATCATGCCAATTTACAAAAAAACTCTTTTTTCATAGCAATCCTAGACTTCCTTCTTACACCCCCAAAAACATTATTTTTATTGCAGTTCCAAAACTTAACACATGATTATCTACCAAATAGGAGTAAGACATAAAGGGATTTGGTCACCTCCGGTATTACTATAGCAACTTTTTCATGTTGTACTATAAATAGTAATAGTACATGAGATGCTAATGTTTGAAGGTAACTTCTAGAATATAAATGTTTTTTTTAGCAAGTTGCACTATTTGTAAATATTTGAAATAAAAAAAATCACACTAAAATGTGTTGGTATTTAACATTCTCTGCTCAACCGCAGCTCGCGTCACATGATGAGCTTAGTGCTGTGAAGGAGATTCTGATGCCACACATGTGGCTCGCTAATGATTATTCAGAGGATTAATGCACCCATGCGTCTGTGTGCTTTACAAGTACAGCGTCATATATGATCTCAGATTATCTGATCCCAGAGCTGTTTGGGATGTCACGCGAGTTACGACCTGCAAAACTACCGGTTAGGTATGTGTGTGTGTGTGTGTGTGTGTGTGTATATATATATACACACACACACACACACACACACACACACACACACACACACACACACACACACACACACACACACACACACACTTGCGCTGTATAGTGCAGAATAAGGCACGCCTGTCAAAATGTAGACAAATCCGGCCTGAAGAAGAAGCAGCAATTATCTTGGGAAACATTTAGGGCGAGCCAGGCCAGGAAGAGTTGCAGACCAGGATTGAGTTAAGTATGTAGTGGTTGCACGCTGTGAACTTTGTAGAGGCCTGTGGCGTATCCACCCATCTGATGAACCCCCCTGGCTGCATGACCAGATCCCTCGTGCACTGTGAGGTCTCTGTGTCTTTGCAGCAGTCTGGGGGTTTTCATTTTAAGTGTGGTCCACTGGGCATTTTCCTCCATTTCCACTAGCTCAGAAAATCACTTCTATTAATCACTGTATTGTTTGTATGCCAGCTCCCAATGTCACTCTTTGTGTTACACGCTTAAAATTTTGAAAAATTAGACTGGATTCTCAAAAACAGGCTTATAATATCTTAAAAATAAGATATTATTTAATAGCTGAATGATTCTTGTCAGTATTTTAGTTGTGGAAAGAAATCGATGCATTTCTGCGAAGTAGACCAACAGATGGCTCATTCGAAATGCTCCAGTGTTCCCTGAATCCATTTTCAAGTTCAGCTTTTCTCGCGTCTGTATACAGTCGGCCCTCAGATCTGGACGGATCCAGTCCAGACATCTGCATTTTTATCACCTCGGTCTCCGCTCCAAAGGCTGGTGTCGACATCAGAGGTTTTATTGCACCGGTCTTTTTTTTTTTTTTTTTTTTTATGACTTGGCAGGACGGCTGCGGTTTCATAAAACAGTCTTTTGATTGGATTATCGTTATTCATAGATGCATTAAGAGAAGAAAGAAAAGAAACAAATGAAACTCCTAGAATGCAACAGCTGGTTTAGAATCAATTTGGCATTTGAAGATGGTTGAGATTTTAACATAAAAAAAATGTATTAAACAAGCTCTAGTGTGCTGCTTGTGAACGATGTATCACTAATTCACACCTATCGACTGCATGTACCATAATTAGGGAATTTCAGTTTCCTAAAACACTTTTTTTGCCACCTCATGCGGTTATATCTTGCATGGCGGGCTGCACCTCTTCTCCTCGGGAATCAGATAATGTCTCTGAAACCCTCTGCTGCCCATCTGCAGCAAATGGAAATTAAATGGAGACAAATATCTATAATGACTGTGTGGTCCGGGGGAAAGGCACCTCTGATGGGTGAAGCGTTTAATTGGATGGGACAGCAGGTCAGATTGGGGCAGGCGGTCAAATTTCCGGACAAGCATCCTCATCCTTGGGTTAGTTTTGGAATCACATCAAACTCTCCAATGGATCTGTGCCATTTATAACGTAGCTGTAAAATGCTGGGTCTGTGGTGTTTTATTGACCAGTTTTCTCTGTCGTGGGCCTCTCTGTTAACGTGCCTTTGACTTGCCTTTATTGCAGACATTTTGGCATCTTGCCTGAGATAATGAAGCAGAGAGGAAGAATGACTGTATGGAATGTACTTTTTTTTTTTTTTTATAAATGTAACATGTTCTTAATAACTATCGCCTTGTGTCTGTCTGCTGCTTGCTGGATGTTGACTGTACTGAGTATTTATTCCTTTTTTCTTCTTTTCCTCTTGTCTTTTAATAGCACCCAAAGACAAAGTGAAACGTCTACAGGGCATGCTCGAGGTTGAAACCAGTCAAAGCCAGGAAGAAGACATAGGAAGAAGTACCTGACGTCTCAAATCATCGCAGATCAACACATGGTACTTAAGTTCAGCGCACAAACAGCAGCGATTAAACTATCAGGGAACAACTTGTTCTTTATGAAATACAAATCATATTCTCTGAATAATTGACAATTTTTACATGAGAATTGTTTTGATGACTTTTACTAGAACATTAGTTGTAATCTTATTCATCTTATGCTGGGTTTGCTACGTTTAATGTTTTTTTTATTTTAAGTTTTTTTTGGAGGGGCATTAATGGGGTGTATTACTATTCAATAAATACTTACACTGTATACGTTTCTGCAGGAAATCTGAATCTTAGTTTTGTTGCACAGAACGGTCTCCAAATGTCACTGCCCTGTTTACAACTGCAGCTGTAATCTGTATTAATCATTTCCTAATTCTGGTTGGTGTAGTTTCCTTTTGTAAAAAGAAATGTAGACATGTATTGATGACCTCATTAGTCAGGCTAACCAGTCTCATACAGGCGTAGCTAATGCCGCCACCTACTGTCAAAAGTCAGAAATATTGTTTTCTTTACTGTAAACTTCTGCTCAAAGATTTTAGAGGCTTTTCAGAACCATTTAAATTATTTTATTAATAACAATCAATAGCTCCATTCAAACATGACGAATATAAATCTTGTGTATTTGGTTACAGAATATTGATTGATATTATGCTTCGTTAAGTATATGCCTTGTCCTGAAGAGGAGAGGTATCCTATTCCCCACGTTTGAGGCTAATCAGGACATTTGCCAATAAATGAGGGATTATTCGGTAAGCATGTGCTTTGTTTGGAGCAGGATTTCCCAGCAATGATGATGATGATTTTTATAGTAACAACAGAAGAATGTTACAGGAGTATTTGTCCTAAATGTTCCCAATGAATAATGTCTGACGGAGCACTTGATGTGTGTTCTTGATCTCATGTCAAATTGTTTGGGTCGATGACAAAAGCGAAATTTCCCCCCAGGTCAGGGCTTGTGAGCCCCCACCCCCACATCATTACCCCAACAATATGCTTAATTTGGGACAGAGCACTTACAATCAATGTCATTTATGTAACTGAGAAATCCATTAAAATCAGTTTGCAGTATAAGTGTCTGTCTCTCACTTCCTCTCAACCATCCCTCTTTAAAAACACACAAGCAGTGTAATCGGTAACCGTAGCCAGTCAATAAGCCACATCCCATTTAGCCTGGCTAGTGGAAGGCAGCACGCTTGGGTTTTAGCCGATGGTTCACATTAGAATTAATCGTCCTAATGTAGAAACCATCAATAACATTTCCATTAACAGACTGAAGGTTTTGGTTCTCTGTAAATCAGTTATCTTTAACTGTTTTGGTTCAGTGAAAATTTTATTTCTTGTTACCTATGACCATGTAATGGATTTTACACATCTGGGAATCTTCTGAATCAGCCATTAACATTTTGTGCAAGCCATGCAACAGAAAACACGGCCTCAGAAGACTTCACGAAACCTGCCACGTCCAGTCAAACTGTAGATTCGGGGGAAGAGGTGGTCTAGATGGAAATGGCTTGGCAAAGCTCTGCATTTAAAGAAGAGGTGCTATTGATGTGTTTGAAATTCTGCTCCCAGCTCTTTGTGTGTGTGTGTGTGTGTGTGTGTGTGTGTGTGTGTTAGACTTTTCTAGAAAACATCGTCTTTCAGTGTGTGTGTCAGCTCCCTTCAGTCAGCCAGGTCCTATTTTGGAGAATATATCAGTTGACCCTCAAGCATGAGTAAAAGTCTCTGATACAACCAAGTGGAGACATGAGAGGTTATGATGTGGCTGTATGGGCTTTTGTTTGTTAAATTTCCAAAAATGCATTCACTGCTAAGTAATGTGTGCTATCACCAGTTTAAATAACAAAAAGTGCAGCAAGAATCTTAAATATAAACAAAGTAGTCGTTTGACTTCTATTGCGTGACTTCAATCTGTTCGCAGATGCGTCACAGATAAAAATCAGAAACCACCCACTTGCATCAGACCGTCTGCACTCCATTGGAAGTCGTAGATGACATTCATGTACGCAAATCTTTTGATCAGAGGTTAAGAGCTTTGAGGACGTCTTGCAGTGTGTCGGTGACTGTGACGGCAAAAATAGCAGCAGGAGTTTGAAATGTTGACTTTGGTTCCCGGAAATCCTGTGAAGTGACATCAACTCCAAACAGCACAGTCATGTTTGTCAGTCTTTGAAAACTACAGTATATTACATACCATAGAGATGAGAGAGGCGAGAGATGCAAGAGTGGGGAGTCCAGCTGTCTCTGGGGGAAAAGTGCTTTCTTGCTCCTATTTAGTTTTACATTTCCCCTTTTATGTTGATTTTTTTTTTTCACCTCAAACAGGTGATGACTATACCCGACACTAGAATTAAGACGTTTTTCATACGGTTATGTGCCAGACTGTTTCTTGGCCAGGAGCAATCACTGCCACTAAGACTTGTTGTTTTTACACTTCAATTGTTTGTTCAGGTAAAAAACTAAACAAGGCATAACATATGTTGGTGTTGGTAGACAGATTTAGGTGGAAAGAAAGAGGCTAACTGTTTCCCCCTGTTTTAAGTCTTGTGCTAAGCTAACTTCCTATTTACCGTATAGTAAACAATATATAATTGAACTATTGCTTTGAGGTCAATATAGCATAGCATCTCAACAAATGGGAATGGTTTGCTCTGGTCTGTTATAGCCTCACCGTCATTTTAGAGCATTTTCTAATATTAGGGAATGCACCCTGCACATTGATGATTCGAAATCAGTCAAGAAGCCCTCAAGACAACCTGCATTTTGTCAAATCACTGCACTTTCTTTTTAGCTGTGTCATTGTACACAGAGCAATGCAGGATAACAGCATGGGAGACTGTAAACTTGTACAAATAGTCTCATCTCGAAATGACCTGTACTACACAACTGATGGAAACAGAGGGTAGCTCGACGGATTGATTTAAATACCCTGATTCAAGTTTTTATTTACTTAAAATATTTTGTATGTCAACATGCCAAAAACAAGCTAACCGATTATTGTTGTGCTGCAGTACACCGTAGGCAGTGATTACTGGCCAAAAACAGTCCAAGTTCAAATAGAACTAAAGTTGGTTTGAAAAGTTAAAGTTTTTTAGTTGCTCTGGATACTTAAATGCATTGTTTCAACTGCATTTGAATGACTATTTAAATGGGTTGTTCGAACCTCCTTGATATTGAAATATTGTCATTTAAATGCTGTTGCAGCAATATGTAAACAAAGTATCTAAAAACCTTAATTTCTCAAAGAAATTGTCCAATCTACAATTCTACGACAACTGTGAATACTCGTGATCAGATCAAAAGCTCCAGAACAGCCACTAAATGGATGTGGAGACGTATTCTCACATTTAGTCCGGGTCAAACCAGTAAATGCATGCTTACTGGGTGAACTCATGTGGTATTTAACTTTGCTGGTGGTCGTTTGTTTTTACCTGGTCTCTAGATCCCATTCCCAAACCGGAGCAATAAAGTTGTTGGTTTGGTGAAGTTAGTCTATATCTGATCATTTTAAAAATGTATTTAACTAGTGTTGAAAGAGTTGGACATTTTTTTTTATTTGCAATTATTTTGATTGATAATGCAATCCCACATTAACCAGTTTGTTTGTAGGGAGGGGAGACTTGAGATTAAACAGCAACAGCGTGTGTACTGTGTTTTATTGGCCATGTACATTACAGTGAGTGAATGAGAAGGTAAATAAACGTGTTTTGCAGTTGATTAAAGTTTGTTGAGGATCAGTAAAGAGTTACAATGAAGAACACCAGCTGTCGTAATCTCATATCTGGTTGTGTTCTCTGTTACAAATTTATGTTGAATGGGGCATATTGTCCTTTGATCTTAATGTAATTCATGTATAAGACATCCACATGAACCAAACATAAATGACTCCAGTATAGCTGACCTTTTAGAGTGTTATACTTCATGTACAGTGTCATGGTATATAGCTTGGTTGTAATGGATGTCAACATTTATGTTCATTTTTATAGCATATCTGCCACGCCTTATTTGTTATAAATGGTTCTGCAGCCCTGAATGTCAGCCCTGCCAGCTCTCACACTGAGATTCCATAAACAGAGTTTAATCTCACACTTGACTTGTATTTTAAGAAAGTGAAACTGGACAAGAAAAGGTAATTTTCACAGATCGCTTAGTTTGACCAAGGGGAAAATAGACAGGAAATGGCCATGGTTTTCACAGATTTGTTTGACCAGAGGGTGACTACAGGGGGTTTACAGACCAGATGCATTTTGTCATAGTTCTTAGAAGTTGGTTCTAAAAATCACCATTTTTATTGTGACTGCACTGCAAAGACGAGGAAAGAACCTTAGCACAAAGGCTAACCCAGTAACATAAAGCAGACCCACTGAGCTGAAGAACCGTTCAAACTGAAATCTTAACAGGTACTTTTAAGATGTCTAACTGCTTATGTTGATATGATTTTGACATGTAACAGAGTTGTTTCTTTATTCTTAAATTACTAAAACAAAGCTAGAAGAGCTTGTAGCAAATGTAGCGAACTTGCTGATCTCCCAGATAGGGATGTGTGCGAGCGGAGAAAGAAAAAAAAGCCACAGAAAAGCCAGGGAGTGCACATAACTATTTGGTCTGAAGATACCTTATGAGTAGATCTATTTTTAGGTCTGAATCAATAAAGAGGCCGGACTGAAATCCTAACAGTATAAGGTGAACATAAAACAATCATCACTTGTCTCAGGTTTAAATTCTCATTCTTCTCTCAACTGCTCTTCTTTCAAAAGTGAAAGAACATAATTAGTCCTGTATTGTTTTTGAATTGTCATTTTTGCTGCTGTTGTGGGAAAACAGAAACAGCAGCAAGTGTTGATCTTGTACGTGAACCAAAATAGAGGTCAGTAATCTTAAAACAAAAATGTAGGGGAATTTTTTATGTTTTTCTGTAATACTGTATGACTCAGTCAGTAGATATGTCTGCTGAAATACTGCTGCCATTAAAAATAATGATGTTAAGACCGGAAAGGGAAAAACCATTAAGCACCAGCAGATCAGAAGATATAATCAAATGTACTCAACAAAGATGCTGAAATAAATGCTTTAACGCCAATTCTCTAAAAACACGCGGACTCAACAAATTCCCCATTAGCTTTCACCAGCATTTCATAAAAAATAAAATGTTGTTCATATGCCAACTGAAAAAAAGGACAGATTTACTATGGTTAGAAAAGGTGTACTCATATGACAACCTTTAACTCATCCTTCTTACAGTCGGTATTGATCCTCGTGGCTTTGAATGTAAAAGGTCATAAGTGATGCTGGCAGGAGACAGATCTACAAGGACAATGAAATTGTGCTTACGTACGCACCATTTGGTGGACACTTCTACCTATATTGAGTCCACAGTTCATAAATGTTTGGCATGAGCTGCCTCAGTGAATTTAAAAGCCATACAAAAGCAGCAGCAGAAAACTCAAGGTAAGTTGCTGTGTTCCATTTTCAAAAAAGATATATATATATTTAAATTTAAATGTCACCTCCATTGGCTCTTGCATTTTAAAAACCTTATTATATGTCATGAATAGTTCTCAAAAAGCACAGCACGGGCGTCTGACAGCCATAAAAGAAAATCACATGTAAGACGAGAGAGATGCATTTCTATGTTTGTGTGCATGGGTGTGTCCGTGTGTTGTTTCTGTCCAGATAAATTCATGCTTGTGTGCTTTATGTTTCTGTATGTGTATGTACACTGCGATATGACTTAGAGGCCTTTTGCATTTCTCCCCATGTCAAGCAAAGATAAGTACATATGTTATTACATATGCATGTTCCTTACTTGGGGCTAAAACCTTTACAAGCTCAGCATGAAACGCCGTCGTCTGCATGGAAATAGATCAATCAGAAAATTTCCTCTTGTTTTTCATTATTAATCCCCCCGCCCCCCATCTGCTGAGAGGTATTGTACCCATGCATTTCTCTAAGAGGTCATCAATACGCTATGTGTTTGTTCTGTCTCCTCGGAGAGAACAAGGTTCAACAGGAGTCCATCAAATCAGACAGTAGAGTAAAGTACATCTTGAGTAAGGAAATAATTTGTCAGTGTTAACAGGGAGGAGATGGATGCATCAGCAAGTTGAGCTGGAGGGAATATTTCCCCTGCTCCTGACCTTGTCGAGGTGATGTTTTGTATCAATTATTTATACTCCGAGGTGTGTTGTGTTGTTGAGAGAACAGACAGAGCAGATTCTCTTCTCTCTCTGTCTCCATCGGATGTTTCATTTGTTTCCCAGAAGTCCTTGTCTTTGCTGTTGTAAATTCATCATCCAGTAAGTAAAAAAAAAAAAAAAGAAAAAGCATCCCATGGCCCACTAGAACAGTAAGAGTTGCAGCACACCGCCCCCCTCCGTCCTCACACATGAGTCTGACCCTCAGTCATTCAAACTGACTCACAGCCAACAGAGCAGCATGTTACCAGATACTGAAACCCCTAACAAAAACATGTTTAATGTTTTGTTGAATTAGATGACAACTCTGAGTGTCTTTAAAAAGGGACAGTTTTTCAAACATCGGCGACTGTTTAAAATTGTTTATAATTCCCCATTGACAATTTCGCCTAAGAAAAATGTATTAGCCGTTTCTCATGACAAGAGAATATAAAACACGTCATGGTATTAGATGAATACAAGCCAGAGTTAGATCAATCATGTAATTCAGTATAATTATATAAACTATATAAAGCACAGTAAATAAAATCAGTCGTTCGTAATATGATAGGTGCTCTTATGATCCATATTTAGAATTTCTCTATTTGTGGTGACTGCATTTCACACAATGCAACTCTTAAAAACTAGAAAGAAAAGGAGGTGAATGAGACACACTCCTCTCCCCATCACATTCCATCAAGGAGCCTTTAAGCAAGTCACTTAACAAAATATTTCTTTAAATATGTTTTTGACGCCAATTGTTTGGATGAATTTTCTTATTGTACAATACAGATCTGCACAGAACTGAACTTATACGAGAAAAGATTTGCAGTAGGCTCTCTAGCTCTCTAAACCTTAAAAGCAAAGAAAGAGCTTTTTACTCAACAAGATGGTCTTGTTCCTATTGTACCAGATCATCAGAAGGTTTCTAAAATGTCTATGATACGCACAGGTACTCACTCCAAAGACACATTCACCCTGGTGATAGGTTTGTGAAGTTGGAAAGGATTCTGATGCTCAGCTGTAATGCACAAAATCTGCGGCCCAGAAACACAAAACGTGAGCTTTACCACATGTACCATATCTGAACAGGAAAATCATTCCAGAGGCTCTTATTTTCATAAGAGGATGCATGAGGGACACAAATTGGTTTTGAACCACAAGCAACAGTAATGGACATCTTCCTGAGGGAGCCCATCATAGCACCTATCTGCACATCAAAAGCTTCATCACACTGCTGCTATCTGCCATATTCCTGCTGCAAGCAATATGAAAACGTTGATAAAATCTGTGTTAGATGTTTGGGGCAATTAAAACTGGTAAACTCAGACAGTTTGAGTAATAGTGTGCACACAAAAGAATAATTACAACAACCATCAACATGTGATGATATCCAACAGGGTTTGAGTATCTCAGGTCTTTTTCCTTAATTATATCTAAGAGATTATGAAGTATAGCCAATCTGGTGCACCGTGAAAGAAAATGTGCCGTCAATTGGATAAATCTGCAGAATAGATTCAAGATTCAAGGATATTAATTGTCACATCATGTATAGTAAAATACTGACAATGCTCTTGAGGCTGTGCTAAAAATGCTAGTGAGAGATGAATAATAATAATAATGGGGATGCAAGTAAAATTAATTAAGTGTATTTTGGCCCAGCTGTTTAATTTTTCCAGTATATAAAACATCTAAAACTATAAAATTGGAAAAGCATACTACAATACAAATCCTTTAAATGTATAATATCCCTGTGTTAAAATATATAATTTTCTTAACTAAATTGTATTGTGTATTTGCAGATGGATGTATAGATAAAGTGAGTTATGGCCATAACTTTATTTTCACACAGTGTTAAAGTTATCGAGTTTCTCCATTTCTTAAAGTGCTTCCTAGTGACGGTAACACATTACATACACTATTATTATTAATAATATGTATTACACTAATAATTATGGATAAAGCTGGGAAGTCAGTGGAGGCTGAGCACGGTCTCTTGTAGTGTTTGAGGCAAGTCAGAATCTATAAATAAACATATGAAAACTGACAGACGTATTGTAAATTAATTTCTGTGTTGTTAAAGTAGCTAATGTGGATCTAAAGATAAACAAACATATCCATATTAGATTGATATACAGATTATAAAATTATGCGAAATACAGTCGTCATATCACACGCCGGAGTTGTCACGACAACCAAACTGAAAATGGTCCCTTCACCTAGTGCTTGGCAGACATATTCAACACTGTTATAGAAGGTTACTATAGTTACCATAATAGCAGGCACTCACAGGCCGATTAGTCTAACATAGACCAAAGGCCACACTGTGCATAACAAAGGTTTACATGCACACAGACCACTCATCTAGTTGTTGTCTCTTTACATCTGTGGCTTCTCCCTCATCCTCCCTGAAACAGTTGTTAGCTAGTTAGTATCCTTTCTGGGATGAAACTTTACCTGCAGTATTCTATGAAAAACGTAAAAAAAAGGTAAATGATAAACAGCTAGTTGCAAAGTTACAGATGCAGGTGATATACGGCGAGTAGTTTTGAAGCTGTTCTGGCTATTTTTATTATTGTCACCCGTCTCTAGTGTCCGCATATTCTATGTCATATGGCATTTAGTCTGGACTGTGACTAACTTTGCTACCAGGCAGATGGATATAACTTAGCTTGATATTTCTACCTCCGTCGGTCCGGTCTCTCTGCTGAGGCAGATCCTCAGCACACCAGACAGTTACTGATTGATTTTTCTGTCTCAGAGGACTTTAAAAAGTCGAACATTACATTTTCAGGCTGGGAAAAATTCCACATTCATGGCTTCAATGTGAACAAGCTATTTCTAATAATAACCTTGTTTTTTCAGACGGTGAAGTTCCACTTTAAGTGATTGAAACAATGATAATTTCAGACTTGACCTATTGTAAGCAGAACATATTTGTATTCAAGCTGTTTAACTTTGCACACTTGACGTAAAGTAACTGACTCAAAGCCAAAGTAATCATAGTTTAGCACTTCACTAGCTACAGCAACAGTCCCAAATTCATCTTCTGTCTCTTTCTATTGACTTTCTTCACCAGTGATTTTCCCAATTTAATCTATTTGATGTTTACATGGTCACTGCTCCTCCTGAAACATCTGTGTTGGCAGATGAGAAGTGTACTCGATGACATCAGACACAGAGCTGCTCTCACTCTCTCAGGCCTGTCATATTTCCATCCGCTGCTGAGAGAGGCTGCAGATTTATTACGGCCTGATGTCCTCGACAGTATCCTTTGATGGGTTAGTACCCCATAAAATCTATATGTGTAAAGACGCACATAAACATGATTTAAGCCAAAGCGTTTCAAAATGTTGGATGTCAGAGTGAGGAACAGCCGGATGTGAAAAATATCAAAGAGAATGAAGTGATGGGATTTCTGAGTGAGAAAGAGCAATGTGAGTGGAGCAGGTGGAGGATTGTGGATCATGTGGAAGTTAATAACAAACGCACAATGAACAAATCAAAGTTCAAATTCAAATTTTATGAACGTAAACTGTGATCAGATATTATGTTGTTAATTATAGCCTAATTGCTCGATTTGTCTGTAATAATCAGTTTGTAGTTACATACAAATCTATGTACAACATCTGCACTGTTCTTCAGAGAAAAGTTCGGTCGGAAATTGTGTCTACATAATCAACCTCTGAAGACGTCTCATCTTGTTATTTGCGCGACCCTCCCTGTAGCCTGCTGTACTTTTGCAAAAGAGATCTTGACCTGATTGAATGAAGGTTATATAAATGCATATGCAATAAGATGACAGCCGTACATTTCGAAGATGCACACAAATGAATAGTGTGTCTGTTTGATAAATAGAAAGTTAATGAATTCAGCCAAGTATCCCTTGAAATTCTGTTCATATTTGACAATTCTGCATCTCACCATTTACATCCAATACCAAACCAATGCAAGACGTAATGTGCACTTTATGAAGCGAAGTGTGGAGTGTGTCTGACTTATTGGAGGATATTGGAGTTGATGACGATTGACAGACCTGCAATTTTTGCAACATTCGTTTTTTGCGTCTGCAGATATTTTAGAGAAAGTAGACATTTAGAGTAGACATTAAAAAATGGTTTGCATTGGCAGCAAAAATGTTCTTCATAGAATGCAAAAAGTTTTTTCAAATATCGACGTTCTTGTCTGGCGATGGAGTTGTTCTGTTGCAAATTTGCCATGTGCAATTGTAAAACCTTAATATATAGCTTAAAGCTTGGGGGAACTGCGAGAGAGATGTTAATGAGCCAGACTCTGGCTCGGGCTGCTTAGAATTGAGTCAGCAACATAAATCTGAATTGTTGGACCTATAGGGCTCATCTGAGTTATACGGTCCTTTACTATAACAGACAGATCTGCACTGGTGTTTAATTTGTTGTTTGAGAAGGTCTGGCTGCGTGAAAATGCTTTGAAATCTAGTTTTTTTTCTAGTCTCTGGCTCATATCCTCTCAATGTGAAATAAATAAATGTTTATTTTGCACACCAGCAAATACTTTCTAAACTGAAACTGACGTATTTCTGTCACATATTTCTTAAAAAACTGTATGGATGACACATAGTGGACATGGACATAAAATGTGGCAATGATTGGGTGATTTGCATCATGACAAACAGCAAAAACAAAAAACACCACCAATGGCTGATCCTACTGTTATGTTGTGTTGTGTTATGTTATGATGTTAAGTTATATATATAATATATAAATATATATAAAATTGTTGTCTACATAAAAAAAATGATTGACTATTAAATACAATTTTTATCCCAGGTCTTTTTGATGACCTCCCCTCGTCAGTATGATACATGTTTTACGTGATGATTTCTCCACATTAACCCGGTGACTGTTTTAAGAACTTGATAGATTTCAGTTACACAAAGAGCTATTTACTGCATGACCATTATGATAACCCCCCGCCCCTCACAATTTAGAAGGACGGAAGACACACCATTAATGCTGAATCTGCATTCTTGACAACATTTGACACAACCAATTTACTATGCATGTTACTAAGAGTGCTGCTTGTTCTACCGGGGCTTGCATGTGTGGAGCAGAGAGGAGAGTTTGTTGTGATGCATTTCAGCTGTTCGTTGCCAATCGATTTTATGTCCGTTGATCGGAGGAGAGAGGACCACATTGTAATCACATTAACATAATCAATTCTGGCATGTTCATTCTCAATTTCAGGTTGGCTTCCTTCCTCCAATATAACTTTAAGAAAACGTGACACCATAAAATAATCACTTGTGTTTTTTCACTTTTTTGATGAGTCCTATGACAGAAATATGTCACAGTTTCAGATCAGAAAGTGTTTGCTGGTGTGTAAAATGACCATTCATTTATTGCAGTTCCCTGCTGTGTTACATTGAGAAGATATGAGACAGAGACCAGAAAACCAAAATTAGATTTCACAACATTTTCACAGCCACACCTTCTCAAACAACAAATTCAACAACAGTGCAGATCTGTCCGTTAAAGTAAAGGACCTCATAAGTCAGATAAGCCCTATAGGTTAAAAAAATATTTTTTATGTTGCTGACTCAATTCTCAGCAGCTAAAGCCACATTTCTGTCATAGTTTCCCCGAACGTTAAGTTATATAGAATGGTTTTGATATTTGAGTCCAAAGATCAACCACATCGCCAGAAAAGAGCGTCGATATTTGCCAAAACCTGAATTACCTTTTATGACAAACTTTTTTCCATGTCACCGTTTTAAAAAGTATTTCCCTACAATATCTTTACATGGAAAAGCGAATGTTGCAAAAAAAAAAACGTTTGCATTGTGATTACACATCATTATTGTAATTGTCATTAAAAAAAATTATAATCGTGTGAATTTCACGTGATTCTGTACCAAACAAAGATGCGTTCTTAGGTCTGTCGAATATTATGTGTAAGGACAGGACATCTCTGCAGCACTTTGAAATGGCACTTCAAAGATGCTCTGATACCAGTGATTAACAGTGAGGTCATTTATTTCAAGTTCCCATTAAAGTCAACTCATGAAGACACTCTGACGTGCAGGATATTAAAAAAATTTGAAGAAAGAACAGTACCTTCCACTGGCAGGCCTCCCTTAAATGGAAATCATATAAAGCACAATTATTCACAGTTTGGTCTGAGTTTAAACAACTGACTTTACCCAGGAGTGCAGTCAGCTGCTCGTGTTGGATGAAAACAAAACATCTTGGTACTTAATTATGCTGCTGCTTATACGTTAACTGACAAATGATGACTGATGTTCATGCTGCTGCTAACATGCCTCATATGCTGTTTTCTACACCTGCCAAATTCATTGTTTTTTTCATCTTCTGGGATGAATTTAATGTTAGTTCAATAACTCCAGCGACACCTGTACATATTTAAGACTTCAGCGCCACATCAACATCAACGGCTGCATCCATTACACTCCTGTAGAACGACTGACTTACACAACTGCGCAGTGGTTAACTAAGTACACCCATTTCTCTTTAAAGAAAAACATAGTCACAAAAAAACAAACATTTGTTTTTTGCAACCTTAAACAGATACACATAGGTTTAAATTTGCAACTTTAATTTGAGTTTGAGGGTAGAAAGGCTTTTGTTGTTTAATTTGTTTCGCCTTTAAGTTGCCATACAGCTTCGCTCAGAGCCCTCAGACGTCCCCTTCTCTGTCAAGCAGTCAGCGAGATGTTCCTTGGAAGCTGACCACATGACCTGCTGGATGGTCCCAGAGTGGAGGAGCTCCTTTACGCTGCTGATTTCTAGGCGTAGTCTTTTTTCAGTGATGTTTTGGTGCACTTGAGAGCATTAAGGAGAGAGTGATTGTCCGTTACACACACACACACACACAATGGGCAAATTGTTGCGTGTGCAATCAACCGTGGTAAGTTCTGAGTAGGGTGTAGCCAAGAAGACTGCACTGTCAATGCCATCTGCAAGTGCCAAAGGTCTCTCCTGCTAAGGTGCTTCGAACCACTCTCCTCATCCTCTTTGACTGCCAGCATGTAGGTGAAAATCTTCCATTCTGCCCCTTCTAAGCATGACCAGGTGTCCGTCCTGAGTGCCTCCGTCTGGAAGGTTTCCCATCGAGCAATCAATGAACACCACTAGTTTTAGCGAGTTGTCTTTTTCCAAGTGATGAAACCTCAAGGTCACTTCTTCTGATTTCAGTTTCCTGACAAGTTTGTTTGCACAGGGTAGAGTCTGACCAGTAGCATGCTTTGTACTTGATGCTCGGATGGAACTGTCACACATTGTGTTGTGTCCACTTTGCATTGCTACCCAAAATATTTGGCCAATCTTCAACTTTAGCAGGTCAGTTTCAGTGTCTGTTAGAGGAGCTTCTCGCTGTGTGGCTCCGGTGGGGTCCACGGGAATGGGTTGCAGATTCTTTATGTAAATACTTCGTTGCACGTGTATCTCATCCTCTAAAGAGTGAACCTCCATTCCAATGTAGCTGAAGCTGTTGTGCTCTTCACGTCCAATTTGAGAAACTTTCAAGTGAGGGATGACTCTTGTAGAGAATGTTTCTGCACCACCCTAGTTGAAATCGTCCACGTGACAAGCAAAGACTCCCATCAAATTGTAGGAGTCATCCAACCAGTAGAACACTGCTGGATAAACTTGTAGCACAGTTGCTCCCAACTGCTGCATAGTTTTTGCTGCCATTTCTTTTGACACGTCACTGCCATAATATTTTTTAGAGACTCTGAAGCACATGTAGGTGAGTCTTTTGGGAGCTCCTGAGTGTTAATTTCTTCAAAGCCTCTTGCAAGTAATCTTGCCTTAGGTAAAACACCATCAGTTGTCTCCTTGAGAGTGCACACCAACCTCATAGAGATGCATTTCTGGCCTTCATCTGTCACACATCCTTCGTTTTACAGTTGCTGAGTTCACTGTGTTTGGCAGACATGAAGGCATCATCACTCACTGTAAGGATGTCTTCTTCAGGATGGCTAGCGCATAACTCGACATGCTCAGATGGGACCACTTGAAGATTGTGTACTTGGTCTAGGTCAACAGAACCTGTAGTGCCAGAAAGTTCCTACGACTCAATGTACTCCAAATTATAGTATTTGTATGTTCCAGTGGCGTTTCCTGCCCTGCTGAGGATTTTTCTTGTGTGTTTGGCCACTCCCACTATCTGTAACTACCTGTCCAGTTTTCAGACTAAGGCCATCACAAGTTGTGGTTGAGTTATTCTGTGATTAATTGACCATGATTACCTTCTTCAGGCTGTATTGGTGCGTGAGGGATTCACTCTTATCCTCACCATTTGTAGGTGTCTCTTCCTCACTTTCATTTTCAGTGTCATAGTTATTCTCCTGAAAGCCAGGTTCTGGTAAAGTGGTTTGATGTTCAGTCCCCTGCAGCTAATTGTCCCTTTCTCCCAGAACTGCTTGTGGGTTATTTACTTTACGAAGCCTGGAGTGATGTATGCGAATATAAGTGCCTCCATGCCTCACAAATATCACCGCACCAACTTTGCCAATGACCACACCTGGACATTTTGATTCTGTGCAATCCACCCGTTTGTAGTAGACTTTGTCCACTCTTTCGTATCGGTCATCAAAGGTCCGCAGTTGTTTACGGAGGGCTCTTCAGATCCTTTCAGAGCACTCAGCTTCTCTAAATGCTGTCCTTACAGCATGTGATGTTGTGATATGATGGGCCATCCAAGTACTTATATTAGTACCTTCCAGAGCCGTCGGCTTATTAGTGAGAACTGAACGCAGATTTGGGTTTTGCCCAAATACCAGCTGGTACGGACTGTAGCCATGCACGTTGTACATAGAGTTCTTTGCCATCAGGGCCCAGTCTAGGGTCGTCCTCCATTCACATCCATTGTCCCTTTTTACTTTCATCAGGATTTCAGTGAGGGTTTGATTAGGCTTTCCAAAAGCCCATTGCTGTAAGCTGCAGTTGTCTTCACTTCAATGTTGAGGCTTTCAGCCATGTCTTTCATATCTTTGTAGTTGAATTCAGCCCCATTATCCCTGAACAGTCTGCATGGAGGACCATGAACACTTACTGTATCTAACAATGTATAAAGTGCTTCACAATCTCCCTTTGTTTCTTGGTGGTGCCGATACTCCCTGCAGTGAAGCGTGTGAAGTGGTCAATTGCATGGAGATACCACACTCTCGGTTTGCTATATCTGATGCACGTCTCACAGTTTTTTTTACAATGTCCTTAAGGATCGTGGTGTATTCATCATCATCAATACCCAATCAGGCCAGTAGTTTTTTCAGTCTATCAACAAAGGTATGTTCAAATTGCTTGTGTAGTTTAAACTTAACTTTCCGTTTTTGTTTTTTTTGGTCATGTTTTCTATCACAGGGAGAATGTTATTCTCATTCTGGATCTCATGTTCATCTGGGTTACTCGCATCTCTAATGTTCACATAATAATGTCCTGAAGATCAGTTCAAGTTTCACTGGCTGTTTGTCTGACTTTGTCATCAATGTCTAAAACGGTACCTGATCTTTTCAGTTTTGCTTAAAAGCATTGGGATATCTACTGGGACCACTTCTGTTTCAATTTTACATCTAGTTTGTCCTATCATGGTTGGGATTTTCACTTTCTTTGTGGAATGAACAACTCTCCCATCACCAAACTTGAATGCTCTTTGTGGCCCACCTTTTCATTAACTCACGTTGTGTTAGTCCACTCACGTAATGATCAATTCATTTTTCTCCACACACAGTTCTAGTGCAAGCTGTGTCAATAACAGCTGATCATAGAGACTCCACCATGAATAACTCTGTCAGACAATTATTCTTTTGACAACAAAGTAATGTTGCATTTTTCAACATCTGTCAATTTCTCATCCTCTGTCAATTTTGCAGGTTCATATTTGTGAGGATAATCCTTTCCCCAGTGATATATGCATTGGCAGACTGCACATCTTGTCCTTCTCCCATATCTGTTGAGTGGATTCGTCCCTTGAACAGCCGTATGGATTTGTGGGCTTGACCTGACATCACTTTCACGCTTGCCGGTAAACCGTGTGTATTAGAGCAGTGGTTCTCAACTGTTCTGGCTGTGGGACCCACCATCACCCCTTAATGACAAGCCGCGACCCAAACCCCCCCCATATCTTATGTAGTCGGTGTCGTACTTACGTTTCGCCATGTTTGAATAGAAAACTAATTTCGCGGGTCACGGTGTTTAAAAATGTATTAAAAATATTTATTTAATACATTTTCAATAAAATATAAGTGCAAGTTCATAAGCTGAATTTTATATTCAGTAGGCTATTCAATTTCATTATCCTAAAAACCCAGAGTCTCCCCCATATCAGGATGGTTTGACCCAACCTGGCACACGCCACCTGACATCACCTGTCAATCACCGCCTTGAAAAGCTCAAACAAAGTGGAACATAGCAGCAATGCTGCGGAAAACATGGAGGACCAGAGCAAAACAAGTCGAAACCAGAGCCGGCAAAAAAGTGTGAATAGACGACACTCCGCTGCATAAAAAATCCCCTTCAAAATAAAACCACAGGATAAAAAAAAATATATATAATTTTAATCCAATTTCTTTTTGCCCAGGCAAAGGCCCGTGAAAACGGGTGGGTCGCAACCCACCAGTTGAGAATCACTGTATTAGAGCACCCCCACACACGCAGGTCATCAGCTCCCTCTTGTGGAGAATTATCGCCAAAGATTCTCTTCAAGGCTGACTTCATGTTTACAAACGAGAGGCAGTATCTAGTAGCTTGAAAGCTCCATCTTGAACTTGCGTATTCTGTTGTGCCGTCACTCAAACTCGACAATGTAATCGACCATAGAGACTCCATTTTCTCTTGTGATCCAGTGAAACTGTGTACGCCTCGTACTGGCGATCCTTTTCCTCTTTCAAAAACACAGAGTCCAATTTCGTGAGAAGTATATTCATTCCTTTATCATTGTTCAAACTCTCTGCGGTGATTTCTAGTGCAGTATCCCTCGCTCTTCCTGTCAGCGATAAAGCAACCGCCAAGGCCCGCTTCTTCTATGTCCGTAACCAGCCTCCAAATTTCAACCTAATTTTTCCAGCTCTCGTAAGACTTCTTCTCGTTAAATGGCGGCGGAACTTTGTAATTGCCAGCTGCCATCCTCTGCTACCAATGTTCAATAACTCCAGCGACAACTGCACATGTTTAAGACTTTACTGAAACTTCAGCTCCACATCAACAACAACGGCTACATCCATTACACTCCTGTAGAATGACTGACCTACACACATGCACATTGGTTAACTAAGCACTTAACATTTGGTACCTAGCTAAGTCACTAATGGACTGTTGTGTTAAGATAAGATAAGATAAGATAATCCTTTATTAGTCCCACAGTGGGGACATTTGCTTAAAGCTGTGATAGTCAATATTCCAATAATATATCAACAATAAATCAATACTTTACATAGTTGAACCAGGATTAAAACATTTCAGGACTTTAGGAAAATAAACAAATAAGACATGTTGAAAATAAAACACTGTGCTAAAATCAATAGACCTTTTTCAGGACAAGCCATAGATTTTCACACACGTATAGGATGAGACAATAAGAATTATATTGATATAGTTTGATGTTCAGTTACATAACTGGTTTGTTTCGTAATGCCATGCATGCACATGTTTGCATCTCTCCTCTCTTACACTCTCAGCGCAATTCCGCCCCCCTTGCTCTTTTTGTCTGGACTGCAGCAAAGCATTGACCTGCGATAATAACAACGTTCCCATCAGCCTTAGCTGTATTCCCAATGTTTATTGCTAATTAGCACATTTTAGTATGCTAGCATGCTAAGCTAAGATGGTGAACACGGTAAATAATACCAGGCGGCAACTTCTGGTTCTGCTGAGAGAAGCTGTGGAAGTGACTTAAAACTCAAATTTTCATGTGCTAGTTTCAAGTCTTCTTCAATTCAGAATGATGTTCATTTAGTAAATTATGGTCCCTTCTAGAGTAAAACAGACAAGAAAGCAACGTATGCTTCACGTTAGGGCAGGCTTACACCAGAGCCGTATACGGCGTCTCTACGTCACTCTCTGCATTCCAAATATGGTAACTTCTATTCATTGGTTGCAAAAAACAACAACATGGCGACGGCTGTAATCCAAGATGGCGGCGGCGAAAAGCCGAATTTGAGGCTTAAAAACGGCAGTCTACAAAACAATAGGTGACGTCACAATGACTACATCTACTTTTTCTATAAAGTCTATGAATAATACACCTGCTTAGCATCAGCATGTTAACATTGTCCTTGAGAGGATGTTAGTATGCTGACATTAGCATTTAGCCAAGTACAGCCTCACAGAGCCACTAGCATGGGTGTAGACTCTTAATCCTATTAAACTGTATTTCCATTAACAAATTGCTTGAAATTCTGTTATGCTATATTACTGCAGCAGGGAACATGTCTGAGAGAAGATATCACACTGTAATTGTATCTAAAATAAATTATTTGAGTGATTCCTGACATAATGTGTATCAGACTGAAGCCCAGAGGATAAGAAAAGATAGCCAATACGACGAAGCTTAGCGCTCTTGCAATCAACTGATAACAAAATGCACAATGAAGATTTTTCCCCCCCTTGCTTCATTTCTTCCTCCAATCCATTACATTTGAGTCTTATTATTCTCTTATACTGCTTTTCTCTGCTGTACAGTGTTGCTGGATGAGAAATGTTAAACTATCGTACCAGAGGCTTAAAATGATCGTACTTTGAGGAAAATGATCGAACAAAAGATGTATTTTTAAGCAAGCTGATTAAGCTATGATGCGTGGAAGATAGTATGGGTCTATAAGTCCATCAGTCTGACACTTTTTGTAATACCTTACTATTGCAAAATAAAATTACAAGACAAGAGGGAGAGAGAACGACAGACTCACTACAACATCCAAACAGTCATTCTCACCATTACCACAGCAGCAGCAGGATTAAATCAGAGTATGATAATAAGATTTGGGGGTGACGTTCATGACAGTGAATTAATTAAGTGAGCTTCCGATTAAAGCTATGACTGAAAGGGATGTTATATACTGCAGTTTTTTGTCTCCGTTTATTCAGGTTTAACTCTGTGATCATGTCTGGAAATCAGCACTGCCTCTGAGAAATGTTTGTTCAACGTTAACTCTATTCTGTTATTCTCCAGAGAAACATCCTCACTCAAAAGCAAACATCGGTTTATAATTATCTGCTTATAAAGATCAGCATATGATCAGCATTTTTAAATAATTAACAATGTCCTTGCGCTCCATGCCATATGAACCATAATAAACCGTTGGGTTGAAAGTGAACTATGTGGCTTAAAAATACATCACGATACACATCCTGTATGTATATTGTGATACACATACCGGAACATAAAAGTATTTTTAGGAGCAGTGGGCTGCTGTAACCCAACTGTGAAGCAACTTGGTGTTCAGTGTTCTGCTTAAGTACGAGCAAGGAATCGAACCGCCAACTTTGTGGTTAAAGGACGACAGCCGCCCTTTATATACTTCTACGCACTATTGTCAGTCAGTCATTAAGATTTATCCTCAGCAAGTTTAAGACTTCATAAAAGCTTCAGTCAGCCTTAGGACCTCCATAAAACACACACACACACACACACACACACACACACACACACACACACACACACACACACACACACACACACACACACACGTGACATTTTTCATATTGAAAAGTTTTTAATACTCTTACACAGGAATTTTCTTGACTTGCAGTGTTATGAGTGGGTGAATGATTCTCCTCAAATTTATTTGGCCATTATGCGAATGAAAAGTTTTACTAGAGTCAGCATTAGTCAGCATTTCAGTCACCATCGCCCTCAAAATAATAAATGAATACTTTGACTCTAGAACAGATGTAGTATTTACTTACACACATCTGATCTTTTAAACTTACAGTTCAATAAACAGTGTCATTGCTCTCATGATTTATTACTCAGTACTTGTTTGTTGAAAGTTCTGTTTGTGAATTTGCTGATTAGACTTAGCAAACTGAAGCCAACAGTAGGATAATAATAGGTGTCATTGCTTTGTTTAATGGAAATAAAAAATAAAAAAATTAAAACTGCTGATTTGAAATTTATTTGTGAGACTTCAGAAATGCTTACAGTAAGAACATTTATTTAAATATGTGCAAATTTAAACAATGCATTTAACAAGAATAATATTCAGATATCACACATGACTGGTCAGGTTTAACTTGAAGCATAATCTTATTAAAAGTAAGGATAATAGGAATATGACATTTAATTATCTGTATCAGAATTAGTTTGTGTCTGTATTCCTCTCAGTCAGCCCTGACCTTTATCACCTTAACACTGACATTGGCAGCTGTGGCCTCTGAACCATAAAATGAATGACTCAGAAGCCACAAGAAGCCAGTGTAGTCACCATCACTCACCATACTGATACACACTGCAACAGTGTGTTATTTCTCAGTGGATGTGACGTACAAGGGCCATACAGTAGGATTTAGAAAAGACAAGAGCAGTTTCCCCATCTGATGACCTATCATTTTATTCCTGCCCACCTAATCACGTGAGTTAGTATATATTATACACAGATTTACAAGCTGTTTTGTGGCAAAAGTAAACCAATTACTATAAATGAAAATCAACAAAACAATATCACATAATCTTAAATGTTGATTACAGTTTATTCCCTACATTTCTGTGAACAGCTGGGTGTTTAAAAATACTTCCTACTCCTTTAAAAAAACATTTGGAACTGTTTTTGTCAGAAATATGTCTAATTTTCCGATGACAATACAGGTGGAAAGATACGAGTCCAATATTGCTGCAAAAGAGGAAAACAACCCAGCAAGCTATTCACTGATTTGTCTTGTTATTAATATTACTGTGGTTATTAGCTACTTGGTTGTCACAGTGAACTATGATTTCTGCTATAAAAGAGACAAAGACTATTACATTTATACAGGTTTTTAATTTTGGTACACTTACCCAAAACACATTTATTTCCAAAATACAAATGTTGCTGGAAAAACAGAAACGTGTGCAGATGTCCGACCTGTGGCCAAATGAAAAACTAAGCCATAGCCAGTGTAACCTTACCAGCTACTGGGTTTGTTCAAACAGCTGTGATGCACACTGTTAAGATCAACGACAATGAAGACATATAAAAACATGTTTGACTAGATCATTAGCAGGGACCTTTTACTGAGCAAAAACACCCATTATCCCCATCAGTTAATGAAACACAGGCTGCATTAATATGGTCCTGCCTTGACTGATTGTAGCCATCTGGTAGAAACTGCAGATCAGACAGGCCGAGGAACATTGATATGAATGAGTATATGAACACGTCTGTGCAGTGAACAGTAAAATATTCAAGGTTTCGGCCTATGCCTAATGTGTTTAAACAAGAGCTCAAGCTTCCCCAGGCTGCAGTACTGTAATTCCATCTGTTGTGGGAGCAGGTTTTTTTTTTTTTTTTATGGAAAAAGAAGCACTAATCACCTCAGTCATTAGAGTCACAATTGATTATGAATCTGCAGCATGTGCTTCGACCCTGCATTCATTTAACTGGGCAGTTAGTGAACCTCAACATGGAGGTATATTTTCTACATTATACAGTTAATGCAGAGTTGGAGCCATGCAAACATATGCAGTATTGTTTACTTAAAGACAAATTTGAATAAGAACACAGCTGGAGGTTTGGTAAAGAACTTAAACCTTGTGGACTGGTTGGACCAATGGAAAAGTTTGCCGTTTAGAAATTCTGTTTTACAAACACTTTTCAGAAGCAGAGCTGATGATTAGTAGGTTTCATTTATGTTGAAAGAATACTTCAACGATACAATATTTTTCATTTGCCGTAATACTTCACAACCCCTGTATACATACTTCATTGTGTAAAGTAGGTGGAGTTTCCCTTTTAGCCTAAATTAGAGATGCCTACAAAAAAGCTTACTCTCTATTATTTGTTAGTTAGTTTACTTATGCTCTGTGATTTCTCAGCCAACTCTGGTCAAGTTTTTGTTGTTATTTACATTTACAGAAGAAAAGCATTTTCTCATTATTTTTCTGCCATCCATCATTTGGAAAACATTCAGCTTTCCGCCTTCAATTTAAAATCATGGACACATCAGTCAAGTGTAAACCTTAATTCATTTATAACTACTGCATGATCCATTAGAACACAATTTAATACATAGTAATACTACACCATGCACCCATAACATTTACATCTACAGTATATAAAGACATGTATATGTAATTGAGGCTGCAAAATGATTGTCTTCAATTTTGTCTTTGTTAATTGTTTGGTCTATGAAACCAAGATACTGGAAGTTATTGTTGTAAAAATAATGAAAAACACATTAGTTTTAGGGTACTGTATATAAAATAGAGAAAATGGCAAATCCTCTCACTGGAGAACCTGGAACTAAGATGCAAATTTAGCAATTCATTGAAGACTAATATTGTTGTTGAATAATTTTCTGTTGATTTCAGTTGACTAATCGTTGCAGCTCCACATGCAATAAGGTGCTACGGAAAACTGAAATTAAGACCTAAGACTTTTACTTTTCAGCAGGCCGCTAAAATAATCATTTTAATTTTGTTTCTCCAAAAGAAATTAGAAAAGAATCTGTGACATGTTCAACATAAATCTCTAAGGGCGTGACTACTTTCAGTTGCTGTGGGACGATAATATTATGCTCTTCTATTCAAATTATGCTGCTGAACGCCAGGTTGTTTCCCATTGATCCCAAATATAGATCAATTCTGGAGCAGATAATTAAATGAATTCATCACAGAGGGAGTGGTTGCCAGCGAAGCGAGCTGTGTTAATGGTGTCAAACAGAACTCTGATATTGTAGAAGTACTCTGTAAGCCAGGAGAAACTGAACACAAACACTCCTAACTACAGCCACATATCAATGCAAACCTCATAGCATCATGGACATTTTATTTCTATTGGAGGTGATCCAATACATTGTCAAATAAAGACACACTTTGGTTTTACTGTATAGTACATTCTGCAAGTATCTGATTGAGTTGGCATGTGCAAGCTATGGCAATTAGCTTCCATTTGGTTCAGTATAGGCTCATTGTGTCATAATTGTGTAGCACTGGACCCAAGAGCAGAATACAGACTTAGCAGGGGTAATTCACAGTAGTTTATTGAAAAGAACCAAAGGCTGAAATGATGTCGGTCTGGGTTGACGTCGAGTGAGGGCTGAGTGGTAGGCTGGCGAGGTTAGTGATTAGTGGATCAATAGCAGGTGTGCAGGTTAATTGGCAGCAGGAGGGAATGAAGAGCCACGCCCAGGCAGACACACACGCACACACACATACAGGACAAACGGGGGACCAACGAGAAACACAATGAAGGGAAAACAGTCAGGATACGAGGAGAGGGGCGAGGCACAGCCGAGACCATGACACATGGCAATTCAGTTCAGTCTCAGGTCAGGAGCGTGATACCTTTTACTGAGTGACTGTAAATGGAAATAGAAAACAAGACACTTTGAAATATCAAGAGCTACGGACAATTAGGGATGAGATGATTCATTATGGTTTATTTTACTGGTGATTGATGTAACTCTACACATTTCTTAACGTAGTTGAGGCTAAAGACTTTTGTTTTCATATGCCACCGAAATCCCATTATAGAAAATCTATTGTACAAGTTGTAATTATACTGCTGCTTATTTATTTATTTATTTTACCTATTTATTTATTTATGTAGTATAGACTCTGACAGTCTCTGACACGATGAGATTGAGGCTGAGGCGGGAGCTGCAGTGGTCCACCACTAATGGTAACACAATAACCAAAGCCAATGGCCTCCATGCACCAAGCTGGCCGTCTGTTTTAAAGTAATTGGTTTATGATTTACTGAAACACATGAGTCACTAACAGCCTTATACCTAATTACCAGTAATCGAAAATCCTGCCCTCCGGTCAGCACGATGGTCAACTTTGATGTGCGAAAGCAATTTTATTACAACTTGGGCGCATAGTTTCTATACCAACCTTTATTGATTTATTGCTTTAGCTGCTCCAGTAAATGCCATTCCATATGAAAAGCCAACACACAACTCTCTGTGCTTAGACAAGCTGAGAGTTGTGTAGCATTTCAAAGGCTAAACTGTGTCCTCATAACATTTGTTGCCAGGGCAAACAGAGTTGCTACGCAGGGTTCAAGTCCAACAAAGGTGCATACATCCTCCATTAAGGCCACGGTCAGGTAAGCAAAAGATGGTTTCTAATTCACTGTGCAGATGAATGTCCGTAAATAGTACTACATTGCTTATCTTACTACAGTAAATGGGAACATTCACAGTCACATTTTCCTACTCTGGAGAATATCAGTAATATTGACACTGTCGAATCTTCCCACATTGCCAGACTTTTTCATATAAGGAGCCGCAGAGGCCGTAGCTTAATCCGAGGTTACGCAATCCTGCAAATCAGGGAAAATAGCATTAACAGGTGAGCGGAGAAGATCATTCTTGGGGAGGATTTCCATTGAAACCCCAGCACGACAAACTACTTTTAGTTGTTTACCCAAACCGACTAGCTGGACCATGACTTCTCCCCCTGTGAAGCAATTAGAAAGCTGTCTGCCACTTTGTGACAACAGGGCATTAGTGCCCTGCAGACGTTTTCGTGTCCAACGAAAGGTTTGGACTCATAAAAACTAATGCAAGGCAGTGTTTGATTATGTTATTGAACCATCTGCCCAGAGAGATCAACATTCTTCTGTGACTGAGTATGAAAACAAAGATTTAACAGCTTGAACTATTTTTACCGGTCCCAAATATGTACCTCAAAAGGTTAGAGAGGTGTGTTAGCTACCGGAATATTAAGGATTTCAATCTCCATGCTGGCCTGAAAAGTGAATGAGTAACATTTCCTTTCTGCTAAACAACCTTACTGCTCATTTAACCTTCAGTCAGGAATTTATGTCACATTAAAGTCGGCTTGTTTGGGCCGCTCAGACTGGTGTGTAGCTGCTTAAATATGAAGCACTGCTTTTCCCCTGCACAGTGTCTCATGGAAACATATTGATGATATGATCCTTTGTGGATACCTGGAACAGATATTCTCTTTATCCCTCCTTTCAGATGTCAGCCACAACTCTCTGGTTTCAGTGTTTCTGTCAAGGGCGCTGGACCAGGAACACCAGTACCAGCTGTTCAAATTTAGCATAATTATAACTGTTTACTGAGTAGAAAATGAATTACATGTCATGATTTTAAATTACATTTCAGAGAGAGACACCACAAAGCTCAAAGACAAAATAACCAAATTGCATTAGAATAGTAAATCAGATATTTCCCGATCATTCTAAACATTTACATTTATTACATTGCAACATTACATTTATTTTATCCAATGCCAGCAGCTTGGTGCAGACTGAAATATCTTAGACCTTAGAGGATGAATCCTAATGAATGAATACCCTGACTTTTCCTTAAACGCCATAAGCAGCTTCGCATTCTTGGTTTAGACCTGAAATGTCTCAACATTTGGATGGATTGCAAAGAAATGTAATAAATATATACATGTTCTCCTCAGGAGTAATTGTAATCACTTTCTATGGCCATCATCAGGTCAAAATTTGTATTTGTTTAATACTTTAGTTTATGACTAAATACTTGCAAGAGTAAAATGCCCAACTAAGGTGTTAAACACGGTAAACCTACTTTACATTGGCATGTTAGCTTTGTCATTTTGAGCATATAAACCTGTGACTTTAGCATTTAGCTATATGTTTTGGTTCAGGTAATCCGTTTGCCCAAACTGCTGCAAAGGTTAAGACCAAAAATGGAGATTACAGCAATTGTTTTTTTTGTCTGACGCACGCCATTTTTTCCAAATTGATGACAAGCCATTTGCTCATCAGAAAGCTGATCCGTTGGATGAGTAATTCTTAATCATGTTTATACAGCTGTTTTCTCTAACCTGTTGTCACAAACATCAAACTATCTCTTTGCATTTTGATTTAGCCAGCCTGGTCCTTTGTGTTCTTTTTCCTCGGGGCAGTATTTCTGAAGTGTAGGGTCAGAGAGCATTAAAAAATATTTTCCACGTTTTATACCGACTTCATCGTGCTGTCAGGAGAGAACAAGCTGTGCAAAGTAGTAATTCATTGTTTGAACAATTGCCAACATTCTTCTTTGACAGCAGGGAAGAGAGGAAAGTAGTTCAACAATCCAACAAGCGCAGCAGGGTTCAAGCCCCAATCTTGGCAATTATAGACCCTCTTGAAGTGAGAGGTTTCACTCTGTGAATGTTTTTCATAACAAATGGTGTTGCGTAATCATTATAAGTGTATCGTAAATTAAATAGCAACGTGAGGTGTGCACTGTGGAGGTGGACCATAGGAAAGCTGCGTTAAAATGCTAATGTTTTGACATTTCTACAAGGTGATGCTCGAGTAGTTTCTGAAAAATGATTAAGCTTAAAGTTACAGGAAAATCTTATCAGTAAAATTATCTTCAATGGAGTTATTTCAGCTAGCAAAGGACAGTGTGACATTTTCATGATGAGATAGGAAATAAAACATCTTTGGGCAAGTAATTAATTAGTCGATGAAGGCCAAGTTAGGTACCCGAGCTGAACAAGCCCAGCTGCTGAAAAACATGAACAGAAACTGTGAAAGATCTGATAAATGATCAAATAATCTGATACATATCATTATTGAATAAATAGTATCAAAGCTTTGAGTAAAATGTATTAAATAAGTTACTAAAATGTACACAAAAAAATACAAGCATCAGGTGCTCTCCCAGGTCCTGACCTAGCTGCCTCTACAATGTAGAGCCTGTGTCTTGTTTTGTTTCTCAGCGTGACAGCTATTTCTAACTGTTAGTGCAACCGTCTCCTGGCTGTTTTGCTCCTTTTTTGTTTCTTGTTTCCATTCGTTGCTTGCTGTCTACCTCTCCCTGTATCTTTGACTCACCAGAGTGTCAGACTACTTGTGAGTTAACTCTAGAAAGGATAAAAATAGAAAGCTTACAGTTTTTGGGAAAAGGTCCAGGTAAGATTGGTATCCTGCTTTACACAGAGTGGTTTTACTTCTTTTAAACACATTAGATCAGAGGTGAGTGTTTGTTTTGTTTGTGGCACATTCAGAGTAACTAGGTTCTCTTTCCACTACATGTTCTTTTCTAGTCTAGAATTGTGCTTTCTCATTTAGGCGAGTTTAGTTTTAAGTTCTTTGATTTGGTATCCTTTTTCCCTTCTACTTGTGTTTATGTATATCATTATATCCCTATTGTACACATGTATGACCAGAGCAGAAATAACTAAGGGCATACTCTAAAAGAAACATCAGTGTAAACCACTTCATTAGTTTACAGAAGTCCTATTTCTATATTTTTTGTAACTGGACAACCAAGTAAAGGTAGATGTGTGTTACTCCTTTCTATCCCTAAAGAGGGTTTTACAGTTGTGAGCTATGAGTCTTTCTAAAAACTGATATTTGCTGTTGGTGTTGTCGTAAAAATCTACTGTAAATGCTGTGTCCAGTTTGTGACACTGTAGCCTGATAGCTTGAAAAAGCTGCCTTTGGGCTGAACCTCAGGAATGACTTCTGCATCTGGTTTGTGTCACTGCTGACCTTTGCTGACAGCTTCTTGGCTCTTTGGCTTCCCTCGTTGACCACCAGCACACACTGAGCATGACGAGATAACAAGCTGCAGGGCACTTCAATGGTCTGGACTTCACAAAGGGCCATTGACCTGACAACATGGTGGACTGTGGCAGAAGCGTTTCGACTCCACTTCCCTCGAAATATCTAATATGCTCTGCTGCGAGACATTCATAAGAGGATTGGAGGAATTTATGCAATCAGCCGTCCCTACTGATGAGTGAAGTGAGGGGATTTTCCTTTCCTTTTATAGTTTGTCAGACATGAAAGAGTTGGAATTTCAAAATAAAAAGGCTCTTGGCAGAGTGCAAAACTCTGCCAACCTTTAACAATTATTACACTTTCAGAGCAGCATCCTCTAAACAGCTGCTTCATGTATCATTATCATAGTTACAGCTGGAGAAATCAAAACTATTCAGTTCAGCTGCAGAAATCCCAGACCCAGATGAACAACAAAATCTGATAAAACTTAATCTACAACATCCTCACGTACTTGGAGAGAACATTTTGGAAGAATGGAATTAGATTCTTTATTACCTCCCAATTTACTGGAAAACATCTGACTATTGTTCAACCATGTTGGAGGAAATATGGGTCAGTAAATAGACCATTCCCATGTATTTTGGCTATGTACTGTAAACTGTACAGTTCTGGGGAAATGTCCATATGGTTATAATCAAAATCTGGGCTTTGATATACCTAAGTCAAGTATGTTACTCTACTTTGGTAATATGACAAGAGATAGTGTTAATTGAAGACAGGTATCTGCTGAAAATCTTGTTAGCAGCTTGTAAGAAGGTTATTACAGAGAGATGATAAAAGGCAGAACCCCCATCACAAGATGGATGGCTGATACTTGTGAATGAAGAAGGTTATTACAGAGAGATGGTAAAAGGCAGAACCCCCATCACAATGATATGATATGGAACTGTTAACTCATAGGATGAGAGGATAAGAACCCTGAATATGTCTCAGGAATGATCAGGTTTTTGGAAGTAAAGAGCAATCAGGATCCTTTTCATGTTTTTGTTTTTCATTTTTGTATGAATGTGATCTGTCTATAATGAAAAAGGAAATTAAAATAAAGTGTTAAAACAATACTGCCAAACTGAACCTTCGGTTATAGTTGATAAAAAAAAAGCCAGTAACGTCAGCAGAGACACAACAGACATATTCATAATAGAATAAGTACAAAAAGAAATCTTGTCCTGAAGAGCAGTTACATAAGCACACCTGTGTTTTATAATGTTTACCTCTTATTTTAGTGTGTTATCATGTTAACATCTGCTAATGAGCACTAAACACAAAGTACAGCTGAGGCTGGCGGGAATTAGTTTTGCAAGTAGAGGGATGGAAATTGACACGATTTTTATAAAGACCAATGCCATTATTGATTCTGCTTATTGGTCTGATTCTTTATTGATTCTTGATAGGGATGCAATGATACCAGTATCGGGTCAGACACTGTGCGCATGCGATACAAAGCATATGCATTTGATGACGTCAGACGTCTGGCATTCTGAAATGTTCTGTTCATGTCACTCACACCCTCCAGCTGGCTGTTAATGAGGGTCTTTTGTCTCGGGGAAGTGTAGCTGATGTGATGGCAGATGTGACTCGCCTTAGACTACGCCAGCCTGGAAGACGTTCAGATTAGTTGGAACAGCACGTACTGACTACTGCTGCGTTGAAAGCAATATACTAACATTCAATTTCAGAATAGCTTGTCTGTTACCAAATAAAATATTATTTTCTCTGTTTTTTGGTCATAAAGTCTTTTCTCAAACATCAACAGAAAGCTATACTCAAGGCCCAGGCCAGCAGAGGAGCAGGCATCAACATCAGTGAGCAGCGCAGCAGTGGGGGCCATGCAGTACAGTGGAAAGCAAAAGGCTGTTTAGCTCAGTAGATCAGAAACAGACTCAGAGCTGATAGTGCAGAGGAGATTCTTTTCATCAAAAATAACCTGCCTCACAATATTCCGAAAAAGGCTTAGCACTAACATATGATGATTACATATCATGTCAGTTGTTTTGCTGCTAAAGTGGTTTGCTCAGGAAATGTTTGTTTAGGAGAACACAAAAATGTAATGTTAAAATGTCAGCAACAGCATCATTGTATAAATACATTTAATTTGTTACAGATTTGATATTTGATATTTGTTATTGAGTGAGGAACATCTGATGAAAATAAAATGTTTCCATATTTTCAAAGTTTTTATTATAATTCATTATTATTATTATTAAATACTCATATTGGTACTCGCTATTGGCAAGTACACAAATGTTAGTACTTGGATTTGGTCTGAAAAAAATTAGTGTCAGTGCATCCTGAAATCCTGATACATTTTCTGTGTGGAAAAAAGGGAGTAAACTTGGACCAAATATAAAACTGGTGCTTTGGACCATTTCTTCCTTTCCGCCACGACACCCCTACATGCATGGCACTCATCGTGTCGGCTAGCAGCTAATGATCACTTAGCTTGATTATCGGTCAGAGAGAAAAACATCGGAGGCATACGATTCCAATGGATCTGTCAATTTGGAACTGGTTCTCCATTCCCATCCCTATACTGTGTTGGTTCATAAATCAAAGTACTGGATAATCAACCACATTTGACTTGATGACGGAGGTAAATGACAGATCAAGGGATCAAAGTTTTTACAATTCATTCGACCAAGAATCTGTGGACCAAATGTTATGGAAATCCATCCAGGAAAAAAAAGAGGAAATTGCATGGCAATTCATCCCATATTTGTTGCGACATTTCAATGTGAACCAGAAATGTCGACCTCATGGTGGTGCAAGAGAAAACGGTGGATCACCAAGGTCATTAAAGCAACCCTTGAGCCATGCCACCTGTATAGCTAAAGAATTTGTGAAATATTTTTTTTTTACATTTTTTTTTTTTACTGTTCTTTATTTTGAAGGGACAATGCACACCAACCAACAGTAAAACTGTAAGTGAGCCAGAGAGGCTAATTTGCATCTACTGTCCCCGGCCAGATTTTTGAAGGCAGTCTAAAAGAGGACTAAGTTACATAAGTCTGTCTAAAAACTGCTTTCAGTGACACTAGATATGAAAGCATGAGTTAATCATAAGGGAAGGAAGGAATTTGTGTTATTTTTCTTGGGTCATCCACCATCTCCATTCCAGTCATGACCAATATGTACTTTCTACATAATTAGAGCAGATCCAGATGGTTTTGAATAAGGGGTGACTCCAAGGAGACTAAATGGCTTTGTCCCATTTGGGCCCATCCTCCTCATGTAGTTGCAGACTGAAATAGCAATCTCATATATTGCACTATAATATCTAGCTAATGGATTACAAGCCTCCTGATCATCCACAAATATACCACGGAGCCCCACAGAGACCATCCATCCATTATCCATTATGGGTTTTAGAGCTTTTTAACAATACTGAGTATATGGATGAGATGTTCCTTCACTGAGTCATGCTGTTAAAAGTGTGATGGTTGATTTAATTAAAGCAATTTAGTAGTCAATCCTGGATACCTACAATACCTCTAAACAGCTTATAATACATCATTAAAACGACAAGATTTGTTTTAATCCATCAAAATACAATATTTTATTTGCTTATCATTTGAATTGTGTGTTTTTATGAGGAAAAGACACACTATAGATGACTATAACAAAGTAAAAGGACAACATTTAGAGTGTGTGATGGTTTACACCGACTTCAGAGCGGTTGCAATTAATTAATTAAAAACAAAATTGTCCAGAGCCTTGCAGACCAGCTGCTATAATCAAACAACAAAGGGATCTGTATCTGCCAGTATAGATCATCAATGATCTGCAATTAGTATCGGCGGCAAAAAAACGTGATTCGGAATCTCTAAAAGTTATATTTGCTCCCTTTTTTATTTTGTGCTGATCCGATCTGTGACTCTGATCCGTGATGCGATCCAAACCGTGAGTTTTATGATCTGTTGCACCACTAGAATGTATGCAAGGCTTATTCTTTAGACATCGCAACAAACTAAATATTCCTTCATACACAATATATAAATACACACTGTAGTTTATATTTGCAGTCACGAGACAAACCAGGTTGCTCTCTTTATTTCATGGTACCATACTAAGCAGCAGCTGTAGGCCTGGCCTATATAACCTTGAGCTGAATGTCCTGAATGCTATATTTTGTATTTATGCCCTGACTATATCAATCACTGTAAACTGGATAAGGGATGGAAATGTACAGTACATTATATATGTTAAAACAGGGAACGTGCCTGCAGCACACAAAGCACTACTGCTCCACTAGAGGATTGTCTTTTGGCTTTTTTGGCAAGATGTAAGCCAGAAAAGTGTCATTCTGGCCTTGCTTTGATTAATGACTTTTCCCCAGCAGTAATGCACTTCTGAGAGGGAAACAAAATGCTTCACTGAAAACTATGTTGTGCACAATTATTTTTCTTCAGCTGTGAAAACCTCCTGCACTCCTGTTGTGTTAGGACTCGGCATCGGCGCTTTGAACTAAAAGGGAGTCATGTTTGCGATACGATTTTTTTTTGAGAGGAATTGCGACCGCCATCTGACAATGATACATTGTCAAATCCTCGGTTTCTCGGAAAATGAGAACAAGGATGTATAATAGATAAGGCATTTTTTTTAGGACTTTGTCTCCCTCAGACTACTGGAACATAATAGTGTTCATGGTAATGTCTTTCCAAAGATTATCCTTCAATCAAACGTTGAGGACAATACAGTGGTAATTTTAAGTATATAGTTTCTGAAGAAGTTGAAGAATCTCTAGCTGCTGAGTTGCCATGGCGACTGTGAGTGATTTGTATTTGTACTGTGCATTGAAAATACATTAAATGTGCATTTAGATTGTGCTGATGAAGTTTTTTTTTTTTTTATTCCATAATATCCCGCTGCTCACTGAGATATGAAACTCGTACCAGAGGAATATTCAGAGAAAACACACATGGGACATGAATTTAAAATGTTTCACCGTGCAATAACTTTGTGATATTAACAAGTGATTTAACTACAAATGAGTAAAACACACATGTGTATGAATTGCAAAGTAACTATTTCAAGGATGAAATCTCACTCACAGAGAAATAGGCAAAATATACATTAGCAAAAATGGAAACTGGTTTGAGTTCTTTACCTCCATCAGCCACACTTGCATCACCATTGTCCCACACTTCCTTAAATCTTCTTTTTCTGCTGCTACTGACAAAAGGTAATTGTCATATACTGGAGCTCTTCAGTCTCAATCTGGCATCTGGCTTGATTGCTGTGTTTTGGCAATTTGTTATAACTGCACGTCCAAAATAGGCCGTGGAGTAGCAACAAACACTTAGAACAATTAACTTAATCAGACACTTCACATAATCATTCCTGATTTCAGAGACCAGCTCATCTGCCGACAGCACAGGGTCTCTGTGTTCAGCAGTAGTCTTGTGAAATGTGTTTTTTCAAGAGAGACTTACAGTTGTTTGAAGGAGATGATTTTACAGCAATACAGGATAGATATTAGAGAGAATTATGACCTGTGTAACTTTCTAACACTAACGTTAGCTCGAAGCAGTTCATAACATAATAATAAAAACAACTGATGCCAAGATTCTTTGTAATTTTTTTCTTAATCATCTGTTTTTATGTAAATAACCGCTATAGAACAGAGTAAAAAGATAACATTAAGAATTATTTTTCAAGAAGGCTCTGGGGTAGTGTTGAGAAAAGTTGGTTTGTTGCCTTGGAATCGGAATTGGCTGATCAGATGTTTAAAAAATTGGAAAACGATATCGGCCAAGAAAATTCCAATCGGTGTTTCTCTAAAAAAACGTTTCAATCAAAATTAGACAATCCGACCAGCACTTTGTTTAAAGCATACTGAGGCCTTTATAGTAATACAGTTTTGTTAAGACTGTGTCGGGGAGGTGTACTGGATGTATTATATTGTACGTTCAATAACTTATAAATATATTTAATGTAGATACCGTCAGTCACTAACACTGTATTAAAATCCTCCCTGGTTGAGTGGCTCTGTTGTCTCAAACGACCACAGACTTGAAGATATGTTCTGTAGGCCAGGAAACTCAGCAAATTGTAAATTAATTCCCGATACCTTGGTTTTGATCAATAATCCTGTTAAATCTCAAGAGATATATTGTGTCTATTGCTATGTCACAATAAAAGTGTTTCTTATGATCTCAATCGTTAAATAGGTGTCTTAATGTATTTCATTTTTTTACAGAGCATCATCCTGTGCTTCTTACAGCCTCCCTTTCTGACAATGTTGGATAGTACACATTAAATAATTAATTGAAAAGAGCCGGTAAATGAGAAGTGAGTCATCTTTCTTTGGTACTGGCCTCAGTTTAGCCTTCAAATGCCAATTAACTTGTGCTGTTATTCGGTTTGGTTGTTTCTAGGATTATTATTATGATAAGAATGGATAGTCATGCGAGCTCTCAAATAAACTAAAGAAAGCATTTAAAGTTCAATCACGCAATACACCGTTTCAATTGAGTTATTATACTCTGTCCCCTTGCTTTAATAACAGGTAATTTCAGGAATAAATGCTCCTGGGAGCCATTATGTCCTCTTGGCAGGTATAAATGTAAGTGGAGATGTGGGCTTCCACCTTTGCTGCACACTGCCAGACAGAGAGATAACTTCTGCTGCTCGAGATGGGATTGCTATATTTTGTTCGGTGGGAAATATGCAAAGTTGGCATTAACAGGGTATGGTCGGCACGTCCCAAGGGCAAAATCTCTCAGTAAGTGCCCCCCCCCCCCATTTGCCTTGGTGCTGGAGCCAATCCAAGCTGACACAGGTCGCCAGTTCATCGCAGGGCACATAGATATATAGACAGACAACCATTCACGCCTACAGGCAATTTAGAGTCCAAGTAACCTCAGCTGCATGTCTTTGGACTGTGGGAGGAAGCCGGAGAACCAGGAGTGAACCCAGAAGGACTGCCCAGACCGGTAACCGAACCCGGGCCCCTCTTGCTGGACAGTGCTAGCCAGTACACCACCGTGCAGCCCCCCGTTTGCACCGTGTAAGAAAATTAAATAAAGGAGGAATGAAATTATTATTTTTTATTGTTATGAGCTGATGTCAGCACATGAAAGCAACAGCCAGAAACCAGAGGGACTCAATCTCCCTGACTTCCTCTAAAGAGCATTTCAATGCTCCACTAGATTAACTTCTATTCACGTGCCTGTCTTTATTAATTTCTAAATGTTATGGCATCATTGAATTAATTCTTTTCTTGGAAATGCATAAATCAATTTAAATCCTTTCAGTCAAAATACCACTGGATCAATACACCCTGTGACAGGAATGTTCTTCATTGATTAGCATGATGGTGTTTAAAAGTCATTGCAAACGCTCGAGAAAATGGCATCTAAATAAAGATGGTGAAAAGGTTGTTTGTCAGAGCACAGCTGCTGTATTTGATCCAATGCATTTATTTTGATATATCTGCCGGGCAAAAACATTCATCAAGAAGATCCATTTCCCTTTTCACTCATCTGAAACAATTGTCGAGTAATTTATTCATCCAGAGGGAAATTCAATTTTAACAGCAGAAGAAAACTTGGTACACAATAAACAACATAATATACAGGTGAAACTGGGCAAACCAGACAGAAACTCAATGTCCAGCTATGCGACAGCTGCTTGGCTCGTGTTTGCCTGCAACAGCAAAAAATAACAGCTGTTTTCCACCTGTGACCAAAAGCAGGCACATTCAACTTTTATACAAAACTGCTGTTGCTGTCCTCGACCAAAGAAATTATTGTCGACTAACCCTTGTACGATTTTGTCAACCAATTGATTTGTTGATGTAATCAACAGATCTGTAAAACTGAGTTTCTCCAAAAATAATTATGTAAAAGCACCACTGAGAATATTGTGTTTATCAGAGATGTGTTTATAAGTAATTTAGCATGAAAAAAAACATAAAAAAATGACAGAAAGAAATCTTAGTCAGCTGAGCCCTAAAAATGTATATGTGAAGACATTTTAAATAAACACAATTACAGAGACAGTTTTTACAGATCCACAAAGTCTGCAGAAGGAGGACGTCAGGGTGGATGGATGGGGCAACAAACACTGAACTAAAATGTGGGAGACTGCCGTTCGTTTCCCGTTTTATACAGTCCAATACAATATTAGATTTTCATAACCTTAATCAATAAGTTATTTTCACCCAAACCATAATCTTTCTTCGTTGTTCGCTGCTCTGGAGAGCATGGACCAATGAGGTAATCTGTTGTTTAATTTGTTGTTAACTTCTTGTTCTAATTATACATAACCCACCTGTGGTGCACGACGAGCTACAACTCAGCCGAGAGCTGTCACTGATCACCAGAGAGACACAGCTGTGCAGTGCTACACATGCAGGGTTTTGCAGTTTTACAACTCCCCTGCTAACATTATAAAATATGAATACACTTTTCTGAAGGAAAACAACAATCTTCAGAGGCTGGTGCTATATATTACACAGCAAATACTACATATTCATTGAGTATGGCTTTTGTGTAGGGCGTAATCTACTGGGTCAAATAAACTAAATAGACAGAAAAGAAAATTAAATTACGTTTTTGAAAAGATTAATGAACGGTGTAAAAGGGCCATTATCAAATAGAATTAGGTTGGAGCAGTGACAACTATTTGGTAACTGATCCAATTACATTATGAAATGTAGAAGTCGCATGCAAAGCTCTCATCACCGAAACCAACGAAAACAGCTCCAGATAAAAAAGAAATTCCACTGAAGAACATTAAATGACAATTGACTAAATAAATAAATGTATTCTGTGACATGACATACAGGGTTAATGACGTCCAAGAAAACACAGGATATTATGATTAAAGCCATTAGCGAGGCCAGATTCCAAAGAATTTATATTCCCAAAAAGTGAAGACCGTGGTTACATAAAATATAGGGTAGGCGCAGAACAGACATTCCCATTCAAATCCACAAAGAAGGATGGTCAGAGTGGCTGACATTTTTATGTATACTGTTGCCATTGCGACAGATGTAGCAGATTAACTTCTGTACAAACTAAACCAGTTTATGGCAAGACACAGACTCACTGAGGTGAGGTTTGTTAGCGACAACTAAAACGAGCAGCGGAGTAGTAATGTCAAAACGCGTAGAGAGCCAGAGTAAATGGTTCATCCAGACACTGTTGTCACAGCGTAGGTGAGCACATTGCTATCGCAGGTGAGGAACTTTGTTCAGCTTATTTTCTGTAACCAGTGTAACATTAAAGCAAGCACCATGCATTAATTCAAGACTGGTTATAGAAAATGAGTTGGAGAGCTGGCTGGTGGACAGCGGGCTGGTGGACAGCGGCAGCGCAGCTCCTATTCTATTTCTATGGTTGTACACCTTTATGGAAACATGTGACCTTAACTTGACCTTACTTGTTCAGCTCCTGCCTGTGTGTCTTGGAAAGTTGTTATCAATCCGTGCATTCTGCTGCCAAACAGCCTCCATCATGATAATACGAGCACATGAATAGTCTTGCTGTAAAACAAACTTTAGTTTTTGATTTCACCTTGAGTTGTATTATTTTAATTGTACTCATCGCATGCCAATGAGCAGGGAAAGTGTGCAGAAAACAGGAAAGAATACGAGACACACAGACAAATGATAGGAGTGGAGTGGAATCTCTGTCGACATTTTGATACTAAAGTGTTGGAAGGACAAAAAATAAAATACTTTATCGTCTGTAGTTTATTGACTGTAATTCACAAACTGTAATTTAGAGACAATGAGCCTCATGCTGGAACATTTTGCTATTCTTATCCTGAACTTTTCTTACTTTTTTTTTCTGTGAGGTTTGCTCTTAAGAGTGTTCCTAGTCATGTTCCTCAATCTCTCAGAACTGAACATGTAGTAAAATCGCTTGTGTTAACCGGATTTGTTCATGAAAAAGTGCAAAAGAAATTTGCATCTTTATTGCTTTAAAGGTTACCGTTCTGCGCCACAAGTTTTATTCACAAATGCCATTCACACCATTGGAAATAAGCAAATTTATCAGTGTCAGTTCTCATATTAGGGGACCTGAAACAGTTTGAAGATAGTAACAAGCTGCCAACGTGTCATCAGAGCAGCACAGTGCTGTGAATAGTTTGACATAAAGTAGGATCCTAAACATATGTCAAAGCAGCTCATAGCTTGAATGGGAAGCTTTCACCAGTAACAAACATTTGTTGATGTATCAGTTTGGGAATTGCCTTCAGAAGTTGCTTTAAAGAACTGTTTATTTTAATACAATTCATCATAACAAAATACTATTAATCTTTGAAATGTGACTACTGCAAATTTTTTACAGCCAGTCAACTTCAGTCTCCAAAGGAACAAGTTTTGACCCCAACTTCTCAGGAAATTCTTCTTAAAACTTGCAATCCACTCTGTGACCAAAGAATATCAACAAAGGATTGTATTGGCTGACCAAAACTGCACAGGAAGTAGACATGAAGTCAAAGAGAGACCTTGTAGGACGGCACAAATTGGCAGCAGACTCAAAGACCTTGAGCTCTCGGAATTCTCATGTGGATCAAAGGTAAAAAGAGGCTCGAGTGTGTTCTTGAACAACCTCAGACTGCCCCTTTAAAAGCATGATGTCCATGCTCGAGCACAACTGATATAGATCTGTTTTAGTAATTGGTCAATATGCTTAAAGTCAAAGCAAAGAAAGACTATTTTTCCCAGAAAAGAGTCATATAATTCGTAGGATACGATTCTTGATATTGACTTCATTGGCTGCATTATTTCATCTGAACAAAGAGAACATCATTCCAGGAAGTCACACTGGGTAGACGTGAGACATCAGGTTTCACATCACATTTACTGTGGGGAAGATGAAAAATGACTAATAGTCATTAAGAGGTGGTGATGAAAAATACTTTAGGCTACATTATTGTGGATGGATGAAACATAATTTCCTTAAGGGTAAAGGGATGGAATTGAACGCGTTATGAATCATCTGATAAGCACTGCTGAGCCATGCAAGATAATCTAAAACAACTTATTGCACAAAACTTTCTTCTTTTTCTACAAATCCAAAGATGAAGCCGGATACACAGTGGCTCCAGGAAGTGTGCGAGTCTGTTAACAGAGTCTGTTGTGTGGAGTTTTGTTCTTTTAGTTTCCGTAGCTTATTTCCTCTCGCTTATTTTCTTACTCACAAGCATCAGGAAGTTATTTTTACCACTGAGACGCAGCAGACACTCTTTTTGTCTTCCCACACTTTAATTCACCCTTTCCAGAATTCCACAGTGCAATGGAGAGTTGTGTACATTTTTTGATTCTTGCTGATTATGTTAGGTGTCATGGCGCGTCATGAAACGATTTGTCGATTAACAGAAAATGTATTAAAATCTTTTGCTTGGGGAAAGAAGTATCCCTCACGAGTGACGGTTGGAGTAAATAAAGATTGTTTGTAATTGAACAAAGCAATGAAGAGACAAGAGTTTCAATCACCAGAAGAACATCTTTGGCATGTGTCGTCAAGCAGCTGGATTGTGGAATCAACTTGTTCTTTCTGTGTTCAAACTGTTATTGTAATGTTTAGCAGTATATAGTTTTGTATTATATTAACTTCTACATCAGCAGAGAACGTTAAACCACTGTCTCATCTTTTCCTCAGGGATAGCTGTGTTACTACAATATATTCAGGTGCACACTAATGCTTTTTTATCATAAAAAAAACTGTCAGGTATTGATGTAGGCATCACACGGTTGGTTTGAAAAAAATAACCATCACAATTTCCTAGTTCCAAAGATGACAGATAATATCAAATTGCTTGTTTTTTTTTCAACTAACAGCTCAAACCCCAAAAATATTCAGTTTGCTATCAAACAAGACAAATAAACTAAGAACCAGCAAATGTTTGGCATTTATGCGTTAGAAATTACTTCAATGAGTAATTGATTATAAAAATAATTGGTGGCTACGTTAGAGAGAAAATACGTTTTAAACACCTTCATATTTCTCAGTGTGAGATATTAAAAATGTATTGTCGAGGCACAAAAATGTAGCTCAGCCCTGTCGGGGGAAAATAGATTTTGTGAACTCTGTAACTTCTCTATAGCTGAACCTATTTTGGTGGTTGTATTTGTGGAGCATATCCCTAGGTCATCTGTTGAACTTTGGTGTGTGTGTGTGTGTGTGTGTGTGTGGGGGGAGGGGTGTAGGGACATTCTTCTTTTTTTGGGTTCAGCTCCTGTTCGTTATGTTTCTCCTATTTGGGGACGGGGTGAATTCCTCTTCTTTTATGGTCACATTTATCAATTGGTTGCTGGACAAGTGCATTCCCCTTTTCTGTTTAAAGCTCAACTCGACACAGAGAATAGCAGCAGATCTTCTTGCTCCTCCCAGGAGGAAGAACACTCTGTCCATTCAGCTGAATGAAATACTATGACTTTGGTCTGTGCTCGATGGTTCATGTTTGATGACCTGTACTCTTTTTTTTTCCATATCTTATGCAATAAATGCTTTTTTATTATGATTAAGATACTTTTGATTTCTCACAAGGACATTTCAACCACTTAAGCACCATTTAAAAAACAAACAAGAACAGGCCTTCATGCTTGTTTGTGACCATTCTTTAGTTACGTTTTAATGTGATTTTAGTGCTTGGTAATAGAACAAAATGAAACTTTTTCATTAAAAGGCTAAAAATACACAAAGCCATTAATCCGTGAACCACAATCCATCAAAGTTTTAGTGAAATTAAAGCCTCTGCCTATACTCTCGGTCTCATGACACCAATTGTGTATTGCTGCGAGATGGCTCTACTTAACTCAAGATAATTATATTAGTGTCAACCGTTTGAATTTAAAGCTGTTGCTTTATTTTCAACCTCCGAAACCAGTGTCTCAGTGGCCAAGTGGTCATGAGTGACATTACAGTTGTTGTGGAGCAAAGTGAATGAACTCAACAGTAGGCAAAAAGAGAAAGAACAACAATACTGGTATCTAGATATAGACTGATGACATAGACTTAAGAAGTGGACTTGGTCACCGTGACATCACCCATTGATTTGTGGACTATGGTTTTGAAGCCTCTAATTCAGGATTTCGTTTGTCGCCATATAGGTTTTTTTCAACCAGAAGTCGCACCCGAGGTGGAGCTAAATAAAATCGAAAGTCTATTTTACTCTAAATGGGACTATGATTTAGAAAATGAACATTGTGCTGTATTGAAGAAGACTTGAAGCCAGCGATTGAGACCATAAAGTAATCTTTACAATGTTTACCGAGGGAATAAATCAAGTGAGCAGAAGGGTCATTTTCTCATAGACTTCTTAACAATAGGACTTCTTTTTGCACCCGGAGCAGTCGCCCCCAGTTGGTCATTTGATAGAATGCAAGTTTGAGACACCCGCAGTGGCTTCACTTTTCAGAACTGGAGGTTGCCGCCTGACTTGATGCATGCACGCACGCACGCACACACACACAAACGCACGCATGCGTGCACACCCCCACACACACGAAGGCAACAGTTAGGGAGAAAGATAGCTATAGTTAACACAGCTTGCATATGGCTCATAGACTGGTAATTAGTTGATGAAAACAATTTGTTGAAAGTGGCCTTTAATGAGTTTTCTCTCTGTTCAAAGCTACATCAAACACTCTTCAAAGCATGCACTGACATTTAATTTTCTTGCACTTCACATTCAGTGAATTGTTTTGTTAATTAAATTATTTTAAGTGTAATCTTGTATAATCTTTTACTATATTTCACTCAAAGTAAATTACAGTGCCTGTGTTCATCATAATGAAAGATATAGCAAGAATATTACTGTTAATGATACATTTTCAAATCCTCGGTTTCTGGGGAAATGAGGACAAGGATGTATAATACCCTATAATACAAGCATCTCTGGCGTCCCCTAACAACACAGTAACTATATTACCAGAACTACCTTTAAGTAAAATACCAATAATCCAATATGGCAATAACCTGTATGATCTCTAAGGTGCCGCGCGTCACCATAGATCATATGAGGCCGAATAGGGAAATCAACTTCCCCAACACCCCACTACTCATTATTGCATTGGTATCCCCCGGAGCCATAAATTGGTGCTCAGGCACCCCAGGGACTCTTTTAGATGAAACACCCTGGAGAGGAGACACAACAGAGGTAAGTGAACAAGTACAAATTACATATTATTTGACTGCACCAAGAAACATTTTACATCCCCAATCATTTGAGCAAAGACAGCCCAACTAATAATTAATTTGTCCTTAAAGTTTTGCCTTCAAACAATATACCTGCCATTTCAATAAAGCCTTTAAACCTTTTGAGTGTGTTTTATTACTTGAAGCTGTCTACCAGTGCTCGTAACGGAGGGTCTTCATTACAGGAACATAAAAGTGTTAATGTCTTTCCAAAGATTATCTTTCAATCAAACGGTGTGGACAATACAGTGGTAATTCTAAATCTATAGTTTCCGAAGAAGTTGAAGAAGCTCATATCTCTATCTGCTGAGTCGCCATGGCGACTGTCAGTGATTTGTACTTGTACTGTGCATTGACAATACATTATATGTGCATTTAGATTGTGCTGATAAACTTTTTTTTATTATTCCATAATATCCATTGTAGCTGCTAACTGAGATATGAAACTCACGCCAGAGGAATATTCAGAGAAAAAACCCACGTGACATGAGTTTAAACGGTTTCACCGTGCAATAACCTTGTGATATTAACAAGTGATTTAACTACAAATGAGTAAAACACACATGTGTATACATTGCAAAGTATATGCTACTGACAAAAAGTAATCGTCACATACTGGAGCTCTTCAGTCTCAATCTGGCATCTGGCTTGATTGCTGTGTTTTGGCAGAATTTAACAGTATGATTCAGATTCATGCATGAATGTATTATAAACCACTATAGTTTTATAAATAACACAAATACACTCGGCAAGATACCAAGACTGACGAGACGACGACTGGAAAATATGAATCTAAACATAAACACAGTAAAAATTCCTTATGAAATCCCAACAAATGTTTCGGGCCAATTAAAGTGAAAGAGAGGGCAACTACACTGTACTGTCTTTTATTTAAAAACAATCAGCAATTCATTAAGCTTAACCTATTAAAGTAATTGTTAAAGTAAAGTTTTAAATTATTGACAGATATTCATTAATAATCTAAGTTATGATCTGCAAAAAGTGTCTTATTAAAAAGGGGCATTACCGTAATTTCCTTCCAGCAGAAATTATACTGTATCATGCTTTTCTTGTGAAGTTCAAGGGGGGAAAAGTACCATAAATACAAGGTTATTCTGCTTAAGTTGCAAGCTATTAAAATAATCTTTTTTCTAAAAGTCTTCGATATCACAATGCTTAAGATGAACAGGTGATGTTATTTAGCAACATCCCTACGTCCATCCTTATCAACGTTTATTATTGTAGCCTTGACAATTATAAGCCCTGAATGAAGTCGTTGCCTGAATAAAGCTTTTATTTTAACCCAAACCGTGACCTTTCCCTCAAACTATCCAAGTCATTTTTGTATCTAATCTAATTCCGATTAGGAAACGCTTATCAGCAGGTTAGGACACACACGTTCCACCACGCGCACACACACACACAACACACACACACACACAAGATTCCAAAAGCTGTTTCAGAGGGTTTTCTATCAAACATTAAGATTTAAACATATATGATAACATGCATCTCAAAATAGCACCCACGAACAAGAGATCTAATCAAACAATGCATTAGCCCGTCTCACAATACTTGATTGATAGCGCCACAGAAACAGACGGATGAATAGAAAATGATCAGGCAGCATTATGCTTTCATTTGACTCAAAGTAAATTACAGTGCCTGTGTTCATTATAATGAAAGATATAAAAAGAATATTTGCAAGTGCATCAGAAAATCTCAATGATGGAGCTCTATGGTGCAGAGGAATAATACATATTAGGCTGCGGAGACAATACTTGTTAGTAGGATCAATTCATTGTTGATTTTGGTCTTTTAATGGGATTTATTCAGAAAAATATGCAATATCACTCGACTTGGATGTTATGGTAAAAAGAATGGTTTTGGCCTTCAGTGGCCCACACGTCAAACCGTGTGGTGCATATGACATGACACATGGCATGACAGTCACGTATCTGATCTCTCTCTGACAGATGCGCACACCATGTCCAGAGTCAGACCCGACCAGTCACATCACTGGATGTGGACAAGAAACGTTGTCCTCCAACAACACAGACATCCGTGTCATGACGCCACCGTCCTCCCTCTTCTAGTGAGTGCATTTACATCAGCAGCCCAATAATAACGATATTCGGATAGTCAATGTGTAATCACCCAGACAATTTCAAGTAATTGCAGTAAAATAATTGGCAGGACAATCAGTGAAAAAAATCATAGTTTCTGTTTCAACCTGATTATACTCCTCTCATTTAGTTCCTCCCCGTGCCGCACACTTTATTGCCCGAACTGAAACACAGCTGCAGGGTTTTGAGTATATTGGCTTTAGCTTTCTGGCACTTGTTTGTCTGGCTTAAGCTAGAACAATGCCCCTCTTGTCGCACTTCCAACTTTAAACATAGAAAGAGCAGAAATTAATTTACTGCTGAGAAAATGTAATTTACTACTTAATTCATTAACTGCAATCATCCATTGAAAAACAAGAGTGGTGTTGTTGCTGTTCAGTCTCAGCAAGGTTGTTTTCCTCTATTGAGACCATATTAGTAATAACGGAAAACCCATTTCATCGTGAGAAATAAACTGAATTATAGATGCAGGCTGGTCAATATATTACGGAAAAAAAACAGAACTGCCATTACTGAAAAAAAAACACAAGTTAATAGGCCATTTAAAAAAATTATCAAACAGCCATAAATCAGGTGCTTTGTGATCCGTTGACTTTATTTAGCCCCAATCTAAGTATATGTTTCTGCTGTATTAACACTTCATCAGTGCCATGTCCTTCAAGAGTAATGTTTGCTTGGAAAAATATTTAACCCCAGCCTCAGTAATTTATTGACTTGTGGGGATCTCAGGCTAAAATATCCCCAATGAAATAAATATGTAAATACATAATATAATGATACATATATATATAGTATTGCAGAGGGTAATTGCCTGGATTCTTACAGAAATAATGTAGGTAGTGTGGCATCGTAAAAAATGTATGGATGCCGAGGGAGACAGGTAATCTATGAATATGCAAAGTGAGACCTGTATGTGCAAGTTTCAAGGTTTCAGTATTCATTACATTTTTCTCAGCTTCAGGATGATACTTTATGGTCTAATTAAAATGAAATGGTGCATGTACATATCACTAAGAAATATCTGGCTTACACTTCTCTGTCTTTTTCACATAAAAACCTACTCAGAAGTACAGATCAGTACTACAGTACAACAAATCCTACATCACATCTTAAAAGTTGACATCAAATATATCAGATACGTTAGATATATACCCCTTCAATGAATGTTATTGGAGTATTGTGAGACGATGGTATTTCCACTTTTACTTAAGGGACTGAGTACTTCTTCCATGACAGCTATTGCTATAAATTACTTTGCAGAATAAGATTACATAAAAAATTGCACCCTGCCGCTGTGGCAGTCATCCGTTTTAAATCCCTATATTAGTAATTTTTTAATAACTTAATTTCCCTTACTGTTCTGTGGTCAAAAAGACAGAAACTGAACCTCCAATATGGCGGAGAGCAGAGCAGACAAGGAGAAAGAAGGCAGAGTGCTTTTATAAAGATGTATGAGGTTGGATTTGACCCATAAGTGCTCAGGCAGCGCCAAGCAGAGTGGAGGATGCAAAGCACATAATTTCCAAAGCCATTCACGTTGCACATCAATACCCCGAGCCATGTGGAAAAACATCAAATTTATATCTCTTTTGGCCGGCTAATATTAACATAGAGCAGAATGAAGTAAGAGGAAATGTTGAGAACTTTTGTTGAAGGAGCAGAGCTGGAGGGTCCAAAAGGGCAAAAGAATGTCATCCCCAAAAAATATTTGAAGCTGCAATGTAGCGCCGAGTGATTTGTCTTACAATTGTATTACTGTCTTTATTGCAGTGTTGCCCTGGAGAATATGGCTGCAGTAAAATTCAATCACGATAAGTCTATTATGTTGCTTTCTTGTACTGCATTTGTGTACAATGGCCAACTGGGAGCTACTACCACAATGTTTTACAATGTTTCCACACATTTTGTTACTGAATTTAAATAAGGTTTCCCCCATGAAAACGGTAGTGTGTTCTCTGGGCCTAGACCTCTTACAGTTGACATCCTTGAAGATGTTGCACCCATTTGTTTTTACATTCATTCATGAACATGCAAATGTAGCTCAGGACTATTAACATACAATAGTGTGTATAGTCAGCCACAGGAAACAGTGGACCATTATGCTTAAGTGCATCACATGCACATGGACATGAATTTTCCTTTTCCACGTATCCAATGAAAAAGCTAAATTTGATACAGACACTCATGGCTCCCTGAGGATGAATCCTAATATTATTGATGATCCCCTCACAATTTCTTTGGGGGGTTTTGTGTGAAATTGGTTTTGTGTTAAGATTTTAGTCCTGAGTGATGTGGAATTTCTTTTTGAGTGAAAACAAAGGAATAGTTTTTTTGTGTTTATTGGTCTGGAGTCTTGGGCTGAATCCAAACTTCCAATCTAACATGCTATTTTTCAGAATTGTGTACATAGTTTCGTTTGTTGTGTCTAAACAATGGAGAAAAACTGTGACATTGAATTTTTCCGGGAAAGTCACCACAATCACCCAGTTCGTAAAACTGCAAATACATAAATATTGCATTACTTTAGTGGGCTATATTAAAAATGCCACATTAAAAGAGGTAAGTTTTAATACTCTCAAATTTCATTCAACACCATGGACAATTTCACTAACATCAATAAGTAACAGTGTTACCATGGCATTGTATCAGTGCCATGGATTCAATGTCTCCCTGTTGTGGGTGCTGAGCGCAGCGAGTGAGACTGTTTACTTTACTAATTCTATTAGATACCACGCTGACAAATAACATTAAGAGGGTGAAATAAATCCCATCTGGGTCGTATCTTCATTCCAGGTTTGTGTGGCGTCGCTGTTATCTTAATGTTAAATGACAAACGGTCATAAAAAGCTTTATTGATATACTAATAAAAAAGACAAACAGAGCCTTTTTAGCATAACCTTGCAAGTTGCCCTCCAATGACACTGAACACACACACACACACACACACACACACACACACGACTCTGTCCACAGAGGTGCTGAAGCCCTGGTTATCATTTAATGTTTGCCCTCCTGAACATTGACAACTTTTTTATCTGTCGGATTAAAACCATGATTTTCGTTTTCGTGACCTTCCACTCAAATTAAACTGCGATAACAGCATACATGCATTTTCTTTTGCATTATTGACACTTTACTTTATTGAAGCTATAATTACCTTTTATTGTGCTTATCTTCTTAGTACAGGGTTTTATATTGCAACCATGTGGACAAATACAAAAAGGTACACAATATACTATTTATTATTATTAAAGTTATTAAAGAAAATCTTTTAGTTTTCTAAAAGCTTTCTAATGTTTTTTCTACGGTTGCTAAAAAGTATTCTTCTTCCAAAAAATGAAGTGTCACTACTATTTGGCATATTTATTGTATACAGTATAACATTACCGCTCAATAGGCCTATCCCTGAAGCTACATTAACAGGGTGATAGCGTGACATGACGTGTTTTTTTAGGATACGTGCTTGACTGCAAAAATGAGACAACTGTTGACCATTAGTGAGTGTCTTTGCTGGACTGGAAGTGCCATGCAGGCGTTGGATGGATTTATGGCTTCATTAGTTTGTTTAAACAGCAGAGAGCAGCAGTGACAGACTCCGGGGTACAAACTGATAGGGGTCTCGCAAAGACTGACCACAATTCTCCCCATACTAATAAAACACATAAATCAGATGTGAGATTCAGAGTAAAACGTTCTTGCAATACAATAGTGACTATTAACGAGTCAGTCTATGTATCAAATCATGAGAGAGGTCATTTAAATTTGCTTATATGATCTACAGCATCTGTTGACATTTAATCTTTTGACATATTTGCGTATGTGTTCGGTCCCATTGGAAATCAAGTCTCCACTCACTGATGATTAAGTAAATAAGCATTACATATTTCATCCTCATTGTCATTCATTGAGAGCATACGCCAACATCACATACCTTGCCACCGCTATATTTGAGGCCATTGTGGGTAATTGCCTGAGGGCATACAGACAAATCTTTTCCACAGCAGCAAAGCAATTGTGTCCAGGAGCTGCTGAATCCTCTCTGCAGCCAGCAGGTGACCTTGTGACCCCCCCATGGTTGCTTATCTAACCTGAGGAAACTTTGTCCTCGCACAAAGCCCAGCAGCATTGTCTTGCCTTATTCCCACAGTCCACACTCGGTAAACAAAGACCTGGTCCATACCTTCAAAGTATACATTAAAAGCATAAGCGAGGTAAAGTAGAAGCATCCATCACCAACCTGATTAATTCAGTTAAAGTCATGCCGCCGCTCCTCCAAGAGAGGCCCTGGAGGAGCAATTATGCTATTTAGATTGAACAGACATTTATCTCTCTTAGCATAATGGTCTATAGAAGGAGAGCATATAAATAAATAAATAAATAAATAATATCAGCAGTGGTCTACTGACATCCTTCAAGGACACAATCCAGACAATAGAAAGGTTTTGAGATATATTCCCATTAAATCAAAGACCAACTTGGTGAGGGTATCATTGATAAGACTGATGTTTTTGTTGCATGAGTGCTTTGCTGCTTAAAGACATGCGGCTGAATAAATCACTTACAGTGCTACCTTGATATTTCTACAACCTTTACAAACAATCTAGAGTAAGTTTTATGTCTATAATTAATATTAAGACACCAAAAAAGCACTATATGCTATGAAATAAAGTGCTTGTCTCTTTGCTTTCCTCATAATATATATATATAGACATATACACTCACATCCTCAGTCTATTGAGCTTAACATCCATAAATAATGGCAGGATAAAGACTTTAATGGGCTGACCAGAATTTTTCAGATGCCGACAGTACCCTTACTCAGCAGTAAAATAACTACATGGTTTGCAGAGCCCAGAGACTGAGCCTGGTGATTTACATTATTCATGACTAATTGAATTGAAGCATCCAAATTAGTGACAGATGTCATCTATTACACAATGGAAAGGCCTTTTACCTTTTATTTATTAAGGGTATTTTAAATTATCATTTCATTGTCCCCAGAATTTACTTTGTGCTTCTGAGGAGGTTAAACATCGCAACACTTTGGGCTTCACATAGCTTGCTTAAGGATTACATGACTGTAGTTAGTTACTGCCGAGCTTGGGGAGTCAAGGTAACTGAAAGTAAAATACAGTTAGAACTTCTTTTTTTTTAATCCTAATTAGTGGTTTTGACATTAAAGAGGAGGCTACTGCACCTGAACATGGCCATATATTTTACAAATTGATACCATTTTACCTGGCATTTGAGTATTCATTTTTTCAACTCTGTAAAAATGTTAGCGAATACTTTTGAGAAGATCACCATGTGGACTCACGACAAAATGCTAAGGTGTAAAAAGGTCAAAATGTCAAGATAAAGAAAGCTCGACACACTTCCTCCAATGCAAGTATTTAATGATAAAAGGTTTCATCTCCAGACTTTCATCAGAGCCTTTTCTTGCAGTCTAAATAGCCGGCAGCAGGGGAAAGACCCACAGGCAAAAAAGGGAGGCAGATTTGTGCAGTTAAACTATTTCATGCAGAATTAACTTACAAATCAGAGACCCCAAGAAAAGTCAGAAACAATAGACAGGATACAAAAACAAAACTCCAAGGACCAAGGAAGGAAGGAAAGACAAGCCAACAACCAACAGAGAAAAGATAGTACTATGAGGGACAGACTCGAGGGCAGGCTGAAAGCCAATTGATGGTAGAAACAATGTGAACAGAGCAAGGCTGACGAGACTGAGGCCCAAGGCCTCAAACCCTGAACCCTCAGACTTAATGACGCTATAGCGAAAGTTCAGTCAGAAGACCATACTCTTGCAAGCCCGTATTTATTTATCATACATCTGCCTATCACTTCTCACGCATGCTCACTCATTATTTACTTGCTGTCATTGTTCGGGGCTGTCAATCATGACACCAGCTGTCGAGATCAGCTGGTCTCCTCTATCTAATAAGCACAACGAAACAATTGCATGGTGAGCCTCTCATCTTGCTGCTGTCTCTTTTAAATATGACTGTCTCTCTACCTTCAGTTCATTCATGTTGCTGTTACGCACCCCTCCACCTCCCCATCTCCGCCCAGTCTTTACAGATCCATCAGCTTCATCGACTCATCATTCTATCAGCCTCATCAGCCTCCACCACCACCAGGTCTGGACTGGGGGGATCTATCTTTTGCTGATCGGGGCAGAAGGCCCTCAATTACAAATCTCCCTCTAGAGTCCAAGGGCCAAAGACTCTGTCGAGACTTTATCATCTGTTAACAATAAACAATTATCCTTTCTTTATTTGTCTGGTCTTTCCTGATTGAACTGACGTCACCTGTTAAATGATTGAGTGTGAGAGACTGTAAGGGCTTGAAATGGTGTAAATACGAATGGGATGGCACTTTGCTGCAACATATCACGTCATCATGACAACGTCAAACAATATCGTGTACAATTGTGGGTATTTATTCTATACTTTTTACTCCCTGATTTGAACGTCTTCCAGGCTCTTTCCCCACTAGATGAGAGGTCATTTCAAATAATCTATTTATTGTTTTTTGTCAAAACAGCTTCAATGACAAAACACCTCAAAGTCTGTGAGTTCATAAGGGTGGAGATTAGGATTGGGCCTAACAAAACAAGGGTGATGCATAGAAGAAAGGAGGGAAAACCATAAAGACAGGAAATCAAACAAACATAGGACACATGAAGTATGGATTACAAAATAAAACAGGAATTGAAAACTGATGTATTGTTTGATAATTAACAAATCTAAATAAATGTGATAATGAAAAAAGCAGTGGGAGTGCGATGCAACCTGATATTTGGTAAATGTTCAATACTTCAGTCTCTAAAAGTTTGAATAGTTCTATTGTTTTGTTTTGAGCAAAGTATGACGCAATCATTTATATTTTTGTTATTGCGCTTTAGCAAAACTATAAATGCTGGTGCTCCGTTATTTCTCTATCTTTAACAATAGACTGTTGTATTAATACATAGTAGGTATTTATTTATAAGTCGACATTATTATACGTTTCAGCCTAATCCATCTGTTTTAACAGTGCAAAGCCAGTTAACTTTAAAATGAAGTGATTGTATATAATACGTAGCATATTAAATGCAGTATATATTCATATACATATGAATTGCACTACCAAACAGAAACAGCCAGAAACCTTATTCTCATGCATCACACCTCTCAATGAAATTCATGCAGTGTTTCGTACCACATCGTTCCATTTATTGACTCATGTGAAACACATTGCAATATAGGTCAAAAAACAATAGAAGACTATACATGCTTTGAAATGCCAAGCAGCAACAAGATTCACAGTGTTTGAAACATTCACCATTGAAAATACATTCATATCATTCTCAGTTGAATCATCATTCTCAAATGACAAGCAATTTCAGTTTGAGTATTTGCAACACAAGCATATTTCAAAAAGAAAAATTAAAGCCAACAAAGCCAACCAGCGGACATAAGTGGTTTCATGGTGTGAGTTTAGACAATGCACCAGAACGCCCCCATTCTTTTTTTTCTTTTTTTATATATTGCTTTTTTTTTAATATATTGCCATATATATGGCTCACTTTAACCACAGTTCAACTGGGAGGCACACTACTTGTAAAACACTGTACACTCCACTAGTATCAGTCATTCCTTAGTATGATGTTGAGAATGTATAAATATTTAATAAGAAAACATGCTTCAGCAGCCAAAAAAGCCCAACACATTAAAATAATATGTTCCCATCCTACAACTTTACACCAACACATTAACCAAGCATTCTGCTGCAAAATAAATGAAGAGTGTATGTTGAACTGAGACAAGTCAAATAGAGGACAAAGACATAATGTACCAAAAGGACACTTTGATAGTTAGGTAAATATTTCACTTTTCACCTCAGTGACATGTTATGTAAGCCTATCTATGACAGATATCAAAGATATCTCAAGGAAAAATATCAAGGCAAAATGTACAACATTCCTGACCTGAACAACAGTGTACAGAACGAAACAAGAGCGATGACAAAGAAACAATAGAAAGCATGTAGATAGCGCTCATCTGAGAACCGTGTGTCAGAGTTCAGAGTTTGGAGACATTTCACTTAGAAGACTTACTGGTAAACATTCAAAAGCAGAGAAGTAATGTGAACAAATGATAAGAAGATGGACATCTGATAGACATCTGTTATGTATTAACATTCATCAGTGGAGCCTTGGCTGGTGGGCAAAACCTGTTTCCATTGTACTGTGTACACGTGACACCATCATGTGCTCTTTACATAGACTAGAGAGACTGCTCTACAAGCTCTACAAGCTCTACGAGTTCTACGAGCTCTACGAGCTCTACGAGCTCTGCAAGGCAACTTTGCTCGGCGCCAGCTCCAAATTGCAGCAAAGAACCATCATGCGTCTTATCAGTGAACTGCTCATGCAACATGTTTACTGACTGTGCCAGTCTGGGATTTCTTGATACCACAGAGTCAAGAAAGAAAAAAGATTGTTTCCAGTTCTCTCTAGAAAGGACACTTGCTGTTGACATCCCAACACCAGAAGTTTAAGGGAGTTAGATGCGTTGCTGTTTTTTTTTTGTTGTTTTTTAGTTTTGTTTTTTTTTGTTTTGTATGATACAGAGATAGTCAAAATTATTATTATTATGGCACAATATCATAGGGTCATAAAGTAATTATCTGAATACTACAACATTGTTTTTACAGTATGTAGAAACAATTTGGAAAATGCACATTTACAAATTTAGCAAAATTAATAAATATCAAATGATCAAACTTTTTTTTTTTATAAACAATCTCTTCTTGTCTTGAAATCTCAAGGCAAGTGACTCCTCAGCTCATGAGGCAATCAAAAAATCACGTCCATGCATTAGTGACTTGAGTGAGAGAGATGGTGCCAGCTGGCAACACCAGATTCTTCCAACCTCATAAAGCCTTTTTCAACATAATTATGTAATTTTACACAGTAATTGTAAATGCAGGACTCTAGTGTGTAATTGGCTGCCGAAATAGCCTGTTCCTTATACAAATGGACAACATTCAAGCATGTCAGCAAAGCTTTACAGTCTGTACAATCAAGCTTGAGATGAACATGTAATAGCATGTTTGGAGCAGAGAGCAAATTTAATTCTGACAGACCTCTTAATGAAGCTATCTTACACCGTATGGATCAATAAACTGGAGTTTGCAGAATGTTTACTCTCATGTGTATCTCCCCTGGTTCTAATGCACATTTATATTGAAACTCTACTGCAGAACTACAGAAAGCACTCCTCGTAAACACGGTGCCTTAAATAGGGGGGAAATGTGTCATATTTTCTATTTACAAAGAATGAAGTGTTATTCTGCCATTTTCCTTTCCCCAGTGGCGGTTGGGAAGGATGTAACACAATGGAAAATTCCGAACCAAATGTAGGGCCAATTAACTTCATGGGGATGTTCCTTTACATAATTATTCTGATAAACAGGAAGCTTCAGACTCTCCTGGACAGGGAACTGAGATAATTGTATGGTGCAGATTCATATGGAAATCAATCGTAAACCTCCCATATGCCATTGCAGCTTGATCATAAATGTAATCATTGTTTTAAATGAATGGTTTCTGTTGAAGTGCATATTTACTGCTGCACAGGAGGAACATACACTTGGGATAAAAGCTTAAAATGCAGAGCCACAAGCTTAATAAGTGAAGCATTTATGAAAATGAACATTCCTCATATTAGTGTCATACACTTGAAACACTTGAAATCCATCACTTGTTGAGGAATACACAGGTGTTTTCTGCACATTCATAGCTGGACATGGGCTCTAGAATAATGATGAATAATGCCAAATTATTTATTTGTGTGCAACACATTCCTTCTATATTTTTGTTTTTGATCATAACTAAGGTTAATCTTTTGAGTTTTCACACTTTCCTTCAGGGTCATTATCACTGAGCGTGTATGTATTCTCACATTTGAGAGGCAAAGGCAGGCCGAGCAAAGCAGAGCGTACATAAGACTAGTCTTGTTGGTTGATGTGCTGGGAAGGCACTGCTGCTGGCGTGAATAAGTGTCCCATAACCTGAAGGTTACCATGACAGCAAATGTGTCCATCCTTGAGATGTCTTTAAGTGAGATACTAAATCTCTTCAAATACATTTACAGTGCTATACATGACAACGTAGTAATAAAAGATCATATTTATATCACTGTAAAAGAAATGGTTTTCCAACCGTACTCTTGGTAAATGACGTTAAGTCTTCTGGCACAAAAACCAAATCCCCTCTGGTGAATTGCATTGTACCCATTCAAAAGAAATGAACTTGTACTTATATTTAGAGGTAGCATCAAGGCTACAAAGACACAATTTGGCTGATCAAAACTTTTGAATACGAAACGATAAGTCAATCACCACAGCATCAAAAGCATGGATTCGTGCAGTCGCGAAAAAAGATGTTTAAACATGCAGCTACAGCCCCTGTGTACTAATGTGACGACCGAACACTGTTGGCATACACACTGATGAAAGCTGGTGAAGCCGTATATATTGGGTGCACCAGTTGAACAAGCAGTTTCAGGCATGCCAACATTTTTTTTAATCTTTTTTAAATTGTAATTTGTACAGTTGGACATGGCTTCCTTCATTCAATAATGCTTCCCCTCGTCAGCCGTGTATCCAAAGACCTCCCCTCTCTCTACTTATGTTGATGTAACTCGTCAAAAGACTGCGCAAATTATTTGTTTCTCTCCGTAAACTTTTGGCTGGTGATATTAGATACACTTGTCATTACACACTGTGTATTAACAGAACAAGAATACTATTAATCCGTTGAAATACACAGGGATTTCCTCAATGACACTTTTACAGCCTTCTAAGTACCAGGCCACTCTCTTATCCATAATATCATAATGTTAAACACCACAAATACAATCCTTTCCTTCAAACACTTCTTCATAAGAGTGAAATTGAAGCTACAAATTGCTGAGAAAAATTTGCACAAAAATATACCAGTGCACTCACATTCAGGAGGGAGAGGGGAGACAAATTAAATGCTTCACATTTTATAGTCCTGGCTGCTCGCTGTGGAACACCATGTACAGTATATTATAGAATTTACAACTGATCCCCATTAGGTTTTGTCAGCATTCAGAAACAACTCTTCTTATTCTACTTCTCATTACTACAGACACTAATAAATAATCTTACTATCAACAACTGGAACCAGTTTAGGATTTGCATTTTTCTTTTGAATGGCCACCATGGTTAAATTTTATGTAAGATACGGCAACGCTATTTACAACTTAATATAAGCAAATTTACAGTTTACTTCTTAATTTACAGACATTCACAAAAAAAAACCTTCTCCTTTAGCTGGTTTATGGCTTCAAGTTGTTGAAAGCAATGACTCAGTTCAGAAACTAAAAAGAGCATGAGATGCATCACTTCCATAGAAGTCCATTTAGAGTCTCGGTCCTGGGAGACGTTATCAAAACTGAAAACTAGCAACGAGGAGATTCCTGTGCACCCACGCTTCAGCCGAGGTGACACGGTCATGCATCCTTCTGCTGATAAGGTGACTTTAAATGGAATTTGTTTTAAGCAAAACAAATGATTCCAGAGCAGACTTGGCTGCTTCTCATTAAGACTATAACCACTCTTGTCTCCCGTTGCACATAATCCTTCTTTCCAATGCTTTTCATGACACATCCAGGACGAAAATTGTATCCATTTTCAACATCCATCCAATGTGTCCCTGCTTCAAAGTCACAAGATAGCGATCCCTGTCAAAGGTTGACTTAGCTACATTGTGGTTTCTGAAGGTTGACGCTGTCTTGCTTCTGCTTGTTGAGGGCATCCAATGCCGTCTGGCTCTGCTTCTGTTCCTCTACGTTGCAGTTGGACACTGCATTAGCCACGATGCAGAACTTGCGGAAGAGGATCTCCCTGAGGAGCAGATAAACCCACGGGTCCAGGATCTGGTTGAGGGAGGCCATGCGGATCGCTGTCAGAAAGAAGTTACAATCTAACTGGACGTCCCGGCTAGAGATGCGATTGGAGGCCATTGCGGTTACATTGCAGTCGTGTGAGGACACCTGGTTGGAGATCATCCTCAGCATGAGCACCTGAGGAGAGAGGCAGACACAAGTTGTATCAACCAATAGGATCAGGAGGACAACTGTTCTTCAGTGAAAATGTACCATTAAGAAAGCCTCTCAGAGATCAATGTCTGTTATATGCACACTTGTGGGCTGGGAGAAGATCAATTTTATATTTAATGTCACTATTCTCAAGAGAATCCTGAGTAGATACAAGGGATGGATCAAACGACTAGGAGAAAAGCATAATGTATACGTTCTAGGAAGTCACTCTGCCGTCACTGCTACCACAGTGCTGTGGTTTCTATTAATGTCCTTAGTGGGACTGTTAAATATGTGTCTAACATCACCTCATAGCACATTGAGCAGACCCCCCAAACAGGACTCGGCTAAGTGGATTGCTCCTTAATGGAAAATGGCAGCTACATGGCAAAGGAATCAGACATGACAGCATTTATCTGACAGGTTTGTGTTTGTAGGGCAGAGAAAAGAGAATTAGAGTAACAGAGGGTGACTGAATGAATGAGGGATTGAGGGAAACAGAAAAGTGTGGTGTGTGCAGCGTCTGCTCTTGCAATCCTGCCAACTGGAGATGAAGCATCTCCAGACATCTTCTGCTGTCTGTGACAGGCAGCTGACAATAAAACCCGATTAAACTGTGAATTATGACACTAGCCAATTTATCATGTTAGTATCCAGGATGTCAGAGTATTACACTTTAAGAGAACATAAAAGGGCATTATTAAAAGATATACAAAGAAAGTATTATGTATTATATCCCCAGTTTTATTCGGCCATTATGGGACTATTGGTTGTAAGAAAGGTATAGGCTGCAATCGCCCATAAAAACATACCAGCACAGGAGACCAGCATATAAGGAGGACGCACATAATCCCTAACAGCTGAATGACGGTCTCCGTGGTCAGCCGTTCCCACTGCTTTGAAGACTGAGACGTGCCAGACTTTGTTTTACACCGGATAATTAAGCCCCGGATCGTCACTACATTGCAGGAAAGTGTAACGAGCAGTGAGAAAATCCCAAGTACAGCGAAAGTGGTGGCGAAAAACATATTGCCCGGGACTTTCCTGTCCCCCGTGCTGATAAAGCACCAGGTGCCGGGCCACTGGCGTGTGTATTCGCCGACCCCCGCAGTGGGCAGCAGCGCAAAGAGCAACACGAGGCACCATATGACAGCCAAAGCCTGCTTTGTCACACTTGTCTTCATGTGATTGGAGTACCAGTGGGGGTTTGTTATCGCCAAAGCCCTTTCAATGGCCATGGCGCTGGCCAAGAAGAGAGAGCACAGGCCAAAAGTTGTCATGCACACACCGAAAAAAGCGCACAATTTGCCCGATGAGTCGATACGCTCCCATTCCAGATCAGCTCGGTAAACTGATATCACTATTGGACTTGTCAAAAGCTGTCCAAACAGGTCAGTTAACGCCAGCGATCCAATGCAGAGCAAGAAAGACTTTTTCCTTTTATTTTCCTTCTTTTTGTAAGAGATACACACCAGCATGAAAGCTAATGAGTTGCCCACCATACCAGTGATCATCATGGTTATGGGGTAACCAACTGATACGGATCCACAACTGGAATTCTTGGTGTCATTGCCTTCGCGCAATAACTTGGAGACGTTAAAGTCCAACATCTCTCCAATTGTGATTTGCGAGTCCACCAGAGAATCACAGCCGTCTTTATTCATCGTTTCGAAAAGGATAAACCTATGCACAGCTGATAACCCACGTGTGTGTGTCCGGCATCCTCTTCAAACTGCTTCAACTGAATGCAGTGCGTAAAAGCGCGTCAGGTCCGTTACGCGCTGGAGGCGGGACTGTGAAGCGCTCAGAGGAAGCAAACAAGGTTCTGAAAACACTTTGGAATTATCAACCCGCTTTTTAGAAACCTTGTCAGACAACTGCAATATTTTGATCTGAGATCTTTAAATTTCTATTTAGAAGTAGAAACTAAGAACGGCACTGAAGTGAAACACTATCGCAGACGCACCTGCTTCGGATCACACGAGTCGAGTTTCTTTTGAGATTATCATCACATTTTGGTGAAGTCAGCACACACGGGCAGATCCGTCTCATGAGATAGGGAGATGAAGAAAAAAAAACTGCTCTTCGCCTCTTAAGCAGAAAAATCACTGACACATTGTCCTTGAACATCTGAAAGCAGATCGGGTTCACTGGTTGGATTAAAAGTGGGATTAAGTCATACGACTACCTCTGGTTGGTGATGGGGAAATTCACATATAAAGGCAATTATGGTAGACCTACTATTCATAATTTCTCATATAATATATAGTTAATGAGTTTAGATTCGACTCATAAAAAAAAACTAGCCATATTATAGGCCTATTTTATAACCTACTAGCCTATTGTATATATATATATATATGCTAGTTTTTTATATATATATATAACCAGTACGCTACAATCAGACAGCACGTGGAGGTGGGGTTCCTTTCTCAGCACAGTAGCACCATCTTGCAGTGCCGGCCAACCTAATCTGTTCTAAACCTAGCAGTGCATTTTTTCCCCCAGTTTGAATGCAGTCTTTGGCATGTTGTCTCAGACCCTGAAGGTAACAGGTAATGGGGACAATAGCCTACTAATCCTTTATGTGACTTTAGGCCTGGTGAACTTCCCACTATATGGAGGACACCGATGTGTTCATCCAGAGGTCCCTCTCTTGAACTCAGCATAATAGGAGCAGTAACTAGTGCCACCTGTTGACCACAATGAGAACTACAACACTAACGTGTGGAGGCCAGTCAATATTCAACTACTCGGTACCTAAACCATGTATTGAGGATATTATAATTAGTTTGAAGTCGAAAATAACCAGACTACATTATATCGTTAGTCAGATTGTGACTAAGGCTCCCTGGGGAAGCGAGCTACAGTATAGTAGTTTAGCCTAACTAGTGTTACCTCACTATAAAAAGCCTTGACAGCTACAAAACAGACAGTTTATATCACTGTCACCGTTATTGAATCCATTGCATAGTTATGGGACATTTAGTTTAATGTTACTTATCTGACAACCTCACATCTTCAGTGAACAGCTGTGTTAACATTAGTTGCTTAACAACCCCATACTTGAGATAACTGCTACATATAGTGATAGCGGGAGTAATTACACACGTCTGTCAGATTTAGAAAAATGATTAAAACAGTGCTCGACATACCAGGTCTCTAGACTTTCCAGCCGTACTGTGGCAAAATAAAAAGTACAAGGAAGTAGCAATAAACAATTTCAACAGGAGTTTATTTACAAGTGTACATTTGAGTTGTTTCACCATTAAAGTAGTATTGCCATACTACCATTAAATCGGGATATACTGTACGGTGTTGGTTATTCTGGGTGTACTAATCTGGAGCACGAATATCAGTAAAATGTTTTGTGTAATAGTTTCCCAAGTGACAAATTAAGAGGAATAATTAAGTGGTAAAACAGGCGACAACTGTCAAGAAAAAAAAACAGTAAACACCTAAACTAAAGAATGTTGAATTTACTGTCATTTAGTTAAAACAAGCAATATGGTAAAGTAAAATACTTACCTTGAAAACACAAAGCAAAATATATATATTTATGAAGAAAATACAACTGGGCCAAAATGTCTACGTCTGTTATTGTAAATTGGTGCTTAAGTACTTCACCTTTTATTTAAAAAAAAAGAATGCATTCATTAAAAAAAATTAAGCGGTAAAAAAAAAAGTAATCAAAAAATATTTACTTCAATATCCCCACAGATGAGTAGAATAAAATAAACTGCCACGAAGATATGGGGTTAAAATGGCATACAGCCGCTTCACAGTATATTTGATTTTCTATGGGACCAAACATTTGTGTTTATCGGACACCTGCAGTTACAGACACTTGTCACAGATTGGGGTGTGTGTGGTTTTGAAAAGGGAGCTCGTAACGATGGGTAACGGCAGAGAGAAGCCATGTTGCCGCTGTCTTTTTTTGAGGGAAATAAGACTTTTCTAGGAAAATGGACAGCATACTGAAATGATGTCGTTGTATCCTTGAAACACAACATGCACTTTTCTACTAAGGTTCCTTTACTTGTTTTAAAGGCTGTAATTAAGTTATTTCTTTTTTGAACTGGAGCCAGAATCGGATGATCCAGAGGACTGGCCGCGGCGCCTGAAATCACACAAACACCATGGGAAGAAGGACAAGGTCAGCAAGTTTAGCAATTAACACTCACTTATGCATAGTTAAAACAAGTACAAGGTCAAAAAGTATAAAAACAACATAAGGCGAAATGTGAACATATTTCTGTAAATCTGAATTCCCTTAAGCGAGGCGACAGATGGCTAATATTTGACAGTGCCATTGTGGTATTCCACAGAAACCCAAACCTTTCGGACGAATGTGATCTAGAACGTCTCCGCTTTCTCTCTCCAGATGAGGACCTGGAGCGACTGCGCTTCTGTCCCCTCTCAGGTGAGGAGGAAGGTGAGCGGGACCTCTTCTTGGGAGAGGAGCCCTTTCCAGACCTGGAGCTGGATCTTTTGGAGGAAAACCAAGCACTGAGGTCAGTAAGGTCAAGTCAGAGTCTCAACAGTGTGGGTATTTATCAAGCTTCTCTGATTAAGAGCACTTAACTATAGATTAGTGGTACTGAGAAAATGTTTAGCTTCCTCTGGATACAATGAAAGCCAGCACCACTGTGAGATGCTTGATGAAGACCCCAGATGTCTATTCAGACTTTTGAGCCGCGGTAACATTAAAATGTAGTTCAGGTAGTACGCAAACTGTGTACTTTTTTAAGCTCTCGGGCCTAATTGAAACTTGAAAGAACCGTACATCAAAATGATTGAAAACCGTCAGGTTTCAGTATTTTCCTCATGATTTCAGACCAAAATGACTATCTGCAGAATGAGAGAGGACTGTAGTGGAGTAAGTCAGATCCAGTCTTTGTTCAAACTGAAGCTAGGGAACCGGACTGTTCTGGAGCTTTCAGCCCCATACATACACTCTCTAAGGGAGAGAGTGCATGTCACCTCATTCACCTGGAGTGGGACCTCGAGCGAGATCCTGACCTGGAACTGGATGAGCTTCTAGAGCGGGATCTGAAAGACAAAAAACAGAACCTTTCCAATATTTCCTTAATAAGAAAAAAACGCTTGATGGTTCACACGGCAAAACAGACAGAATTAACTGCATATCAATTTTGAGTATTTGAGTAAAACTATTCTTGCCTTACTGATGAGCAAATATTCTGACCAACAAAATAAGCATATGGGGGTTTGGAGAAATAACCCAGAAAATAGAAAGACAACTAAAACCTGTAGAGGTAACAAGTGCAAATAGTGAACATGAGTGCATTTCAAGATTACGATATGAACAAGCAATGCATTTCTTCCATCTTAAGTCGTTAAGGCGTTTCAAAACAAACATAAAAAAGGGGTTTTACAGAAAGATTATTCAGTTTGCACATCAAGTTTCTAACAGCACAGACGGGGAAGGGTTGATAAAACAGAAGCAGAATGCAACATGTAATTTATGTTGATCAGTAAATCAGAAGGAAGATTGAGCTGATACTGACATTTTGCCCGGAGTTACCCTTGACCTGTACCCTTTACCTGGACCTCGACCGTGAACTGGAGCTGGAGGAGCGCGAAGATGAGTGGGACGAACCCGAACCGCTGCCCTTTTTCTTAGCTGGCTTGTCTTCCTCGTCACTGGCATCCAGGTCGTACTTTGACAGGTCTCCCTCACCATCTCCTTCTTCTTCATCATTTTCTTCATCATCCTAAGAAGGAATTGTATAATATTCCATTGTTGTTGGCAAATGTTATAGTACTTGTATTTCATGAATTTCCAGCTCCAGCCACAAAACTTACATCCAATTTGTATTTGGAAAGGTCACCCTCTTCTTCCTCCTCTTCCTCTTCCTCATCATCTTGAACCTTTGCCACTTCTTTCTTTTCAGGTTCTTTTGAGTCGGACCTACGAAACTTTTTCTTTTTCCTACCAAACTTTGACATTAAAAAGAGAACATAACTTTATCAGTGAAAATGACCGTTGACACTTGTAAACATTTGTATGCTTTTTGTATTTTGTATTGTTTTGTGTATTGTTTCAATCATCAAAACAGTAAATTGTCAGGTCGAACTCACTTCATCATATTCACCATCGGATTCCTCCCGTTCAATGTATTCCACATTCTCCCTTTCATTGAAACCTCCACCATAACCTGGAAGGCAAAGAGGAAATAAAAAAGACAATCAATAACCAGCTTTCAAAAAGGTACACCAACAACTGGAAAACTATACATTTGTTGGGTTACCTGTTCTTTCTTCAAGCTTGGCATATTTTGGGGTGTTACACATGTTGCACTCTGACCTCCTAGCCCAATTGACATTGCCACATCTGTATGACGACAGGAGGAAAGGAAAATACAAATCTGTAAAATCTCAACACATAAAAAAAATGAAACAAAACAATGTTTGTCTCGATTTGCTAAACTGCATAGTTTTCTCACGTATTAGGAAAGTCTGTTTATTTGCGCCAGTGTCTGATTAACCAAACATTTTGGTAGTTCCTTATAGTTTAAAATAAACACGTACGTTTTGCATTGCCAATCATTTGCACTGAAGAGGCCTCTGCTCTTCTCAGCCAGAGTTTTCCCAATCTCTGTTCCTCCAGCTTTCATCATCTTTGCCTCTGTGGTTTTCTCTGTGGAAGCAAAACAATGCTATTTAATACATCTGCTTTTTGACAGCATGTACTAAGCGTCTGACACACATTTATTAGCATAAAATGACTCACCCCTGCCACATCTGTTACAACTTGTTCTTCTAGCAAAGTTCACGTTTCCACATCTGCAAAAGCAAACCCAATAAATACAATGTAGACAAGACACAGGCCGTGGGCTTGCTGCTTCATTATTCAGGCACAAGCCGAGTGTGGTACAAAGAAAAGGGGAGTAGTGTAACTAGGTGTATTCATGGTTCATGTGCCACAGCGTTGGCTTGTGGTCTCTCAGACGGGAGACAGTCTGAGTGAAAGGCCTGTGCACTGACGGCTGCAGCTGGCTCGAGACGTTTTTAATGCAGTTCCTGTGCAACGTGACACTGCTCTATTTAAGTTAGACCCTCAACTCATGACAACTCGGCTTTTACAGCATTGTAAACACCACCCACACTAGTGAGTGGGGACTCTCACCCAACCCACAGAGGCTAACGACAGCTAGCTTGATGTCTTGCAAGTCTGCGCACACTGACAACTACTGTGGAGACTCGCTGTCACGTCAAATCCAAAACACGTCCCCGACCCTATATAATTAATGTATTCCCCGTGTTTATTCTTCTTATAATGCAGTCAGTGAGGTAAAAAATAAGGTAAATGTGAGCTGAGCTAGTTTGCGTTAGCGTGAAATGCTATAAGGCCTAAGCTAACCACCGTTTGCATGTTAGCTCGAGCAGCAATGTAGGCTCAAAACGTGCCGCTGCGCTCGTCCGTGAAATGGAGGAATGAAGATGTAAAGGACAGCGGCACTCACTTCTTATCGGGGCAGATCCAGTCCCCGTCGCTGACTCTAAAACTCTTCCCCGACATGTTTGTGCCTATTAGCTAACGCTGGCTCGGTGGCAGGGTGTGCTCTGGGTGCTCTGGGTGCTCATGCAGCAGCGAGCTGAACTCCGCGCCTCCTCCTCCCTCGGATGATGCCTTCAGGTGCACTTCGGCATCACCACACACTCGCCTTTCTTTGGATTGTTTTTGTACATAACCTTGACCAAAAATAATCACTCTGCGGTCATTATTTGCTTTCCGTTATCCAAATCCATTATATTTGGATGTATTTAAAAAAAAAAAAGTAACTTTACTACAAGTTTTTAACGAAGTTATTGTTATGATTCTCTTCTTTCCTCCCTCGAAGGACGACTCGAATGCATCATTAACGAACGAACCATTGAAATAGTAAGATAATAGTCATCTTCAAATGTGGTGGTGTGGTATTAGCCTTGAATGATTCTGTCAGTTTTACTCAATCAATAAAAGATAAAAGTAAAAATGTATGTCTCGTAAACATATCAGTAAATATGCAAGTTCTTAGCAATGCAGATTACAATGTGGCTATAAACCTGCTATAAAACAAACGTTATATCCCTCTAGCTATCCTATAACTTATCATATTTTGTTTTCAATGAACCCTCTTTGTCAAATACTTTTTTTTAAAAAAGAGGGAATTATGCTTTATAGACAGAGGGGTAAATTATTTATATTGGGATCAAAAAAACTGAAAGTCTCACTATTCACTTTGTTGATTTACAATGTTGAACCTACTTTGAGTACAATAGGATGGAAGATACTGAGACTGAGACAGTGGATGTCCAGTGACAGTAATTTAGCTCATGACTGATTAAAGATCTGTTTGGAACGAGGAATATTATTCACTCAGAATCCAAATCTAGGAGTATAAAAACCTTGACCTTTCCAGTTTTGATTTCCTGCAAGGCCAGTATTAGCCACTAGATGGCAATTAATGCCAACGTTTAACACTGCACATGTTCATACACCCCCCTGTCTTCTTTTGGTCTATGTCTTCTACTCACAGGTTCCCAATGACTTAGCTTGTTCATCTAAATCAGGGCTGTGTAATGTAAGGTGATGTGAAAAGTAACTTTTAAGATGCCTAGAGTGTGTGTGCTTACATGTATTTTTCTGAATTCAACATACAAATTAATCTCATACATATATAGTGGTCTTTTGAATAACTATCCAAATTTGCAGTAGCAAATATGATTAAGTTTGGATTCATATGTATTTTGTGTGTTTTGCAGAATATGCTCTTCTTCTATTGTCAATCATTAAAACATTTAATACATGATTACTGTTAACTTGTGAAGTGTAGTAGTCTTTATAGATTGATCAAATGTTCTATATGTGACATATCAGAAAATTGATATCATATTACATATCATATCTGACATTTTATTATTATTATATATTTTATACATATATTGTTTTGCAAAAAGAACTGTCAATCAGATTTGACCTTGCAAGAAAAGTGTCGGTCCAATGAAACTGACACATTTCATAATTCTCTCTGAGATACTATTACTGCTCTTAATATCAGGGTAGTTAAGATGCAGAAAGTAACACACCATATGTTGAGATGTAAATGCTATTAATTAGGAAGAAGGAAATGCTTCAAGTTGCACTGTGATAATACTTAACAAAAGCTATAATTTAGGTAGACAGCAGAGCATAGGCTGCTCTAGAAGCGCCCTTGTCTGTTTGTCTCCACCCAATCTGCTGTTGGCCAAAGTCAAAGACTCTTGGAGGTCACTGTCACAGCTGGTCCATGAACCTGAGGCCACACAAGTAGCCATTTCACTGTTTCAACTGGAGTCTATTACTTTCTTTTCTTTGCCCTCTTTGCCCTCTTTGCCCTCTTTGCCCTCTTTTCCTGTTGCCTGTTTTTACAGGGCTGAAATGTTTGTTGATGCATTGCGTTTATGTCTTGGACAAGATAGGGTTTATTTAATTGAGTACACTCGAGATGAACTGAACAAGACTTTTTAATCATACATCATTGTAATCATCATGTATCTGTTAGGGAGACATGCACTTGATTTATGAGCCCCACGCTAGGTTTATTATGACTAGAGGCCAGCAAAAATATCTACCAGAGGAGAGAGAGGCTCATTTCTGTTAAAGGAAATGACTCTTGGACCTTCATCGATATAATTCACACACAGAAGCCAGAAGTGTGATATTGCATGAAAACAACAGCCTCCATACACACATATTGTTATTTGTTCAAGATGAGGCATCCTCTCCGTTCTATTCCGAGTTTTCTTTACTTCATTGAAGTAATTTTTTCATAAAGGAAGCCTCTATTCCTCTCACTGATTATGCAGGAGCCATCTATACTCACAGGTTTCAAGTAAGGATCTCCTTTATGCTAGCTTTCAGAGTTGCACAAAACAGAGTGAGCAGAGATATGAAGCAAATGAAGCAATGAATAACTAATAAGGAGACATTGCCAATGCTGTGGTATGTTTGTTTCCGGCACAGAGTTTAATGAAAGATTCAGCGAAGAGTCCAGCGATTAAATAGCACTTAGGTAAACAACGTCCAATTACATTAAAGAGGCTTCACTGGGGGTAATGCTTTCTTAACTTCACGGTTTCCTTTTCTGGCCAATGTACAGCCCACCAGCTGATTATGTCCAGGGGTCAATAAGACTACTAAGAGAGATTTTTCATGGTGTCAATGAGGCTTTGGCTTGGCTGATACTGTTTTCTAGCCCAGTGGCTGGTTACGGCTAAAGGTTCATGCACAGCAGAGTCTCTGACAGGGAAAGGCAGCCATGTATATAGGTTTGGAAAAACCTGGAGTAAGCCACAGGGGCTTTCCAATACTGACAGATGGCAGGGAGCTCTTCCCCGAGAAAATGGGTACTGTGAGGTTGTTGGAGGCCGGTGGACGTTGATGCACTCCACCCACTGCTCTTATCTCAGTATCATGATTCAGCATTAATCACGGGGATGGACATGTATTTCCCAAGTGCCAAACACAAGTCCACTCTGGGGCTGTTTGTTCAGTAAATGTAATTTGATTCTGTGCTCTTATGAGGCATGTCTGTATGTCTATTTGTTTCTGCACATTTGTCAGAGGACAGTCCAACAAAGCCAAAGAGCTGGCCCTGTGTTCACACTTTAGCGGTGGGGGGTGAACTGTGAGGTGCCAGCAAACCCCATCAGAATTATATAACACAGACTACTGCACAGTGAAACAGCTTGTGCTGGGAGATGTGCCGCTGCATTGTGCCGTATCTCACATCCTCTCATCCGGTCCTTATCACTGAAGCACATTCATTTTGGGAGCCAGAGAGCACACATTTTAGAATCCAGTCTCCCCACTTGTTGTAAAAGCAATCTACATGTGTAAAAAATGATAGTAATAAATCCACTGTTTAGCAGTAATAAAATGCAAAATGGAGCAAGTTCGACTGGATCATCAGTTTTGATTGTGTAAGTGCATGTCAAGCATTCATCCACTGGTGCTGATAGTTTGAAGCCAATTTTTCTTTGTCTTTTTTATATTCTGAAGTTTGGTAAAAATCCACCATGGAGAAGAACATTTTCATAATCAAATTTTTATTAACAAACGTATTTTGAAATAGCAGTTGATCTAGAGGATTCCTCACTGACAATATTAGTGTGTCAAGTCCAGCTGATCTTGACTGACCCGAAAACTGGAGGAGTGATGCTGGCACAAAGTCTGAGACCAGGCCTTGTTCTTCAAATGGAATCAGAGAACCCCCCCAGATATGTGTTTAAAGGGCGAACGGCGATCTCATTTGATGATTCCTGTGTATCTGTACAAAATACAATGTCTATGCCGCTTGCGTCCATTAGGGCAAGGCCAGCGGGACGTTCTCCAATGTCATTTCTCAAATGATTTTGTCAGGTCTGTCTCGCAAACTCTTGTTTAATTGCTGCACATCACTTTTGGGGATCACTTGAAAAGGAAAGAAATCAATGTCACTCCTGCTCCAACCCCAGGCAGAATGAAGTGAGTATCACTCACCCTGCACCAATTTGTGTCAAAAGAATACTAGTTCCATTGAAAAATATCTTGTAACCCTTTTACTATAGCTCAATTGAGTGTAATTAGAAAATATTGTAACATGCTTATTGTTTTTGTGCCAAAGCTGTTTATATTCATTTCATGATAATATAACCGTGAAGATGCTTCATACTGAATCAGCCTTTAATCAATGATGAAACATGATTCATGAAACCATCTTCTCAATTGCTATTATGCTATTATTTCACTCTCCACAAACAGTGTTTGTTTTTTTGGGCTGTTGTGCATTCTTGTAGCATAGGAGAGAAAATGAAAATGAGATAGAGGTAGAGTGAGGGGAAATTGACAGATTGACAGAAAAAGAAAGAGGAGATGGGTTCACAGTAAACAATACTCTGTATGTGTGTGAATGGGTGAATGATGTCATGTAGTGTCAAAGCGCTTTGAGTGGTCGGAAGACTGGAAAAGCGCTATACAAGTACAGGTCCATTTACCATTTACCATGTAGATAGACTGTAATTAAGTGACCTGACTTCAATTAGAAGCATTATGTGGGGAAATTGTTTTTCTGGTTTGACGCACTCAGCCGTGCATTTGATCCAACATTTCTTCTCCCGTTATCTTTAACCTCCCCCCAATTCATTGCTCTTTATTCACTTCAAGTTTCACGTCACCACCTCACTGCCGGGCTGACAGTTACTGAGGAGGTAATCTGATTGCCATATAACAATAGCTAATGCGGGAAAATGGAAAGCAGCTTCGGCGCAGCCTTGGCCTATGCGTCATCTGGCTCTGCTCTTGGCAGTGACACAGTTCTGGCAGTAGGGTGATTAATGTGATAGGTGGAATTTGTCTCGTTATGTTGACACCGGCTAATAAATGCCTTGTAAACAGCCAGTCACAGCTGTTAATGCATCATCATAATCCAGGATTAGGAGGTGCCAGGCATGGCCAATAAATGCAATTAGGCCCTGACAAAATTAATTCGCCCATACTCTGACTTTCCTGCGCCCTGTCCATTCTGGGGGAAACTCAAGTGTGTCGTGTGATTCTCCACAGGGTCGCAAGGGGATAAGCGTGCTGAAAATCTCCCCATTAAATAAAGAATATCTAACTTCATTTGCGTTAACTACAATCGATGATTTGTGGAATATTAACTCCAAGTTGGATTGAAATGAAAACAAATACCTCTGCTTTGCTCCTCTAATCTATTTGGAATCATGAACAAGGGAGTCGGCTTCGGGGGGGAAAAATCAAAGGAGAAAACTGTACTCCAAATGAATATACGGTGTGAAAATGTTACCAAGCTAAAACTCATCATGCAAATGCTGGATTTTACTCTTAAATCTCTCAGAGGACTGCCAAGACAGGTGACTTTTAAACGTGACTGGTTGTTAGAGAGGTCACCAAGACAGCCATTAATTTCCTGTCACTCATCTCCGATATGCCTCGTTGGTGGAAGTTGTGATGCATTTCTTCATGTTTTTACTCACCTCGCTTATTTTTAGCCCCTGAGACTTTGGTCTGATGTTTTTCTAAAGATTAAAAAGCACCCCCATCACTTGCCCCTCACACCCAGTCAGCCCGTCCTATTACCAGAGTGATGGTCAATTGAGATGATCAATTTGCATAATGGAGCATTAAATTGGGCCCATCACAACCCACCTCTCAGCGGCTAGCTCCCATGGAGGGCTCACTGAAAGTGGCAATTGCTCTTGAAGGGGTGGCATGTGTCCTCCTTGCTGGAGTATTCCTCCACCATGCAGGCTGGTGAATAAAGCACCAGTCACTGAATAATGTAGGCTATTATTCATGAGTAATTTTGTGCCGGATTGAAAAGTTCATGCTAAAGGAATCTAGAGACTTAAAATATTAAAGTAGAATCAAAACCTTCAAAAGACTGAGATTTTTCACTCACGTTTTTCTTCGCCATATTGTCATCTATACTTTGCTTTGAAAAAAGTAAATGTTAATCATCCCAACGTCATCTTTCTCTTTCTGAAAAAGCAGCATTTCTTCAAAGTGTCAAAAATCATCCCATCCATTCCCATTAGCTTAACGATGTACTTAATTGCAACGTCCATTCTCATAGTGACCACTGGTCATTTCTTGGACACAGAGCAGATCATTTTGATTAACACCCACCAAGGAAATCTAAGACCGTTATGTTAGGCAGATTAGTTGAGTTTTTAAGAAGCATGTCAGAGCCTAAGGACCTGTGACGAATTGAATCCAAGGAGCTGTTCCGATCTGAGGCCGGCGGGCTGTGATTGATGTGTGAGCTGTGTGAGTGGCAGGGAGGAATGAGATAGAGCCATCATGGCCTTCCTCTCCACCATGTTGCCTTTGTTTGATGGGTTTCCTCTGGGGAGAGTGCTGTCCAGTGAACAATATAGCATAAGCTCCTTGGTGTGCAGGTTTTCTTAACTGACCATTTGTAAGTGCCCATTTGGCACGGTGAGAACTAGTGGCTGGAAGCTAAAGCAGATTGGACTCAGATGTTCAAACAGCCTCATACACATAGGTCAGTTTTACATCAATTCCATGTAAATAAAAAAGAAAGAAAAGAAGCCTTTTTACTATATCTATTACATGGTACGACTCTTCATAGAGGGGTTGCTGGGTGTACAAGTGATTTGCTCATATCATGAATAGTTACTGGAAAACTTTAATTCCCATGAGTGAGTGCTACCTTTCCCTGCCACGGGCAGCCTTCTGGGCTGCTGGCAGCCTATCAGCCGCGGACTGACAAGTGATTGACATTAAAGAACCATGGGATACAGAGGTAGTTGTGAGGCATTGGTCTGATACGATTATATAAAGCTTTTGTCAGTGACATTGAAAGCAAGCAAGTCTGTTTGTGTCTGTCTTGTCTATGTAGCTCTGTGTTTGGAGTCTCACACAGCCTGGTTGGTGGGGGGATTAATTGGTAAGGCTCTGCATGCATGAGTGAGATCTAATTTACCTCCATCAGTTGATACACAATAGTAAAGGTCCCTAAACAGGCACTGGTGAAATACATCTGAAGGTCTCATTCCTGTTCGGTGTCTGGTCTGGTTAGTACAAGTGCAACCTGGTGCCAGAGCAAAAACATCCTGCTATCTGACTGGTATTGAACACTTTCTTCATTCCATTTTAAATGTCACGCCCGAAAGACAACATGGCTGAGTATTTGCTTCGGTACGCTCCAGATCCATAACATTTGCATAAATGGAGAATCAATTATTTCAGCCCTGATGGAGCTGATTATGCACAGACAATAAAGGCACAAGGAAGAAGTCATAATTACAAGATGACCTATGTCGCCTTTTCCCCATCACCAGTGTACCACCACCATGTTGATATTTCAAGGGTGAGCCGGTAATTACCTGATAAGAGCTGCTGGGAAAGTAGGGAGAAGCAGAATGGCCCCTTTTGCACATCTTTTACAGCACACTTGTATTGCAACATCGACAGAGTCGGTAACTGCTGCAACCATAGCCCTATACGCACTCAACACGCAAACAACACACAATCAGCATACGAATCCACAGCAAAAATGTTGACTCCTCAATTTACATTAGATGTCAAATTTAACCGATGATTCAGATTCTTCATACTGCTGCCCATTTGATGATAATATCCAGTGTAGCGCTCTGTGGGCTGAGGAATACAATTCAAATGGCTCTATCTCCTGAGGCAGAGGTGCTGTGATGTGCCAGCCACTCAGCAGCATAGCCCACAACCAGCTAGTGCACAGAAGTGGGTCTTACCACCTCCATGTCATGCCTGTCAGAATGAGAGAGGAGGTAACAGAGAGGCAGATAAAGGGAAGGGAAGGGCAATATGTGTGAAAGAGAAGGAGAGGGGGAGGGCTACAAGGCTTATATCTGCGCAGAATAAAAACCCAGCTCATAAAATCATCTGTGCTGGATGCCAGGGGAAATGTCACAGAGGTAATATTAAAGAGCCTCAGTGATTATTTGCTAAATTAGAGTGGTGCCCACATTTTTTATACTGATCAGGAGCACCTTCTGAGCCATTAACTCTTTGACTAAAATCATCCCACAGTTCCATGCCTCATCTATAAATTAATGCTTTCTAAGAGACCACCAAGCATCAAAAGCAGAATCATACTTTTAGCTTTGACTTTAAGAGACCCTGAGCGTGTTGAGAGTCATGGTGGGAAAAACACAGCCTAGCTCACTGACTTACGAGTGATATTAGCAAATGCGTTGCAAGATGTTGTAAATTATTTACATCGCTGGAAACACAGCATCCTCTTTTGAGGACGACTTTAAAGGTTTTCCTCTCCCGACCCTCGTAATAATGTTGACTATATTAGCGCGAGCAAGCAGTATGGATGTATATATCAGTCAGAGCAGGAATCAGTGTGAGATCAGACACAGCTTCGTCATTTCCACTTTGCCGTCCCACAGCTTGCTTTGAAGGGCCTGGCTGCAAAGAATAATGAGGATGCAAGGTCATTTGGGATGACTTGGGTACCAGCCCACACACACACACACACACACACACACACACACACACACACACACACACACACACACACACACACACACACACACACACACACACACATAGAGATATCAACACAGAGGATCTAGAGAAATGGTTAGAGGAGGAGAAAAAAGTTAAGGCAAGTGTTGTGTAGGTAGACATAATGGTAGAAAATGATATATACTGTATATATATTTATATTATGTAGATATATTATGACTGGTATTTGACAAGAGTAACAATTGCAGGTCAAATACTTGACATTTACGAGAACATTGCAATCTGTATGGTTAGCAACTGTTATCACTGTTAAATGAATGGTTGGATCCTAAAGCATGAATGGGGTTGCTGAGCAACTGCGGATTTTGTTGTTAGTTGATGAAGAGAAACATACTGTAAGAGAGAGACACAGTTGGTAATACAGTATTCTATTATTTTATAATTCAACCGTTAGAAGCTGTGCAAAATAAGGCTGGCATGCTTGTTTTCTTGATGGACATAAGAATAGATATGACCTAATGGTGTACAGTCCAATTGTTGGAGACTGAATTTCCTTCTTGCACATCTCAGTCCCAAACTTCCTTGCAAATCATGCCACATTGCTTCCACCTTTCGAGACAGCTGGGCACAATTGTGTCTGGCAGATGTCAAGTCATCCTGGCAAAGCAACACAAATCTGGGACAGTTGGACTCAGTCAACAAGCAGACGGGCAGTCTTCTAAATCCATGCCACCACAAGAGGACACTGTTGATGTATCGGCCTGGAGGCTTGTTTATTAATATTGATGTCCCCACTGTTTTTATAATTTCAAACTACTTTAGTTTAACCTAACACGCTTTAGTTGAAAAGGTAAGTGGGAATATGCTTTCATCAACATCGGTAAATCGGGTTATTAAATAGTTGAGAAGCCTCTTATTTCATATTCTATCTGAGAGCGGATGTGTGAGTGGAATATAGTGACGGGTTATATGGCTAGCTATTTCACTCTCTAATAACCTCTGTTGAAATGAGAGGTTTGGGGATTGCGATAACAGCTGATTATCACTCTGTGTTATTGTGATAAGCATGCAAAGAAAACTACAGAGACACAGGGCATGGCCAATTATGAATATGAAAACCTATTCATTGAGTCAAACCTTATTCTTTTCAGACTGTAACAGCCTGTCACAATAGATATCCTCTGCTGATTCCCAAATTACTTCCTGTCATGTTGATACAGATACAGGTTTAGTTGAAGTCCATGGGTGTGGTGAATTATAAATATGGATGCCTAATCACTGAGCAACACCATTAGGCAGCAGTGCATTATTCTCTCATTCCTATAAACATCCAGTCATATTCACAGTCATTCATGCTGCATGAATGTCCATGTGGGTGTATAATTATCAATGGAAAAAGTACAGACAGAGATTTCCAATTCATGCTGACACCTTGTCTCTCTATATTCCACTCAAACAGATACAGATGTCAGTATAATGTATTTCATAGGTGCCATTATAGGCATGTGATGGCTGAAAATTATGATTTATTCCCTGTATTTCCATAAATATCCTATTATATTGTTATAAAATGAGGTTTAATCTGTGACTGTGACGAGTTATCAAGGTGGACACTTAAATATAGTGTCTTTTTCCAGAAGTCTATTAACACACAGTTATGTCAATTTAGATACATGTTTATTGGATATTTGTGCTTCAGGTGAATTATCACTATGGACAGTTAAATACAGTTCTTTCTCCCTGAAAATCCCACTCACATTGATACAGATTATTACTGTTGACTCTAAATTGACTCTAAACCCCACATCCATACAACATACTAATTATATATATACGTATGCATGCGTATACATAAGAAATACTAATTATCTTAGCATACTGTTTCCACACTAGTGTACCAATAATCTATGTACTTAACTGTTTTGTACTAACAGGTAAAGATGCAATATATGCACTAACATAAATCAATCTACCAGCAACTATGGAAGGTCACTGGCCAATGGAGTCTGCCTGTTGCCTGGCAACCAGATGCTGACTATAAGGTTAGGGAGTCACTGTGAGATATAGATTAGTCTAGCACATAGACGTTGTAAAACCACAACTAGTTTTCTTTTTGCACAAATTAAACTAATGAGAAATAATGTTAATTATTTAGTGAATTAGTGTTCATTAGCGGGACTCAATTAGTGTTAATTAGTGAGCTAGTTGTTGCACCCTGCTTCAAGTCTTTGTACTAAGCTAAGCTAACCGGTTGCTGGCTTTCCTTATATCCAACAAACATATATAAGAGTGGTATCAATCTTCTCATCTAAGTCTCAGGAAGAAACTTCAAATATAAAAAGCAAAACATTGCTTCAAATACTTTATACTTATTTTTGATGTTCACTAAGATGTTCTTTAGCTGTTCCACTTTTTCACCATCTGCAATTATTTTACCTTTTGTTTTTGCGGCTGTGAGTAGCTCTTTGAGTAGCTTTTCTTTCTTTTCTTTACTTTACCCAATTACTAAAAATGGTCTTGGATTACGGGAATTGCTGCCTCAAAACCAAACATCATAATTAAACACATTAATAAAGACACACATGCAGACACTGGCCTGAGATAAAATAACCAAGCAAATTAACAAACTCTATTAAAGACTGCAAAATGACATCTCAAAGCACAACCTACGTATAAAAGCATAAAAGATAAGCAAACAAACATGTTTCAATTTAAATGCTCACAAACAGACACACATTTGGTGGAAATCTGCAATAGTGCCTCCTTACCCCCTGGCTATCCTCCAGGAGTTTCCCATTGATAGGTTTTAACAGAGTGAAAATAAATGCTTGTAATGACCCTGTACCTCCTTTAGATAAAATCCTGTTGGCCTTCTGAACAGTTGGCTGCTCAAAAATGTCTGGGGGGAGGAGAGGGGGGGTGAGGGTGTTTATATTATCTTCCATGCCATCGTACCGAACTGCTGGTAAAATCACAACGTATAATGGAAGCTTCAAGAATGAGGACAATATTCCTGCAGACACCAGAAGGAAATGGAGACGCTGATGGATTCTCGCACAGCAATTTGGAACCCTACAGTAAATATTTAAAAGGAGTGACTTGTCTGATGTCATTTATGGCAACAGAATATGATCTGGAATCTAACACATTTCTTCAGTTTTATGAACATTGATGTGCAAATGATGCTTGTCACACCAGTCCAGGAACACTTCAGCTATATTGTTGGTATTGTTGGAGTTGCTTGTGAGTAAACTGAGTAGATGTGTCACTACAAACTGATTAAGTCTGGGGCTGACACAATCATTCATATATGAAGTAAACAATAAGGATGAGCTGACTGATCCTTGGGGAGTGCCTGTAACAGCTTACTGTTAGATATACCATGCTTCCTGTCTGCATTCCCATCAACTTCCACTCACATTATTGTCGATCCTGTTACTAAATGTCAGGATTCACCAGATCCGTATTTCTGTCTCCACTGAGGTAAAATAGTGGAATGTGTTACACTGTTGCTCTTTAACCTCTGTATAATACTCCACATGGCACCAATCCACTTTCCACCAGTGCTCCCAGCTTCTTTTCTCTTCATCACGGAGCAGGTTCCCATGAATGCATCATGACCCCACATGTCTCCTCAGTATGCAGGAGGTGTGTGTGTGTGTGTGTGTGTGTGTGTATGTGTGTGTGTGTGTGTGTGTGTGTGTGTGTCTGTAGAATGGTTTCTATGTACACAGCAGTCAGGGTGGCGAAGCACAGATCGCGTTATATATCTAGATGTGTGTTCTTTTGTGAAGGCTGATTCGTGACAGTGATATTTTTAAGCTGAAGCTGCTGGTAGCTGATACTTGTGCTTATGTTATGCACATCCAAATGTGACATTTCATCGTTTTATTTTTTTATTGGTACGTTTGCAAGAGAAAATGGAATTGACACAGTGTCACTTGAACTTACAAACAGAATGAAGCATTGATGTTCTTTGTGGAGTGGGTATGTATAACTTGTGTCCCTAGATTTGGAACAGATTTGAACACTTACGTTGCCATTTCTCACTGACAGGTGCAGTGTTTCACAACTATAATTTTCACATCTATCAATTGTGATGTATTGCATTTTCTTCGGTTTGCACCATATCAAATTTGATTTGAACACTCGAAAAGGCTTAAAGGCCCTGAAAATACACACACTCCTTATGAGTGTTAACTTAATAATAAAAGATTTTTTTTTTGCATCTAAGTTTTAATTGGCTTTTAAGTAAATATTGTGTAGTATATACACGCATACATTTAGCTATATGAAGTTCCTAATTTTTTGTAAGATCAAACCAGATACTGTATATTGTCTTGCATCACATTGTCCTGTTTGTGTGTGTGCATTTGATTGTATGAGATGTTTGAGTGTTAGTGTGTGTGTTTCTCCCTGGCATATAATTTTGTGTTTGTGGTTTCAAGTACTTGTGCGCACGCGCGTATGTGTGTGTGTGTGTGTCGTGTGTGTGTGTGTGTGTGCAGCACAGAGCAACTGACATGGCTGTCAACTTGGCCAAGGCCCAGTAAACCACATCCAAATATTCACAGCTGTTGCGACTGTCCTCTGTGGCAATCCTGACACACTTTCATTCTGAAATACGCACTCACAGTTCATTCTGATTCCATTATGAGCTAACTCCATATCATGTTGGTTATACGGGGGAAGAACAGGAAACGCTGAACGTTAGAGAACGTTGGTTTCTCACATCTTCGTCTCATTACAATGCCTTTGATGAGTTCATCACATCAGGGTTGGCTAATGAGTTTGAAAGGCGAGTGTCTGCTTTGCTCAGGGCCTGCTGACAGCAATAAAAGCCTGTGAGCTCACCGCGGTGATGCCTTAGATGTGGAGTGGCCTTGTCAGGGTTTGACAGCCCTGCACGAAACAAAAACCACACCGAATGCACTCTTTGTTATGAACTAATCAATCTGAAACTGATCATTAATTTAGCTTTTGACATTTTAGCTGGTCCAATGGCTCTTTCTCACCCCTCTCCTCTTTCGTGCTGTGTGTGTCTGGGTACAGTAATTATACATGGGACTCTCTTCATCCCTGCCACCTGCTCTTTGGATCTCTGTTCTTTCCTTGCTTTTGTTTTCTGCTTTCTGCGTGTTGCTGTTTTCCATGATGTAAAGCTCCAATTTGCAAAATGTCCTCCACATCCTACATTACTGAAAATCAAATATCAAATATCATTTTTACCATTCTGACTATTCTGATTTGACTATACCTGGGTGGTCGTCACTGATGACATGTCAAATATGTCAGTCTTAAAAGGGAGGTTGGTCTTAGTCCAGAGAGGTGATTAGATCACTTTGACACATTTCAATCTGGGGCACTTGATTGCAGTATAACAAGCAATCCCCATGGAAATAATCTTAGATTATGATGTTGCAATGCTTATCCCCCACATCTGAAATGGATTTCCCCAAGACATCGACAAGCACATGGCTGCAGACTGCATAGACTGCACTGCCTATCATCTGTGATGCCATTTTTGTCCATATGTGAGTGAGATCTCAGAGGATTGCATTAGGCCACTAAACACAACTCCAACTTCCGCCAGCAGACATTGCCAGTCAGTACTTCTGTTGCTAGGCAGGACTCAAGGAGTACAACAGTTAAAGGAATACTTCGCCCACAAAATGACCATTTGTATAACAATTACTCACCCTGTGTTGAGCTGAGTTTTTCTCGCAAGCCTCCACACTGAACGAATTATCAAAATATTTAGAAAAGTCTTGATGAATTGAAGTAAATTTGTTTAACCACAGCAAAACTATACCAAAACATCAGTTGACAAACACTCACACAACTTGTGTAATATAATCCAAGTCTTGAATCTGAATAGTTTCATTGTTTGGAGCACCACAGAACACACTGCTGTAATAATAATAATAAATAATAAGCAGGGACTTTTAAGACCCCAAAAATGTCATTGGTTTAAAATCATGTTGATACATGATTCTTAAACTTCTATCTATCTATCGATCTATCTACAAGTGGGAAATTATTTCTTAAAATATCAAACAAAAGGTCTAAACCTTCTTCTTTCTAAAGGGGCAAATACACAGTACTTGTATGACTGTTTGCGCTGCCCCTTGAATGACAAGTCAGAGTCAAGTGACCAGTAGGAACAGATGGATCGGGATTGGAGGGGGCCCTGATGAACTCTGGCAGCGCCTCAAGCCCCCATAGTGTTGCGTCGTCATGGCAGTCTCATGGGGTTTGTGCGACGTGCGTCACTTGTTCCACATGGAGTAAAAGGGTGTCAATATGGATGTAAACCCACCTGATTCTCTAAAGCACTAAACGTCTCACCTGTGTTGGTTCTGTCAGAGTAATTGCTGTTGTTTGCTACCTCTCACATACCAGTTTGCAATGGGCCTTTTACAATCACGCTGAGAGTATCAGGCCTCTCTGCCTGACACAGATGAGCTCTGGAGCACGGCAAAGGTATAGAACATGATGAAGACTAGCCACAGGCCATTGATGAGCAGCTCTTTCTCCCAGTTCCCTCCTTCTATATGCTTTCCATTTTTCCCTCCCTCCCTCTCTCCTGTACACTCCTCCCTCGATGTCTCCGAGGCATGCTGCACCTGTCCCTGTACCAAAAATACCCAGGGATGCCAGCAACCCTGCAATCTGTCACCTCCAGGGCCTTGCTGACATTTTTAATCAGAAAGTGATAGGATCACTGGTATAGACGATATTTACCCCCTTAGCAAACACACTCCCCATACTCAAGGCTTACCTAGGAATGTGATTTGTGGGATCGTTGTTGTGAAAGTGGTACACACTGGTTTTGGAAAGAGGTAACAAAAACAGGAGCCATGTTTCCACCTGAAAGCTTTTTGTCTCTGCTCAGTCTGTGGTTTAGACACAGCTTTGTGGTTACCAAGACAGAAATACATCAAAGGATACATGTGATGGAGTCCAATTATTGGAGTGGTGGGATTAAAAGCAAGTATGTAAAACACACTTTGCACTTTCCCACCCTTTCATGCTTTCTTATTCTCACACCAAGGGGGGTAATGACTTCCCCACAGCAAAAAAAGAGAGGTTGTTTATGGGTAATGCCCTGAAATCAGGACAACAAAGACAACATATTAGCACATTTAATAAAGATAGTAGAGTTTAGGCTTGGTCAGGCTCCAACGTTGTTCATGCGAGTACCAAAGAGTGCATTATGAAGTGTGATGAGAAATGCTTTGTTCACCCTCAGCATTCTGTATCTACCTGTGCCAAAAAGTTTGTTACATCCCATTGGCAGTTTTTAAAAATGTGTGCTGAGGGCACATTTCCCTGGCCCTCACTATAAAACATTTCGTTTGCATCATGGGATGCTGCAGCCTCGGGGAAAAATAACAAACAGTCTCTTGAGCAAAGTATTCTAAATAAATCACAAATGGAAAATGCATTTAGTTATTTTTTTTTACCTCAGCAATGCTAATGGATAATTAATGCAAGAGTGAACAGGAAAATGTCCCATACAGTCACTGTCAGGACCCTGCTGAGGAGGAGACTCGCACACAGGCAGATGTTACCCTTAGGCGACTGATCTAGAACAGGATTTCTCTCTCCTCCTCTATCTTACCGTGGACAATAAGAAGCAAAATTATAAAATTGTCTCTGTATCTGTGAAAGGAACAGTGTGCACCTTCATTAGTGCAGCTGTGGGCTGTTGAGGCAGACAGGTGAACAGGGCAAGTAATCAAATGAGAAGTTCAAAAATCCACCAACCCCACCAGAGAGATAAGCGGCGCTCCTTCGTCGAACTTAGCTGCTGTATAATTAAGGGTTATGGAGTGTCTCTCATCTTGCTATTTTCTATTGCTCTTTGTCAGAGGCAGCCTATATAGTCGGCTGTGGCTGTGTCCCATTTCCCAGATAAAAAATGCCTGGGTAAGGGAATGGCTGCCATCCCCTCTATGGTTGAATAATGGTGTGGTGCCCTTGCTGTGCAGCCCCTTGGGGATTATGTTTCAACAGTAACCTGCCAGAGTAAAGGTTGTGGCAGTAATTAAAACCAAATATTTAAGAGTTGGCCAACAGTCCAACACTGAATTTTCAGATCAGTGTGGGCCAAGCCCAAGGACCTTGTTGCCTGCCCAGGGCTCAACTGCCCCACAGAGAAAGTCAAACAGATTGAGTCAGCTCAACTGCTGGCTAACTCACTGCGCTGTAAGGCTGCAGGCCTGCTGGGACCTCTCGTTACAGAGCTGCATTCTTTCTCTCAATGTTTACTCAGGAGAGGAATGGGATGCACCGCTGACGGCTCTGAGCACTCAGCATGTTCACTGTGCTCAGTTAAAAAATATGTTTAACTTCAGCATCAAATGGGCTTTTCCCAGCAACAGCAAAATTGTCTCAAGCATCTCTTGATAAGCTTGCTAAAAACACTTCTCATGACTCATCTAGCCAAAGGCTAAAAACTTTTAATACTGACACCACCCAACCCAGACATTAGAAGACTGACTTTTCACACATCACTTTCACATATGAAAGCATGTATGATGTGGTAAAGTGACATTAATGACTTATTCACACTAGACAAAACACAGTGTCATCCCTCGTCGACACAGGTCACACAATATCTAAGCCTCCATCTGTGTTTACGCATGTTTACACTTAACAACATGTCATTTTCTTAGATGTGTTAATTTGGTTGCATGTTGGAAGCCTGCACTGTAATATTATTAACACGTATGTGACTGAAAAAGTCAACAACATAAGTTTTATGATTAAAGTAATTATATAATTAACAAGTTAATTGTATTCTCATAGAATCATTATAGAAGCTTGTGTTCTCCCTCTCAACCAAAGCAGAGTAGCATCAAAAGGTCAGGAGCAGGGTAAAGGCCAGCATATGCTAAAAAACAGCTGGGTTTGTACGACATGTTGTCGAGCAAGTCTGAAGACATTCATGTTGTTGCATCCAGTTGAGCACATGGACATTGACAGGTTTCAGAAAGTTACAGAAATTCTCAGACTCTATTCAACCACCAGACAAGCAGTTCTGCTGGAGTACACTGGCGTGTTAACAAAGCAGGGTTGGAATTCAGACCGCAGATTTATCCAACGTTACTGCATTGGTCTAACAGGAGAGAAAAAGGCACTTTAACATAAAGCTTGCTACCTCAGTCTTGGGACATTGTTAACCCAAATAGTTCCAATGATGAAAAAGCACTTCATTGTCCTGTGTAATCATTTATATTTTGAAAAAGCTCCTCAAGGGAGCACCCCGGTAGCCGAATTGTTACAGCACATGTCATGCAGGTTCAGAGTTCAATTCCAGCCAAGGACCTGTGTAGCATGAAAAAGCCCCTTCGATCAGCTCTTGCTGACTGCCTCTTCACTGTACACTTTCCAATCAATGACAAAAAACGCAAAATAATCATTAAAGGGAAAAAGATGTCCCATGAAACTTCAAGAGCTTTAGGGCCACACTAATTCTGGTCTTGCAGTCCCTTTTGAATTGAGTCAGTCTTTTGATTCACTCACCTTACAGTCAAAAATAAGTCAGAAATCAAAATCACAGAAGGACTGCCAACTCCACTCCCTGGCAGCCTTCTCCTGGAGGCAGTTAGTGGGCTGGCAGTTAACATCCTTTGAGGATCATCACATCCTCTTCACTATTTCTTTTAGACACTTCCCTCAGGCCAAATACTTACAACTGCAACAATTGAAAATGTTTTTTTTTTCTTCCAATAATTCATACCCTCTGCATTCACACATCCCAACACCTACAAGTGAAGAATAGTGTAAGTTACAGAAAATCAGCATTAACTCATAATTTCTGAACACTTCTGAGGGACTAATTGTTAAAAATCATTCGTAAAGTTTTCAGCATGTTCGTTGTACTGATTCTGTATTACTTGCCACTGACTTTAAGCTGAGATTTTGTTATGTCAGTGACAGTGTGTTAACTAGATTCGTAATGAAAACATGTCATGTGCTGTTAGAAAACAAATACTGTTGGTGCATACAAATTATAATTTAAAGCTGATGTTGGGAAGCATGGTGTAGGAGTGGATTTGTGGAAAGAAATGTAAACAATTAAAACTCCTTTGTTGTAAAGGAGCTTATGAACCCTACTTTCAAAGTATCCCCACCAAAGGAAGACCATACACACACACAGGCTGGAAGTTAAAACACAAAAATGTATGCATACACTTATTTTATGATAAATGTAAACCGCTACAGTTACATAGCCAGAAGACATTTCTCCAACTAGTTTTTTATTCTTGTTAATAGGCTAAAATTATGATAATGTTTTTGTTTGATAATTGATCACAGTTAAAGCTACTCTTTAGTAAAACATAAAACCATATTGCTGTAATTGTTGACACATTTTTTCTTTGCACCAGTAAAAGTTATGATTTACTTTGTACATCTTGGAAGCTGGATGTTTTTTCTCTGATTCAGCTACTGGATCGCTGATGTTCAATATAATATCTGACCTGATTGCCTTAAATTTTCTTCACATGTCAAATGGCAACTTGGTGTGTCTAACAGAGATGTAGGGAAAGTGCTGCAACCAGCATCAAACTGTACTTCCTGTTTCCCCGTGCTGCCATACATGGAAGCTTGCATTCAGCAGGAGAGCGACTGCCTTGGAGAAATGGGTTCTTCAAAATGTTTTTGTACATCCAGTCAATGTCAGATGTTCCCCATCTTTGCTGAATACTGTCTGGGCAAAGCATTGCTCTTCCCTATTATCTTAGTGTTTGCCAAAACTGTTTTAAGGGCACCAAAGGGCTCTCTCTTTGGTTTTCTCCCACACTAGAGCTTTTGCTTCTTCGACCATAAAGGCAGTAGTTCTTAGGGACAACGTGACACTTGTCAAGAGTCCCTTTAAAAATGCACAAAATGACAGGCATGGTGCTACAGCCAAACAGCCTTCATCAAATCCTTGGCCAGAGAAGCCCATTCAGCTCCTGTTATATGGAAACGTTATTTAACCCAATCGGCACCATTACTAACTATGTTAGCCATTGCATTAAGGGCCATTAAGTGGGCAGAACGCCTAAAGAAACCCTTCTACACTTCTACTTAACATTAGCTGAGATTGAAACAATACCAACACAACACTCAACAAACATTATGTGCTGTTTGATCTTCTTTTGTTTTACTATACTAGCTGTCTATCTTTTCCATTATAGTATGACTCGGACCGGTGAGACACAACTCCAGCCAAAAGCTCTTAGCTGTGGAGGGTTTGGTTGCCCTAAACAGTGTAGATGTTCGTTAGCGGTGATCAGCTCTTCACATGTGGGCACAGTGGACTTTTTCAATGCATCTCTGGGAGGAGCCAGAGTGACCTGATTTATTTGTATCTAATAGGAACACTGGTGTGTATCGACTCTCTGAGGGACAGTGGCTAAAATGAAAAAGGGACATCTTTTCCACAGGTCTAGGTTAAGGGTTCATTTTTCTCATCAGGTCATATGAGAGCAGCAATAAAGCGAACCAGAGAGATCCGCAGGGCACCTAAACTGAGTAGTGGGGCACTTAGTAGGGATCAAGGGCTGTACACAGAGGTATTTGAATTGGTCAAGGGTAAAAAGGGCTAAAATAAAGTGTTCCATCAAGGCACAGATATATCATGATTAAAGCAATGATTTTATTGAACAGGAACTCAAAAGAGTAACCCCATTGAATCTGAATTTTAGTAAATATTATAAAAATTGTGTAATAACAACACCAACTCAAGCGTGTTTTCAGGGCATTGTGTACTATATGAGGCTAATTTTGTTCCATGACATTATTAACATAAAATCTGGGTCACTGTCATAAATATGGGGCAATTAATTGGTTTGATTTTAGTTCTCTGAAAGCAGACCAAGATCTTAAAAAAACAGGATGTATGTATCCACTGGGGCGACACTAAATAGAAAGAACACAACCACAGTGGTTTTGAAGGGACAATATAACTGCGTATTCATACAAGCAACTTGATATGTTATGAGGTCAACAAAAATGCACTTCTATAATGTTATTGAATATGTTGTTTACGTACAGGACATGCAAGCATAATATGATTAGTGGACCCACAAGCAACACAATCTATGCTTAAGTACATTTTTTTGTAGGATAAAGTTGTTCACTTCTCTCTCTCTCTTATAAATTGTCTCTTAGTTGTTGTTCACTTCTTTCACAGCGCAGAATATTTAGAGCAATGTTTTGGGCAACATTCAATTACAAACTAGTACTACTACATGTCCAATTTAAAGCTTGTAATTACAATATTGATCAGCCATTTATGAGTAACGTCAATATTTTGGCTGGTGATGTGATTAAAAGTAGTGTGGTAGGGTTTTGGTTCACCTGCTCTTAATATTGGTGGGTAAATAGTTTTGTGATTCAACAACTTCCTCATTGTATAATTCTAATTCATGTAATAAATTTCATTTTCAACTGCAGCTAACATTTTTTTGTAGATTTCCCCAAATTACATCTTTTGATATTTGTGACACATTTGACTTATTTCACACATTGCATACATTAGTATTTATATTTTTGGGATTAACCTCATGTTAATCTGCTGCACGGTGGTTTAGTGGCTAGCACTGTCATCTCACAGCAAGAGGGGCCAGGTTTCGATCCCCGATCCCGGGCGGTCCCTCTGTGTTGGGTTTTGCATGTTCTCCCCGTGGCAGCGTGGGTTCCCTCTGGGTTCTCCGGCTTCCTCCCACATTCCAAAGACATGCAGCTCAGGTTAATTGGAGACTCTAAATTGCCCGTAGGTGTGAATGTGAGCGTGAATGGTTGTCTGTCTCTATATGTGCCCTACGATAAACTGGCGACCTGTGCAGGGTGTACCCTGCCTCTTGCCCAATGTCAGCTGGGATCGGCTCCAGCGCCCCCGCAACCCACAATAGGATAAGCGGTTTGGATAATGGAATGGAAACCTAATGTGCTTTCAGTATAGTACAGTATCAGAAAAAAATTAATCACTTTATTAAACTGGGGACCATCTTGCGGGATCACACCAGCCACAACGCCAAATCAGACCACTCAGCCTTCATTTTGATCTCAACTACTCACCTGTAAAGTTTTGTGTCTATAATCTGTCCACAAAAAGAGAAACAGATATAAACAACTGGCAAAGTACTAAAATAGCACCAGAGTAATGTTTGAGGTATTTTTGTAAGCATGTAATATCTGTATATAATTTGTGTACCATGAAACACTAGAAAATGAAATATTTGTAAAATAATTTGGGTGTTGCTGTGTGTGTGTGGCTGAAGTTTGCCAGCAGAATATACGCTGCAACATTACTTCATGCAAATGAAGTGAACGTTTTATTGCTAATTGCTAACTCTGTTTATGTTGATTATTTCTTCTCTCATTCAACTGATAACAGCTATCTTCTATTAGAAAAATAATAAGGGTTGTGAGTAGTGCGGTGGTTTGGGGAGGGGGCAAATAAAAGGAAGATAGAATGCAGACTGTCTTGTGAATGCAAAGCTTGAGCCAACTAGAAACGACACAGGGATATAAGTCTCAGGAGAGTTTATCGGCAGCTTATGTCACGCATGGATGGTTATATGAAAATAGCATAATTTGAAAAATGTGTGGGACAGGAGCACTAGAGTGAGGCTACTAGCTTACGTTTAAAGAAAAAGGCCTAAAATGACACCCTTTCAGACTTAAATATTTTTCTAAAACATCACATGAAGATTACAGTATTAATATAGGATGCAGCATACTTCATTTTCCATAAAGCAGGAGAAAATCTGACTTGCTTTAAACTTTTTTTTTTTACTTTAAATAATTCCCAAACCTAATTCGATCTAATTTTAAATAAAATAAATATTAAATAAATTTTAAATAGGTGCTCACCCTCTGCAGCCTTTACAGGTGGCTGTTAAATGTTCATAGTTTTGCACTTTACAGGGAACAGCAGATTTCAGTCATCTGGACCTCAAAATATTTTCAAATGGTGAAAAGTGTTATGCCAAAGAAAATGTAACTGTGGAGCGTTGTGGTGGTCGAGTGATTAGGACGCATAAATAATAAATGTTCCCAATTTTGTTCATGCTTGGGATATTTGTTGCATGCCACATTTCTCTCTATCTCACTGGTCCCTGTCTGCATCTCTACCAGGACCTATTGGATGACTGTGGCTCAGTGGTAGAGCAAGGTTGTCCTTCATTTAGAGGATTTCCGATATGTCCTTAGGCAAGAAACGTAACCACAAATTGCTTGGTGTACGCATTAAACAGTTTTGATGGGATTTGAATGGTAATCCAAGCTATACAAGTACAAGTCCATTTACCAAGTCCATAATAAAATAAAATGCTGAAAAAAATGATAAGCAACTATGATCACCAAAGTAACTCCTCATGCAGTTCACTTCTTTGCTGTCCATCCATATTATCACTTTATTCATCGCTCAAAAGTTAAGAATAATGTAACTACACTACAGTTATCCACAAGTACAGAACAAAGCACCGTTGTACACTGCATTGTCACCGCATGAAGGTGAAGGTTAAATTATGCCAGTCAACCATTATGAGAGCTGGGAGATTGGGACTGTGGCATGGTGATGGCTAATCTATATTGTTTGACATCTTGGACAAAATAATAAGTTGTGATTGTACCTGTGGTTTGAGATCATCCAATATTCTTGAGAGGAAAGTCTTTTTATCGACACAAACTCTATGGAAGTGCAGAAAATCTATATAATGTGCAGAAGTGGATTTATTATGTTTCTTCAAGAAAAGTAATTTGCAAAAATCAAATGCTGTGGTCTTGACTTTCTCATCCCTATAATGGTCGAGTAGTTAACAAACCTATAAAAACAAATCTGAGGGCGCGTTCACACCAGCCTTTAGCCCAGTTGATCTGGACCATGAAGCATTTACCCCCTTGGTGCAGACTTAAACAACCGCTCGCTCTCTGTTTTGCCTCAATGGGATGGTCTTGGGCTGCTATCAAGTGGTGTCTGCAGTGGTTAATTTCTGCTAAGAACAGCATTTGAACCAATCACAGGAAACGTATCATTTATGTGTAATTTTAATGTTTAAAAAACTTAGCTTTTTCTGTTTTGCTGACTGGTGAACTAGTAGTCAATGTGTGTGTCTGCTACTGCCAGTAGTACTACCTTTTAGACCCAGCCTGCTGTTCAGCTTATTTTCTCTAACCAGTGTAGCATGACAGCATGGTGGAATTTAATAGCTAGCTAACTAACTAATTAGACAGTTGCTAAATAAGTCAAATGTAACAACTTAACAACTTGCTTCATCCATACACTATTCTCACAGCGTAGAAAAATCACATGCTTCAAGCCAACCGTATGACATTTCAACCAAATTATTTTTCTTTACAATTTATGGACCATTTTAGTTTTGCCTTTGTAATTGCAAACCAGACAAGTTTGAAAATTGGAAACTATATATCATCCTTGCATTGGTTAAATACAGGAACTGGACCTTTAGGTGTAAATTCACCCCGAGACAAAACTAAACTGTCTTGAGGCTGTAGTCGAGGCATAGACTTGTTTCAAGTGCCCTCTTAAAATCATCTGACCAAAAGTAATAAACCAAAATGCTATTCCATACAATGCATTTGATTGTATGGATTATATCAGCAGTTTCTTTCTCATATACCCTAGGGGAGCACTTTAGCTGCTTTCTTACTGTTTGCTGTAGTCTGGTCACTACATGCCCACTCAGTAGGAGTCAGGAAACAAGTGCAAAGCAGCCCCTCAGCTGATGACTCAACAGGAGGGGACATCATGGCCTGATGCGACTGGAAAGAACCATTAATTTACTGGGCCATCACAGTGACCTTGTGCACCCTCTAATGATTGCTCTACATTATGCCAAACTAGCGGGAAAACATTCTTCTTTATTGTGCACTTTTGTCCGTCTTCTCTACAACAAATGTGATGGTTGGTGATTGCAGACTTGAAAGGAAGGGGCAGAGCTTTGACGCCACAGATTGATTAGAAAACATTCTTGAAGTGTGTTGTGATTCATTTTATATGAAATCACAGAGGCTTTGTGCCAGAGCTTGGCAGATTACTGTCCTGTTGATCCACTTTGTCTGATAATATATATGGGAACTGGGACTAGGTGTGGATCACATGAATGGTCTGCTGAAAGAGCTTACTTCAAATGCACAGAGGCCATTAAGAAAAGCAAGGGCTCAAACAGTATCACGTTGTTCTTCAGCGGCTGATAAGCTCTCCATGTCGTTCCAGTTTTATTTTCAACTTGAGTTCATTTTCTGTTGGGTTCAATAAGTAAAGCATGATGCAAATACTGCTATGGTGAGAATTATGACTTCCCCTGTGGTCAGCAAAATTATACCTTTTTATGACACTAAAGTGTACCATAATGGGCAGCCGGGTAGAAGTGTTTTTTGTTTCAAGTAAAACTGACTTTTGTGTTTACAGCTGCAGGAACGAGAAATACTCTGCAGTTAATGGTCTCTCACATGAAGCAGATATTTGGTTACGTGGTTCATAGGACAAATCTGCGGTGAAGGAATAAGTATGATGATTTATTTAAACCTGCATAGCTTATTGTTTGTCACATAGGGGAAAACAATTTCATATTCATCTTAGAAAATGTATATGGTGAATGTATTATTAATTAGCAGTTGCCTATTTACACATCCAGCAGTTATGGAGCAACATTACCATTCATTAAAGATGAATGACGAATGTAACTCCAACATTCACTCTCTTTTAGTTTTGTTTTTGGTCTCCACCAACACCTAAAGGAAATATCTGACTTCTTTAAATGCTAAATACTCCACTATGTTCAGCAGCTTGCTAACTTTGAATGGCTGTTGTAGTGTACAGTGGGTTTATCAGAGTTTTTGGCTGAAAACGGCTGCCTGTTGCATTTGGAAATAACACTGATGAGAGCAGTGAGCATGACACAAAACAGTAAAGTTTCAGGCTATAGAGTCAAAACAATTAGTTCAAAGATGCCAAAAATGCTCTGTATAGCTGAGGAGTTTTGACTGAAAATCAATTTTATCTGTAAATAGAAAAAATATTGAATAGAGCAGATGTAAGTAGGTAGAAATACCACAATGTAAAGATACTTTGTTACAGTTAAAAAATACTCTTTTACAACTAAAATGTAACTTAATGTTACTTAAAAGTGCTATCAGCAAAATGTTCTTAAACATTGTCAAAAATAAAGGTTCTCGTAATCAGTGGTGATTTTGATATGAAAATTCTGGTGGGGCAACACAATATTCATATAAGAAAATTGATGATGCAATCCAAACATTCCATAGATATATCCCATTGAAGCATAACCAATAAACAACGTGCGAGTGAGAGAGGGGAGACACTGCAAATGCTTTGACTAATGTATCATCAACAACAGTGATGACAAAATTCCAGCCGTATAATGCCATCTAAAATCTCACAATGAAGATCTAATGAGATATCTTACCATACCAACATGTAGGACCACCAAAGGACAATGTTAAAGATCTCTCAACGTCAAATAGCCTACTCATGGCCAAAACAACACCAACATTACGACAATAGAAACGCAAAGCAAAACGCATGCAGTGAACGGAACATTGCCAATACATTTCAGTCAGTACAGCAGTCAATACTTGAAGTATTAACAACAACAATAACAATACTTTTGACTCATGTTTGCGCTATAAGCTTGTTAGTTAGATTCAGGGGCTAAAGAGATGGCAGTATGGCATTTGACAGGTCAACGGGCATTTAGTCCTTCACCCCAATTAATTCCCAAAACCTCTGCATTCTTAACCAGTGCCCTTGAAATAGGGTTGAGAATCGTAATGGTTTCTTAGCCTGGAGTCCACCTCGCACATAGTCTCAAATATCCATCTAAAAATCCTTACAAGGGTTTAACGAGCTGGCAGACTTGACATGTCTACGCAAGGCAATGTCGCACTTTTCACAAAGTTTTGTACAGGTTTTAATTCTGCCAAGAACATACATGTTTTATTTTTGTTCAATGCCATGTCTGTACGCATCGTCAAGATGAGAGGTAATGTTCGTTGTTCCCAGTTAGCCTAACTTGATGGCATTATCCGCATGCGGTGCACAACTCTCATGTTTTACCAGCCTTTCTAAAAGATGTTTCAATTCTTAAAAATCTACTTACTGTTTCTCCTTCAAAAAGAAGACATGGAGTGCATAACAGGGCTTTTTTTTGACATGCTAGCTGTTAGCCAGGTTTTCCTTTTGAACCACTCGTGAGTCATCTGGTCGATATGGTCCTAAACGTTTTATTTCAAATTTTTGCTCCAGGGTTTTCATTTTAGTGTAGTTAAATAATCCACACAAGTCAGCACTACTGTTGTAAAGTAAGTACAATATCACTACCTCTTTAGCAAGCTAGCAAGACTTAACCACCATTACACCATTAAAATGAACCAATGCGATGCTTCTAGGGGCCCTGGCCATCAGGCCCCACTCACGAGCTGAAAGTTCACGTTGAACGTGCGCACACATGCACAGATGGTTTTGTCGGTCCAGAGCTACAGGTGCAGTAGGGCCAGTTCTGCCGTGCCCCACCAAGCGGAGACGGGCAAACAGCATCAGGCACAAAGACAAATTTACATACTACAAAGCAATATTTTTTCGAGAGAAGAGATTTCATTTAGATTATGATAAACTAAATTACAAAAAATGTATACAAAAGTATACAAAATTAAGTTTTCCTCTATTGTGTCGTAAATAGAGAAAAGCCAATAACTTATTCTGTACAACAGCACCCTCGGGTGGGGCTGTGCCCCTAATGCAAAAACGCTGATGCTGGTCATTTTCAACATGTTATACAATATCATGTTATGGAATTAGGATTATTGTTGAATTATTATGTCAGCAGTATTTTAATGTTGCAGTTGGCTAAGATAAAGCATTTCTTTTAAACTACTTTATACACTTTTGAGTAGTGCAATGTGGAACAATGCATCATATTATATACAATAATTTGTTTCGTATGTAAAATCTGAATCTGCGATATTAACTATTAACTATAGGTGTCAGATGAAGGGAGAGGGATGAAAAGGGCAATTGTTCCCTCCTGAATTAAAGGATGTAGAAGTCTAATATGGTATAAAATGGAGATACTCGTTTAAAACTAATACTTTCTACCACTGCATGCGGCACTGAATTAGGGCCGCGATGTTACATAAAGCTATCTATTTGGACTGAAGCTGAATCTGACCAGTATGTGTGACAGTGGCAGGAGACAGTAGGGGTCCTATGCTCTCGCCCTTGCTCCCCGTCACCGACTCTCCAGTTTGGAGGGGGCGAGTGAGTTCTGTTGCTAGGATACGGAGAATGGCTCTTAAAAGGGAGCAAGAAGAAAACAGTGAAGCGAATGATTCTCCCCACAAAAAAACCTGGCTTTTCAGGCACTGCAAATATGTTACTGATCAATGACACCATCCACTTTCAAATGTGTGTCATCAGTGCTGCTGGTGGCGAAGACATTACTGGGTTCATCTTAGGCAAGAGGAGCAAATGATCCATAGAAATTAAGGAATTAATTTATAATTCAAAAGGCATCAGTGATATTGACATATAGGGCCTATCAGAGGCACAACCATTAATTCTCCATTTTGTATTCTTTCATTGAATGCATTAAAAAAGCATTAAAGCTTTGTCTCGGCGCATCAAGCAACACCCTTTGTGCTGCAGCCAGGTGGTTAAAGTTCAAGGCACTTTGTTAAAGTGACTTTTTCTTCCCATCAATCAGCAGCACTACTGACCCTAAAACCCCACGCCGTAATTGCCTTCAGGATTAAAATGGATCGGAGCCTCTACTGAAATCCCGTATGCATTTTCCATTAGTTTTCACGAGCAGGAAGTCTGCAGATGCAGGTTTTTTCTCTCTTTTTCATCTTTATAAACACTTAAAACACTTGTCAGGGAGTGTAACTAAAGCAGTAAATGCTCATATAAGCTGTTTACCATGCAGAGTATATAGTGCAACTTTTTTGCTGAGGTAAAAAAAAGTGTCTGTCAAAAGCCTGTGATTTTTCACAAGTATTTAATATTGTATTAGGCCTCTACCAGGAGATATGATCGTTTTAGGCGTTGTGTTGTCTACAGCAGGCAATAGATGTAATTATATCAAACATTAGATTACATAACATTAGATTACAGCTCCGTCCCTATTATGAATACAGAGAAGGTCAAATGACTCACTAGATTGCATGTAATGTGATTACAGTTGAGTCAATGGAGGATAAGAATCCATGAAAGAAAAATGATGTTATCAAATGCATGTCACAGAAGCAGTGACTTGTCTCTGTGTGCTGCGAAAGCCAGTTTAAGATGTAAAAACAAGCAGAATCAAAAGACAGCGGCATTTGCATATTTATGATACAAAGAAGCCTAAGAATACTGTTCACACAGTAATTGGCTGAGGTTTCTTGGCCATAAATAGAACATGCAAATTACATGCAGCAACTAAACATGTCCCCCCCTTACATGAATGAATGCCTCCCACCAGCATGTGCAATGTTTATTTATTTCCTCTCTCTCAGTGTAAAGCAAGTACTCATGCAGCACTGGGAAGGTAATGCAACATGCTCCCATTAGAAGACAATGATGTGCTGAGCTGTGTTCTCCTCCAGTGAAAGCTGCAGTTAACCTTGCGTGTGCGTGCTCATTACAGACAGGCTTTAGCGTATGTTTACTGTGTATGGATCTGCGCTGAAAGAAATCAGGAATGTGTCTCTTTCTATCCTGTCCATCACTCCTCTCCATCTTCTCGTTCTGAATATTACCAGCTCTTTGACTTGTCTTCTAAGTCTGTTCGCGCTTTTCTTGACATCTCCATCAGCCACATGGGATCAATAGCTGTATGGGACCAGGAGGCACCGTGTTTCGACTGAAACAACAGCAAAGTGCATTAAAAAACTGCTTGTTAGTCAAATGTTCCACCCTGCTGCCCTTTTCCAGCTGATTCAGTCTTGTTTTTGTGTCTCCCTCACCGTCTTTCTCTTCTGTCTTGCATTAATTTCAGCAAGCTGAATCAATGTTCCTATATTTCAGAGAAGGAGAGGAAAAAAATCTCTAATGTATCATATCACTGTGTGGCAGAATATCTTAGCTCCATAAAGGAATATCTCGATTTCAATACTCTTTGTGGATTTGTGACTGATCGTCCTTTTCTAAATATTTGTTATTGAAATCAAACACTTACAATGGCAAGCGTTTACTTTAATCCCTCGCAGAGAGAAGAAAAGATGTTTGATGTGTGTGTTGTGTCCAGCCAATTCTCGCTGGGCCACTGAAGTCACATCGGTAAAAGCTGCTTGATGAATAACGTTTATGTAAAGTCTGTCTGCCGGGCTGAAATCTGCCTAGTTTAGTGACCTGACTCTCTACACACGCTGCTCTTCGCATTGTTCCCCAGTCTGACAAGAAACATGAAAATACATTTCCTGCCTGTAATCACATCGCTTGGCCTGATTGCACCGTTGTGTTATGGTGTGTTTTTGCTGTTGTTTGTGCCTGGTGGATGGGTGTGGTAAGGTGAAAGGAACAAGCTGAAAAAGGCAATTTGATCCTGTTGTCAGTTAGCTTTGTGCATATTGCTCCTGTGGGAAACAACTGAAACAATTTGTTTTTGTGTTATTGAGCGGCGGCTGTAATGCCTCCATTTTTCTGCTCGTTTGACACTGAAATTTGTGCGTGGCAGTTAAGGGGCATATTGCTGATCCAAGTTGTTTTCATCCATAAAGCAACACGCAGGACATTTTGAACCCAAAGAGGTTTCACAGTCAGCATTGTTGTGTACCACTGTTGACACCAACAAAGATTAGGCACCAGTGATATGGGAGATTTCTAAGACTGATATATTGATACGTGATTGATATATTGTTAGCCAGCAGTGTGGCTCTAAAGATGTTGGTCTGTTGGTCTGTTGGTCCACCACTCTGTTATATCCTAAATTGTTTTTGGATAAATTGCCATGAAACTTTGACATTCATGGTCCCCAGAGGATGAATTGGTGGTTTGGAGTGCAGGTTGCAGGAGAAGGACCCAAATGCAGATACAGAAGCAGGCTGACTGGTTTAATTAAACTAAGAATCTAAGATGAAGGCAGGTAACGGGCAATGCCGCAACGAAAGACAAGGTGAGCAGGAATCGAGGCGTATGCAAGGCTAATGAGGGACAGGTGAAACTAATCGAGGTGGGCTGAAATCCAAAAACGGTGGGAAAAAAACATATGGAAGGAAGTGATTTGGAAGGAGAGGTGAGTACCAAAATAAAGCAGGAAACACAAAATATGAATGAATGAAACAAAGGAAAAACTTGGAGATAGGCACATTATACTTTTTGGATTATTAGAGGATTTAATTAGCAGCAAGCATTTTGGCTTGTCCAGCCAATAACAGGCCACTATATATCTAAAAGCTTTGGTTGTCAACCCATGAGACAACCCAAATATGCAGGCCTTGTAAATATTCCCTTACAAATCAGAACGTATGGTAGATAAATAGACAGAATGCATATGTGACAGATACACAAACAAAACATTTAAAGTTCATTCTTCACCTTGGAAACAGTGGTGGTCAAAACGTTCTCACCACAAGGTTTGCAATTTCATGAAAACTGGGTGAACTCCATCAGCTGGGCAAGACCATGTGATACAACAGAAAGCTAAAAAAATAGTTTTGTCAAAAACAAAGCCCTGTTTTGCTGTTGACAGCGGATTTCCTCTCAGGTGGAATACAATTTTGTAAACAGTACATAACAAGATTTTTTTGTATACAGTCTTTCATGGTTGACTTGTCTCACAGTATAAGTGAATTTCCCAATCAACCGCCTGTATTTGCCAAAGAATGTCCCCAAAGTAACTCAAAGTAATGGACTTTCCTTTCACATTCCGTACAAATGGCAACAAAAACAATGGCTGTACTCACACCAGTCAATATATCATACAATGACACACAGGCCGACTGTATAGGACAGCACACCTATTAGCGTGTACCTAATGTGTCTAATCTATCATGGAGGACGTGGTGGACGTTCAATTGTTTCTGCTGCTGCTGTAGAAAAAACATCACCTTAGTTAACCATCTGTTTTTCTTATTTTTTGTCTTCTAACTTCATGTCTCTCTTTTTAGTCATTTTTGATGACAGTGAAGTTAGTGTGGCAGGTGCCAATTCCCGCTTTCCTGGAAAACATAAAGGCAGGCAGCCAGGCAGGCCACAGTGATTTAATTGGAATAATGTATGAAATGAGTCAGAGTCGCAGGCAGGGAGTGTTAACTCTCAGCTGTGCCAGCTTCGACAGAGATCAATGCACCTAACCTCAATTCAAGAAAACATTCTTTAATGGATCCCCCCCGGGATCTGCACAGAGCCCATTCCCTTCTCCTCACTTATTTATTTATTTGAATCTTTTTTTTCCCCCCTTTTTCGACTGTGTCACACACTTTTTAATTATCCGCCTGAGGATTACCAGGCCAGTGGGAGAATATGATATTTTTATCCAGTCACACCAAACAATGCTGTATTTACCATGTTTCTTTCATTCAGGGTGCATACTCTCCTCTTTTTTGTATATATGCACTGTATGTATGCTCATAAGTGTTTCAACCGACAGCATGTTAAGGTTACACTTCTCTGCTGTATTTTTCTTGACATCTTGTTTTTGCCTATAATAAGCCTCTTTTTCCCAGAAGACATGGTCATATTCTGAAGCAATTCAGTATTTTTGTGTGTATGCGTGTTTGCAATGTGTGTCTTCAACATAATATTTGAGCATGGTGATGCCGTATTGTAGGTTTTATCATCATTTCATTTTCATGTTTTCAGGTCTATTTTCCTCTCTAACGATCACACATTCGTGCAAAACTGAAACAAAAGCGGGCGAAAAAAAATCCATCACACTGTATTCATCTTTGCACAATGCAACATTTTATTGTCTTATCACAGTCGACATTTGCCTCATACAACCGCAGCAGCTCTTTTTGGAAAAAGAAAATGCTATCATATCAGGTTGTCATATGTTTTTGGTGTCTCCAAGCTGTTGGATGCATGGGAAGGCATGCAGATAAGGAACATCAGAAAACCACAAGAGTTGAGCGACAAAATATTTGCAAACGTGTCACAATCTGATCGCACATAGAGAAACAAATTTGAGATGGGAACTGTCTTATAGTTTACATCTCTACTTTTTGTCCTCGCGAGAGTTATTAATTATTCATTGGAGTGATTTACTTCTCAGTCAGGGAATAATCCCAAAGAATGCCAGGATTTGACAAATCTCCCCAACGTAGTCACATTGAGTGTTGTTTTTGTTTGTTTGTTTTTTAATTATCTCTGGTGTCTTTGACCATCAACACATTTGAAGTGAAAAGCCACGAGCGACTGGCATGTCCCCTTATTGCCTTCTTTCATTACCAAAGACATCAAAATGCTTTTAGGAGAGAAAAATGATTACAACACTTTTGACATTTACAACAACTAGATGCCCGTGGCTGTCAGAGATTGAATGAAACTATATAATAGTTTGACAGGTTTTAAACATTTCTGTCTCAGACGTGCATACATTATGTTATTGTGTTTCGATTCACCCTATTTGAAACATTAGATTGTAAATTTAAATTATTATATTTGACACTTTAAACAAATTATTAATGATGTGTCTTTTACTTGAATGTTGGATGTTTCCATTCAGTGTTCCCAACAAAAGGTTTCATTGAGGCCTGACAAATATGTTGAATGCATTTTCTTTCTCATAGAATAATGAACTAATGAAATTATTTTGAAACCTGCATTGTTTAAATGCACGTTTGCTCGCTCGCACTATTTTCTTCTTCCACGTACAATGCGAGGTTGGTTTAATACAGACTTGGGCACAATCTTTGTCACTTGAGGCATGTCAGATGGTGCAATGAATGTCTGGTGAATCGCAGCGCTATGATGTAAATAGAAAGAAAAACAAAAAGAATATCTACTAATCTACCATCAATCTGTGCTGCTCTCATATTTTGAAAATGTAGCCAAACAATAAACAAGCTTTGATGACAATGCTGGCATTTCTGTGCATCAAAAAAGGAGGAGGAGTGTGGCCCTCGCCAGGGAAAACAAGGGCGATATCAAATGCTGATTTTACATTGTGAGTTTTCCAGTGTAGTGTGCATCATTTCATGATGATTTGTGCTTGGTTGGTTTATAAACATGGGGTTGAAGTAGTCACAATGGGAGAATTTGGTCATAATTTGACGGGGAATGTCTTTGGTACCTCTGAACTTGCTGCACAGTGCAATCAAAGACCACGATTTTTATATTTGACCACGTTTCTCTCACAATTGTCAAATGTTGTCTGCGGCAGCTTAGAACCACACAGCGCAAAGAGGCCTTAGCGTTGTCATTTGCCTGCATGACTTACAAACAACATGACCTGCTTATCAAAACATCCACAGCTCCACTAGTAGTCTAAATTGGAATCAATCTCATATAGTCTTTGGGACTACTTGCTCTTGGTTGTACTGTAGAATTTCCTCAGAGAGATTACATTATTGCCACCGCACCACCATCTTCATTTTTCTTTGTCCTGATTGACTGCCAGGTTAGAAGGTGAAGGCCTGTCTTGTCAATCGACTCAGCGGTTGCTTGTTAAAGTGACAGTGTGTCCAGCCTTTTGAGAAGGCCGTGTGTTTGTGACAGTGAAGGTGTTTCTTTCACACTCGGAGGAAAGTTTGTTTGTGGAGCTGTTTGTTAGTGTACCGGCAACAACAGCTTGTCCAGGTAGGAAAGAGTAGGCAAAGTTTGCACACATTCTTTTACAGCTTGGCTACTGTGACATTACCGTTATATATTGTTGTAAACATCATCACATTACTGCTGTTTTATTGTGAGTCAAAATGTATGGCTCACAGTTAGTGTTGCTACTTGGTAAATCAATAAATATATAAATAAATACTGATGCCATGATGTCATGTTTTCAATGTATTCAAGCATCAGTGTACAGCGAGTGTACATCCTGACAGGGGGGCTGTGAGTAACAGATGTGACAAAGCCTTTCGTCGCTCTTCCTGTATGCATGCATCTCCTCCTGTCACTCCAGTCCCACATCATCCACTGGCCACAATATGTCATTCTGAGATGCGCTGATCAAAAACCGAGAGCTGTCTCCATAGCCTCCCATTCTCATTCCTGTTTCCCCTCCTCATAGTGGCTTGTGAAAAAGAAACCAAATCATTCCCTCCTACTGCTTCCTACCAATAACAATAGTACATTTATCCTCAAATCTTCTGCCGTTCATATTGTTTTAAACCAAAAACAAACACATATACCTTGCATAACTGAGAGAAGTAAGAATGCCAGCACAGCAATACCCTTAGCTCAGCATGACTTAATATCAACTACAATACCCATAATTCTATACAGGTAACGTCTCATTGCTTAAGTCAGATTCACCCTCTGCAGAACAAAGCATAAATGGCTGCTTTGTCCTCGAAAATTGAGGAGCTGAACTCCTCTCACATCTACTGCTACACGTGGCTGATTCTATTGTTGCTCAATTGTGATTTTCTGAATACCTTGATTACACCAATCTTGCCAGCAGAGGTATCTGCCCCCTCTGCATATCCATAAGGGACTTTTATTATAGTACGACTGCATTTTCAGCTCAGCTTTTCTTTCTTCTTTGAACATTTTTAATCATACAGTAGGGATGGTTAGAGAAGAATGGAAGTGACATCATGCTGTGCAAAAATTGTGCAACTATTGCAACAATTTGGATCATTTAAGGAGAGAAGATATCTAAATCTCTAGAAAATACTAAAATGTTCCCCTGTAGCACAGCCCAGTATCACTATGACAAATGGTCATACCACCTCATGCTTTGTATCAAATCGAAGAAAGTGAGGGTGTGGAGGTAATGATGGTGGATGAGCATGGAGCACATTTGCACCCTGTCACAGACCTGCACTTAAAGCTACAGTTGGTAACGTTAATAAGAATAACTTTTTCATATTGCTCAAACTGTCACTTTTTGCTGACAGAACAGATTCCAAGATTTCACTGTACCGAAGGAAAACAGCCAATCAGAGCAGAGGAGTCTCTAACGCAGCTGTCAATCACTGCAAGGGATGCACATGGTTTGTAAAATGTAAAATGAGAAAGTTTGCTCCGGCGGGTGGGCGGTGCTTGGTTTAGGGTTTACTGTTTTGAACATGGCGGCAGGGTCACAAACCTTCTAATTTTAGTGCTAAACAGTTCACTAAAACATGTTTCTGAAAACATGAGGCGAGAAAGGCAATGTAGTAAGAGAATATTGATTCATACTTGATCAGCACTGACTAGTTTGACAGTTTTATTGGAGTTCATGAGCAGTGATTGACCCTGAATTAGAGACTCCTCGGCTCTGATTTTTTTTAATTAGACGCAGTAAAGTCTTGCAAATTCTATTAGCAGCTCTAAAAGGAGGCAGAGGAGCCGGATTTAGTTTTTATAGATTATCTGTCAGGATATAGTGACAGTTTGACATAAAACTTGTTTTATGAAAGTTACCAATTGTGAAACTTTCTCTAATCTTGACAAAGTGTTTTAGTGGCCTAACCTTGACCCCACCGTAGTTACCATGCACAGATTAACAACAGTTTTGCAAAATCTTTGCATATCATCGTACTTGTCTGGTGAGAGGATTGCTGTATGTATTGACTCAAAGCTCCCCTCCAGGTATTTTTGACAAGGAATTAAAAAAATAGCGTTGGGGGATTTAAAAGTTAGGTTAGTCAACCTTTGGAGCCAGCCATCCAATTTAAGGTTTTGGGCCTACAATTCAACTGTTTTCGCTTCAGCGTTATTCATTATTCAGTCACGACTCACGCTAAGTTTTACACAGTCATGTGTTTTTCTGTAGCCCCGGTGGGCCTCCATTTGTAGTGAAACTGAGTGGCTGTGGATAATGCCTGGATGACATGTTAAGCTCAAACTCAGACACAGTTTTAATCTATTTCACTCACAACACAAGCATAAACCAAGTATTTAAACCATATGTGTAGCATGGATTTATGCTTGAGATCAGATTTTCATTCATACAGAGGGACTGAGTGCATAGTTAGTAATGCAGGAGATGCCGTGTCTCTGTCTTGAAATTACACATTTTGAATGTACTCAGTGCACAATGTATCATTGCAGTCATTTCGATGCTTGACACAAAAATATAGTGGTATGCATTCATGCATAGAGCAGTAAGATGGTAAGTAAGATGGCACTGATACATTTCTATTTCTGTCAAACATCTATTGTACTGTGTGCCTCATTCATTACGCTGCATTGTTTTGTCTTTCCACTTGATATCAGCATCTACAGAGCAAACCATTATATAGAAGTCATTCTGATTATTTACTGTCTGAGGCCTCTCGATGAATGGAGAAGCAGAGGTTTCAGAAGCAACACGGGACAGCAGATAATTTGTAGCTGTTCTTTCTCCTCTAATTGAAAAGCAATGAGACGCATGAGTAATATACACCCAGGACACACAGGTACCTCCTGGAATAAGCAACACACTCTACATTGTTTCATATTAACAAGTTTAAATATAGTTTGCATTCTGGAAGTGAAGATTGAGAGGTGTTGTGAATATTTTGATGGCAGTGCAGGAGATATGCAAGATGGATGATGCTACAACGCTCTAATTTAAGATTGAGCACAGTGCCTGCTCTGTTTATTGTCGTGTAAGGAAGGTGAATTCATGTGGGAGTTCTCAGCTGGTGACGTGCCAAATGAATGCTTGGGCATGAAAGCTTAAAAAATGTGAAAATACAGAGATCTATGTGACTGCAGCCCTTTGACACACACTGCGAGTGTGACCTTGAGTTCTCTCATGACAAACATCTGGGAAACTTGTCTAGACAGTTGTGCAGGATGAGGGAGAAAAATGCCCGACCGTCTAGTCCATTTGTGTGTGCACTGTTATTGTTTTCAATCACAAACTCAAACTATACCCATTGTCCTCCGAGTTTTCCACTGGCCAGAGCTAAAGCAATTATTAAGGGCAACTATGAATCATGTCGTCAGTCAGCAGCTTTCTGCCAGGTTCTTCAGGTCGGCCCATCCTGGGGTTAAATTACAGTAGAGGAGAGCAAATGAAACAGAGTGGTGGAGTGCGATTAACTGCTTATTATGTAAAGGTGCTGTGGAAGAAACCGAGGTGAGGCCAAAAGATCATCATTTATTCTACGCATCCGGCCTGAAATCATTAACGAGCCCCAGACTCCACAGGGTGCGGAATAATAAACAAAAAAATAACACAAAGCATGAAATGGGGAGAGTAATAGTGAGCACACAGGTAACTGCCCATTTAATTATACATCTATCAAAGGATTCATTATGACTTTATACAACTGAAAGAAATGTTTCTGCACTGGTTCTGGTTCCACATGTACATTTTGAGTTTATAGGAAGCTTGTTATTCTGTGAGAAGCTTCCTGTAAATGTTCCTAGCATAGTGAAATGACCTGTGAATATAAAGCGTGGTTAGTAGCCATGATATCCCACAATTCCCTGCTTCATCTTTCCAGCTGTTCTATCCCTCCAGTAAATATAGAAACACCTGTTTAATGATCAGTTAGGCAGTAAAGTATCTGTAAATTGGTACATTGGTAATAATCTTCATTATTAACCATACCATATAGTTATGATAGTAAACTATGCATCAACAAATCATTTACAAAGAGTAATCAGTGTAATGTTGATATAATTAAATCATGCTGGGAAGCAACAAACAAATGGTGTGAGAGAGCTTGGTTCTCCTCTGTAAAAGTAGAATTGACATGCACGACTTTACCATACGAATGCACTTTGTTATGACTCAATGAGGACTCTGAATGGAAGGAACATAAACTGTTGCTTGTGCACCTCACACCTGCCAAAAATAATAAAAATCCTTTTAGCCCAACGATTGCTCACAAGTTTACTGTAACACCAGAGAATGGCAGCTTTTCATAATATTGCGCTGCTTGAATTGTCTACTGCCTGAAAATCCTCCACTTTGAAGATTTGGTCACATGTACTGGTTCAAGCTATGTGGGTCATGAAGACACTGTAGGAGCACTATGCATTATAATCTACTTATAAAATGATAATGCATGGGAGCCCATAGGAGGATTTCCCAGGGACTAGGAAGCGTTGGTTTAATAAGGATACTGCCAGCTGTCACTTTTGTCTTTAATTGCGCCTGTATAGTTTCTATTTTTACTTCTATTTTAGCTGTATATGAGACAAGATAAAGGCTTATGTTATCTTCTCTTATCTTAATTAAAGAAAAGAAAAGTCTCGCCTCTTTCTCTGAGCTTTGGGAATACCGAGACTGAAGGTATCTTAGTGCTGATCACAAATGACCCATATCAATTGGACCAAACTTTCCCTAACTTTTCCCTACAATTAACTTTATTTCACTGTAATCTACTTGTGTTTGTTTTAGCAGGCTACAACCAGTTGCAGCTCCTGAAGATACCTTCTGTGTTTAAAACACTACTGTAAATGGGGCCAGGTTTATTTCCTGCCAACAGCCGACAGGAAGTAAACCCTTACCCAAGCTGTTTCCTAGCAACATAATTTCAATGGAATGGTGGCCAGCAGAATTGTGACTGATCACTTAACGTTTTCTCGTTATTATAAGGTAAATTCGACCACTTTAAAGCCAAATGAGCAACATCATATTACTAATTCATCACCTGACGAAGTAGTTTCTTTATGGTTTTCTCAATTGATACTGTAACCTTAATTTTACACCGTCCTTGCCCCCATGTGAACGTCTAAGCATGACTGACAAAGTAGTTTTAATTTGATCACCCCAGCAGAACCACTTTCACTTTCACTTTCTGCACTTTGCCATTTCCCACGTGTCTATCCTCAGGGAGCATTTGTCAAGACAGCCAATTTATCAGATAATAAAATAATGATAATGTTAATTAGATTAATTCTCCTGATCATGACCCGTGCACTTTGAATGCCGATTACCATGTAAACACAATCTCTGCGTGATTTTCCAGGCTGATAGCTGGGTGCCCAAATCAGAGCAGCACACGTGTATCCCAAGGTCTAATGAAATAATAACTTCAGCTGCTCAAGCATAGTCAAGTTTTACTTCCTCCTTTTCATGCCACTGCACCACTAACAACAACTCTCCTGCCTGTTACGAAACATTAGCCATCAATTATGCTGTAATTAAGAAATATCTAAGCTTTGGCTCCTACGACCATATTACAAATTCTCCACAGCTGACTGATTTCAGAATAGTGAAAAGCAAATGCAAATGGCTTTCCTATTTGAAAAAGGGATGTAGGCTAATTGAGTTGACCTTAAAATTGTCTTTTATTCAAAATTAACAGCACAATACGGAGCAGTGACTGTTTTCACAAAGAGTTACATTTGTTAAATATGCAGTAATACTTCACACGCAGCACTGATTTCTGCAATCTAGACTTAGCTTTTTATTTTTTATTTCATAGCAAATAAACCACATGAGTAGACCACAACTGACATAATATGTGTTGCTCTGCCAGTTTTTGTTTGTGTCTTACAGCACTGTCCTAATACTGGAAAATATCAACCCTGAACCATTTCTCTATGCAAATACACATTTGTACAACACAGATTTCAAGTAGTGTGTGTGTTATAGAAGTTGACAGCAGGTTTACGAATGCACGGCCGGTTTGAGGAGTTAGTTTATCACCACTGGCTGCAGAAACGTCGCTCCCCTTAATGCCAGAGAGGGCTCTTCATCTGAAGCAAGCAGGTGCACACACGCATGGTCTCACACTGAGTCGTGCCCCAGCCTCACCACATTAGCTGAGCTGTTTATGCATTTAATGCTAGCTACAGCTATACATGCAGCAAGCCATGAATCACCCAGAGGACTTTTGGGTGGTATAAATCATTTATATTGTTAAGCTTTCAAGAGGACAGAGTCATTTATTCTCAGTTCAAGGAGACACGGGCAGCTTAAGACACTTGTCAATGACGTGTTTGGAGAGAGCTCATAACGGGCTGTCAAGCAGAGATGAGATGTACGCCGTGTACCAAGACAGTGCTAAAACCAACCTCCTCTTGCTTATCTGTGCCACAAAGGGATGCACACACACAGATGTAATCGATGGAGATTGTGCCAGCACTCTGTCCTCCGCCCTGCAGCTGCCATTGTAAATTATCACCTGTCATATCTGTGACATTTTAGCTAACACACTTGATGTGGAGATGCTGGAGATGCAAACTTTTGGGGGGGGACGTTCCGGGGGAGTTTTGCACCTGAAGACCCCATGCTAGCATCTTCAATTTCAGGCTGTTATCCGTCTATCTTAAGGAGATAGATCAAAACATGAAAACAGTGGCAGTATGTTGCCTGAACAGAGATCGGAGTAAGGATAGGGTGATTTGTAATTCCCCATGCCTAATCTGCACCGGGCGAGATGCGTTTGTTGCAAACAGCTCTTGGTGTTGTGAGACATGACTGCTGTTTACACGACACACCTGCAGCACAGTCAAGCATATGTCCAGGTGGAAAGTTAAAACATGAGCATATCCACGCAGGCCTCACATGAAAGTCACAAATTAATTAAATGATGTTTTACCTTTAAACATATGGCAGTGTCAAGCAAAAATAGCCTCAACTCAGACAGTCAATAATGAGAAACACCTGTAATTACTTGGGAATGTCAAGTTCTGCAACAAAGTGAGCGAGTGCATGTGTCGGAGACAGCGGAGAGTTGCAGCTGGTATGAAAAGCTCTGTCTGGAGGTAAACTGCATGGTGAGTCATTTTGAATTGCGGGTTGCCTCTCTGATAGCTCCGTTTTTCTGTTGAAGTTTCTCTAGAGGGAGACTTGGCCATGTTCAGAGATGGAAACAGCAGAGGGAGAGGACACACTATTCCCACGTGGCATTGTTCTGTCTCTGTAACGGTAGCAGGGAACCTTTCAGCCCACCAGCTCCGCACGTTTCCACAAGATCAAATGCTGCCTGCTAAATGCCAGTTAGCATTCTGAGAAAAGTAGTCTGTTTGAAACACAGCAGAGGTCATGTGGGGTCTTTGTTTTTGAGAAACACTGAAACACTTCACAATGAAATGAGACATTTAAGGCAATACTTGCAGGAACCTTGAACAAAAGCAGCTGTTAAATGTGCATATTGCTCTCAAACGTCTACACTGCATTGTTTGTACAACAAGTCCTCATACCACTAGGACAAAAGTTTTCAGTGTCTTCGATGACCCAAAAGACCTTTACAGGGAATTACTTCTTATCTGCCATCTCTATGGTTAAAGTCTGATTAAAATTAGGTAACTAAAGCTACTTAGTTAATGCTAGGAAAACATTGTTGTCATGGTTAAACAAACAAAGTGTTCACTGTTGGTACCAGACAGGCTGGACCAACCCTAACTGTTTGTCTGTCCGGTGAAGAGTTATATAAGAAGATTGATACCACTCTCATATTTGTACAGTAAATAAAGGCTACAGCCAGCACCCAGTTATCTTAGCTTAGCATGAATATAGGTTGGGGAGATAGCTAATTTAGGTTTCTCCAATTGTAACAAAACCCTGCTTATAGCACCTACCAACATATTATACCTTGTTTGTTTAATATGTACAAAAACAGACCAGTGAAAACAATAGTTCAACGTTTCTGTTTTTATGGTTTGTTTTGTATGACTATTTTTTTTGGCTTGGAGCCGTAACTTCCTGGAGTTTGAGCTCATTGCCTGACAATCTCACGAGAAACAAATGAGATATATCGGGTTAATAAAAGCGATAATTGTTGAGTTTTAGAGGTGCTGGTCAGCTGAGGCTTTGTTGAACCAACCAATGCAACCTTCTCTGAAGAATGTTATCACATTATTTCCTTTCATTACCATTTCTGCTTAGAAAGTATTACACTTACTCACAGGACAGCAAATTAAGTTACAGAATTTAAAATGGCATTTAACCTGCAAAATACCACATTTTGAATTTATTAAACATGCTGACTTAGGTTATATTTTAAGAAAAATAGATCCTGGTTTCGGATCACTCAGATCAAACACTCCATTTGGGCACCTCATAAATCCTTTTGTATCTTTTGCTGAATGTCTAGGATGTCACAAGGACAGCTCTTATGTTGAGAAAACCATTTGTGCTCTTTATCTGATAAAAGCAGGTAATGGATTTGTTCAGAAAGTGCCGGTCCATCCGATGTGTCACCAAAATGAGCACAAAGTTTTGAAGGCCAGTCTTCCCACAGATTGAACTGATACATTCCTGTCTGCTTTGAAACAATTTCTAACTACTAATAACTATTAAAAGGCATGACCTTGGAAGTTTGGCGGTGAGTCGGCATGTAGAAAACTCATTTTTAATCATTTGCATATATGCCACGCAACATGCTGAGAAAAAGAATTCTTCTTTGTTTTGCTATTTTGAGCTATTATTTCCCTTTCATAGCATGCCATTCATTTGGGTGCCATTTCCTTGGTAGGAGAGGTGCCTAGTTAACAAAGAGAGAAAAAAAGCCATTAAAATGGATGACTTTCTAATCAACAGAAAGCTACCAACGCACAGAGGCACAAGTTGTTCATTCAAACTATCTTAATCATCCAACAAACACAATCATCCGCACCGTTTCCCCGTGGGCCGAGCTCGGTCCGTGTTGTTTGACATCTGAAGTCACGTTTTTACAAACTTTCATGGATTCATTTCAACTGGGACACTGAAAAGATAAGTCTAAACAAAAAGCGTTCAAGATGTGGAGCAGCTTAGTTTGATCAATGATGGGATTGTCTCGTATGTTTACTTTCACTTGTCTGAAATACAGTCCTGTGGTTGTTTTGTTTTTGCCACAATGCTGTTATGAAAGGAGAAAAAAAGAAATCACGACAGCGAGACTTGTGTTATCTCAGCAGGACGTCGTGCTGCAGGCCTCCTCTCTGTCGCATTTGTTCGCAGACCAATATGCTCAGTAGATTCCACTTAGTTCATCTTCATTTAGAAATCTGGATGCTTGCTGAGGATGTAGTATGTCTCCGAGCCAGAGAGAGGGTGGTCGTTTTATTATCTTTAATTCTTCGGTGTTCATGTGAGATTATACGTCAATGTCAAAACAGAAATCTGCAGCAGCGTATAGCTGGAAGCTGTTGCTAAATGAATGCCTCCATTTTCTTGACGTACTCTATGTGGAGGTGAGTGCTATGAAGGTGCATGACCGACTTAACATTATTATATATACAACGCTTTTGAGATTATATGAAGCTCGAGCTGTGCTTTTAAAATGTAGGATCATACTATATGAAGCATAGAGGCAGTGTGCATGCAGTGGCAGGATTCATCTAATTACTTCATCGCATGGACTGCCAGTTCAAGGAGATGTGTGACAGTGTCGACAGATCTGAAGCTATTCAGCGAAGTCCAACTGTTCGCTTTTTGAGCACCAAAACAAGACTTGATTAGCGATGCCTCTGCAGGGATGCTGCTCTGTACAGCTCTACAGTTGCACCGACAGCTAAGGTATCAACCACATTCAAGCCGTCGAGGAAAAACAAGAAATCTAAGAAACGGGGATATGCATAACAAGCATCTGCACTCCTGTTGAGGCAACAGTTCTGCAGCTCCCTTGACAGCTATATTAGTGCTAATGACATGCTGTGTTACTCTTGGGCACAGACGCACCTGGCCTGCAGGACAGAATGGCTGCTTGATCGGCGTAATAGCGTGTCGATTCAGTGGGCACAATGAAACCCTTTCAGAGGTAAAGTATAGGGTAAAAGTGCTCATCACAAGGTCCAATCAGTTTAGTTGTTCTGGAGCTCACATGGTTACCACTGTAAGTAAATATTCTGAAATCCTTCAAGTTATAATCCTCAAAATGTTCATGAAATCAATCCTTGTTCATGATACTATTTGTTGTGTAAAATGTTTCGTCAATAACCATTCAATGTATTTACATTGTGTAATGACCCCTCTATATAGACAGTTTCAAAGGAATTCCATCGCTTGGCAACAGCTTGGGCCCATGTTTACATCCTGTCCGCTGACACCATTCCCATACACTGCAACCTATAAAAGAAGGAAGGGTCCTTACATCATTGTGCCAGACTTTGGTGCCAGTTATATTAAAGTGAATAGGGCGACATGCCCACAATGACCCATCAGATCTGTGTTATCACTTTTGATTGAAAAAGGCTTCTAAAAAATTATATAAAAAGTACATTGAATATACTGGAACATATTTAGAATGTTTACAACTGTGAAATGGTCTATACTAGTTTTCATTATTAGTGCCTATCTTCATCATGCACAAGGGATTCACAGATTGAATGAGTCCTAAACCCTGGAAATTAATTAGCATTTTTGCACTTCCGGTTCACTCGCCTTGATCTTATGGTGAGATTAATTTGTCAGGAATTTGTAACTCAACTCTCAATAAAGATTCTGCTACTCACAATTCTTCCATCAAATGTAAGGTTTAGATGCTGCAGTTGTGACAGACATTTTATTCTAAAAGAAAAAGTGACATTAATAATTTTGGCACCCTAGATATCAACCTGTAAATGAATGTAATTAAAATCGAAATGTCACCAACCAAGGCCGTGGTGTAAAGCCAACTGTGAATGGATATTTGGGACTAAACATGGGATTTATATAGACATATAGATTCATGGGACACTTTTGTACTTTTGTTGAAATCCAGAGTGGGATCATGTTAAGATTAAATAGCAAATGTGTGTCGTATGTAGGCTGAATACATGTGATTTATATGCATGATTCTTTGCAAGAAATGTCACTCGACAATCATTTTTATAGAAATAAACTAGAGTAAATCCATTTTGTTGGTGGCACAAGTTATAGAGCATTCAAACACCACTGACAAGAGGCATTTGGGAAAAAATGAAAACGTTTCTATGAATAACACAATTTATTCCATAAATGATAGGCTGTGAAATATGGTGCATACCACTTCGGCGCCATCAAAAGGAAGCTTCAGGGAGAAACTGCATGAGGAGGCATTATCAGGCTTGTCAGCACGGCTTGTCTAAAATAAATACCATTTGCATCTTTCTTCTATTTATCATCTGTTGCATTATGCCTGCTGTCCTCTCTTGCTGCTGATTAAATTTCCATTAGCCATGCTTACTAGTTGTGCTGGGGAGGGAGCTCCTGAAAAATCCTTTTTGAATGTGATTGCTCCGAGAGAGTCGAGGTTGGGTAATGACACGGTGGCATGATTATTTTTTTGGGGATATGCACCGTGTGACAGCGTGTCTTTTTCCACTGCATTTCTGGCTTCTGTCTTGGAGGTTGGCAGGAGGAGAATGAAAAAGCAAATAAGGAGACTGTAAAAGATTGAAGGGGTGGAATAGAGAGGAGATGGACGTTTCAATCGAATGGAAAACATATTTTTGCTTACTCCATTCATGTATTAAGATGAGAACCTCTGCTGGAGGTTGTTCGGGAAAAAATAATCTCTCAGGAAGTGAGTACTGTAAACCCTGCATCTGCATTTAATCATGAAGATTAAATACACCTTAAAAGTCTCAGTTTAATACTTTTCACATACATACTGTTGATTCAAAGGTGATTTAATGACATTAAATTCATTTATTTAGCCCAAAGTCATTAACTTGTCTAACCTTCGACTCTTGATAAATGCACAATTGTCAGATGACAAATAATGAATGTTATGTAAACTCCTTCCTCTGCTAATGAGGAGTTCTGTGTGTTATGTTTTTGGCAACAATGGTTTGTCTGGACTAAACCGAAAAAGAAAATGAAGGTTAAAATTTTCTTTAGAAATTGTTGCTGGAATTTAAATTGAGCTACAGATGTGGTCAGGGGGATGTGCAGTGTAGAATCTTATAAAGACTACAGATGACCACACACGGGTTTGTGGAGGCATGAAGCAGCACCTTTCTCTTACTAGCTGCAGTTCTCCTTGGTTCCCTTAATGGCGAGCTGGATTGATTAGTGCAGGGAGGATGGGCGGCCGCGCGTCCTGCTGCCTCATTACTCTCAGTTTGCAGGTGTTCTCGATGCTTCGCTGCCCCTGCTGCCTTGGCACAGAGAAGACAGAGGACAGAGACCAGACCCACGTCGTTCATCTTGCACGCTGTGATGGAGGTCATGCAGGAAAGCACTCTTGCTCAGAGTAAGTCGCTGAGAGTGACAGATGGAGTTTCAGAACGGGAGGCGAATCAGCTCAGCCTCAAAGTGTTTCATTTGTTTTTCATCTCGGGAAGGTGGCTGCAGGCACATTTTTGATGACATCACCCGCCAGGCTTACTTTTATGGTTATGTAAGGCACCCTGGCTCTGTGTGTTTGAATTTGACTACATCTTGATGAAACTGCAAAGTGTGTGCCGATTGTGTGTTTATTGCAGGGTTAGAACAGCGCAATATGTCTATGCTTTTATATGTTTACCTTGCGTGAAAATGGAGGCAGAATAGCTCTGGTGGCCACATAATAAAGATAAAATGAGGCACTCATGTCATCTTATCAAGATGTATAGAAATGTAGAAGAGTGCAAACTGTTCTCATGTACACACACATGCTGGAGTTTTGAAATAGGAGTCTGGGAGGTGACAAAGAACAGGGTGGGTGAGGATTTGACTATTTAAGATATTCCTGTGAATTTTTCTTTTTATGAAGATGAGAAGATGTGCATACATATTGTACTTACATGTACACATATGCATACATGCACACATACTCGATAATCAAAATACAAAATGTACAATCAGTGGATCTGCTAGTTAAATATATTAAGATAAAGTAATAATCTGGGATTATTTTTGAGTGCAGTTGTCCTTTGGTTAGATTTGTGTTAACTGGAGTCCGTCTGTGCATAAGAAAAGGGCCGTTTTCATGCTGTTATATTTTCGATTACATATATAATATTCTTTGATTTCCTGTCCTATAGTGGCTGGTTGGTTTTGTAACAGCAAAGATAACACATTTTACTCTCAATCAACAATAAACGTCTTAAAATATATTATTTGTTTCCACAAGGAACAGCAGCTGGTACAGATAGTATAAAGAAGCACATGGGTGTCTAAACTGTTGTGATGTCACCATGAATGCCTTTCAAGTACAAAAGATGGTTATGGTCAGCGTCTCCATATTGAATGTGGACGTCTCTTGTCACCGGGATGATTGTTGAAGACAGAGAGTGGGTCTGCTGACCGAGTTGAGTTCGGTAACGGAGGAATAATAGAGTAGAAGGATTTGGATTGAGATTATTAACATTCTGTTCGTTAGCAGCGTTACCTCATTATGTGATAAAAAATCTAATCCAAGCAGCATTAAGTTTCTATCAAAACGTATTTGCTAAATTATTATCTACCAGCAATTTCTCGGCGACAGGGTGTTAAAGAACCTATTCGAATGACTTCAGCCGAGAAAGCTAAAATAAATGCAAAACAACACCTTTTTGTTTTTACAAGCCGCTTCGTCAAAATCCGAGGGCTTAACATCCAAACGGCCATCCAGCTTGTCACGGTCATCCTAATTGCTATGTTAGAGCAGAAATCTGCTAGAGATGCAGCGCTCATTATTTTCACCTTTATTTCACAAATACTTGGCACATTCTTCCTTCCTGACTTCAGCTGCCGTCACTTATTGTTCCATCTCAGAGCAGAGTAGTTCTGGATCATAAACTCCATCTCCTCACATTTGCATATTTTCTCCAGAGCCTCAAAGTCTGCACTTGCCTCAGTCGTCTTCTCAGGTGAGAGGGTAGACAGGCTATGCCAATTGCAAAAACACTGCAATTAAGCAGTGTGACCAGACCTCGTTGTTCAAGTCTCTTGAATTTACGCAGCTTATTGTTGTGCGCTGCATTATCTTGACAATCTCAGTAGGCTTTAATTATTGGAACACTGAAAGTGTGTTGTAGAGTTCAGCAGTGCTCTGTAACACTCAACACAGGGCTGCCAAGAAAGAAACGAGTAGGTGGGCGGGGGGGCAATTAGAGTGTAGAGCAGCTTCCACTCAACTCTCGTCCCATGGGAATTTTGTCCTCACATTTTGGTTCCAGTCAATAATTCAGCCACTGAATTTAAACATTTGTCATCATATCAAACTCCCCATTGCCACTGTAACTGGCCTTTACAGGAGCTGGAAAAAAAGAGCTGTCAGGGAGAAACAATGCAGCCAGAACAGCCCATAACTTTCATGGCTAGAAGTTTGTAGAGCCATTGACAGGTTAGATAAAGTGAGAATATTGAAGCTGATCTCACTTCCAACTTGTCAAAACCCAACGCTTGGTCAGTGGCCGCAAGCTTCAAACTATGACACTCTAGGTACCTTTCTAGCGTCAGTTTTGGAAGTGTCAGGGACGTCAGGAGTTTCCACTCAGCATACATACACAGTGTCTTTTCAAGTTATTATGGTTATGCTTAGGTTTAGGCAACAAAAATATTCGGTTAGGCTCATGAAAATCATTTTCAGCATATAACTGCAGAATCTGTTTTAAGAGGTTAGTTGATTTGTGATTTAGTATAATTTATTTTCACTGCAATCAGTTTACTGCTAAGAATTATGATAACTTTATTGATCAATTATGATTGGGTGGACCCAAACGCAGACCCAAACAGAATGTGGAGTAAGGATTTATTGTTGGAGCCAAGGGTGACGAGGATGGTGAAAGGTTGAGCAGAGCTGTGCAGGCTGATGAGAGCAGTGAGAGCCTGGCTGGTGCGATAGCTCAGGATTATGGTAAACTGGTGAAACAGGCAGACAGGGGAGTCGGAGGATAGTCGTAATAAAGTAGAGATCCTGGAGACACAAGGAAAAAGTTTAGGAAAAACCAACAGGACAGAGAAATAACTCACATAACAGCGCAGCCGAAAACAACCTGAAACTGTAGTTGCAACAACTACTTGTGGGGAACTGAGTGAAGAGCCGTGGTTGAGATACTGCAGAGCGATGAGCTCGATGGAAGGCAGGTGTGGGCAATCAGAGGTAGCTGGAAGCCAGGAGGGAGCCTGGAGAGGAGCGCCACGCCACACGGACACAGACAGACATGAACAGGGGAGAGAAACAGGGGAACGCAGGGACAACCCGGAGTCACGGCGGAGAAACAAATGACATCCCCATCAGCCTCGGCTGTAGCCTGCTTTGAGTTTAGCTATAGTGGTAATTAGCAAATGGTGGCATGCTGATGGTGAACGCTATACCTGCTTGGCATCAGCATGGTAACGTTGTCTAAAGTCGGGCTCAGACCACAGGAGTTGGGTTTGTTTGGTGAAACTTCTTGGTTGAAGTCAGGGAGAGATTGTGGTCACAAACTGTTGGAAGGAAACAGGAAACCGTGCTATTAATGTCATAGTCCGTGAGGCACGAGGAAATCAGGTCGGCTGAGTCAGTGATGTCCTTTGAGTCCCTTCTTAAAACATACTTTTAGCCCTTTCTGATTTTACTTGAGTTGTAATTTCCGGTGAACTGTCTTTTATTTCTTTTTCCTGCACTATATTATTTTTTTTTTTTTAATCGGTTTTCTTTTAAACCCGATGATTTATGACTTGTCTAATTTATTTTGCTGCTTTTGTGAAAAACTTTATGACATGGCTTTTGAAAAGTGCTCTATAAATATTAAAGATTGTTATTGTAATTTTTTATAATTCACCTGTCAGGTAAGGTAAACATAGATTGTTTTAGGCATTTGAATAAACAATCATCTTGTCTGTTTTTTCTTGTGAGGACACTCTGCATTTCTCATATTGTTGTCCTGCTGCAGACGACGGACGAAATGGAATAATGTTTTATAATTGGTATTGAATGTCAGTTATTGGAGTATTTATTAAAAAAGATACAAGTTAACAAACAAAAACATTAAAAACGGACAAAATGCATGTTAAAAACTGATATTTTCAACGTTTTTTTTACACCAGAAACTCAAATCACAAAGTTTCTGTTCATTAAATGAATGACTTGGATTTTATGTCTGTAACATGTTGCTATGAATAAATTATTCTATTCCAGAGTGGCTCCAGAGTGAGTATGTTCAATCAAATCCTGTCTCTTGAACACACATGAAAGCATGATGGTTTTTTTGTTGTAAAGGTCGCATCAGTTCAACACAAACACAATCGACAATTCCATCATCAACTGCCATTTATTAGTATCAAACCACTGCTACAAAATTACATCAAACATGATGAAAAGGGACTTGCATACGTGCTATACACAATGTAAGCTTTAAAGTAATTAAAGTACATGAATCAATATATATTTATATATATTATATATAGATATATCAATGCCACTTAAAGCCATATATATCATTCCAGTGATCTAGGGCCTATAAATGTACAACTACATCCCTGGTGGCTAACAGACCTTCATACACATTTGAGTAAACATTTCAATTCCAGACTGTTTTTCAGCATGATGATTTAAATAAAACGAACAAATAAAAAAAGAGAGAAATAAATGTCCATATAGAAAATTTTAGGATGTTCTCGTCAACCTTATAATATCCATTCCATTTGTTTTTGTAAAAAGAAGAAAAAAAAAATCGGCATAAGTACATATATTCAATTTGCAGAACCAAACAAGAATAAATGCTGCACCTCGTACCTTGAACTCGAGGTCATTCCATTTAACAAACACAACACTGAAGACACATATGATGAACTGGTGCTACAAAGAACTGATTTGCTGCGTCTTTCAGTGTAAATAACACAATGTGTAATCTGCCTTTTGGGGCATGAAAACAAATGAAATTGGATTACATTTACTGTCAGTCAAATGATGAGATGCTCTCATTGGCAAACCCATTCAATCCCTCATGAAAACTGACAATTGCCCCGGAGCTTTACGTGAAAACACTTTGGCACCATAGAGAGACCTGGCTTCGATAGCTTGCTTTAAAACCCAGGCATTATCTCAGGCTCTGCATCATTGGCTAGCAACTTATTTTCCAGTTCAGTGGAAATAATGAGGGACAGGTTGACAAATACTTGATGCAACTTCTTTTTAAAATAGCATGTCTCCCAGTTGCCACACCATCAGAGGGATTTCAAAGAAAATGGAGAGACACACCAGTCAGAAATTGCTCAATATTTTTGGATGGGTTGAAATGTTTGAGAGAAAGGAAACAGGCCTATTTAAAAAAAAAAAAAAAAGAAAAGAGGAGCATTTTTCCCCCCCATTTAGAGCTGAATTCAACTTGCCCAGAGACTGGTTATAGAGAAAGAAATTCATTTTTTTTGTTCTCTTTCTGCCTCCATATGACAGGAGGGATAGCATTTTTCCTGCTGTGCAACAAACACATCTTCCAAACTGAATGCCAGCACTCAAGAAACAGAGTTCCTTTTTTGATACTGACAACTCAGTATGCTGATCAGGGAGGTGGGAAGGCGACTGCAGGAGCTCCAGTGTATGACACAATCTCCCAGTTAAAACTGACAAAGGCACAGGAAGGGTTTCATTAACCGCAGGGTCAGGAGGAATCCCTCTTTCTCCACTCCTCCGCTCTGCTCTCTGTTCGTGGCGGCCACAGACGCCTTTGTGAAGAGCCAAACAGCCCTTTGACACCATGCTAATCATTTCCATGACCTACAGTGCGCGCTGCCTTAGTTTTGCTGCAGGATAATGCTGCTTTACATATATTCATTTGCAGAAAAACTGCAAACATCCAGCATTTATGGTTAAATCACAAAACACTGTGAACCATTATGTGCTGAGAAAACCCGCTGATAGGTTGAACATTTGTATTAGTTGCAATATAAAATGACTCATTGTCTTTATCTATTTATGGCATTTTTTTTTTTTTTTTTTTAAGACTGTAGATGCCACATGCAATATATTTAATCATCTCCCTACATCAGATTTTTATTGTCAACACAGTGGATGTGCTCCTATTGGCGCAACAACACTCTGGTGCGAGTGTCACAACAGAGTTTGTCGTGATGCCTCTGTGACACCCAGAGTGGCACAACATCCGCAAAATAATTCTTGCTGTTTGTTTAAACTGAAGCTGTGTGTGTGTGTGTGTGTGTGTGTGTGTGTTTTTTTTACTGCAGCTGGAAATTTTTTAGATAGTGTCAGGTACAGTTTGTCAATCACAGAGAAGATAAATAGACATGCCTTTCAAATATGTCCGTTCCCATACTAAAGAAGTGAAAACAAACAGTTTGGCCTGATAAAAACCAGGATGAAGACAATTTGAACCCTGCTTCTGTTTCCCAGAAGATAAACACACATGACTACGCTTTAACTACGCATTAATCCTAAATATTTGAATGATGATGACATTTAACTATTTATAATTCATTTGTTGTCTGTGTTACTTTTGGGTTAAGGGGTCAGAATGACTGTGGAACTTAATTAGTGCTGTAGTTTGCCTCCATGTTAACACAGTGGATGTTTAGATAATGTTATAAATCGTCAATTTAGTGGGAACTGTTAAGCGAGCAATCAGCTAAAAGACTGGAGCAATAATACTCTAAATGAGAGTTGGTTATGATTGATGAAATACTTTAAAAGGCACATTCAGTACAGCACTGATCCCCTCCAAAACTCAGCTGTTATTTCATAAATCCGAACTTGTATTAAACGCTGCAGAACATGATGATTCTGATGCATTGGGATTAGAGGAGGATGCTTTGAAATGAATTTGAAAATTCAGGGTGGGGAACGTGGGGCCGTAATAATACGCACGAGCATGAATTTTTTAAATCCTCTTATCTTAAATTTAAAAATGGAGAGATTCTTTCCCCCTCCGCTGTAAGCTGTAAGCGCAAGGTGAGGCAGTGATCTCTGCAGGTGGGTGGTGTGGCCTCTTTTTTTAGCTTGTACATCAACATGACTTTTTCAACTGAACTTTTACGAGGTCGGTCACACAACCGTGGATTTTTTTAGTCAAGAGTGTATTCAGGTCAGAGGATATTGGATATCCTTGTGCTGTTGTGAAAAAAAAAAAGGTAAAATCGGCCCCTGATGTGTTATGGGACTGAATGTGCAGTGATTTATGTTTGTAAATATCTCCAGATTATACATACAGGGCAACTCACTCCAGTCAGTGATGAGGACGCAGTGCAAATGGTGGTTAATCCTGTGGCTTCTGGCCATCTGGGCTCAGGAGGATTTATGCAGTGTTTAATGGCAGAAGGGAGAGGATCAAATATGCATGATACAACAAAATTAAGATGACTCAATTATTCCGGCTACACTGTACAAACAGACTGATATTTCCCTCATGCCTCTCAAGCATAGAGAAAAGTCCCAGCAGTGTTTCACCGGGGTTCAACGCCCAAAACACACCAGAGCAGCGGCAAAGTGTGGCCAAAGTCAAAGTTTAGGAGTTAGACTTTTAGTCCTGTGACTCCTGTGATGCGTTGACCGATGTTACAAAGACGCCCCCCCCCCCCTCCCCGCCTGAAACACACACACCTTCCAGCCACAGACAAATTACATTTTGCAACGTGCCGCACCTCGCTGCCGCCTGGTGTGTCTCGGTGTCACTACGCCGCTTGCTAATCAGTATTCCGCTTGAAGTAAACTTAAAAAAAAAAAAACGTGGTAATTCATCCCTGCCAAACTCGACCAATTTACTGTAGCTGACATTCAGTTTTAATATGTAGCTACATCACTGTGACAGCTAAAATATCTTTCTCATTATTCTACCCATTATATAAAAAGTAGAATTGTATTAAGCGGCGATCCGGATTAAAGTTCTCAGAAATATTAGCGGTGATGTAAACAAAACTGAGCGAGCATTATTAAATTACTGTCTGCTAGCTTGAGCCGTGCGTTGCCGCTGTACCGCCGTCAAGCTACAACGCACCAGGCTGGAATTTGATGTGTGCAGTCGGCCAACCTAATATTATGTATTGATCAACAGACTCATTACGTAGCTGATCCTCAAGCAATACGACGCAATCCTTGATACGTTTTTTAAAAAGCTAAATGGTACAAAGTGGTGGTTTTTTTTTTTATGAATGATGGGACGTTTAACAGCCATTATTTCATTTTGTAGATGAGTTAACACAAAATAAACATCAAAACAACTTATATGATCTAAAAATGAGAAGCCTGCCAACAGCATTGATCTTAAGAGCATCTTGAGTTTAAGGGGCCGTTGGGTGCAGGGAGACCGTGATGTCGAGATGGTTTAAATTCTAACGACATTTTAGTGATAACGATAACCCCTTTGAGTGCTCATTAACTCAGATGTGGGTTTATATTGTAACATGAAGACTTTTATTGCAAATAATAGTGATTCGATAAAAGGAACTTGTAAATACCATTATTCAAAAAGAATCAACATCCAGTACATTTCATATGTATGAATACTAGCATGGTCGTGACTGCTTAGACAAGCAACCAACATAACTCCACCATGTGCCACAATAATCAATATGACTCTGAATAGCAGTTGATTTTTCAACAAAAGTTGATTCAAATAAATCACAAACAAACATAGCCGGCTCGTCTGTAAGAGGTATGTATTTTTAGACCAGGTTTAGGAACCAAAAGTTTTGGAAAAAACGGCTTCCATTCATAAAAAGTATGAATATCTGTAAAATGGCCACCTTAAAACCACAGGTTAACTTTGACATGCAGCACAACCATACTTTCTGCACATCGTCAAACACGCAAGTGTGTGAAAACTATGACTACACACTGGCTCTAAAGATCAAAAGGTATCCTATGTTTTCCAAATATACACACATTGATTCTGCTCTATAATACTGTTACTCTCTGTTTCAAAAAGTAGGTAATTTGATTGCAAACATTGTTCTTTTTAATGTACTCGTCTGACAAAAAATCAACAACAGTAATGGCATCTAAATGAACCCGACAACATTATAAACTATGCCATACTGTACCTCATTCAAATAAATGTCACATATCCAGTGTTACATGTTTCAAATGTAATTTTTTATACATTGTTTTCATAAAGGAAGAGAATAAATATACTTCTGACCCATTTTCATTATACCTTAACATTTAAACAAGATCATATGGTGCAGTATTTTCATAATTTGTAAAACAAGCTGATAACAATTTCAGTACCAATAATAAAATAAAAAAATGTTTAGCAGACCGTAAAACAAATCACCACAAAACGTAAAAGTAATAACAGTGTTTGTGCTTTAAGTCTTTTAACTGCGATGGCTATTTCTCTATAGGTTTGCAGTTACAAGTTCATGTGAAAATACTGCGTGAACTGTTAGTCCCTCGATCGCGGGGCCAAATATAACACAATCCAAATCCAAACAAGACCTGCAAACATGTCAACCTGTACGACAAATACTGCATTTTTATCAGATGCAACTGGCTTATTTGAAAATACCTGCAGGAGCCATGAGTTGAGAAATTTTGTTTTTTTTTATACTGAGTATGATGCCTAATTAGAAAGATTAGTCAGCTACTGGTTTATAAACATTCAATAAGCAGTAATAAGTCAAACAAATGAGTTGTATCTTATTGAGAGCTTCTGGAAGTGTCCTTTTAAAAGGAGGTTCATTTCATGTCTATGGTACTATTAAGGCATTACAGTACAGTATCTCTGTTTACACCATGAATTGAAGATACTTGAGGATGAATATGCCATGTCATAAAGCAAACCTTTGCGATAATTTTTTTTTTTTTAACCTTGATATGGTTGATTTCAGTGAATAAAAAGCCACATTTTCTCCTATTAAACGACCTCATGGTTTAATTTATTTTCTGCTGGACATTCACTGACCTTGTGGATACTGATCAGCTGTATTGAATAAAAAATAACTTTCATCTTGGAGGAGCTGTTAGCACCGTAGGCCATGTTTGTAAAGATGTTCATAAGCTTCATTTTGTATTCTGTTGTTCATAATTTACATGAGTAGGACTCAGATTGGAAGCAAAGCAGGTTTCATTATTTGTACTTTTTTTACATCCTTTATGTTGGTGAAGTTGCCAGAAATCTTAAGTCAATGAACTTTGGCTCTCTGTATATCCTTTATTTGTTAACTGGTGCAATGAAGTAAATATATGTACTGTAAAAGAGACTGTAATATATTTAAGTATTTAATTATTTGTCAAGAAAAGCAGAGGAATATAGTACCGTGCTGCAGAATGCTGCTTTCCCAGAGTCCATTATTTAAGCATGGTGCCAAAAGTTGAAGCCAAAAACTTCAAGCGACCTACAGTGTGCCGCCGTGGGTTTTCAGCTAGTTGATGATCAGGAGGTTCACAACAAATTCAGAAGCAAAACGCTCTGCTCAGACGCCCACGGGAGGTGGCTTGTTTAAAAGAACTGCATCTTTTGGAGAAAAACTTACAACAGTTGAACTTGGGCTCTGCTTTTTCTTCTCAGCTATAACAGTTTGTTGTGACATTCACGTATGTGGACTCTCCGGAAAAAGAAAAAAAAAAAGTGGAGTATATACTGTAGTATTTATATTTTCAAGAAAAATGTAAACATAGGGCAGCGATGTTCCTCCCTTCATACTGTACAAAGTCATGAACTGTGTTAATGTTCTTGGTCAAATGAGAAAAGCTGGTCCCACTTTAAAACAAAAGCCTACACTATATTAAAATATAAAGATACAATACAGTATACTTTGCTACTTTGACGGCTGCCTGATCAAATCGGTTAGGCAGGCATAGTAACTGAAGGACCCATTTCAGAATACAACAAAGCACACCTTCAACACTGTTCATCCATCTATTGAGTAATCATGACAATACAGGTCCCGAAAAAACTCCGCCACTATATTCTTTTGATTTTTTTCAGGTTTTTTTTTCTCTATTTTTTAAGCACACTTCATAATCTGAATTTGTATTGTTAGGAATCTAAATGTCTTTCCTTTGTTCAACAACCCATAATACATTCAATACAACATTGGTATGTTAATTCTGTGTACTGAGAGACTTGGCACAATTGCTTCTTTTTTTTTGCCATGTACAAAAACGGATGGAAATGTCAATTTTGCGTCATTGCCTCCCAAAGAGAGAGGCATGAAAGTAACTCATTTAGGAAGTTGGGGCGTGGGGGTTGATATGATTGAAGGTGGGGTGGGGCTGAGGGGAGGGGGTTGATATGATTGAAGGTGGGGTGGGGCTTAGCACTGATTCACAAGGTGGTCGATCAATCAGAAAAGAAGAGAGGAAATAATAATAATAATAATAATAATAATAATAATAAAAAACATCATAGTATTTACATAACAGAAATTTCACCGAAAAAAGCAAAGAAAAGAAAAAAGAAGAAAATTTCCCCACACAAAGTAACGCTGATTATTTCCCCCATCACGGCTTTTCAACAAACTGTACCAGATTGGATTCCAGCCTTCAGCAATGTCAAAAAGGATTCATAAATGCTCTCGACAGTCATTGTGTCCGGACCCTCTGCTAGTACACGCTGATGAAGGAGGAGAGAGCCAGCACCAGGTACTGGCAGGCCAGCGGGACGTGCGCGCTTCCTGTGCTCCCATAGGGTGCAGTGTTGGGCGCTGTGGGCGGGAAACAAGAGAAGCTCTGGTTAGTTGTGATTGCATTTTCACCATTTGAAAAAAAACTTTGAAGTAAAAAGTACAACATTATCTCTCAGAAACGTAGTGGAGTAGCGGTCAGAAGCAGCATTACATGAACAACTAAGGCAAAGTCCAGTGCTTGATGCTAATAATTATTTTTGTTTTGACCTATAGCAGACCAAGAAGATTAGTGTCTTGCGTGCAGAGGTGCTGTGGTTGAAGTGCCTAACAAACTGCCGGATAAACATTACCGATGAACGGGTTAAATCCATCATTTAACTGCAGTATAAACACAAAAAAGACAACTAAGTCCCCAGTAAACCCGCATGGAAGAGTTAGCAGCCATGATGTAGCGAGCATTTAGCTGCGTGTCTGCCTGCTGTACCGCGACCCTTGTTTGGTCAAGAGAGAAAGCGTGTATGTTACTGTGAGCATGAGGCGAGCAGTATCGTTACAGCGATGAATGCAGCAGTGCAGTGTGTGTACAGTTTATTTGACGGTGAATAAATGCTACAACTCCAGAGCCAAGCAACTGTGTCTCGCTTGCCACCCGCTGATAGAAGTGGCCCCAAAGTTAGCAGGCTCACTTAAGGTGGGCTGACTTTTAAGGTGGACCAGCTCCTGCTGACAAGATGCTCCACTGAGTTTTGCTAATTTTCTTTTTTAGCATCAATTAACTTAGCATCAATCGGTCAAAATACTTGTTGTAGGTTAAACGGTTAATTAACCCCAGAGCTTTGTTACTTCAGATTCTAATATTCTAAAAACACTGTTTTTCCATCTCATCTTTTTCTAGTTGGTGTCAAAATATTTTCCCTCTTTCATATTAGTGGGAGAAGAAAAGCCATCAGTGGAGAGTGGAGGATAAATGAGGATGAAAAAACGGTATTTTTCTTCACATTCCGGTCCGAGGCGGCTTTGTTTTGGCCTGTTTGTGTTTCTCTGACCAGGAGACAATAATATGAACAGGTATCTCTGGAGAGCTGCGTCAGGCGGAGAGAGAGGGGGGGTGGGGGGGGCAGCCTTTCATTTGGAGGGGCTACTCAGCCTCCTCAACACAGACACACTCTTTTAGTTTGTAGCTCAATAAAGCACACCTCACACAACATGTTCTACCTCAGCACGCGAGCACACACACACACACACACACACACACACACACACACACACACACACACACACACACACACACACACACACACACACACACACACACACACACACACACACACACACACACACACACACACACACACACGGCAGTGCAAACAAGCTCTGCTCTACCTGGGGAAATCATGTGGTGCACGGCCCATATCAGCAGGGTGCCTCTCTTTACACAGCCATATAATTAGTTCACAATGTAACTCCTCTGATGTGGACCTCACATTGCACAAACACACCGAGCAAAGCGGACAACAAAAAATACCCACAAACGCGTACTGTGCACACACGGATGCAATCGTGAACATATATAGTATAAAGTCTTTCTCTCGGAGTTACAGGCGGAGGATTGTTAGCACACTGTGTTGTTGTTATTGTGTCTCAGGTATTTATTCAATAGCGTGGTTGTCATTAGAGTGGCGTACTGTATGTTGGCGTGTAAAAATAAATATATTGATGCAGAGATTGATCCCGACATAATAGCTCGTGGGAGACCATTTTCACAGGAGACACACACATGCCATTATCACCTGACACGGCACCATTTTTCCTGACATTTTCAAGCATTAGGCTGGTACTGAAGTTGTTTACCTATTAGAGTGAAAACTACAGCTCCGCTGACAGATGGGAAAAAGGGGGGGGGGGAATTGAAAAAAAAAAAAACAGGGAATAGAGGAGCACAAATGGGTGCAAATTTTGATGATGTGTGTGTTAGATGCATGGCTGGCCTGTGTGAACCACGGCCCCCCCTCTTCTTTCTCCTTGTCTCTGCCTTTCTATCTTTGTCTCCCCTTTCTACCTCACTCACTCCCTTTGTATCCCTCCTCTCTCTCCCTTTCTCTCTCTCTCTCGTCCTATCCAAAGTACAGGATAATGACACAGTTTTCCTGGGCTGTGAGAGCGAGCCGAGAAATGGTAACCATAGCAACAGCTCCTGTCCTGCTCAGCCGGCCCACTGTTGCCGGAGCCTTAAATACGTTGCATTGTGCTAGCCACGCTAGCAAAAATCATTTAGGTTGTGTGTGTGTGTGTGTGTGTGTGTGTGTGTGTGTGTGTGTGTGTGTGTGTTTGTGGTGATGGGTGGGGAGTAGGCAGATGTCACCATTTCTTCTTCAGTTTCTCATCAGATCAGTGTCAGTGTTGTTTCTGGCTCAGTAAATGCTGCAGTAATCCCGTTAATATCTCGAACACAACTGCTTTTCATGCCGCAGTTCAGGGAGCTCAGAAGGTAATTATTGGATCTCTGCTATGAATTGTTGACTGTGCTGGAGAGCGTAACAATAAACCCCTCGGTACTTCAGGAGGGGAAGTGTTAAGTGAGGTTGGGGGATAGTCCGTGTAACTGGCTTCCTGCCTCATCACACTGTTTGATTTTGGGCTTGTTTAATATCTCCCTGTGTCACTGCGAAAAGCAGCGGCCTCCATTGTTTTGACTGTGTGGGTTGTAACTTGCCATTTTAATTAACTCCCCAACCAGGAACTGCCTGCAACACCATTACTCTGCTTATTAACATGAAGAGAATAGAAAGGGGAAAGAGACCGAGAGAAAGCGAGCGCAAATTAAAGACAGATACGGGGGAGAAGAAGAGGGAGTCAAAAGGAAGAGAGAGCTGGGGAAAAAAAAAGACAATGATTGAAAGGGGTGCGAGAGCGAAGCGGCAGCAGCAGCGGACAGCGGAGAGAGGAAGAGGGGGGGTTTCTGACTGAGCTCTACCTCTTTTGGGTTTGAATTTAATTGCCATGTACATCAGCACCGAGCTGCAATGAAGTACCAGAATCCCAGACAATATATCATAGAGAAACCAACAGTGTCAAGATGCGCAAACGCCAGGAAGACAAGCAGCGCTCCAAAGGGAGAGGAGTGGAGGAGATAAGTGGAGATGAAAGCGATACGCTTCAATTACTGTTTTGCAACTATATTGAAATGAAAAACTAAAGCCTCCCCAGCTCTAGCCAGAGTCATATGAAAATAACAATCCCTGGCTCCCTCCTCCGATTCCGGCCTGAAGCCATCAGCTTTAAATAGCGTGCCGAGAGTATGAGCCTCTCCCTCCCTCTTGTCCTTCTCCCCTCCCCCTTCCCACCCAAATCTCCATCGACAGCAGTTTTGTCACCCACATATCATATGCACAACAAATGCTAAGGCCCTGAACCTCGGTCACTGTTGACACAGATAATGAATCATACTGAAATATGCAACAGTGACACTCAATGCTGGGTTTGTTTTGAGTACCATCTCGAGTGTTACGCACCGCACCGTAATTCACTGGAACATCATCATTCACCCGGTAATAGCGTGAGCTCCTTTCTCTGCCTCTTGTCAACCCTTTGACTGTGACACACGCTGGGTTTGTGAGGTTTGAGCTCCATTCAGAAAATCCTCAATCGTGTGTTTGCTTGCGTTATGTTTAATACACGTTTTGTAACGGACACCTGAAAATGCAAAAAGTCGGACGAGTAGAACAGAATCTGCCGTGTTTTTGAGTTGGAATTAAAGCTCCATTTGTTCATTCTGTTGTTTTAGCTGATGATACGTCCCTTGAGTTGGTTGTATCCTGTCATAATACAGGCAGCAGCCAGCTAGGCAGCATCCCAATCCCCCCGAGGACAAGGCTTCAGAGATGGGCTCTGAATCAGGGGGGTGGGGGAGGGGGTTCGGCGTCCTTGACCATCAATCAGTGGCCTTAGGTCCTCCCCCCCCGGCTCCCCTGGGAGAGCCCACATGAGACACTCCTGAGCCAGAACTGATCCTGTACACACCATGCTGTAAATCGGGCTAAATCCCTCTACATGCAAGGTTCACAGCAACCACCAAGGGTGTCTTTAACACAGTGCAGCACAAGCAGGGGTTTTCTTTTTAAAGCGGAACAGCGCTGGTGTTCGGTAAAGAGTATAAATGGAATATCATACAACGCTCATGACATTTGATGAGGGGATGCCGCACCTTCAAAGAATGTGCTGCGCTCCACCGTCTTTTAAATGCCTGCACACCGAGAGTGCGCGAGCATTTTATAGAAGGCGATCAAGACATTTCCCATGCCTTACCTCACTTCAATCCACTGACAGTGAAATACGCTCATACCCTCCGCCACTCATCTCGTACCCTCTTGCCTGTAGCAGCCTGCCATATTGAGTTCCTGCACAATTGACTTGCCGACCCATCAGCTCAGTCATCCATTTCTCTCTCTATTCCTCCTCCTCCTCTTCTTGTACAAGCAAAATGTTCATCATGACCAGATATGATGTTCAAAACTCATCACCTTGGTCTCTCGCTATGATCATCACATACTGCTGCTCCACAGGGTCCTCATTCACACGGACCTTCGAGCTCATTAGCCCAACCAATCATTTGCATTAGTGCGAGTAATGAAAAGCCTCCATTAATAAGATGGCCTTCAGAGATCATTTACCGTCCTCCGCCTCCCAGAACTGCCATATCCTCACCCCAAGCCCCTCCCCCTCCCTTCTACCCTTCTTTGCTCCACATCCTGGTACCTGCCGGTTATCAACACCCAGCAGAATGCTTTTTTAGGGCTGGAGCCCGGCCTCTAATAGCTCCTCTCAGCATCCGTATCTAACTGGAGAGTGAATGCGTGAGAGAGACGGGTCACCTGATAGCTTGCTGAGTGAGCTGGGGGCTCTCGATTGCAGGCAGGCTTTGGCCTTCAGCTTGACTTAATCAACGCCTCTGTGGGATATCTGGACACATAAGAGAGCCCTCAGCACAGTGTGAGCTGGTGGAAGGAATCCCAAAAGAGAAGACTTTTCCGGCAATCTCCAAACAGATACTGTTCCTTTTCATTATTGATCGACTTCTCACTTTAACAGTCTCTCTTTCCCCTCCTCCCTAAACAGAGAGTGTACTGTGTGTCTTCCTTTTATTTGAACGGAGTAGTGACGTTGCGAGTCTGGCATCCAAAATTCAGAGTGACCTACATGTATGTTTATTGCACCTTTCAATTCAAGGACATACTTTATGAAGGGAATCAATGAGCTTGCAAATGATGTACTTTATATGCACGGCTGATGGATGAATCTCCATTTTTCAAATGTTTTATGAATTTTCAACTTGTCGTTTTTTTTTTTCCCCTTCTCTTTTCTAAATTTAGAGGGTAAATCCACATCAGCACATTCTGGGAATAAACAAAGAAACGCTGTACAGTGTGGATTGATACTTTAAGCGAGCATTTTTAATTACAGCATTTCCAAAAGCATAATTACTCCATGACTTTGGCTGCTCCCGCTAAATCTGTTTAATGTTACAGGCTTAATAAAATGCACAGGGACGCAAACAAATGGAGTCAGCATGTAGCAAATTCATGCAGCCCCACTTTTCCTTTCTCTCTTCCTCTCTGTCTCTGTAATAATCTCCCTCTCATATTTGGGTCTCTCACTCTCACTCTCACTATCTCTAATAACTCCCAGTGCCCCCGTCTCTCGCTCACTTTTTAATGCTTATCAGGGTTTTATTTCTGTGCGAGTCCTGCTGCAGGCCCAAAGATTTCGCTGAGTCAGCCGCTGCTTGCTTAGCTTCTGCAGACGTGTGATGACAGCGACCGTCTGGCCAGTTATGAGACACGTCTTACGACAAACCGACGCTACTTGCATCTCCATGAGCTGCTCCATCAATACAGCCCGATAGCATCTGATCTCCAACTAGGAGGCTACCCTCTCTTCCTGCCCTTTCCGTTCCGCCCTTCTCCTTCGCCTGAAGCGTCCCAAAATAGCAATTCACTGCTATGTATGTAGGATTATGATAAGACAGCTCCCTTTTATCAATTTCCATTATGGTGCTGATAACACAGGAGGCCTGAATGTTGAGGGTTAAGTGCATTTTCTTCTTGATGGATATAAGATAACTTTATCACTGCAGACTGCCTGGTTATCACAGTTCACCTGGGGCTAGTCGAATCTGACTGGAATTTGCTCACGCTGAGCGTCTCTGTGCAAGCACACGAGCTGCAGACACAATTTGCTCAGATGGTCAAACTGTATACAGAGCGATCCATATTTTTTGTTACATATTTACCTACCCTGAGCTGTTAATTGATTCCTCTCAGATCAATTCAGTGGTTTACAGAAATTGTTCGACCAAAAAGGGCCAAATCAATTGCCAAGTGATTAGCATGTGCAGTGTATTATTTCTAGCCGAGGCGCTGCTTAAGACTCGAGGTTGCGAGGAGAAGAGGCACAATACAATGGAGGCGCACGCCATATGTTTACGTTAATTATTGCTAGCTCAAAGTCTGCTTTAGATAGTGTACGCCCATAGGCTGTGTGAGTGTCACACATGAAATATTCCTTTATTACGCCAAGACAAAACCCGAGGCAGTGAATGCACTCCAGTCGCTACTCCCCACCTTGTTGCTGACTGCCTGTGGGAGGCTGAGATAAAAGCTATAGAGTCCTGAAGTGAGCACCATTGATCCAGCGGGGCATTTTATACAGCAGTTTGAGACAGTGCAGGTCAGGCAATGCCCGCCCGCCCTCTCTCTCTCACACTCACTCTCTCACTCACACAGTCACTCACTCAAACACAAACAACTTCTTTTCTAATACACACTGTGAATCTGTTAAATATTTAACATGTCAAGGTATAAGAACTGGATGTAAACACTCACAACCTTCCAGCATTTCCTGTGACAATATATGATGCAGCTTCACGGACAATATAAAACAGAACAAAACAATAACCCAAATGGTGCCAGAATGCTACTTAAATAACCCTTTTGAAGCATGTAGCTTTGGGAGATTGCATTCTGGAATGAGAATGAATCCTTTTATACTGAAACCAGAAGACTAATTGTGCTGCTGTTAATTAATTCCTAATAGCCTATGTCTGCAGTCCTGGAGATGGGCTGCAATAAAACGGCTAAAAAATAAGTCACTTATGTCAGAAGCATTTAATCTGGATAACGTATCTAAGGCAGAAATTAAGAGTGAATTTGACGTGTCACGTTGACGCTTTTCGTCTAACGTCTTAGCCTGTGGGATCACTGCAGAAGAGATAAATAAAACATGAAGGATCCAGCTTACTGAAGGAATGATTTAAACCATGGTCTTCTTTTTACAGTTATACAAACAACACAAGAAAAGTAGTGTATGTGCTCAGGCACTGGTGGAAGATGAAGTTTATTGTATGTATTTTTTCCCATCACAATGTGCTTAAAGTATCAAAAGTAAAAGGTACTTATCATGCAACCAGATTATTGGTGACATATTACTATCTAGTGTATATTATTGGATTATTCTCAGTGATGCATTAAAGCTACAGCAAGGAACTTTGTGTGTTATTCATTTTGTGCCTGTTGACAAAAGCGGGAGTGTTTCCGAGCACCAGAGCTTCTTTAGAAAATCGAAGGGTCTGACAGTCTACCTCACACAGACCTGGTTCTCTTGTGCCTCCCTTCCCTACAGCGGGCCCAGCAACACGGCCCCGTGATGTCTGTGTCGGCTCCCAGCGGAGACCTACAGATCAGCGAGGCAAAGCTCTGCTCCCGGCTGCAGGAGGAGCCGCTGCTGCCAGGCACGGAGCGCTCTTCAGGTCCAGGGCGTCATCTAGGCCGGATCTGGGTCTGTCCGCTGGTCGCTGACTGAAGCCCACCTAGAGCCTGACCTGAAGGACTTTCTAGTGAACCTGCATGACTTCATCAGATTTCGCGCAGAATCCGACCCGGAGGCACCGATGGCGAGCATTAAGAATAACTATAGAAATAGCTTTCCTGCCGATGGTGATGTAGGTCATATAGAGGCATCAGTTTTAAATTGAGACTGTTTCATAGCCAGTTGAGAGTTAACAGGGATTTCAACATGCAAGCAGTATTTTAATGTTGGAAATGGATGAGGTGGATTTGATTTTAACAATTTAACCTACAATTCTGTTGAGTAGTTTATTTTTTTGTGGAACTTTTCATTTTTACATTTTCAACAATTTCAAACTGTTAGTAGGTAGTTTAATCTACACCAGACTGCTTTTTTTTTTTTTTTTAAAAAGAGTTAAGCCAAAGAGGTTTGAGGTTGTGAATTAATTGGATTTTCTAAGCTTATTATATGTTTGTTTTTTTAAACTAAAAAGGAACTACAGCGGTCAGAAAAATGTAGTTGAGTAAAAAAAAGAATAGAAAATGGCATGGAGTCACAAAAAATGGATTAACCTCAGAATTGTACTTATATAACTTACTTTCCATTGCTTTGCTTAGGCAATACTCTTCTAAGTGTGACTAAGCTCAGCTGTTGAGGTCTGGCTGCTTTTTGCTAAATGCTTAAAAAAATCTAAACGGTTTAAGAACAGACAAATCAAGGTGGTTTGATGCAGCACAAAATGCTGCCAAATAAGAACAATGGCTGCATTTGAAAGTTAAGCGTGACGTACATCCAATTTGAGTGTGTTCCAGGCTTTAGACCACTATTTGGAAGTGCTGAGTTGTGTGCACTCTGTACAATGACTGGATGTTAGGGTTGTATGAATAAAAGGCAGACAATATCACCTCACACTGAAATGTGTCAGACCCTAAAGAGAGGCCCATAACTCTTATCTTCTCTTCCACATAAACCAACCCCAAATCCACTTTAGCTTTTCCTCTGTAGGCTTCTTCTCCCTGCCATACTGACACTATCGACATGCAACTTTCATGGCTGCATAAATACCAGAACTGATGAGGGTGACACATGGTCTTTCCCTTTGATGTAGGACTGCGCTTGGTGACTGCAGCTCCCATGTCTGTAAGTACCACTCTCTCCGCCTTTGTGTTCCTGTTTTTTCACATGAGGTCAAACATTATTGACTGGAGTTACTGAGGGGAATAAGTCTGCGTTTACTGACAAATTGGACCAGTGGATTGACTCCTGGTTCAACTCACCTGGGTACCAGGAGCAGCAAATATCAATATGTCTGATAAAGCAGCCTTTTCCTTCTAATCGGCAATGAGGCTGCAGTTGACTTTGGTTTCCAAAACTACCATCCCCTCCTTCATGGATAGCCATTTGCTGTTCACTGCGTTTGGTTGTTGTTTCACTTCAGCAGCAATCTAACTGGGTATTCTTCTTCTTCTTCTTTGAGTTGTAATGGCGATTGGCAAACAACCTTAGAGGTGCATTAACGCCACCTACTGGACAGGAGTGTGGTGCAGGAGATTGGTAGAAAAAAACAAAAACAAAAACGACATTATTTTATATTACTGGTGCTTTAAAAATAATATTAGTATCTGTACCTAACCAATATAATATTGTGTTTTTCATCAATTGAACCTTTGCTAAGCCCTGCCTCCCACTGCTACTCCATCAATCTGTCTGAGCTACCATGGAGCCCACACTGTCACTAACTGCACTCCCTGAATAAATATTAGTTAATTATTGGAAAAACAAAAAGCAATTTCAGAGAGAAGCATAAGGGTTTGAATGATATATCCAGGATGTCAAACTGACTGGGTGAAGGGTTTATTTCAACCAAACCACAGTTGGTGATTGTTGAAAAAGTGAGAAGAAAAGAAGAATCAAGGAAGTTTTGATGGGTTTTATTTAGTTTCAATTGAGTCTTACTTAAATGTTTTTTATGACACGCTAAAATTAATGTTTTTGTCAATGGAGTCTCGTGTGTTTAGTGAGATAGATATAGCTGCGGTTTCTGGTGAAACAAAAAGCGGCATCTGTATACATTAAGTATACCTTCAGTAGCTTGCGCAGCACAAAAGTGCTAATGCTAATTGATGATGTGCTAACAGATTCGGCTAATGTTACGTCCACAGGTTCTTATGTAGAAACAACGTTGTCGAAATATATACTGTCTCCGGGTAACGAGTATCACTATTACACAACTTCAAACTCAACAAAATCCACCTGAAAATAAATAATAAAATAAAACTACTGGAAATTGAAACCCAACATCAGTTCCTGACAGTTGCTTGTAGTTTTCTGGGATGCCTGTGAACAGCCGTTAACCTGCACTTAACGACTGTTCTGCAATTTACAGTGCTGCTTACTGATGAAATTCCCAGTTTTCATGTAGTGCACTATGCTCCCTTTGTAGCTGATAACAGAGCAGATGAATTCACATTTACATACAGTATTAATCATTAAGTTGACTCGCTGCTCTCGTGACATTGAGCGTGAGCACTGGAAATGTCAGTTCAATTATATTGCATTCATTCCAATAAAGACAATTATGGCATAATGTAAAGGGTCAGAGAGTAGCCTTATAAGGGAGTTAATGCTATCTGTCTAGTAGTAATGATAAGTTTCACCAGGAATTAAAAAAAAATGTTTTAATGGTAACTAAAGCCCAGAACCCAATCACTGGGCTATTCTATCATTGTTAATTTGTCCTGCATAATGCGTGAGGAAAAGAGTGAACAAAGATTAAAGTGATTCTGCACTTTATTATCATGATTACTTCTATTGTTCGAACATTATTTCCAAGTAAGGATGTTATAGTATACAAGCAACACATACAGCATACTGAAAAAAAAAAAGTCTAGAAACTAGAAATATGATGTCAAAGCAATAACACAATCACTCTGACTCTTTAAAAAAAAAAACTTTTCTAGATTTAATTGCATACTTGCTTAACCTACAGCGAGAGTTTGACCACAGATTATGGAAGGTAACAAATAACAATTAATTTCAACACACTTTCCTTGTATGATTCATGACAACTGTCTCACTTTAGTCCAAGAGAGTTCAGCTACATTTACAATGTAATTGAATAATATTTCAGACTGAAATCAGCATTAGTCAATCTGGAGATTTACAACATCTCCAGAAGTCTTCAGGTGTCAGTTCACCACGACTATGATATGGCTGGTGACAAATCCCATGAAAATACCACATCAGACTGGGAAAGTATTGCGAGACAAAGAAATACATGGTATGTCTGTGGCACGCAGCACTAACTCCACTGGTTCCTACTGAAGACATAAATCCATAAAAGTGGCTCACAAATATGTTTGATTTTTGAAAAAGGTTCAATAATTTCCTCAATACATTTTTTGGCAGACTTTCCTCAAAAAAGAGAAAACACATTTGGTTCTCTAGTGAGTGTTTATGGCACCAGTAGTAGTGGTGGTGGTGATTGACTCAAAATAAACTCCAGTACACACGTTTATTGTAATGAAGGAACATGTTACGCATGTTATGCAACAATTTGGCTCAGTAATGTGTTTTTGGACAACAATGGAGCTCTAAAATACAGAGGAATAAGATATATCAGGTTTTTAGATCCTCAGACAACCCTTTTTAGTCATCAATTTATTGCTGGTTTTAGTCTTGTAATTTGTTGACTTATTCATTAAAAATTACAAATATTTTCGAAAAAACTGGATATGTTGCGACACTTTATGGATACATGTTTGTAGTAAAATTCCTTGACAGAATATATAAAACCCAATCTCACGGAAAGGCGCATAAATAGCACAACATTACCAAAATGTTTGGGTGTCAAAAGCAAGAAATTAGTTCTTATTGCATGCTAAATAACATACAAATTTTTGCGTCATTCATACACCAATTGGTGAGAGCTGGTTGGAATACATACAAATTAGATGGTTAATAAACCACCCAAGAATATCTTTGGGTGGTTTAATAATCCCTTCTTTTTGTCTGGTTTGGTCCAACTTGTAACAAAGAAAGGGGTTGTTAGTCATCTCAAAACCCATAACAATCAGTCAAATGTCAACAAAAAAAGCACAAGAATCAAATTTAGTGGCAGATATATAAAAGCAATGCGAAGGAACAAAAATGGAAGTAGGGAATATCTCTCTGATTCTGATCTGTCCAAGGATTGCTTACTGTTCAAGTGAAAGGCATGTGGGCCACTTTCCACTCTTTTTTTTAGCTGTTTCATGTTGGGATACAGATCTGTGGCTGGAGGCCCACAGGGAGCCACCCACCATCACTAAAATCTCCCCATGCTAGATGGTATTGGGAATAACAATTGTGAGCAAAATGGTCTTATCTGCTCGTCTCCTTTTAAATGTGCTCAGACAAAAGCGCCTGGGATTCTTCAGTACTAATTAACAGTGTCAATGGTGACAGGACTCTGGCTTGCGAGGAGCTCAGCCCATTGATTGTTTTAAACACGTTACAGTAATTCAGCAGGAAGGGGGTGGGGGAGGGCTTGAATAAAAAAATGGCCGTTTATCACTTCAGAGACCTATAATGCCTTGGTGTATTGTGTCCCCGATATTATTTAGCCAAAGGCATCTCTCAGCGTGTTCATTGACCTTTCTTCATCATTAGTGAATGTAAAGAGGGTGGATCCTTGTCAAAAGCCTTGAATAACTCATCAGCATCGAGGTCGTGGGAATACTAAAGGGTTAATGGTTTCTTTTCGGGGCCTTCGAGGCTTTACCCTCAAGCACTTGCATTTCAATTCCTCCGTTGCATGCGAGGAGCTGAGGAGGGGAGCGGGGAACTGAGATAGCAGTGAGCTATGTAGGATGCATTAAAGTGTTTGTGCGTGTGCGCGAGTGTGTGCGTGAAGAAGTCTATCATTAACTGTCAGCAACAAGCCTCCAGCCATCAACCACTAATGCACACATCCATATCCATACACACACACACACACACACACACAAGCACGTAAGTGCTTATACAGTATGTGTGTTTGCATGTGTGTGTATGAGCATTTACTCTTTATTAGCCTCCAGGGGAGTGTACCACACAAGGCAAAACCGCTCCAACTTGCACCAAGAGCCTTTAGTATTATCAGAGAGCTGGCCACACTTAAGCAATGCCAAGGACGCCAAACAGCTCGGAAATCGAACAGATAGAACTAACCTTATTTAACGGCCAGACATCCAAGCCATTTCCCCAAAGAGAATGTCATTTCTGAATGTCATGACCTTTTCTAACCGCGTTTAAAAACCTCCAAGGTCTTAAAGGTGTGGTTTGTCAATAAAAAGATGTTGAACTCGTGAGGAGAGAACGGCGATGCATATGCTCAGCTTTTAATAGGAGGTTTATTGCAGATACTGTCCTCTGTTGTTGTGCTGAATGAGAGGTTTTTCTTGGGGCTCGTGACAGTGATTGAAGCCGTGTGTGTGTGTATATGTGTGTAAGTGTATGTGCTAGATGAACTTAAGTGCCAGACCACACAGCTTTAATAGCATAAATACAAGAGAAATGAAAAGAGAGAAAATGCTTTAGGGGAACCTGTGTGTGCCAGCATGATTTAGTGTGCGTGTTTGTTCCATTTAGTGGGTGATGGGCAATGTGGACTGATTTAAGGTTAGGGGGGGAATTGTCGTGAAGAGCAGCTCTCTCTGTCCTGGCGTCTCAGAGATAATTGTCTGGCAGAGTAAAACAACACTGTGCTGCAGCACTGCTGCACCGAGCAAAGAACTCATTCTGAGAGGGCTAAGGGGCGACACTGAAGACATCAAACTTGACAAAAGAAGTATGGAAATGATTTAAAGAAAAGACGAGGGAAAGGTGTCTGGGGTGTGATTCGAGAAGACCGTCGACAAAAATCGGGGCTGTGCCATGAGGACAGCCCATATGGAACCACTTAATCGATATAACACTGTTTTAAAAAGGTGCAGGGAGTCAACAGAATTAATTTACAAATCTCTGTGGACAAACGCTACTAAAGAATACCACGAGTGAGTCCTGCTATCACATTTTTTTCTCCAGTATGATCTTGCATACAAAGTGGAGACTTTGTTGTGCTGTTGGTGTCTGGGCTGTTGTGATTGAGAGGAGCTCGAATTCTGTTTCAGCCAAAGCTGGATGAAATGCAAATCAGTAGTCAATGCAGTCCCATCTCTGATGACTGACAGGCATTTCCAAGCAAGTGCTATAAGTGGGAGTTAAAGTTCAATCGATGGTGCGAGCCCCGTACAAACCAGCTGACTGGACTCAGTTTAACACATTCTGATATTTAATGCACCGTTATGCATTTTTTATACGCATATTATAACTGTTCCCAATTGCATTTGGTTGTACGGATTATACTTTACTTTAAGTCCTACTGTTGAGCATCTTGTAAGCATTACACAAAGATGTTAAATCAGCTTATAACACATGTCTTTACATGTACTTTATTTAGCAACAATTATTACCTCTCCTATGAAAAGATATTTCATTGTAAGACATTTGTGTTTTACATGGTTTCATTATCTGTTTTTGAACCATTCGCCACTTAGTTATATTTGTCGACAAATACGGTAATAAACACTTATATCAGCTTACAGCTACATTACACTGTTATAAACCATTTTAGGTGTTATATATGGCTTACAAGTGCTAAATAAGGGGACTTAAAGTAAACTGTTACAGTTGTATGGTTTGTATACTAATACTTGATTTATACAAGTGAAACAAATCCTTGAATAATAATTTCTGTGCATTTTTGGGAGGCAAGGGTTTAGTTAAAGATTTTGGTTTTTGGAGTCAGTGGGCACAGTATCTTTACTCCTCAGGCATCTCCCACTGTCAGTGTCAGTCAGGGTTTGTTTAGAATGGGCAAACTAATTACTGTGTAATTCCCAACACTTATCATGGAGTGACATATAGGCACCCCGTCCCTCTAAGATTCAAATACATGGGAAGAAGACATGTCACGGGTGGGTAGAATCCCTGAGGTTCAAGTACTATCAGGATAGTTGGCAACAAAGACTCAACCCCTCTGGCACAATCACATGAAAGACCAGTAATCTGTTGGCAGCCAGCTGTCATATATGAATATATATAAAACCACACAACAAGCTGCCCAGGCCTGACACCCCAAGTCACTAGTGAAGCTTACAGGAAATTCAAGTTGCCTGACAGAAGCTGTGTAATAAATGCTCAGTGTAAAAAGTAACATCACAGTATTGTGAGGCAGTGTTAATGGAAACAATGACTACATTTTCTTTTCTTCAATTTCAACAGAAAATAAAAATGTTACCCATTCTTAGAAGTAAAACATTTCAGATTTATGGACTAAATTTATAAACAATCCCCCTGCAAATTTCAGAAAATAGTGTCAAAACAGCTGGGACAAACCACAAGAAAGTTAGCAGTGGGAAAAATTTAGATTCGATTTGATTATTTTGCTCAAGGAATATCATTGCATTAATGTGGATGTTTTCACCGCTCGTCTTAAGCTAAAGCCAGACTGTGAGTAGTATTTCAGTATTACACAGTGAAACGCACGCAGTAGAGAGCTCAGGGAGCAGCACAAAGTGAGCAGGAATGACGGTGAGTCGTATCTGTGACATCGAAATCTGTGACCTGTCAGATTAAGGGTCAGCGTCAACTATAGGAAAGAGTTTAACTGGCTACAGTTTGGGAATGACAACTGCATTTACTAAGAACACTGACTAATGTTTCACTGCGAGTTGAGATGAGCACCGTGTGCTTATATTCTCTGATAAACAGGTAATCAGTGCCTTTTCTGATAGCACAAGGCATGTAACCATGGAAACCGTACAAATCAAACACAGTGACTGGTGTAGCTTCAGAATGACATTAAATTAAAAAATTGCACAGTGAAAATGCGACTAATATTTCAGTGACAGAAACAACACTACAACTAATAATAATCAAATGACTCAAATGTGAATTCTTGTTGAAAGACTTAATTAAAAACTGAATCAAAATTAAAAAAAAAACATGAACCCTGTTTTGAGACTTAGAAATGGAAAGACTTTGCACACTTTTACTTGCAGGTCTGCAAATATGCAGTCCAGCTGATGTCTTAATGAAAGCTACTGCCTCGGCTCCTCACCCCTCATGAGCGGAATACAAAACCTGAGAGTGATGCAGTGAAGAGCATCCTAACAACTGAGCGAGGCTTGAAGAGTGCATTTACTGTATTTCCAAGGGCAATGACAACATGTCCAAAGCTTTCTCTCCATTACCACTAAAAGTGTTCTCTCTTTTGCCTCAAAATTACACCCATTTAACTCTGCTGAAGAGTGCTCTCACCAGAGATGAGAGCGAGGGAGGACCTAAAGCACAGCACAGTGTGAACCCACTGCAATCTACAAGTTGGCCAAAAAGCCATCTTTTCTGATTTATCGCAGTCGCTACTGTAAGTGTGTTGCTTTCTTCAATCATCCTCCTTAATGCACTAACCATTAGAGTCTGTCCAGAAAGAGAATATACCCTGGTGTCTCAATTATAGACCAAGACTGAATCTCTACAGCAGCCATTCGTGGCCATAAAAGGAAATGACTATCCATTTTCTGCTCCAGCTCTCACAAAGCAACGGCAGAGTCCAGTCTGTTGTAGGGAGCACCAAAACTCATCTTCCCAGCTGAATCGTCTTATTAATCGCCCTGACTGCTGTGGCGAGAGGCCCAATTAAAGTTGGAAAAGATTTGAATTGACAAAAAACACTTTTCTTGTCCATTTAACGGCGACTTCCCTTTTGTGTGCTTTTCGTCTTATTTGCCAAACTTTCAACTCAAGAGGAAGATTGCAGGTTTTAAAAAAAGCAGTTGTAAAAACAACATCAAAACTGGAGAAGGATGTCACAGACCTGCACGCACTAACACAATGCATAATGTGCTTTGATCTTCTGAGCACAGTAGATGTGTGAGATTTGGTGATCTGCAAACTCTGAAAAGTTATGCTCGAGAAAAATAATATAAGTGACAGCGACAGGGATAAAAGCACCGCCTGCAACGAGAGCTCTAAAAAGAGGTGGGAATAAACACATAAAAGAAAGAAGATTCTTTGGCACAATTTAAAAACTGGAAAGGCTCTGACAGGTCTCAGTTTTAATACCCACCACCAATATTATCCTCACAAATACTGAGAAATATCCATGAAAGATGAGCAAAAAAAAGGGAAGTCTGTGAAATAGTTTTCTTGTTCTTCTGAAGACAGTTATTCCGTTTTCTGTGTGCACCGCTGTGTTTCTTCTGTGTGTGCGTGGGACTGACAGCATGACCAGGTTTGCATTTAATGGCCGACACTCCTGAGGTGATGCGAAGTGAGAGAGATAATCAGAGGCAAAGAAGAGAGCGGTACATGTGGGAGCAAGGGAATGATAGAGCTGGAAACAGAGAGGCAGAGGGACTCAGTGAGCGAGATGTTTGGTAAGTAGAATTATCTGCTGAAGGGAGGGGTTAGCACGGCCATTTATATCCCAAACTGACAAACAGGTAAAAAAGCAAACCCAAAAACAGGTCTTTGTGGAGACAAACAGCTAATATGGATAACATGTTTGTATTGTAAATGTTAGAGGGATGAGAGGTAAGTGGGCTTTTGTGGGAGAACAATATGTGTTGTAAATGTTCGATGAGAGTCTGGAATCACAGAAATGTTGTGATATATTTTATTACTGCCAATCCAGCAGTAGTCCCCAGAAGATCAGATTTAAAATGCTTCAGTTAATGCTGTAAAATGCCTCCTAACCCTATCATCTAATAAGAGTATCAATATTTGATGACTCTGCAAAACCCCAATATGTGTTCAACAGCAGCATTTTTAACGTAAGATGAGTAAGTTCATTTTTAGTGATTAAACTTTGGTTACCCCTGGAGACCGGCTATGGCACTGTACTCAAAATACCTGCCTTTGAAGTAAGAGAGTACAATCCACAGCATTCTCTCATTGAGCCCTCAGAAGGCATCGCCTGTGGTGGTAGATTTTACTGTATATTTTATGATCTATTCTTTATTATTTGTATTGTTTTAGAATCATGTATTGAATCTAATAGGTGTTGAGTAGAGGTAGTATTTCTAAACAATGTAGCAATATGATGAATATGATGTTTGATGGCTAATCGGTTTAGTAGCACCAAATATGTTGCATTAAGGATTCTAAGCATATTTCTGCTATCAATACTGGCAACGTAAGAATATTTGGATTGGTTTATTTGTCTTAAAGACACAGGCCTGTTCATTGTGCATACCAACTACGCCTTCCTGCATTCACACTGCATGTTGCCATTAGCTGTAAATTGAGAGGTGCAAATCATCAAAAATGAATGTTATTCCTAGAAATACTGGTCATCTTCTGTTTTGTGTATTGTAGCAATTGCACAAATCGATACTAATTTCTGTGTTTCTGAGGCTTTCATTAAAAGGTTCCTTTTTTAAAGCATATCTTAAGTGTTTCACAATCAATTAACCAAAGCAAATAAGGAGAAAGAGACATCACTTTGTTTTAAAGCACCCTTCCTAGCACAGTAAAACCCAAAATCAATTTCATTGTCGGTATCTCCCACATTTACCCAATCAGTATTAGTACTCAGAATGTGTTTTAGGGCACTGTGATAAAAAGCCTAGGCAGCCACAGCAAAAGACAACCTAACCCATAATGACTAATATCACACCAACAACTGAGTACCAATCAGACAAATAGCAAAAATAACACTTCCCTTGATTCATACTCATTAAAATGAATTACTGAGAGAAAAAAGAAGATCGTATGGCAATCATATTGTGTGCTATTAGAATATTAAAATACTAGCTTTCAATTCCTGAAAACATATGCTGTTACAATAAAGCACATGTTGTAACAAGGCATGGTAAGTGTTGATCAAATAAATTAATTCTGGAAACATTATGGCACAATAAAAGAATAATTAGTGGTCTTACTCATTGCTGGATGTATCCTGTATAATGCGGTGCATTATGAATTTTGTACATGTAGTTCATGGAGACTTGTGTTTTCCTTTTTCCTTTACTTTCATCAGATATATAATCTAGGAGCAAAGGAGGAAATGCCAGTTTTATTTCCAGAGCACAGACTTTGAACCTGTGCACTGTAACAACCGGTTCTCGACTGGAGAAGCTCACGGCTTCCAGTTTCACAGGATAAAAACCCTATCGTATATTTACATTGTCCAGGGATCTCGGGGTCAAGGATGATAGATGACATGCCATCTGCTTATCAGGCCCTCCCAGAGATGAACGTTGCAGTTAGCACTAGGGAAAAATGAAGGTCAGCATATCACCTCAAAACAAACCGTACGGGACAGGAGTCGGGGTGGCGGCGTGGTGGCGAGAGGTGGCTGCAGAAGGTTTGCACGGCTCTTGATCTTGCCACCATATAACTGATAAGGCTGGTAGACTGCACTGCCAAAAAGGATTATCTGTGGGTAGCTCAGTGTGTCTGACACCAAGCATGCTGGGTAAAGAGAGGCAGGGCTGTTTACTGTAGAGGCTCCTCGAGCAGTTAAATACTGTTTTCCAGAACTCTAGGATTTACACTACCAGTCTTCTCAGACAAAGACCGAGGCGTAAGCTAATCAGTGGGAGATGTTCCATCCTATTGAATATTTCATAAGTGTAGTGTATTTATAATGTCATTAGCTGGGGCTGACTCAGTATACATCAACAGTCACATTGGTGACTGTATTGTAATTGCCTCTAAACGAAACTCAACTTTAGCACTTCTGGCTTGTGCAGTTCACGTTCTAAAAAAAAAAAAAAAAATCTCCTTTAACAATCTTGTACCTGGTTCTATTTGACTTACCCTGAGTGTCAGACTGTTCATCTGCTGCGCTAAAAAGGTCTGAAAAGAAAACAAATGGGATGTGAACCAAGTTTGGTTTGAAAAGAACTGAGGAACAGATGAAGATAGGCTTATGAAATAGGTGATGTGTACTGATTGACGGCGATTGGCTTCACCTGGGGTGAAACAAAAGACTGCCAGATCTATTCAGCTCTTTCAATCACATCCAAAAGAATCCAATATCAATCTCGGAGTAGCAGTGTTCTCCTGCACAATGTCAGAAATAATCCTGAGGTAAGTTAAGGATATACTGTGGCAGCGAAAACATATTACTGTGTCTTGAATCAAAGATGCCTTAAATCTTTTAGGATTTTTCTTTTAGGAAGTTTCTCCATGATTTCTGTGAATATTTTACTTTTTCCGAGTGACCAATTAATTCAGGACGACCTACCATTCAGGTTATCAATTAAAATCAGTAATAACTAGTAGTCCATGTGGACATGTAGCATATGTTGGAGCATATGTTGTATATGAATACATTGCACATTGAACTTAGTATGCACCGCTGCAGGGCCCAAGAGCGGGAAACACTCTCTCACTTTGTTAATCGTCAGTATTTTAGAGAAATGAGCTCCGAGTTCAACATGTAAAATAAATTGCAGTGAATTAGTGAAAACGGGAGTCAGTTTCCCCATTTCACCGGCTCTGATGTTGAAGCTTTCATGTTGAAAAATGAAGAGAATTTTTGTTTGATGTTACGCAGCCCCCGGAAAGTAAAGACGCTGTTTAAAACAGAAAGAAATACAGTGAACATTAACGTCACTTTGCCTTCATTACAAACCAATAGCTGATAGCAACCAATATTCAGGTTCGGCTGTTTCTCATACACAATGGAGTGCCTCGGTCGAACTGGGCAAACATCTGAAAACTTTCATTGAAAAGGTCACTTCAAACTGTTACTCTTTTATCACTATTAATTCCCACTGAGGCCAATCAGGAAAAGAAATGTGATAAAAGGTATGTAAAGTTCTAACATTTTAATGCACACAGCTAAATATGCATTATGTATTAGGGCCAAAGTTAGAGAATGTTGCTACAGTCAGCTGCAGATTTAATCACCAAAGTAATGCATTACATGGTTTCAAAGACAGACAAAATGTGCATATGAGCTCTTTCCAGTAATAGTTAGTCTAATATTTACAAAGTGATGGCCAAGAGAGAATATTAATTTAGAACTTAAGAGAAACATACGAAGTTGTTTATTTATTGAGAAGCCCTTGCACAGTGTAAGACCGCCAAAATGTGTCTTTGGGTCCAACTTGTACCAACACTACATAGCAAAATAAAGAATTGAAAGAGGAAACCTAACCTTGTTTAAAGTCATCTTCCAAAGAAGACATTACCCCAATTTTAGATATGAATTAGCCAGCTATCCTTTGATTAGAAGAAGCTTCCCATGCTCACCAAAATAATTTCATTAACCCAGCTCCCTGAGCCTTGGGGAGCTGAGTGAGTGACTTTTGAATTTTGGAGGACTTTGGAAGAATACTTAATAAGGTAGATTAACTCTTTGATGTTTTACTCTGGACCTTGAATAAAGACAGCGATATGACCTAATCTCATTCTTTATTAAGCTTGTGATTTCTATGTCATTTTCAAAACATCTATAGGAAATTGATTTGACTAAAATTCAGAAGAAAAATGCAGGGCCCCATTCTGGATTAACAGTGAACAATTCTTAAAGGTTGCTCCATCATGGATTCTCTCAACACAAGTTGTTTTATGACCTTCTCCACAATATTATTAAGACACATAAACCTTCATTAATCTCTCTTTCCTATCTCCTAGTGCTTCATGCTGGGTGGGGTTACCTCCATCTCTGAAATTAGTTCTGATTATGCCAGATAACGGAGAAAATAAATAAATAAATAAAAACAATGTCCTATGAGAAATGAGGGCCAAGAACAGGATTAATAGGGGAGCGAAACAGTGTGTGGATCGTTCTCACTTAGCTACACTCAGGCTGTCTGAATTCTGTTTATTTGGGAGTTGACATGACACATGGGAATCAGAGTCACACGCATTATGTATAATGCATGTCATATTCCTTGAACCAGTAGCACTGTACACTGTGCCTTGCAAAATACATGAAATTGGGCTCACTACAGTGTTAAGAACATTGTTTTTCTACTGTCAAGTGATTTGCGGGAATAAACAGAAGTGAAACCCTGTGGGAGCATATGCTATTATCACAGATCTACATTTCAGTGGGATGACAGGGTGGCAACGAGCCAGCTGCTTTGGAGTATTGGATCAGTGCTTTATATTTAGGTAAATACATACAAATCCATATGCTAAAGACAAAGCAAGCTTAAGACCTTTATTGTCAACAAAATGTGGTATATACCATATTAAACATGGGCAGTGTAAACTTTTGTGGCGCAGAAGATTCGGTCATGCAGCAACAACAGATGGTTTCTATTTCTGTCTTTGGCTCCCTGACAATTGTGAACATATTTGTATGACATTTATGAGAAGAGATAAGATAAGAAATTACTATACGGATAGGATGCAATTTTATTGACGCCCAGGGGTGAAATTCAAGTGTCAGGCACTATACGAAGGATAATTCTAATTCAAAAATATTTACATTATAATATCCGTGACCAGTTGAATGTTTGAAGGTTATTATGCAAAAATCTGTTTTTGCCAACCAGCAGCACATCTTTTTACATTTCCGATTTCTTCAGATTAACATGTTAGTGAGCTTTACAGGTGCTAATATATTAATTTGTTTCCTCATGTTTCCAGTCTTTAAAATAAGATAAGCTAAGCTAAAGTGTTGGCTGTAGATTCATATTCAATGTACAGATACAAGAGTGATGTAGGTCTTCTCATCTAAAATGTCAAACTATTCTATAAATAATGAAAATAATATGTAGAGCCATATTTATATTGAAGTTTAAGTATCATTGTTCAACTGATGTAGAAAAAGGCCATTTTTGGTTAATCCGGATGTTGAAGCAGTAAGAGACGTGAGTGTTGAGTGTGACAGGTCCGGCTGAGTGGGAGTGATAGGCGTGGGGGAGGGGGCGGCGTGGGTGGGGGGGGGGGGGGTCACAGCTGGCTTAGGCTGTGGTCACAGTTGCTGTGATGGCAGTTGCCACAAGTGAACGCCTGAAGCGTAGCATCTTGCTCTTTGGTAGGATGAGCTGGTGGCTGAATGTGGTATCCATCTGCTACGGTTCATCATCAAGAGAGTGGGAGGGGTCATTCAGGGCGGCGTTCATCATGTCCATCCTCCTCCTCTCTGCTACTGCCTCCAGACTGTGCAGTTCCAGCTCGGCCACAGAGCTGGACTTCTTTACCAGTTTACTGGCTTTTCCAGCCATCATGCCGCCTCCTCAACACACTAAAGCCAAGAACAGCACACTGACCACAGCTGACTTCCAGCAGCCTGTTGCACACACTGAAGGATCTCAGTTCCCTCAGGTGGTTTTGAGTGACCAGTCCAGGTTTTTGTTGATTTGGATCGCAAGCAGCCTGTATGAGTCCACCTTCTCTACGGTACTTCTTCTCCTTGGATTATAAACGTGGCAGGGGGCTTCCTAAAAAAATATTTTAGTTTGTTTGATAAGAGCTGCTGGTGGCTGTTAGCGACAACTTCTTACATTGTGGTCCATATTGAGTAGTCAGTAGTCTGTCTTCTTTTTTTTTATGTGGATACAGTACGGTTTATAATGTGGTGAGGCAGTTTTGTGACAAATTCAGGTTTATACAGCCTATCAAATGGCCATTACATACACAATTCATGTTTTGAATATCCAAGACATCCATACCGTATTCAGTGATATAGTTGTAGTCTAGTTTCAGTCAATCAAATTTCAGCTTAATAGTTAGCTACTCTTCTGATTAGTATACATATATATTCTATAATCACAATATTGGATTATTTTAAAGTGCCATGTTGTTGGTTTTGCATGTTTTAGCAAATCAACTTTAAAAGGAGCAATATATGACATTCAGAGCATTAATACAACAGCAAATAACTATTAGCGATGGAAAGATAATGGAGTAATGTCTACCCGAGCAGAGGATGAAGTCGGTCTCCCTCCTCTCTGTGTGTGTGTTGTTATCAGAGCTTCTTCTTGCTTTCTACAGACCTGGGTCGGCTGTGCATGCCTTTAGTGCATGTGATTGCTCACACTAGCTACCTTACGGTGGTCACTATGCACTGCTCTCATACAGCTGATAATGCCCCCCGGCCGACAGTGTTGTCATGGAAGCGTAGCACCCACTGTCAAGTTTCCCCTCAGAAAAACTCTGTGAGCTTTGTGTGCACGTTAGCCGGGGTTTGTACTGTTAGTGCTGTTGGCACCGTTAGCTACCAGCCATCAACTCAGGCTCTTGGGAGCCGTTGAGAAGGAATCAAAATGCTCCCAATCATGTATTATGCATCTTTAAATTTCATCATTTATTTCAGTATGTAACTTCCCGAGTCTTAAAACTTGCTTAGAATATATACTCCATCAAATTTGTATTATTCAAGTGTTACTGCTGGGTGGTTGGAATCATTGTGAAAACTATCCTTGTGGCACAAGCATGTCCACGGCTCTGTCTTTGAAAGATCAGAGTACACGAGCTCTGAGTCAAAACAATCCAATAGCATGCAAGTAGGATGTAATTAACCTACACGTTAACATTTTGGCACCACCTGAACTTATTCTTACTGGCAAAACAATAAGGTTACATATAAAAGCACAGTGACTGATGTTGCCTATTAATTGTGGTTTTCTCTATGTAATTTGATTTTGTTTTGTTCTTTGTCATTCGATCAATGGGCTGAAACATGCACCCCAAGTGCAGTGAGGGATGAACAATTTTTCCACTTCACAGATCTGATTCGCTTACCTTACCGACGAGAATTTCATTCCTTATTTTGGAAGCACATCTTCCCAAACTCATTCGCAGGGGAAATAAAAGCAGATAATTTACTGTTAAAATTAATTACTAAACTTGATTAAACAACAGTTGGGACAAAGAACCATTTGCAGGGATCTGAAATAATTCCCTTTACCAAGCCACTGAGTGAGGGTACCATCAAAAAATTAACTTCAAATACAACTTGGAACAACACGAGATCAGTGGGTCGCTGAGTGAGTTTATCGCCGCGATTGAAACCAGTGGCGTTCCCTTGGACCATGAAATTGTCATTTGTTCTGCAAGCGTTACATCAAATGAGAGTTCAAGGCCATGCCAGGACTGTTCGTTGCTGCTGAGCTTATTTTAACTTGTTATCTGACAAAATCTCCATGGATAATTATATTTGGCTCAGATAGACAGGTAGAGAATGCAGGCGAACATGTGCTAATCCAGAGCTGTGTCTCCATAGAACGCAAGTGGAAAACGACAGCGCCCATCCACAGAGCTGGATGAAAATACACAAAAAACACTGAGCGGATTCATCATGCAGTACGAATCCTCTCATGTGATCGGGAGTTAGTGCAAGTGCATCTGAGCAGGTTTGAATGTTTCAGCATGTTTCCATTTCAGTGCCTGTTGTGTGTGTTCGTGCCAGTGAAAGCTTTTCAGTGTGAATGCATGTCTACATGTTTCTGTGCATGTGAACAGTATTAAGCAAAAAATAATGTAACCAGTATGAGCGATTACATTCTGTGACTTGCTTAAAACCATTAGAGAGGGAGAAAAGACGACCAGGCAGAGGGGATTACTCTGGGCTGGAATGTGGAAGCGACAGAACACAGTGAGGCGGAGGGGGGGGGGGGGGGGGGCGGGGGGACAAGGGTGACATTGACAGTGTAGCACCGACAACAGCACTAGCAGGAGATCAGGTTAAAGAGGGTGGCAGAGCGCCAACTGATTGTTCTAGAAAGAGGAAAGAACAGAGACAGAAAGAAGAGAGAGGGGGATATAGGAAGATTAAGACAGAAGGGGAGTGATAAAAGTACAAAGACAGCAGAGATTCCATCTTGCAAACAGCAAACCAACGGCCTTCGCCACCTACAGCTTCCTGCTTTTGATGTATACTGCATTTAGGTAACACTGATGAGCAGGGGAGTGGTGGTGTTTGTGGTGGGAAAGCCAGAAAGAGAAGGAGAAGAAGAAGCCATTATGACAAGCATCAGACCCACAGGCCTATGGAACAGCCACGTTGATGACGCTACTGTGTGCTCCACGTGGGGGTGGTGGTGGCGGAGGTGGCTTTGTAATGAAAGGAAGGGGGGCAGGGTGTTGCGATGACACAGGCTGCAGGAAGTATATGTAGCCAGGCTGTAGAAGCCAACCCAAAATTAACTTAATTAAAAAAAAAAGAAAAGGAATGCAAATCAAACAAATAAAGGACATACAACGAAGCTGTACACCCAGCAGGCATTCCAGCCAGCCAATTGAAATAAATCAAGATGGAGGACAGAATTTCAGCTCAGGTTAGTATGAGGCAGCGGACCTCTTTGCTGATTTGGTGTACAGCATGGTGACATATACTGACCTGGGCTTGAGACAGCACTAGTGGTGGTGGGTTCAATAATTGCTACATGGGAGGAGAGGGGGTAAGAGGGAGGGGGAGGGAAAGAGGACATTCATGTATTATTAACAGAATGGAGACGTAAAATAAAAATAAAAATGCATGCAAGGACAAAAGGACAGGGAATGGAGACCAATCCTCTCCATGCATTAAGGACCGGTGTCTCTGTGACAAGATGCAACCTCCACATGCTCATAAACAATACCAGTTATCCACCCAGTTGCCTCCGATTTGCATGGGTCACTGCAATGGCAAAAAAATGAAGGGAACCTGGGGGCCTGGGGCGGTGCGGTTACACTAAGGCTTGTGGGGTGGGGTGGGGTGGGGTGGGGGGTGGGGGGGGCTAGAGAGAGCAGGCCCTACAACTATGTTTTGGGCGGAGAGCATGGCCTTGCCATTTTCTATATATTCCCTGAAAAGGGCAAACCCATCTCTCTCATGGATTTTCATTTTTTTGGGTGAAATAGTCCTATAACCTACAACAAAATGATATGCCTCTCATTCTGCATAAACTATACAAAAATAAAAACAAACCGTGAAACAAAGATTAATTAGCTTTTTTTCCTTTGGTCATTTTGTCACATACATTTTTAAAATATATGGTGAGGTTGTCCAATGTCCAAGTCTCTATTTGATCATGTGACGAGAAGATATGATTTACAGTAGCTAGCGAAGTCTGTCAAGAGTACATGTGCAAGCCGAGCGAGCAGCCATGCCTTTCAAACATAAAAGCAGTAGTAAGTACCTTGGGCTCCGTCATAATAGGGTTCACTGGGGCCCATCCTAATTATCTTACGCTAATGCTAAAGGGGTTTTGGGATTGGGTGAAAAACCTAAAATCACACTTTTGGTGCCAAACAACTGTAAGTTTCTCCATATTATGCTCCCCTGAAAAATTTGCTAAATCTTTTAATTAAAACAGGAACCTTTATGAGTCATTTCCACGTCATTGCTCGGTTCAACTTGACTCAACCCAACTCACTTCTGGTTGCAGGTCCTTTTCTCTAGTTTTCCACTGTGGATAGTACCCCTTTAATGCAGGCGACAAACCGTAGCTTATCGCCACGGCGACGTTTGTGCAGAATGTCCTGTGTGACGCTATTGATGATTCTCTCTGACCAATCAGTGGCGTGTAGTGATTTAACTCCACCTTCCAGTATTGGCTCAGCTCGCTCGGTACCGAGGTGGTACTAAAAAAAAAAAAAAAAAGTACCAGGTATTATCCACAACCTTTGCTGATGGAAAACCAAAAAGGAACGGTTCTGAGCGAGTCACGTTGAGTAGAGCCGTGCCGAAACATGAAGAGGAAATGCGACATTGGTCTGCCTTTGATCCCTCTGCGGACGGAACTCAAGAGTACCAATCTGATTACCTTATGAACTCATTTCAGGCTGAGCCACTGGTGGCATTCGGGAGATAGAATAATGTCACATCCACAAATGTTCAGTCCAGTGTGTTAAACTACTACGGCGGTGTGTCCAAGGGAGGAAGGCGGCAAAGAAACCTTCTTTACTTTTGAAGTGCATGAGTAAAATGTCACATCAAGCAGATCCTATGCTTAGTCATATTTGTGGTTGAGATGCTTTTGCAAAAGGAGCCACACGTGTTTAGTTAAGAATGGATTCTGTAATAACCAGTAGACTGATGAGAGATGCAAAGAGGTGAATAAAAGCAATATGTAGGATTTTTCTGACACATTTTGTCGCCCAAAAATAATTATAACACATTGTAATGGTGTTGACGATGTTATTGTTCCCAAGGACTCAAAAATTCCTTTGATTTCTGACTTCCAAAGCTCAAAGCTAAATCCACACTCAGCTCCGCAGCATCAATTATTGAATGTTACTTTGGTTTACAGATATCACTGCAATGTCAACATGACTGCCCATTTAAGCTGAAGTGTGAGACAAATAAATAAATAGCCTGGCTTTCTGTTTGGTAAACAAGCACTTAATTCGAGATAAGCTGTGACCACATTTCTGCAGTGACTCAATCGGGGAGCAGAATCTGTGATGTGAGGCAAAGCAAAGCTGTTCATGAGAGCTCACCTCAGTTTCTTTTTTTTTTTTTTGTGGCACACAAAAACAGTGCGACTTACACTTCCGCAGCTAAAATACTATTTATACTCCTCACAAAAAGTAAAAAAAAAAAAAAAAAAACACCTTCTTCCAGAAGGCTTCGTGGTAGAGGAGGAGCCTGTCTGTCACAAGGAAAAACATGGCAGCCATGATTGCGCCTCACACATATTCACACACACACACAAAAAAAAAAATAGAATACTACTTTATGTTGTTACAGTGAGCTGCTGTATCTAGGCCATGCAATAGTGCAGAGGCCTACTTTGACTCTCCATTTTAATCCATTTACATGGATACTCAATATGGCCGTTTCAATTGTGGGGCAAAAGGGTGCACTGTCGTCCACACACCCCGCTCTCAAATCGGTGGTCTCCGTGTCACTTTCAGTTTAGAGGCACTCTAACGACTGTGTAATGACCGTGTTGCTGTTTAAAAGGCTACTGTTATGGCAACAACAATAAAACTTTTGCTTTCATTTGATTTCATCATCCCTTTTGATGGGGAAATTGTGTAGGAATCAGTACTCGTACTTGAAATGATATGCCTTTTCCCTCGGTATATTGGTGGGGAAATGGTCAAATTCATCTTCTCTTCCACAAATGTTTCCACTTTAAGTGCTTCTGGGGGAGCCCATATGTGAAGACAGTTTCTTTTTAGTTCTTTCTTCAAAAACAGGCAGGCGGGTGCTATCTGATTAATACTTGAGCATGAATTCACCAGTGAATCATTTCATGAGCTCGCAGACACTCGTCGGTTACTGTGGAACATATCTTTTGACATGCAATCTCTCCCTCGTAGTTCCACACTGACTTGGGCTCTTTCTCCCATTCAGCACAGCAATGCATCATTTCACGCACTCTATATGGCGGTCGACCTTGCACATCCTGCTCACTCGCGAGATAAAAGACATTAGTTTTCACAGCTATTTCATTTCATGGATTCATATTCTCTTTGTTCTCTCTAGACGGGATAATGCTAGAGATTTATGGGACATGATTTGTAGAAATCAGTGTTCATGTGGGGCCCCGCTAAGTTTAACTCATCACAAGCATAATGAGGAGTTAATACTAAAGCTGCAATATCGCGACTCAATCAGCTATAGTTAAGTACTAAAGTACGTGAGGGGGGTAGTCCTGAATATTAGTTGTGTTCGGAGTTCAAAATAGCAAAGGCATGCTAGCGAGCTAATAAAACCAAAGATCCAAAAGCAGCAAAGAGGAAAAAGTATGCCGAAACCCAGCACCTCATGAATTACATGCTGAGTCAATAACATTGATCCTAATCCTAGCAAACCCCCAAAAGACAGAATATGGCCATTTATGTGCTATAGTGTCGTAAGAATCTCACTTAGTATGCCTTCAGAGAATAGGTAGTAATAGAATGTTCCAAAGCAGCTACCAATTAATCGTACTGCTCCGTTTGAGTGCATTATCAAGTCATTCTTCATGCAGGGACCTTGTGCAAACTCTTTAGCTATTCAATTTTTTATTTTCCTCACTGGTCCCCTCCTTGATGTTGGAACAGTCGGTGTTAAAGCCTGTGTTCATTTGTGAGCCAGCAAATTACTAACTCATCCTGTGTCTTTTTTTTTTTTTTTAATGCCGTCCAGAGAACGTATCCTCCCGTGAGCATCCACTGGGCTCAGTCATTCAGGGATGAGCGTTCCTAGCAGTGCATCTGGCCTCCTACAGGAGCTGGTGAGGGTGGGTGGGTGTAAATTCCATTGCCCGCTGGGCTGCAGGATGAACACTCCGCTATAGCACCAAACATTTCTTCGTCGCAGTGAGACGGGAAAATGTTAATGGCTTTTATGATTGCTTATATATGGAAATTCAAGGCATTCAAACGATAGAAAGATTGTGCAACACTGTACGGGTGCTTTTGGGGGGGAAATAAAGGACACTGCAACCTCACTATGTTCAATTCATTCCGCATATTATGATATGTGATGTGACTTTTAGGTGAACCCCTAAAAGCTATGTCAAATAATGCACTGTGTTCATCTTAAGAAACTGAACACTGAAAAAACGATCATAAAAAAAGAGGAATATTGCCTCGATCCAACTGTTTTTTGGACCAACGTAGACAAAAAAGGTAGTCATTTTACACAAAGATGAAAACAACTTGCTAGAATGTGCCTTTTCCGATGGCTTCAGTATCATTTCCCTGCATTTTAAGCTGCAATCACACACACCCACATTTTTCGGTTTTCACCTTTAGCTCCCATTTTCCTGCATCTCTGTTCCATGACTCAGGTACAATCACACAGTGTGGGAACAAACAACATCATCAACAACAACAATGGCAGATGAGGAGACATGTTGAAATGACACCTACACATGCGGTGATTGATAAGCTTGACAAACGAACACGACGTTCATTAACCAACTAGCCAGCAGTGTCTCTCTCGCCCGAGGGAGGCTGAGCAGTGACTGAGAGAGAGAGAGAGAGAGAGAGAGAGAAACTCTTTTTCTCCCCCATCAGTCTCTTCCGATTACTGCTCAAGGAGGGGAGGGGAGGGGAGGGGGGAGGTGGGGGGGGGGAAGGAAAGGAAAAAGGAGGAAATGAAGGCAGAGGTATAGGCAGAGAAAATCTCCTCCAGGGCTAAGCCGAGGTGGGCTGGGGGATAAGAGCTTGACCAATTAAGCTGGAGGACTCCTCAGAAAATTGGAGTGAACAGCCTCAGTCTTTTCATCGAAGTTCGCTTCCACCTCGCACATGGAATGGGAAGTTGAAATAGGGATTGCCAGCTCGGTGATTGTTATACCTCAGCTAAAATCATAAGGTGCGTGTGAGTGTGTGGTGTTTTTTTTAGTATATATCTGTGTAAGAGAAAAACACAACCATGGTGCTTTGGAAAACATTAACTGTTGTTCGAGGAAATGCCCTTGCTCTTGATGTAAAACACAACATGTTATTGCTTCACTTTGTATGAAAGATTGGAAACATCAATATAAAATCAATACAACTGATAATGCATGTATTTTTTTTTTTACTATCGGTCATAAAACCTTGTACAAATTGAGCAAGACAAATATTTGTTTGGATTAGGAAAACAATGCACAAGATGGTTAAAAATGATACGAATATTTTTTATTGTGTTGTGGCTATATCTTCTCAACCAGATGGTTTGAAGAGTCTGGGAATTCTGGAGATGCCTTCAGAACAGTGGAAAGTGTTGTTAGATAACCTTGAATGTAATGGTAATATACATTTATATGAGAAACACAAACTGGGGCAAGATCAGCAGTACTATTGTTTATGGGCTAATTAAACTAACATTAATCATTATTATGTTGAAGAACAATTAATGCAGAGTGTAACACACACGTTTGTATATTACCAAACATTATCCTTTAACATTTTGTCACATTGTGCTGAATTGAAGCATTTTACCGCTCCCATCTGTAAGAGTTTAAGCTGCGGTCTTTAACTTGCATTCCTTCCTCCTTTACTTTTCTTTTGTGCAAGATCTCCCCAAACTCAAAAAGATCATGTATTTCAAGACATTTTAGTTTCAGTTGAGCAAATTTAATGTAGTTTACGCAGATTCTCATGTTCATGCCCGTCATTTTTTACAAGAAAATCAAACTAAAATGCTCATTGTGCTCGGTGTGCATTAGTAATTCACACACACAAACATTTGCAAAGCCATCAATAATGGTGCACACACTTGTGGACAAAAGAACACAACTATTTTGTACATAACAAACATGCTGACTGCAACATCTGGCCACAAAAACTAATGATTGGGCTAGCTCTGGCAAATTGATGACAATGACTACAATATGAAATGTGCCTGTCAAATAAACTCAACAGGTAAATCAACAAACCAACCAACCAGCCACCTTTGTAGCTTAACACCTGTTTAAAAGTACAGACAATTAATACTTTACTATTTGTGTATTCGCTGATGACACTGGGTATTGTGTTATTCAAAAAGCGACCAGGCACACACGCACGCGCACACGCACACGCACACACACACACACACACACACACACACACACACTACTCCGACAGGTAGTGACAAAGAGGTTACGTGCTTTCTTTCTGCTCCAAAGAACTCAGTTTGTGTTTTACCACAGCTTTAAACACGCAGCTTAAAGTGGTACTTAGCTGAAAGAGATCACAATCCCTGACTAATGGTTTAACAGCACAGAAACCCACATGGTCTAACACAACTGGCAGAATTGAATCCAAACCTATCCAGCAGCACACAGGGAAGACACAGCCATCCAAGTCATTTCAAAAATGCAGAAATTTGTCAAAACCAACCATGTCAACATGTGCACAAAGCCAGGATGCTTTTCGTCCTTGTTCTATTTGAAAGAGAAACCAAACAGCTGTCTTCCAGTGGCTGCTTCGGTTGGAAGGCATATGTGTTTACTTTCCGTGGGAGAAGGCTTTCCAGAGTCACAGTTCATCTCATAAGCGATAATGGGATGTTTTTCCTGGAATGATTTAAAGTGACTCTGTTAAGTTAACACAAACAAGATGTACACTGCTTCAGGATAAGGAACGTCAACTTCTGAATATTGACAAGAGACTAATGAAACAGAGCCCTGAGTGCTTCGTATTTTGATTTATATTTCACTTGACCTCATCAACCCATGCACAGTCACAAAACCTTGCAGTGTAATGGAAACATCCTAAAAAAAATACCTACTGTACCACGCACATTGTGTTCCACTTAAAATTCACCTCAATGTATGATGCTCTATCAAATATGCATGCCCCTTTCCCTTTCCCCCTCCCCGTCTCGCTCGTCAATAGCTATCGACTGGTTCTAAAATAGCAACCCAAAGTCACCCGTGGTGAAATCTAACCTCTGGGTTTTGTTATTTGCATCGATGTACCGGTGAGAGTGCGCTGCGACGATTGCTTGCCATTTCTCATTAAGAGCGACAGCAGCATTGGCCTCTCTTCCATAAGTGGAGATCATGAGAAAGAAAGCGAGGGAGAAGAGACGCAGTGTGTGTGTGTGTGTGTGTGTGTGTGTGTGTGTGTGTGTGCTTGAAAGAGGATGCTAGAGAGGAAGAAAGAGAGACAAGGGGGGAGAGAGAGGACAAAAGAATGAGAGGGTACGAGAGTAAGATAAGAGAATCAGAGAGACAAAGCCACGATAGAAACACAGACAAAGAGATAAAGAAAGGGAATGGAAGAGAGAGAAGTTGGGGGTGGCAGCACAGGAAGCTGCCTCCTCTGACTATTCTGAGGGTTTCTTTGCCGCTTTGCCTTTGAGGCCTTGCTAGTGTCACATTAAGATCATCCATTTGAGGATCTGAGAGAAGCCTTTGATGTTTTTGTGCATACACAAACAGGAGAGTGGAGTGCTCCTTTGACAGTTGCCAACTCTACAGGAATATCTTTTTGTATTCCGAGTCTCTGGCCTGCTAGGGACAATGTTATCATCACAGGGTGCAGCGCCAACTGGTGAATAATTTAATTCACCTGTTCATATTTCATCACTGAATACATTAAACGGATTTCTTTTTTCTTCACAAACACTCGTTCTGAAACGTTGAAGAAAATATGTTTCCCAACCCCTCGCTGTCATTGCCTTTTTGCTGGCTGGCAGGTAGCAGGTGGACAAAATAACTGAGATGCCGAACAGTGTAGGCTTAGAAAGAGTAGAGTTCTTTTGAAGAAGTTTATGAACGTGTGTAGACGGATATTGTAACATTCTTCGAGAAGGAAAAGTGTCTTGTTCTTTCAACAATGAAAGTGGTTGAAATCCACTTGACAGAGATTCAAAGACGAGTACATGCAGTGAGTGGAGCGGCAGACTCTGGGAATGTTTTTAACAGTGAGTGAGTGTGTGTGTGTGTGTGTGCGTGTGTGTGTGTGTGTGTGTGTGTGTGTGTGTGTGTGTGTGTGCACCAGGATCCAAAAAGCTTTGTATTCCTTGTCTATTGATTGACCTGTTGACAGACCTTAGCTATTAAGCACTACGATGGGAATAAGCCTTTAACTTTTTTTTCATCATTTCCGTGTTTTGAGCATGCCTGGTATAATTGGACTATTACTGTGTGCTTTAATGATCAAAAATTAAAGAACTTCAATCGGCTATTAAAATCACCAGTTAGTCCTCTGATAGACTGATGACTTGTCCTTGCCGGTGTATACCGGTCAGTGGACCTCATGACTATGATAAGATGAATGCCAATATTACATAGTACAAGTCTAAAACTAAAGTGTTTCAGGCAGTTGGAAACATGTACTATTGTTTGGAGGCTTTTTAAACTAAAATCCATCTGAAAAGATTTAAAGATGATTTCACAACAGCGCACAGCCTGTCTCAGTGCTCGTAGGTTAAACAGGATCTCCTCTTGAAACGGCATGTGGCTTTGTATGATGGCTTTCTTATTGGGCTTTTTCTGAATGATTGGTCCCATAATTACTAGCTTTGTTAATCTCACAATGTACAAGTTCTGGGTTGTGTCACAAAGGTTTTGATCCAGTTTTGGTTTTCTCCCTTTTTTTCTCCAGAATGGCGAGTTCCCATTGTGAGAGGGAGATAGAGAGAGAGAGAGACAGAGAGAGAGAGAGAGACAGAGACAGAGACAGAGCGAGATAAGCCCTGTGCTTTTTGGCGTATATAGGCCTAAGGCTGAAATGTCAGTTCCCTTTGACTTTTTTTTTTTACAGTTCTCCTCCTCAATGCTTCAGGTGAGTGGCATGACTCACGCACAAAACAAACAGGCACACGCGCACGCGCACACGCACACACACACACACACACACACACACACACACACACACACACACACACACACACGGCTCAAAATCAGTTAAAACCGACATTCCTAGAGAGTTGGCATCCAAGTGCCACCTCAAATACATATGAAGTCCACTAGCCCTCATCAGGAGGGTTTGATAAGGCAGGAGGCTCACACTCTGACTCCTCAAGGTCTCACCCCCTCTGTGCGGTCACCCTGACTAACTAAAGGAAGTTGCTTGTGCAGTGACATGGATATTATCCCTCACTGGGATCCCTCCGATGAACTACCACTTGTGTTTGTTGGAATGCACCACCAAGCTGGAGGTCCCGCTGCCCTGGGATTGAACCTGGGTTACTACTTTGATGTGTTTATGGAAAATGTAGCTCTCTAAGTTTCGGGGTGTTATTGTGTACTGGTGTTAAATACTCATCATGTTTTTTTTTAGTTCCTGGATTTATGCAAAATGCTTTCCTAACCATGTTAAACATAACTGCAATCTATCACTGATGCATCAGCAGTTTGGCCTCTTTGGCTCTCGTACTGAGTCATAATGCTACTTGTCCATTCAACAACGGACCTGTGTAGCTGCCTTTGTAATTGTGATGCTGTTACCTCTAAGCTAAATGTATTTTTCCAGGTGGTGTTTTAGTCCAGTACACATGCAGATGTAGACTTTGAAACAACAACACACACCAACCCACACAGACAGACTTTGCAACTGTAATAGACAATCAGCATTCACAAAATTGATGACGAGGAAATAAGAAACCACTTCTACTGGTGATGTGTGGGCGCCCAGTTGCAGCACTGGGTTTAACTTTAGCTTCTATCCTATATCAAGAATGCCGCAGCAAAACTGAAAACACTTCTGAGAGCACAAACCCAGACTGACATCCACAACACTCTTCCAGCCCTCTCACTCTCCACCACTCCAGTCAGCCACAAGCAGATAGAACGACAACTTACGGATGAGAGGCACACTGGCATTAACCGTCCCTAGCTTGTTGGAGGCGACACACGTGTAGTTCCCGTAACGATCCTCTGTCATGTTGTTCACTGTGAGGACTGATCTGGAGCTGAGGCTCTTGATGTCGATGCCTTGACCCTTGATAATCCTGAAAACAGAACACAATCACAAAATAAAGATTCTCTTTCTCGCCCACGCACAAAGTTTCGAGAACAGTTCAAATGTTTGTCGCCGTCGTGGTTCTTCAGATTTTACAGCACTTCATCACCCTCTTCAACAGATCTATTTATCCCTCGGTCTGTCACGTCTGCCCAGGAGAGACGCTCTGAAGGACTGAGAGGGAAGAGAAATGACCCAGAAGTGAACCAGCTCAATGCCACTTGACACGTTGAGCATTGTTGTGTTGCAGGTGCTGGGGGATTACAATAAGTCCTATTGAAGTTGTGCCTCGCATGTGTGCTGGGAAACTGACAAATGTTTAATTGTTTACTTTGGTGATCACGTATAGAACATCCTTGGAAAGATGACAAAATAACCCGTAGGGCACTAAGTGGCTTTAGACTCTCCATGTGAGAGATGAGCATGTGCCGGGACAAACTCAAGACAGGACTTGGGGTCACTCTTGACACGCAAATCGTTAAGGCTGAGTCTACCATGATTTATGATCCCCATCTTTCCGGTTTTTACAAGCATCAACGAGAAACTTTTACTTGATATGCTAGTCCTAGTAAGTCCCTGTGTATATATTTAAACATCTGATATTATAAAGGTTATGTATAGTTAAGTTCATTATAGCCAACTTTATTTACAATTCTTTTAGTTTAAATTGTAAAATAATTGGGGGGGGAGACACATTCTCCCCTCCCTATCTTGCCTCTCACCCAGGACACTGATTTGTGCTGAAATGAGGAGATTAATGTTATCCATTAATTTATCATGCATATAGGTACACATACATGTATATCTGCATAGGTTTGTAGATATACATATAAATATTTGTAACATTTTGCAGCTGAGAGAGCACAGTGGTCAAATATGGAAGAATTAAATAGATTACGTACGTAACTAGTATTAATTCTGTAAAGTAAGGTGAAATGAAAATATCAAGACAGTGGTTAATATGGGAGTGGTTTGCTGTTATCAGCATGATATGCACCCCCTTTCTCAAGAAGATAAAGCAAGAAGATGTCAGAGGACTCTCTTCTCTTCAAAACTACACTTGGACTCTGGACTTTGAGGCTGAAGGGTGATCTCTGAATCCCTCTGAAGCGGGCATTTCCCACTGCGAGCAGAAACATCTCCAGAGGCTGGGAGGACAGCCAGTCGACCCGGGAAGCAAGAACCTGAAGAAGTGCCTTCCTTCACCTGGTTTCTAAAATACCACAAATATGATTGATAACTTTGAATCCCGCACGCCAGATCTCTCCCTCGCAGCTCTGCCGCTTCTGCTTCTTCTCTGGTATTGTGTTCCTGAGTCGTTGACTACGGCCATCCGGTGCCGTCTAATGTGCCATGCAGCTCCAACGTGCTGACGATTTATTCCAGCAACTATTGAGCAAGTGACTCAAAAATAAAATACTTTAAAATGAAAGACAATTTGAAACTGGCAAAGATGCCTTAATGACCCCTACTGGGGGCGGGGGTTATAAGATGACTCGGTATCCTGCTGAGAGAGATGGAAGACAGGTAAGAAAGGTTCAGGTCGAACCTCAACAAAGAAGACGACCAGGTTCCGAAGATATCAGAGAAAAAGCCGAACCAACTGCCACAGAGTGAGAGATGGAAGAATGCAATTCAACAAACTACAATCACCCAATAACTTTTAAGACGCAGAGATGGCCACAGAGGTCCAGCCGCCACTGCATACAGCGAAGCCTCCCACCTGCCCATCAGAGCCATCGGGTGAAAACAATACAATTTCCAGATGGAGATGAGTTGGATGTTTCTGGGAAATACATTTAATAAAGGTAATAAAATAATCTTAGATAGAAATATATTAGACCTAAATATCTAAATTAAATTTAAACTAATATAAAGGTGCTTCATGATCTTCCATGGTGCTTAAACTGTCAACTGCTTAGCGGTGCGTAAATCATTTGAACTAAGTTTGACGTAAAATGTCAATCAATGTATATAATTGATAACATAAATCAATGATATGAGGCAGTGATTCTACCTGGTCACATGCAATTATTTTCATTTATTTGTGGTTCATTGTTATTCATTATATTCTTCATCCTTCATCCATTCTTTATTCATTCCATTAATTTAGTTTATTTGATCATTTATTCCTTTATTTTCTAGTTTTTTTCAGTAGTTTAGTTATATAGTTAATCCAATAAATATTTCATCCATAAATAACTTAATCACTTGATTTCTGTGTATATGAAATAATAGGTCCCTGTACACCATGAGAATAACTCCATAGCAACCCTGAGATTAATATTTAATTAATTAATATAACATTTTGAAGTTTTCCCTATTTTTCCAAGATTTGGTGGCGTCCTAAACTTAATCGGATGTTAAATACTGTTAGTTAAACTAATGGTGTCTTATTGCGGAGTACCATCATTATTTTTTACTAATGCATGGGTTTATGATTCATAATTAAGTTATTAATAATCATTAAATAATTTTATATTAAGTCATTATTATTCATTAAAACTACAACCAGCAATAACGCCACAGTCATGATGATCTTTAACAGCCTGTAACGATTAAAATTCACTCTATAACGACATATGTTGTGCATCCCAATTGTGAGATTATTGTAGATATTAAAGTCAAGTTTGTTTTCATCAATGTGGTTTGTGTTGTAACATTTTCACATGAGGGATTGTAAATCATAAAACCCTCTAGGTTCCTTGCTGAGGCCCCCCATGATCTTGAGCTTGGCTCGAGTTTCTCTGAGAGGCACTCTGAGTTTAAACACTATGTGTGACCTTATGTCTAGCAAATATCCAAAAATCTGTTGTTCCCTCTCCCACTGCGACCTCCTCAAAATGTTTCACATTTCACTCATAATTTCTGCGAGAGTCTCGGATCTTTGCTGGTTAAACATCAAACTAGTCAATGCTCCTCTCTGTCATAGTGAAAGAACCCCCCCGCCCCCCTCCCACATCCCCCCCCCCCTTTGCATATACACATATAAACATTCACTCACTTCCATTGAAGAATGAAAGCAGTGACACATCAACAGAAAGATTTGGTTGTCAAACCTGTCACACTACTTTCGATAGAGACAAGCTGGCAGCAGCGCTGCACTGATGGTATAGCTGCATCAACACAGAGCCGAAAGCAGAAGCGGCCTTCATTACCCGTGCACACTGAATGGGCAATGGGGTAGTCACAGTGTTAACGCTGTGCAGCTACACATGTTCTGTGCCTAAGTATTTCTACTAATGTCCTTTTCATAATGAGGAGTTTGTGTGAAGAAATCACCATTTAGCCATGTAAGAAGTCACAAAAAAGAACAAGTCCTTGAATTAAGTAAAGACTAGAATCATGGCAACTTGCCTCCTTAGCAATTGAATAAATTGAATCCACCCCATAATTACAATTAGCACAGTGTGAGCTGATGATTGAAATTGTGCTCACCAGGAGTGGGTAAATGATGAGTAATGGGGGTAATTTGGTTTCTAAATTCAAGAACTGACACTTGAATCTAGACTGATTGATGTATGTGTCGCGAATGATTTAAGCCGATTGCCAGCAAACATTTTATTAGGATGCAAGGTGAGGACAAGGCACAAATGACTCTTATAGGAACATTTACGTGGGACCTCCGCAGAAGACCAACGCAGAACAAACAAATGCATTGTCTCTGGGAAAAAAGCAAACAAATGAAAACCACACCTTTTCCATATCCCACATTCACGGTTACTTGTCCACAAACAAGTATGACCTGATAATTGTTGGGTCAGCATGGAAGATTTTAGTTTATAGTCCAACTCAAGACACAGGCCATCCTTACAAGCCCTGTGAACTTCAATAAAAAAAGGAAGTATAAATACTAAATATAATTTGTTAACTGTGTGTATATATATATATATATATATATATATATATATATATATATATATGCCTCCAGAACAGGCTTGGTGGCTGATATACAGCAGAACAATTCAGATTCTGTCAGCTCTCAAACAAAATGTGTTTTCAAGTGTTTTCATGGCACTTATTAGATCCAGTGTGGCAAGATGTATCCACGTCATATTTATATTGGCTAAAACCCTTCATTTCACCTATAAAACCAACTGTATCCATTCCATTCATATTCATACTAGTGAGTTATATATGTATAGATATGATCTCTTGTCATTGTAATCTATGTGCTGATGTACCTGACGTGTGACCGAAGCTTCTTGCTTGCGGCTACTTTTACCTATTCCCTTATCTTGTGTGTAATGAGTCTAGTTTAGCTGGAGCAGCTATGAAACCACTGACTTAATAATACAATTTCTCAATGCATTTAAATTGATATTTACAAACAGCAAAACTAATTTCTCTTTTTTGTTTGCCACTTCTCTGAGATTTGTAAAGCAGGAGAAGGAATTCTACATTTTTACTCTGATAATATAACAGTGTAAAACACAGGTAAGAGTAATAAAGGCAAACGAAGTGTAGCCACACAAGTATATGTTACCTAATTAATTAATTGAAAACGTGTTTTCAATATGTTGTAAAAAAAAAAAAAAAAAAAAACACAAATTCAGTGAATAACTCCAAACAATAAAAATGAAAAAGTTGCAATGTCGTTGTGCAACCGAAACTTTATCAGGACAACTCATACAATCACACTGGGCTCACCTTTTTTCACCCTTGTACCACTCGAATGTCGGAGAAGGTACAGCAGCTGCCTCGCACCTTAGCAGAGCTGTGCGTCCCAGACCAACTCCATTGCTTTTCATCTCATGGATAGATGGGGCAACTGGAGAAAACAGAGAGATGTTGGAGGGTCAGTCAAAAGAAACAAATGTGTTACTATCACCATGAGGCAATCTGGGGAAAAAAAAGGTTGAAGTCGTAATAAGACGTGAATCACAGGTGAAGGAGGGTTGTTGAACTTGAGAACGGCAACCTCCGACATCTTGGTCATTGCACACACTACATAGTGTAAACTCAACACTCGGAGTCTACAGAGGCGGAGTTGGGGAGGGAAGAGGGCATCCATCCCCGACGCTAGAAAAAGAAATGAATTGCACTGCATGGTGATAAATGGCTTAATGGAAGTTCAAAGACTCAATGGCACTCGCAGGTTCTGTGAATGCAAAATGAGGCTCCTTTCATGTGCTGCAATGTGGTGTAAATCTCTTTCCACTGTCATGAATGCAGCTTTACATATGGACGGTTTCTAAAGCAGCCCAGGCCTTTGTACTTCAAATATTTACCCTGCTTATAGTAACATTCTTGAAAGAAATTAAATTGATGAATTGAAGTTATATAGACTTACAACAATGGCATTTTGTTGAATACAGCATGTGGTTGGACAAATAAATCCAGCACTCTTACTATTCCCATGGTCACATAATACAGAATCACGGAATACAATGTTTACCTTGTTATAATTGTAAACTTTTCCATTGTCAGAGTAGTGCTGAACTCATAAACGATGGACAAATAAAATAGAATGACCCTCTTCTAAAGACTGAGGACAAGCTGTGCTTGCTGTAATTATGGCTGACTGTTCCTCACAGAAGTGACTGCATACAGGGATTTATGCCCACTGGTATTATCATGACTGGTTTCCCGTTTCTCCATTACAGTAATCAACAGAGGCAAGGAAAAAGGAGAAACAATCATAATAAGGCCCAGGGCTCAATCTGACATTGTGTATTGTGTTGACTTGGCTTGACTCCCCACGGCCTGTCAAATAACAAAACAGCTCCGAACACACAATCAGATGCACAGTCATCTGACATACAATACAAGCAAAATTACTTTGTGCCAGTCATACAGATTCTGATTAAAAGCCTATGAGACATGGGAAAAGTTCATAATCTTAGTCTTAGGATCAGTCCTGAAGCCAGCAGTGAACTGGCCAGACATGGATGAAAGTTAGAGCTGTCAGTCTGTGCTGCAGCCTGCATCCTGTGGGGGAGCTTGGCTAAACGCCTGCAAACCTTTACTTCCAATTGCATTTGGAGAAGTTCCTAACGGACAACCTCAGAGTGGACTGATTCAGCTTTGGACAACACAACCCCTTGGTACTAACTGGCATCTTACTCCAGAAACTGCAAACAATGCCAAATTAATCCAATTAATAGGTCTGAATAGTCTTTCCCTACTTAATAAGATAGTTTTAATATATATTTCAGATACACGTACTTGGCAACATGCTTTATTATAGCATACATATACATTTTTTTGAGAGAAGACATATTGCCAACTTGTGAAACTGCAATGATGTGGTGGGATGCAAACGATCTGTACAAGGGGAAACAGATACATGTGAATATTTGTGTGTGGCGTATGATCATGTAGGAGAGGCGCACTGAGGTAATGGATGCCCTTCCACCAATGAATCAAGTGATGGGTTATGCTGGGTCCTTTCCTGTTTATATATCACTGTATGAAACGCTGGATTCCATGCTGGTGGGCATTAGTGGACCTTGACTGGATGTATGTGCTGGCTGTGTGAGTGTGTGTGTATTCCTGTGTCTATGAAATACCCATACTCAAAGTACCAATTCTTTTCTCACTCAATCTCGCTTCAGAAACGTCACAGTTTGCTCCAGACATGTATCTATTTCAATCACAACTCGCATTAAAGGGACACCCTACCAAAATCAAAAATATATATTTTTTCCTCTTATCAGCTATTTATCAATCGATATTATTTTGGTGTGAGTTGCTTAGTTTTGTAGATATCGGCTCACGGTATATCTGCTTTCTAATGGAACTATGTGTTCCATTATATGTTGAAAACATTCAACAGCCATGCAGTAAAGAATAAGAGTTACTAAAGCGATGAAGTACCATCAGAGTGTTTAGCATTTGACAATGTGCCCCAGAGAAGAGCTGTACAATACTTAAAGAAAACGAAGGGCACCAGGAGAGAAAATTGTAACAGTGCTACAGCACAGAAATATAAGTCAATAACAAGTATGACAAAAATCAATGCCGTCTGCCGACCGACAGAGGCTTAGAGAATCCTTGTAATCCGCTATTGGTGTCATTGTGCGGGGCCATTGATTATCTGAAGCCTGTGAAAGTGCCAGGGTGACCTGGCTGTCGCGCTGTACAGTTGCTAGGACAGTGGACATGGTGACCCAGGCAGGTGTGTCAATACTTGAAACCTCACTCATAGAGCCACTGCCTTTTTATGTTTAAACTGAGAACACAAAACCACTGGCAGAATTTGCTCTTTTGAATGTAGCTGTATTCCCTTTTTTGAAGTTGGAGAAAAAATTTAAATACTGAGCTTTCTTGATGATTTAATTTAACTTGGATTATTGTCCTCTATTAAAAGTTGTTTAAAATTCTGGCAAGCAAAATTACTTTAAACCAACAGAGCTATCAATAACTAATTGTGTATATATATATATATATATAATTAAGATCAACATACAGTGTGAGCACTAAACCCTGATTTCTCAACAGATTTGGCTTGATGTACAGGCATATGGATCATCTATCATCTTTCTTATCCAGGGCACCTCTCATAAAACATCAACAGATTATTGTTTTATGCTGCAATTGTGCAGAAATTATATGTAGTTTGGGGGCAAGTAATTGTCCTTCTCACTACTCAAGTCAAACTATTACAACATGTTGGAGAGAAAAATACCCCCCATAATTTTGTGGGTGACTCAAAATAGTCTGCTTTTATATGCATATCAATAATATCAAGTCTTTCCAATTTAGATCCTGGCAATGTGATCTGTTAAGACAGATCACAGCCGTAAAATCCAGTCCAATCCAATAATTCCAATTTCAACATGCTGGCACGTCCTATATCATCATATATTGTGCAATACACCATCAGGATGTGGAGAGTAATGCAAAGTAGTGCACTAAAAATCATGAAGGCCCAATAATCCAGGTAATTTAGTGTCTCGAACATGCTGTAGTGGTGCAGTAAATCATGCCTCGAGTCTTGGTGATTCCACCAGATGGGAGTAAGGGGTTTGGTCCAGGAATAGCACAGGCATGGCAGAAAAATGGGTGCTGTACGGCCCCGCTGGGTGACAAATGGCCAGTGGGTCGATCACAAACCGACTTCCGTTACATCTGTGTTATGCAGAGCTTGTCATCAAAACAAAGACAATGTCTCCGATTGTATTTCTCTACAATATGTATGAATACAAGCACCTTAATGATAAATATAATGGTTAACCTTCACGCCATCTAATATTAATGGACAGGGTTTGTTCAGAGAGCATTGCACCTTAATGTACAAGGCTTCACCGAGTCATTTGCCTTAAGCAATCCTCATGTGACTATTAATGATTAATTGGTGTGCTTCAGGACCAAATATGATTTATTTAGCTACAAACTATTGTTTGCCAAGAGAACCAAGAGAACGCAAGCTTTTTAATTAAAAGATCAATTAATAACCCTACCTCTTCAGCCAGATTTGAAAATGAGTTTTCATTGCAATTAAGAGATGGACTCATCAGTGCATGACTTATCAGCTTACACACAGAGACACTGTTCCCCGTTGCCATCTGTGGGCTTCATTGTCTTGTTTTTTGTCGATGAGGAATGGTTATGCTGCCAAGATTTATTAATTAATTAAGATTTCTATTCAGAACAGCTAGGGAACATTGTGTTCCTTCTTTTTATACAATGCAAGGCATATAAATAACCGGCTTAGTGTGCAGGACTGCGTGGTTCGACAGCACCAGGGATTCAATCTATTGTCTTTGTTAAACACTAAATGGTTCAAGGTACAAAAATGCCCACCTATCTCGCTAAATGTACAAATACGATGTTGAGGTTGCTCTAATGAGGACCACACCACAACCACAACACATAGAAATATCATTAACACAGGAGAGTTCACCAAGTCGCCTCTAGCTGTGTAAACACACAAAACATTCACGCTACAGAGAGTTTGGTGCAAGCCAGCGGCGTTTAAGGCATTTGTCTTTCGTCAACATCGTGAAGTTATTTTGATCGGCCGCAAAAGAATTTGCAGACCACGCTAAGAAGAGGAAGTTGCTGTGTGTCTATCTGTTTTGAAACGACTAGCAAGAACATTTATTGCGCAGAAGATCAAGATTACGCTCACTTATTCATGCCCCGCTTGCAGCAAGGAATCCAAATAGCAATCAAGACGAGAGCTTTGGAGAGATGTAGAGAGATGGATTTACATCCAAACAGCTCTAGGGTACTGGCTTTAACTCTACTTAGGACTGGATCAGAATCCAATTCTAGGAAGCCTTCTCTTTTGAGTTGTAAGCCACATTATTTCAATGGATAGTGCAAACTGTCGACAAATGCTCAACTGAGTCTCTGCGCCTAGTGTTCAAATACTAGCAACAATAGATTTTGTTGAACTGTTGAATGAACATTTATTCTACCTTTGATCCACCAGTGCGATCAATCTCTGCACTGAGGCAGGTCTGGACACACACACACACACACACACACACACACACACACACACACACACACACACACACACCCACACACACACCCACCCACACACCCACTATGTAGGACATAATGTAAATGTTGTGTACAGCTATGCAAATGTTGTACTGCACAAAGATTCTTACAGTTATAAGAAATGCTAATACTGTGCAAACATGTTCACACTAGACTAATAGATGTTTACTTTCTTGTTATGACTTGACATTGTAATACTTGGAGGGTCATGAAGATGTGTATATGACCACAAGTAAACAGGTTTAGCCTTTTATTTATCAGAGATGGTCATGACTCCCCTGAACAACTCTGTCAGGGGAGTGAGAGGGGAATGTTGTGGGTGTATCTAACAGGGCAGGGCTTGAATTCCAAACAGGCACAGATGACGGGGGAGCTTTAGAGGCAATGGTGGGCTTGGAGCAAACAAAACACAAGGTGATGTAAAGAATTTGAAGTATTCACAGTATGCCCCATGCATTTCAATTAAACCAAGAAATCTATCAATACTATGGCTGTAATTGCTTAAAGCGCATCTAATGCAATTAATTAAAAATTATCACAGTTTTGTTGGCAAGTTACTGTAAGCGGGAGAGAAAGTGAGGTGCTCTTCTTTTTATAAATGGCCTATGGTGAATAGGTGAGCAGGATTCGCAGCTGCAGGGTACGGGATGAGGAAGGAGGCGTACAAATGGCTGGCAAACTCAGAAGCATCTACAGGGCTCAGCTTCACTCTGCAAAGCAAGTGAAACATTGCCATGAAGGAAAACAAGTGATGTTGAAGAGCCAGTGCTGGTTTAAACCTGAACCCTGCATCGACGAAGCAAAAAGCATGAACAAAATCTAGCTTGTCAGAGGTACTGAATTAAAGGAGCTGTATTTAAAGTTCTGAACATTATTGTAGCAGCAAACAACTATTTGCTGTGAAAAGAAATGCTGAGAGCAGTTGAGAGGCAATCGAATGGCTGCCAATCTCTCATCTTGCCCCTTTAAAATTTCCAAATGTGTGTTGAAGACCATGCCATTAAATTCTGTTCTAACTTTCTCAGAAATGGCTACAGTGGCTTCATACAAAAAAAACAAACATTTTTGCATCAATATAAATTGGCAGACATCCCCAAAAAGCCAGCGTCTTTCCTATCCCGCATTAATAATTCAAATCTTTGATGCTAACATGGCATCGACTATTCTGCCTTCTTTACACATTTATTTCCCGCAAATTGACTCGTGGCAGCTTTGTGATTATTACATGGGCGATCAACGAACATCTGGCGTGGTTACAAACGACTTTGGTTGAAGCATCTGAAACAGTGACGGGCAAATAAAATGTAACACAACAAGACAGTTGGTTGTCTGTGTACTTCCCATGTGTGACTAAAGTTTGCGCAAACTGTCAAATCCCATCTTGCAGCGTGATGCTGACACTCTGCAGTGTCACTCATGCAATAAGAAGTGAGCACAGACGGCTCTCCCTGTCTAAACTACAGAGGAAGGTCGGGCACCTTTGATTTCTCAGTTTTTATCATTTCTTTTTTTTAATCTGGATGTAGTTAGTAATGGATCCCTTCATTCTACAACAAGGTGGCTTCATTAATTAATCAAACACCGGCTTTTTATCCCAGGCGGAGGTTTTTCACGGTTGTTTCCTTCTCATTCATCCCTCCGACTCAGCCACCTAGATGTGATATTTATGCCTTTGAGCCACGCTGCGCAGTGAGAATTTCAGCCAATAACGGCACCCACCTGCAGTGAAGATGAATATGTAAATATGAAAAGTAGGTCAGAGATCAGATTTCATCAGGTAAAATCACTGCTGAAATATCCTTTCGCCAAGCAGGGCTTTTCAGACAATCTGAATCCAGCATCACCCTCTGGATGACTGCCATGTTTCAGGTTTAGCTCATGAAGGTATTCAGTTGTCATTCAGTCATCCCCTGATGTATAAAGACTAGACACAAGGGCAGGCCAGTCATTTAATTAATGCTCTCTGATCAATGTAGTCTTTTGAGCCTTCGTGAAATTCGAACAGAGGTGACATGAACTGGACTTAACACTTGGAAGTAGCCGCACGGTGACAATGCCTTAAACCTTCTGCCTCCAAACTCATCATATCACAGAAGGCCAAATGGCAAGCTTAGTGTTATGGCCTGGCTGGTGTTATTAAAACTCCAAACATGCTCAAGCTTAAATTTGTTTTCATTACTCTGGTTTGCTTATTTTAATTAGTAGCCTTAATCTGCAATTAGCCCCAAAGGTCACTTATACTCCGAGCTTAAAAAAAAGGATTCATTTTGAAAACAAAGAGAAATAGTTTGGACATGTATTTAATTAGACTGTTGTTAACCCATGAAATGTCAGTGACACTCACTCCTATGCTGTCTAATTAGAATGATAAAAGAGAAATAGTGCAGGCATGACTGACTGCTGTTGCTTTGGCAAAATTCTCAAATGATAATGAACATTTTCAAAAACACATGAGCAAACCTCCAAATCACTGGGCGGTCGTTCACAACAGATTTGAATTTCTCATTCTTTTAAAAAGGTGCTTCATACGAGAGTGGGAGCATTCTTTTGCCTCTCAACGCCGCCGGCTCAGTTCTAACGGTGCAAACTACGGCAAAAGTGCTGACAACGCGAACGGCGTTTGGAAGAACCGGAGGCCGGGTGCTCTGCTTCCCTGACGACGCCGTCGGTCGGGGGCGACATTATCAGCTGTAAACGCCGTACGAGCACAGAGCACAGCGCTAGTCGTGAGCTAGCCAGAGGGACACGCTCACATGCATGAACGTGCACTAAAAGCATGCGCAGACAGCCAGGCTGTGTCAATGAAGCAAGACGAGGCTTAATGGTGAGAACACGCACTGAAGGAGAGCCACCTCATTCTCTGCTCAGGTAGACATTACTGCTCTATATATATTTACATAGAAAATAGTTTGCTGCTATATTGATGCTCTGAATCTTGTGTATTTGCACCTTAAAACAAATAAAAACGTAAAATTGTCTGTAATTTGCAATGACCGACTCACCAATTAAATACATCTTGATGATCAAAACTGATATATGTTCTGTCTCAGTCGAATATTTGTACTCTCCAAATAATGTATGAATTATTTTATTGTGTAAGTCATCACATAGTCCACAATAGCCCATTCAATGGACAAAATCGGTCGGGCATATACCAGGAATATGATTACAGTAATATGGATTTTTTTTTTGTAATGCTGCTAAATTGGTAATTGCCTGTAAGGTGGAACGTGAACTTTACTAATGAATGGGGAGTGTCTCATATCTTTCATCAACCAATCTTGCGGTTGACAGGTGCTATTCATGGGTATGGATTTTGCCAGACATTGAAAAGTAAACAATGAACAGGGGCATATTCCTGCTCACGGAAGAGGAGTTAGGATCCAGGAAGACAGCAGAATGGAAGAATAGAGGAGTATAAAAAAATAGAGCTGCCCCAGATAAAATGTGGGCCACAATTGTTGACCATGTAATTAACCATGGCCTTACAATGACAGAGTTTGGTCTCAGAGTGCAGCCCTAATGTAAACCATGCTACAGAGTCTTCATTTATCCAAACACTCCACAGGAAAAACCCATATATTCAGTCAATACTGGTTACAGTACATACGGTAAAGTAATACAGTAGAATTAGAGTGAAAAAAAAAATACAATAGAATAGCATTAAGTCAATCAAATTTAGAACAAAAGTCAATGCATGTCTGAAACTCATTTTACTCGTAAGACATACATGAGGTGTACCGCACAGGACAGCATTGCAGTACAATACGCATATAGTAATATTATATATTTGTGAATTCCAATGTGAAGGACTAGACTACCGCAACTACCTTGTGCTGGTGGCAGTAGAGCAGTTTTTACACCTCAACAAGAGCTAGACAACATGTTGGTAGCAAATAATTATATTGCACTCCAAGAGATCCAGAATGCAACCATTGAGGACAATGGCAACTTTCAAAATATCGATTCTGTCAGCATCTCCACAATAGATAGTGTTGAAAAAACATCAGATGACCATAAAACAACTCTGCAAGGTACCATTTGATAAAAACTGTGATGGGGCTGCAGTACCATTATGTACCAGCATGTGCAGGTAAAGCTATATATATATATATATATATATATATATATATATATATATATACACACACAGACATACAGGCCATCCTGGCTCAGGTGCCTGAAACACTTTGTCCGTCTTAAACAAGCCTCATCCACAAACACTAGGTGAGATATTTCACATCCTTCAGCATGTGTGTGTATGTGTGTGTGTGTGTGTGTGTGTGTGTGTGTGTTGTATATATATATATATATATATATATTTACAGTATAGGCCTGTATAGGACTTATTGAAATTGCAGAGAAGAACACAGAACATTTTACTTGATGTAACTGTATGATTCTACAGTAGAAGTGATTTGATATGTCGTTAATTGTTAATGGCGCCTGAAGGATGTGAAATATCTCACACCCTAGTGTTTGTGGATGAGGCTGGTTTCAATCTGGCCAAAGGCAGAAGACACGGACAAAGTGTTATAGGCCACCGAGCCAGGATGGATGTGCCAGGCCAACGCGGGGGCAGTACGATCACACCATCACCATCAGTGGTTTGACACTCTGTGCGCTGCAATATCTGAGAATGGGGAAAGTAATCATATTCCCAATAGTAGCCCATACAACACCCAGAAATCTGACCTGATGTTTTGAACACTATCTACGGAGATCTTATCCCTGAGAATGACAGAGGTTTGGTAAGGCATGACTTGCCAACGTTTGTAATTGTGTGGTATAATGTAAACTTCCACCATGCAAATAGTCATCAGGGAATGGTTTGCTGTCCGCCAAAGGATGTGGATGGTGTTCCTTCCACCATATTCTCCATTCCCGAATCCAACTGAGGATTTATTTTCGACATGGAGGTGGAAGGTGTATGGTCATCAGCCTCAAGACTAACTGTACATTTGAATACTCATACTACTATACTGTTTAGTATGCCAGGAATGCAGAATGCAGAATGCCAAAAATACCAGGATGTCCTACTGCATCTGGTCGCAATTTGCACGATGAAAGCCAGAATGCTTTTCTGGCTATTCCATCCCACGGCTTTCTACGCAGTGGACATATATGAGCAGGAGGGTCAAAGTTCAAGGTGCAACGTTATGAAGAAGTTGCATGCAACAGTGTTACTTTGTCAGGACAGCTGCAATATGTACCACAAGTAAAAAATAAAAAAGTATGTGATTTGGAAAGCAGCTTAAACGTCTCTGTTTGCTGCTTGTGATGACATCACAGAGGAACATTGGAGGGGATATTTGCTGCATGCAAGAATGTCCATGGCATATAAGGACCATTTCCATGGTTCACTGCCATATTTAAGGAACTTTTAAATTTGAGGGCATTAACTTTTTATTTAAGACCAACAATGTTTTGAAGCATGACTTGGCCTAAATGTTTTGGTTGAGCTTTTGCAGGCGAACTATAGTGTTTGGTGCTGCCTGTTTCGGCCTGCACCTGGAGCTTTGACAACAGTAACACTGTTCCAACAGACGAGTCAACACGATTGAGAAAAACTGTAACAAGAAGGATTCTCTGAGAAGATCAATGCTGATACTCTGACGGGGTCAATGTACATCATCATAGCCTTTTACATAATTAAATGAAAACCTGAATATTTGTCTGAAAAAGAGACCAATAGTCCTATTTTCTGCCATCATTATATGTGGTAACTTAAAAAGGGTTATTTGCGTGAAAATAAAAGTGGGAGTAAAACTGACACATGCAGAATCTCCCTGGAGAACATTTATGAAGTTCAGTGGCTTATTCTGTCAGCAGATTAAAACAGCTGTATGAACATGTGCCCGTACAGAGTAATATTTTTTAATAACGTTAATTTCTTGCTTCTTGCTATGTAATTATCTCTTGTCTGAGATTCTGTGTCAGCTAATGTCTTTATTTTAATTCAGTATTTGGCATACCAAAACCTCATCAATACTGCACGCTCCTGGGCGCTTGGTGAATATAGCTTGATGTGTGACAGTAAAGCATGAATGATACAGGGGCTTGGGATACGGTCCAAATGCTTCCCTTTTCTTTCACTAAGGGAGAATTGCACCGGGGTGGAGAGGAGGCAGTGAAGAGTGGCTACCAGCTGGCTCAGGCTCTGCCTGCTGTGGCCGTATCAGCCGCTCCAGTGGGCAACTTTAATTCATTTATTCTGCTCCTTATCTTTGTAAATGAGCACATGTCACAAGTTTCCACATAGGAAGGACGAGGCCCCTTTCATGAAAAATACAAAACATATTTACAAAATGCTTTGAGAGCTGAAACACTGGCTATTTCAAGTTGCCACGTGCTGCTTCGATGTCAGTGACGTGATTTGTTGATGCAGGTCTCGTAGTCTTCGAATGCTAAACAGCCACAATAAAACACAGGACCCTTTATGTGTAAGGGGCTTGTGAGGACAGAAAGTCTGACTATGGAATTGCATGTTATCCATAGCTCAAACAGGACGTCAAGAATTATGAAACATTCATGAATTAAGTGAGAGGGAGATTTTGGCTCACTTTGTGGAGATACAGGCTGCCAAACTTTTACTGCAGACACATTTTGAATAAGACTTGGTACTGTATATGTAAGAACTTTCCACTCAAGCTACCTCTCAAGACAGTCTGATTAAACATGTACATAATCTCCATCTTTAGCGATAATGATTTACATGCTACTTTATGGGTTATGATATTCTCCTATCCCTCAGGTTCATGAAATCATTTCCAAACCCATTGGATTATTTCACAAATACATTGTCATTGATATTGCAGCGTGCGGTTTTGCTTAGTTCCTGAAAAGAAGCATATGAATATTGCAGATAATGGGAAGATGATGCTTTTCAATAGACATTTACTATTAATGTAAAGTGTCACTTTAGTGTGTTAACTCCGGTTCCTGCTGCTGTTTTTGATGAAAGTATTCCAAAATGTCTATATTTTATAAACTATAATCAATCCAAGCATTACCAACAAAGGCCTTTGATGTGTTACAATTAGACAGAACCTACATTTTTCAGTAATGCGAGAGTTTATAGCCTGTACAGTTACCTCCTTTGTATTGTTAGGTTGTAATAAAAATAAGTATCCATTTTTCAGCAACTGAATCTCTGCTATACCTAAAGGATTATGTAAAACATCCTATTAAACAGGCACCATAAACAGTTTTCAGAAGCCAACATACCATTTAAAACTATTAAGAGTCCACAAAAGATATCTGGACAATTTTCCTGTGTGGTACATGCCAATAATAAAGAATGAGTAACTGGTCAATGACAGGAACAGCTCTGTAGCTCTGTAAGCTTTAGATAACTCTGGGCAGCGGGCGAATAGTGCCTTAACACTTGACGAACTACAGCACACTCCCACCCAAAGTGTCGCTCTGATGCTCAAGCTGTGGTGACTTTTCCTGAGAGCAAAGGAAAGTCTTCCTAATCAATTCACTCAGTTTGGATACAAAACCCACATAACCCTGCTGCCTCGCTTTAAAATACGGCGTCTGACTATGACATGCCTTATCAATCACTGTGAATATCTCTTTTGTTCTGCAGCAGAAAGGCACTCCCAGTTGTCAAAGCACTTTTCATCCTTGAACCCACATCTCAGTTGAGCTATAAATAACTGGCATCTAAAACTCCTCTCAGGCCCAGCTCATTAGAGCCAAGCATTACACACAAATAATGGCCACAAGACTTGGTTTTTATAACAAAGCCAGAATGGAAGTGTATTAACTCAAGAGAGGTGGAAATACAGTTAAAGCAATATTGGATTTAAAGTTATTTAAAAGACAAAAAAGGAGAAAAGTTGAATCGTCAATACAGTTATAAAAAAAAGAACTATTTCCTAAAACTTGCATGATTAGCTTTCAGGATATGACTCAGTAACTGGGCCAGGAGTGCTTTTTCTTTCACTCTTCCTCTCCCCCCCGTCTTTTGTGGCCGAATGCATGATAAGCTTTGCCAAAAGTGAGATTTAGCACAGGGCATCTATGAAGAAACCTCCATGAATAACCGCAAAGTAAAAAGAGCAATTTTAAAAGGAGAGGGAATGGCAATGATTGTGAAGCACCCATTCCTGCTCATACTCGCGAGTGGTGATTTCCATGTGACCACGACAGCCAGAGTCCAGTATCATTCATTAATGCCCTGGCTCCTCATTACTGTCTCCTCACTCTTTTGAAAGACTCATTACCTGCATAATGGAATAGTGCTTAGAACAGTCAGACCTTTCCTTAGTGTGAATTAATCACCTACATGCACAGACAAAAAGGGAATTCTCACATTAAATATTAAGGAAACTTCTCGCCCCAGCTTTTTACTTTTTCAAACTTCTAAAAGGTGTACTTTATTGAAGTGCACCGTCAGGGACATGACACTGGTATCATTGAAGACTGCCCCGATGTCTGTCATGTGTCTGCAAGGGGTAGAAGAAAAAAAAGGGAAGCAAGGAAGAAGAAAGACGTATACTTACAGTTGACTGTGACTTTTACTGTTTTGGTGTCAGGAGAGGCAATGTCATTTAAAGCGCTGCATTCGTAGTCTCCAGCCTGGTCCCTTGTGATGCCGGTGATGTTAAGATATTCGCCACTGTCATACTTCCTGGCTGTAAATAGAAAATAGAGGCAAAGTACTTACACTGTGTCGACAAAGAATACACAACATACAAACACTGCAAACTGCGCGCGCGCACACACACACACACACACACACACACACACACACACACACACACACACACACACACACACACACACACACACACACACACACACACACACACACACACACACACACACACACACACCTCCAAACTTTCTGTAACATATGGGTAGTGTGTGGAAAGCCTTCATTTGGAATAAATAGCTTTCAAGTTTAAGCCTGAGTAGAAGATGCAATGCGATTAGGTATTGTACTGAACTCCTAATTAAAATAGCAGAGGATTAGCAGTGCATCGATCCATTCATATTGATATGGTGGCAGGAAATGAAATAATGGTGTATTCCCAGTCATCCACTCATCATTTGCTCAACTCCACACAATGCAGTTAGAGCTACTTCCTGGAAGACAGACAGACTGGATGGCTCAATGCACTTGTCAGTGCTTTATAGTTAGCCAGCAGTGCCAAAGGCAGGAGCAGAAAAGCACCACGACTGGCACATTAGCTGGAGGGAGTGCAAGTCCACACAACCATGTCCACTCCAATCAGCAAGAAACGTTGAAATACTACAGTGCAGTGCAAAATACTGTACACAAATATTGAAACTGAAAAATATGATAATTGGAAAGAAGCAATAATGAGATACAGTATGGAGTCCATAGTTCAGAGAGGATAATCAGGCCGAAATATATAAGTAAAGTAATTTTAAGTAAGGTCTTGGCAATGACAGACAATAATTGATGGAATGGTGGATGGAGAGAGAGAGAGAGAGAGAGATAAGATAGGTGAAGTTGAGACTACAAATAAAGATTTTATTATAATAAATGTTTATAGGATCCCAGCAGACAGCACTGTGTATGTGTATTAAGGAGACCAGAATTAATTTTGCAACCGAGTGATGCTCAGTGTGAAAATCTATTTATATACTACTTTTCAGGTTGGTAATGGTGACTTGGGATGGAAGATGTGTGGAGACATGGGGGAGCAAACTGAGTTCACAATCAAGCAAAACTTGTGAAACAACATACTGTTCAGAAAGCAGCTGAGACCCGACACTGACTCAGCAATATCTCATAAAAGAATAGCCAGACTCAAGACAATCCATGCTTCAGGAGTGAAAATGCTGCTATTCTCCCCTGAAAGTGAGCTGAATACTTATGTACCGCCGCTTTCTTATTCTGCAACCATGGTAGCTTTTTTATCTGCTAGCTACTATGTCATAAAACTTGAAACTGAAGGCATTGTTGATAATGAGCTTTCCTGTCTCTTGTCACACAACAATGGAGTCCAAGAGTCTTGGCAAAGATATTGGTGGCTACACAAACAACAGCAAAAAAAGAAAAATGTTGATCCATAAACAAGCACCGGATGTCTCTGAAAAACAGAACCGTTAATATGCCAAGAGCGCACAGGGACGGAAAAATAACACAAAGAGCTCTATTTTGGTGGCGGTGCATAGCTCATAACTGGGCTTTCCACCAGTAAAGACGCTTTTCTTTTTTTTTTTTAAAGGATTTTTAAAACTTAATCCCACTGATTGGGGTGTGGGTGCATCACAGGACAAGTCAGTATAGCAATCAAAGCGTGCAGTGCAAGCTTGGCGTAAAAAGATAGGAGGGATTATGCGGACCAGGTTAACATGGTGCAATTCCCCATCATCCTCTACCTTGTATCTATGACTTTACCTGTGTTATGTATACGTAAACAGCCATAACTATGCTTATTGTGCATAATATACTGGGGTATTTTAACAGGCATCCACTCTCAAGTGTTATACTTGACTGTACTTAATGGGCAGTTTTTTTTAGCACTAAATCTAATCCAAAATAAATTAATACATCCCAATTAAATTCAGCTTAAACAGTTTGGTTGATGTGTGAATGGTTCTTCTTGTAGTCAGTGCCTGCATGGTAGCCCTGCAGACACATTCGGCCTCAGTAATATACATACATACATACATACATACATACATACATACATATATACATATATATATATATACCTATTTACAGAATTTAAAGACATGCAGAGGGACTGGATATTATCGGTTTCACTGAATAAGTAGGTCTCCTGCTATGCTAGGCTACAGCCTTAGCCAGCACTTCTATGCTTGATAAAATACTCCTAAATTACTAAATTATTATTAAATTACTGCGCAAAAGAATTGTTTTTGAATCAGAATGGATGGGAAAGCATGTGTTTATTTTACCGGCCAGCTGTCTTTCTTACAACAGAGCAGCTTAAAAAATAATACTGTTAAAACACAACATAATCTCATTTTCATTTGTGTTTGTGAAAAGGAAATCTCTTTTGGTTAAGTTATGCTCTGGAATTGAAGAGACACAGTATTGTTTGATTCAAATGAAATTGTTTTATTTATCATCTATTATGTAACTGGAATAAACCTAATTTCAGCAAAGAGCGCTGTCCACATTATGACCTACTGTATTAAAAAGCCTTGAGAATGGCACAGAGCGAGTGGCATCGGTTTGCTCTCCATATGGTATTGATAAGTAATGCAGTTTTCAGTGAGATTTAAATTGGCCTCATATTTTTTATCTCCACAGTAGATATCTGGACCAACATCCTCAGTATCAACATACTCGCACATTATGATGTAGGCAGATGGGCGTAAAGTTCAGATTACATCTGGTTGAGGCAAATCATTTCGGGGCAAATCAAGCATCATTTTAGTCATGACTGATACCAAGCATGCTACAATAAACCTACTGATTCCCTTAAATATCCAACTGTTTCAAAGCTGTGATGTCCTCACAAAATTACCACAATGTATTTGCCACGTTACTGTACTGATTATGCCCCTCTGATTCATAGAGAGAAAGCAGGAGGTGTTCATGCACAGATGTACAGTAGCTGGTGAGTGTGTCAGAGGGACACACACGATCACTGTAGATGACAAAGCAAAAATTTAAATATATTCATTTTAATGAATGTCTAAATATTGCAAACACAGCGTTTATGGATTTCTGTGAACCATTAGTGGTTCCACTCTGTCTAGCTTGTTTACTGCACACAAGAATCAATGCTACAAATCACAGAACCTACACAGCACGGTTATGTCTGTTGCTTTTATTGTGAAGCACTTTGTGACGTCAGCTCCAGACAGATGCTATATAAATTAACTTAATTTGCCCAGTTAGGGATTATAAAAGAAGTACAGACTTTATGTCTCAGTGCCATGTGTATACCCCCCCCTCTCCTCCCCTCCCCTTCTCACAACAAGTAGTTAACATGGCTGACCTATATGCTGCCATTAGAGCACAGCTCCAGTGTATTTTACTGTAATGGGGGAATTATAATACGGAGGATCTGGAAATCCACTGTGTGCACTTGTGTCTTTTACTAGGGCAATGAAATCAAAAGCAGTGACCCATTAGGCCAAGTAGGCCTGATGCTTCCAATGGAATTTATGCCTGAATCAAATGCAGGGGTTCCAACAGGGAAGCACAGAAACCTTTTTGTGTACAAAACAATAAACGTTGAATAGAAATGAAACTCATGGATGAAATACACGAGTCATGTTCTCTGAGATGGTGGTGAGGTGAGGCATGGTACAATCAGCAGGATGAGAACAGAGAACAGAGACAGGCTTTTCTCCCTTCTGTCTAACAGTGTTGCACAGCCCCTCAGTCCACAAATATTTTCATTGGCAACAGGAGCTTGGATGCGATTGACGATTAACGATTTTGAAAAGGCAACAATATTATTTCTTAGCATTCTATTTTGCACTCAGTTTGACCTGAAATCGGGGCGGTGATTCCACCTGCTCAGGAGAAACGTAAGAGCAATTTCCGTGGCTTCCGTTGACGGAAGACCTGTGCAAAATCCCAAACTCCTCTCATGTTGAGAGCGGTTATTGGATTTTGATTTGAAGACTTAACTTTGGCATAAATGTTATATATAGTTAACATATACAAACATTTGATTACAAATTGTAACGCAATTAAGAGAGCGTATGCACTGGGTCGTTCTTACCAATAATGTCATCCACACCAGATTGTAGGATTTCTAAGGCCCTCTCCTTTCAGTTCATCAAATATCTCAAGACATCAGACAATGTTTCTCGTGTAAGGCAGCGTGGATATGTGGATGAAGTAATTACATTTTGTAGTTAAATCTTCTGGCATAGCTTCTGAAATCTGAACTTTTATCTTAAATGGCAACCACACCGGAAAGGCTAATCTTGCCAGCAGAACACAATTTCACTCTCCAGGACATATCGGTTTCACCCAATTCAATTTGGTCTGAAGTTGTTTGTTGAAGGCAGTCGGTCGGATGCCGCCCCGCCTGATGTCCAGTTGTATGGCACCAGAGAGCAGACAGTCTTTTTCCTTCCTGTACTTTAAGCCTTTTTGTCCAAGGAATCATGCCATTTTGAATAATGTCTGAGACCTAATTACTATAATTATTCATTTAATTTAGTTAAAATTGATTTTTGGTTTTGTGGCAACAAGACATGCACTAAGATAAGAATGCCAACAAAGGCCAAGTATCAATAGAGTTCGCAGGAATGAGTCCTACAAACCGGCAATGAGTTAGCATTTCTGCATTCGTCTCAAAGTCAATGGGTTTTTTTTCAATGTTTTTTTTTTTTGGACGTTAGATATACAATCCCTCAGTCTCTTAAATTTTGAAGCTTTTTTAGTAACATTACATTTTTGACTCTTAACTTGTGTTTGCAACACAGCATATTTTCAATGATAGTCAAAAATCGAATGGCCTACATAAATATGTCATCCCTGCAGGACTCTATTGAGGAGTTCTCCAACAAGTGTAGCTTTCATAAAAAGAGAATGGGTACTAAATGGGTCACCGAAGCGTGGTTGACCCTCTGATGTAAAACAGCATATATGGCTGACTATTTGGTGCCTTCAGCTAACTCACATAAAATTGAGAATCCAGCATTTGATTCAATATAAATACTTCTGACAAAGTGAGTTCTGTATCACTGAACATTTAGGATGCAGAGCAGGTAAAAGATAAACTGAAGACTTGGGCAAAGAGAATGGGGATGATTCACAGTAGGAATGAAGTCTATATCCAGTTGAAACAGCAGGACAATTTAACTGTCTTTGCCTTAAAGGTGGAGTCAACGATTCTGGAGAAATGGGAAGAAGAATTGCATTGGATTAGAATCGCCGACTGCACATTTAATCATGGTAATTGACAACATGGATTCAAATCATACAAATGTTAAGATACCCTTTTCACATTTTCACTTTTCATAAGCAGGTGAAGCACAGAGATAACTAATTGAATCAATGATGGCTCCATTCTTTTGAGGTGTCCCGGTAAGCCTGCGCGCACACACACACACACACACACACACACACACACACACACACACACACACACACACACACACACACACACACACACACACACACACACACACACACACACACACACACAATACCTGTGCCTTAAAATTGTCATGCAGCCATTATTAATGTTATCAAAATGTCTGCTTGCAAAATTCATAGACTATAAATGCAACTCTCAATGTAACTGGCACAGCCATGTGGAACAGGTGTGAGTAATAATGACTCCCACATTCAACAGTCCCCTTTGGTGATATCCACAGGAGGCATGTATGCTTCCAATTAAACTGATGGAGCTCAATATTACAGCTTGCTAGTGCTCACAAACATGAAGAGAATTGTGGAGCGCTGAGCTGATGATTCAGCGTGAAAAAACCTTCCAATGACATCTTTGAGATGGCCAAAGAATAGTCAAGCCTTCAAGATGAGTGAAAACAAATGAAGTATGCTGGGCGATATAATATCACCATGATTGTATATATTTTGCCAAAACCACAGAGATCAAAGATTTTAATTGTGCTCTTACAGCCCACAGCCATTGTTTATCCAACATTGATGCGCTCTGCTTTTCTTCTGCAGAAGTGTGTTTCTGTACTCCAACGCTAATGAATGAAAGCTTCAAATAAAACTAATAATCCAACCACAAGTTTGCTGGTAACCACTACTTGAAGGCAACACCTTTGTACATGTAACATGCACCCAGAACTGCTAGATATCTCCGCCAGTCGTATCCCTGGGAGAGGTTATGAGTTTGTTTGTGTGTGTGTGTGTGTGTGTGTGTGTGTGTGTGTGTGTGTGTGTGTGTGTGTGTGTGTGTGACCGAGATAGTGTGCACTTGCTGAGTTCCTCTTGGCCGCTGTTCTAAGACTGACTTTGATCGTGCTTCTTGGACGGTGGGTTTGGCTAACCGCTAACCGCTAACAGCTGAGAGAGCTACCAGTGCACACGCTGTTGTACCTCGCACCACTCAGCTGCTGCTGAGCAGCAAAACAGCTCGGTGATTTGGCACAAATGTAGCAGGTGAATTATACGACCACTTTGAGCTCACTGCTTGTACAACGTTACATTGCCGCTTGCTTTTGAGTTTGAATGAAGTCTGTTGTATTCATAAATCACGCAATACAACAGTGGATGTTGAAGACCCACCGGGTGGAGATTTGCACTCTACTGAGAGCACCTTTCTAGTGTACAGCTGAAATCATGCTGTAAATGTCTTCTCTAATGATAGTTCCAACAGCCTATGGTCCCACTGGTGAGTGCAGTAAGGTTGAAGAGGTAAGTGATTAACTATAATAACCATTACCATCTTTTGTCCTCCCACTAAGAATTATTTATTATCACTGGAGAAATAATGGAGATATGGCTTACTCCCTGTTTCTATGTCTTTGCTGTAAAATACATTTTCATACCACGGACAAATACTGTTTCTAAGCTGTAATAAAGACATTCAAAATATGGTCCCTGTTGCGCAAGTTATGATTTAATACATTTTGTGGGATAAGAATAAAAAAAGTTTTGACAAAAACCCAGAATGGAAGCCAAATAAATTGACAATATTGCAGTGTTTAGGCTGAGGAAACGCTGAATGTGAGTTTAAATGTGTACCAATGTGGCGCTAGAGAGATTGTTGTATTGCTCCCAACATATATGGGCATTTTGTTGACTGATTTATATCAGTGTTACAATTCTTATATTAAAAACATTAATGTATTTTGTTAATTTATTTGATTTATGACAGTTAAAATATTATGAAATGCCAACCATTGTAAAAGTGCAGCAAAACTATAGGATATTATTTTGTACCCATATCATCCACATCTAAACTTAAGTATTACGTGTGGTTTATGACAATTAATGCAAGATGTATTGTGTTGCAAGTGTTATACCGTAACATGTATCATGTATCTAATGAATTACTTATTTCTTAAGCAGGTATGGTCTATGGACTCCTGTTTGAACAAATACAAAAATACATATAATTCCGAAACAAATGGACCCATTTCCATTTGTAAAAGTCTAATTAGACTGCAGTCTTTCTTGATAAATGAAAACCAATATATTTAGTTGCATCATCCTACCCAGGCTGCAAATGGTATTCCTATCGATTACAGCCCAGAGGGGGCTTCGTAAAGGTCATAGAAGCCATTAAACAAGAATCGCCTACTTGATAGAGGCCTATAATTTGAAGAACATTATATGTTGAGTTCTCAACCTTGAAAAACAACAGACAAAGCATTATGCAAAACTATGAAGAATAATAAATGGAAGAAAATCCACTGTTGATGTAAGTAACGTTAAACCACCAACTGACTTAACATGAGTTTAGTGTGAGTACATGCTGAGATATTTGAGACTTACAAAGGACCTTCTCACCTGAGAGAGATGTCACTCCAAGCAAATTAAAGAAATCATAGCGAGGTTAATTTCACATTCAGCGCCAATGCTTGCTAAGTCCCGTTGCAGTAAGCAATTTCCCACATTGTGTAGGGGAGCTGTGAGTACACTTCCTTCAGGGCTGCAATACGCAGATAGGGCAGGCATCGCTGAAGAATCCATTATAGCATAGAGCAGCATTTTCTACATCAATTTATCCTTTTAACTCCTGAAAATGGAGAACAACCCACACTGCTACATTGTGTGCCGCTGCCTTCTGGCCCCAACTCAAGGTGTGGGCAAGAACTAGGGGTAGAATCGCACGATGTGCTGGGCCTGCATGGAAAACATGCTGTTAGTCTGCCTTGATACATACTGTAACCCCTGCTCTGCTCCCTGGCTGTCAATCTGAGGCCACTAAAATCCAGAGAGTGGAAAGGAGCCCCAAGTCATGTCTGATTGCATGTGTGCATTCACCTCAGCGACCCGTACCATTTCCTCACCGTTACTTTCTTTGCCGACATATTTAGCCAAATGCAGTGTAGGCAGGGAAACACAATTTCAGGGACTGGATTTTGAGATTGAGGTTGAGAGATCTATGTGACTGTGTGTTTAGAAAAATAGCTTAGACGAGGCAGAGGGCAGCATTCGTCATAGAGCAAATAAACACACCGAGTAAAACTCTTAATTTGTGTGAATATGTTTGAATATTTTAGTGCATTAGAATTGATGGATAAATCAATATGTTGATTGCAGTAAGAATACAGCATTAATTGAATTAGTTTACTTAAAAACTCTGGCATATTTCCTAAATAAGTGGTTGATCATGAAAGATGTAGCTAATAATAACTAAACACAATAGATACATACTGGTAGCTGAATCCCTCAGAGGACATAAGTTACAAATAAGAAACACGTTTTACTTTACTATTAAATTGGAACAAACTGTAGTGTGTAAGTGACCAAAAGTTAACTCCATAGCACAGCTCAGCTGTGCTTATTATTTAATTAACTGCCTTGGCCGCCACAGTGTGTGGAATTGAATCAATCTGTGGAGCTTGGCCGGTGCATGAATACTTAACACACTCATTCTGAATACATAGAAGGTTAAATATAGTTTCAGATTCATATTGCAGAGGCTTTTACAAGATTGAAAAATTGCAATATATATATATATATATATATATGTATGTGTGTGTGTGTATATATATGTATATATGTATATGTATATATGGTATAGGGATATAATTGAGGAGTCAAATAAATCACCCCAATCAATCATAGAGTCAAAACAAATTACAAAACAATTATTAACCTCCAACAACGCACTTCTCTATCCGAGGGAAGGAAGCACTATGTAGAGAACTAAGGCAGACTGTTCATACTATGATGAGTTTAAATACAAACATGTTATTTATAGATATATCAGAATCATGTTTTCACTCGTTTGTGGTCAATTTTAAAACGATAATGCAGAAATGATGCAGAGCAAAGCAAACAACTTTGGTGTTTGTTCCTTGACTTGTGGCCTGTCAGCCTAACAATGTAACATTTTGAGTTATTTTTAAATAACCCTGTGTTAAGTGGACAACCTGCTTTACCTGCTGAGCCACTGTCGCCCAGATTAATCACTAATGACAATAATCAGTCGCAGCTCTGAAGTCCTGTGACGTCAAAGGGTCTTACAATCAAAAATAGTTAATGTATCAAAAGGTGCTGGATACGAGATTCGGAGCATATCTATTGCCTCCACACTGCTCTCAACATGGGAGTGAAAACATCGCTGACAGTACAAAGAACTGCAAAAGTGCTGATAAAACTCACAGTGTTGACCTGAGGGGGAACCGGAGGGTGGGTGCTACACTCCTGCAAAGACAGCGATGGCCGTTACGGCTGTGAGCGCTGTTAGAGGGCAGTGTAGAGCGGCGGCTGTGAGCTAGCCGGTGGGGCACACGCCGCGCACGGACACGCGCTAAAAGCACACGTGGCCGTCATGGCTACGAAAACAGAGAAAGGAGAAGCTCGCATTACCTCATACACAGAGGGGAGCGATTTTATTCTTTGCTTAGTTAGACATTAATCCACTATATTTATTTGACATAGCAAATGTTTATTTGCTGCTATATTTATGCTCTGAATATCAAATTAGAACTTTAATTTAACAGTTTCCTTCAAAAGGGGGGTGGGTGTTAAGAGGTTTTTTTTTCTCATTGTTTTTTAAGTCGCTGCCTGGAAGTTATGGCTGCCAGCTGCCATTAAATATGTGCAGGGTGGCAGTAATGCAATATCACATTTTAGATAAAAAAAAAAAAATCATGTTACTAACACTCCATTAAAGCATGTGCCCATTGAGCCCCTCTTTAGTTCGCTAAACTCAGCTCAACAGCTGAATGGGGAAGTGTTACACAGGGCTCCTGCTGTTGATATCTGAAATTTAAAATTCAGCGCCTAACTCTTTATCTTTCACCTCCCATCGTGTTTAAAGCATGCTCAAGTGTCAGCCCTTGAACTGCGCGTCAGTTCATTGCAAACTATGAGAAAAGGAATCCAGTGCTGAATGAAAGATTCCTAGTGAACAGACCGGCAGAAAGTTGCTTAGCATCTCATAAAGAGCTGCCAAATTCCAGAGCGACATTGGAGACACAACTAAAGGTATGTACAGTAGTAGTGATATAAAGTCAAGCTTGAATAATTCATTGTACCGTTCACATTGAAACAGACTGAGCTGCCGTATTTATGCACTTGCCACTTAGTTCAGGACCAAGCAAGTTCTGTTGGATCCGGCTTTGAGTCGGCTACTGTACACATACTGCAGTTACATGTCAGTTGAAAGGATGCTGCTATCGGTTTCCTGGGGGGATATTTTGGGGAAAATGTGTCTTATGCACTTAAATGAAAAGGCAAAAAAAAAAAAAAAAAAACATACAGTATGTAGAGGCTTTGGGGTCCTTCACACATAGCATGCCTTATGTGAGAAATCAAAAATATGATGAGGACCTTGATGATGTATTCTCTCCACACTGTCAAAAGCAAGAGGAAGCTTTGTGCTCAGAGATTGAGAAAAACTGATTATGTTATGCACCAGTGTTTCAGCTTTTATTAAAAGTTTAAAAATAGCTACTGATATTATGGTTAAACAAACCTCAAGAAACGTTTAACTTTCCTTTGATTGGAATACAACTCTACCTGCTTTTCCTCCTGTAATAGAAAATAGTTTGGATACTGATTCGGTTTCCGTTAGTGAAGGTTAGAGCCTAGTTGAGATGTTTATCATTAGAGAGTAGGTTAGATTCAATTTCACTTAAACGGAGTTAAATCTCGAGACAATCTCTAGATGTTTCTGTTAAGTGATTGGGAGCCGAAGGGGACATCCTTTTCTAGAAAGTATTTATATACTATTTATATATACTTTGTTGTTTACTTGTTTTTACATTTACGTTTTTATATATTTACATTAAATAGCTAGATATATTAGTTTTTTTATGTTTTTATTTGTATTTTTTGATTGATTTGAGGTATCCAGAATCCATTGTATATATTAAGTTGCCATGAATTGATCTTCATAGCTCATAGATAGTAACCGGTATGTTCAAGGTGAATGCATTATCAATTATCTATGTTTTGACCAGTTTTCAGTTGTAAAATCAACACTTATAGACATTTAAGGACTTTAAAGTTACATCTTGCATTTCCATAATATGTTCTAAGCTATTGTGATCAAGTTATGTCGCCTACTCAGAGGAGTGCATTAATCAAAGTAACTGAACCATTGGTATCCAGTTAGTTAGGATGTTAATCTGCTGGAGATATCTTATTGTTATAGAGTTTCTTTTTTTTTCCTTTCTCTACCTTAGAAGTGAGCTAATTAATAATTAAGGAATGGATTGTTTTGCTATTTGATACATTCAAATAGCAAAACAATTTTGCTGTTTCACCCCTCCCCCCACCTGTCATTTAGAGGTTTCTCCCTTCTCGCATTGTCTAAGGAGTGTCGTCGGTCACGGCAGGTCTCTAACCTATTTCTGGCCAGATTGAAGTGGGACCCTTCGACATCTGTCAGAGATCTCACCCACTGGGTAAGTCTCTTTTCTTTAAGCAGCCTCCTGTTAGGCGGCGTGGGACAGTGCTCATTGGTGCATTTTTTTTGTTTGAGTGAGATTGATTGCATGATCAAAAAGGGAGGATCTGTGTGACTTTATCAAATATGATGAAATGTAGGATTTGTTCGTTTGGTATTTTGAGAGGCCTCGGAGTCCTTTACACGCCTTATAATAATACATTTTATTTGTATATTGCTTTAAAAAAAGGTACTCAAAGGCACTTTACATGGTAAAAACAGAAACAATAAAAGTAATAACAATATAACAAGAGAGATGACATTATAACAGTAAGAAACAAAACAAAACATACATAACTAACATCACAGGTGAAAATCAGATTTAAATATATGAGTTTTGAGTGCAGTTTTGAGAGTGGCGAGTGATGGAGAATGTCTGAGGTGCTGGGGGAGAGCGTTCCAGAGGGAGGGGGCAGCAATGAAGAAGGCCCTGTCCCCCTCAGGTCCGATGCCTGGACAGAGGGGGGGTAAGGAGGTTGGCGTCGGCGGATCTCAGGTTTGCGGGTGGGAGCGTGTCGGTGCATGAGGTCAGAAAGGTATGAAGGGGCTACGTTGTGAAGGGCTTTGTATGTGATGAGGAGAATCTTCAACTGTATTCTTTGCTGTGTGGGGAGCCAGTGAGGTTTAGAAGGTCTGGGGTCATGTGATCTCTGGAGCGGGAGTGGGAGAGCAGACGGGCAGCTGAGTTCTGGATGTGTTGTAGTTTGTTGATGATTTTGGTGGATGTGCTGTACAGGATTGAGAAAGTTGAAAGGACGCATGGCCGACTTGGCTATGAAAACAGAGAAAGGAGAAGCTCGCATTACCTCGAGAGGTCGAGAGGTGCGGAAGGCGTTGATGGGTGTTTCAGCGGCTCAAGAGGAGAGGGAGTGGCGAAGATGGCCGATGTTTTCAAGATGAAAGAAGGCGGATTTGGTAATGCGATTGATGTGGCGTTCGAAGAAGAGGGTTCGATCGAAGATGACGGTCATCGGAGGAGAGGAGGAGGTCGTTGGTGACTTTGATTAGGGCGGTTTCTGTGCTATGTGAGGAGGCTCTTGGTGATGATGTTTCCAAATCCTATGGTGAACTGTCTGGACCAAGCATTTAAACATAGCTTTGTCTCCTCCAACATGGCGTGATTACACTTGATTCTGTATGATGTGGGACATACTGTATAATGCTGAGTGAATGGAATTCTACTTGAAGTTTTATGCTATGACTGTGTCCATGCATACGAGCTGTACCAAGATCTTCTCCAACATTAGATTTGTGTCGTAGTAAACTTATATATTCATGTAAGGAAAGCTGAGGCTCATCGAGTTATTCTTAATTCATCTCAGTGAAGATTGACCTAAAGTACAAGTTTTCCAGATCAGAAAGTGAGAGAGAAAAACATGCCTCAGTTGAGTCCCCATCACAGGAAACAATCAAATACGTATTCTGGTATACCAGTCAGCCTTTTCAAAGGTCACACTTCTATCCCATGGATTTAAATCTCAATTGAAAAAGCTTATCAGAGCATTTTGCCCAGCCATCCAGCCAACCAAACTGAAACAGACTTTGTTAAATGCTGTTTCACCTTCCCCCCCCCCACCCCCCCCACCCCCCCCCACCCCCTCCCACCTCCCTATGACCTAAAGACTGGTGAGGAACCACAGCACAGTGTGCAAGCAATACCCTATAAGGCTGACATGTCACACAAGCTATTGTGAGCTTTAGGCGCAAAGTAAGAAGTGATGTGAAGAGCTAAATAAATTTATGATGACAAGAGTTGCTTCTGGGAGTATACTCCCTCTAATGGTATCTCCCCTTTAAGTTCAGCTTTTGTTGAACCATACAAGTAGTTTGAGAACATCATAAATCCTGGTGTCGAAGCTGCAGGTTCCAAAATGATCACATTGACACACAAAAACTGTGGCAGCTTCCCATTCATTATTTTCAACTGGGGACTGCTGCAGCACTGGAACAGTCGGGGGTAGATTCCTTGCTCGAGGGCACATCAACCACAGTTAATAAGGGTAGTGAGAGCATGAAACATTCACTTTGCACATTCAGATTTCACCAGCTGATAAGGGGACTCTAGCGGGCTTTCCAGTCATGAGCGACCTTATCACGCAGCAATCACCCCAAACTCCTCAGGACTTCACTGCCAAGCACAATATTTACATGGGTAATTAAACTGTTCCACAAAACAGCAATGCTTCTTTAAGCTAACTGAGCTCCAGACATATGCTGACACCGTTTCTTCTCCTAGTAGCATGTCTACAAAGATGGTCTGTGTGCTACAAGTACTTGCTTTAGTTTGCATCTCTCCGACTGAAGACTATTCATTGACTTTATATGTGCACATACTGAGCCAAATTATTGTCTCAATAAACAGTTTATGGCCACACTTCACTGGATGCACAGAGTTTATTCTTAGTTGGCAGTTTGCTGGTTGGCAGGAAGGGGAGAGAAGGAAAAAATGCAAACACAAAACAGTCGGAGAGGGAATAGGAACTTGACAGTCAGTCAGGGCAATTTATCATCCTGTCAAACTTCACTGACTGCTGCAGCAGAGCTATCCACGGAGCAAAAAAATCCCACCTCCACCCCAAAAAGGCTGACTGTTGAAGAGAGCAAGGCTGGCAAACAAAACCTGTCATGTAGACGTATTTGTCATTTTACAGCCATTTCACCTGCTTGGCCTCATGTCAATGAAAGCAATTGCTCCTACCAAATATAAATAGCCCAACTCATGTGCTGGAGGTGTAATGATACCATCAGGTGCGAATACGATTCATGAAACAAAAATCATGGTTTCGATATAAACTCACAAGACAAAACGTTTGACTAAAGATACACTATGAAATTTGGAAATGTGTTATCCTATTCTTGATACTAAAGTTTGTCTCATAGATTGTGTTGAAAAAGCATCTATACTATTTTAAATGAATTTCTAAATCACCTTTTTACAAGTAGATCCTTCTATAGATCCACTGAGAGAGCTCAACACGCTGCAATACAGCACAGTCAAATAGACAAAACAAGCAAATGAAAGAAAACAAAAACATCTTTACCCCTTTGACAACACATAGGCAGCATTTGGTATAATAAAAATGTCTGCAAATAAATATAAAAACACAAAGGGTCTATAATAACTTCCTTGGGAATTTCCATGGTGTTCAACTTAAAGTATTTGTGTATTTGCTCTATTAGCAGCAACTTTCTTTATGATGTGTGAATTGCAGAAATTGTCAAAGTTTCACTTTAAGTTAATATCCATTTATTGAAGAAAATAGTCTTCAAACTTTAGTTGGACACAAACTTCATTTTCCAAACCAAATGTGGTAATGACTGTTCTTGCATCGAGACATCATTATCGTAGTTATATATGTTTTTCCCCTAAAACTCTCCATCTGTAAAAAACTAAAAAAAGTTTAGTTCGATTTCTCGAGAAGACCGGTGTTATGACTATTTACTGCCCGTTGGCATTTTTCCAATCCTGAAAAGCAACTTGCATTCTTTTCTTTGTGTTAATGGTCGTCTAAGTACTTCAGTTGGTGGTTGCCTGTCTGCTTTTATTGAATGGGACATTCATAACTGACATGCATATTTCCATATGCTTTGACTGCCCATTCAGGTTGCCTGCGCACTGGCTGGTGCAGACTGTTCTGCATATCCAACAGATTTAATTGAATTCCATCGATAGGTAATTAGCCTATTACAACCTTTCAGTTGTACCACGTCCTTTGGACAAATGGCCCTTACTACAATAACCGACTCAAAGATCCCATGGTAAATGGCTTCCTTTCTGATGTGCTGGGAGACAGTCTGTGATTACATTTCGTCCCAGGCCCTTTCATTTGACCAGCATATCATTTCTTCCCCAGCATACTTCAAAGCGTGGACACTTCAAAGTAGTATGAGTGACTGCCACTCGGACTCGGAGGATGGCTCTTTTGATCATCTTCTGAAAACTCCCCTAACGCAATCAGGGTAAGCACACCAGAGAGGAGGATTTGACAGCCATAAGATAAATGCAGTCATCCTCACAGCTATCAGATAAGCACAGCATGCTCTAATCCATTAATATGAAAATGAGGGAGGACTAGAAGTGGCTTGGTGGGGGCTTTGCAGCAACAGTTAAATGCTTTAGAATGAGTTTTCAAAGGGAAGATTCAGTATTCAAGGCACTTAATGGTGGATGTGTGCTCTGACTAGGAGCCACCTAAATAAATTATATTGATAATAAAAAGTCTTTGTCAATGCACCTTAAATGCCAAAGCAAATAGGAGGTTCCCCTGCAGTGATGAGAGCTGCATTTTTTATACTAGAAATACTCAATACACATCAGCATGTTTGATTTTGTGGCAGGATGTGCTCTGGTAACACATACTTCCTTGAGCGAGTAATAAAATCCATTGCTTTTTTATTTGTTAACTATTTGAATAGTGTAATTTAAAAAATGGAAGTGTACAAATATAGAAGTGAGAAGCAGGAATAGTAGGATATTTAAAAATATATATATATTAATACATATAGAACATATGGACACATTTTCCCAGGATAGATATATTGTATCATAAAAAGGGATATCTTTTTAATTTGCTGATTTCATTACTTAAGGTAAAACCCTATAGGGGTCCTTTAGATAAGGTCATACTGGCAGGCAGAAACTAAGCCATTCAGCTAGCTCATAGATGTATTAATACAGAGTACTAAAGGAGTTAATTTAATGTGAAATGATCTTCTGACCATTTCCCATTATGCCAGACACCGGAGTAGTCTACATAGCTCACGAGGTTCATCCTTTTTAAACTTGATTATTTTTAAATCATGACTTCTTTTGAAAAAAATGTTAAATATCTTGTGGTGCAATGATTCAAGAAACTCATGAAATGACTTCGAGAACATAATAAAATAAATTTAAGATCACTGAGCACAAGTTAGTCTATATCATCTTTATGCAAGTGCAACTATGTAAAACATAATTATGTTTGTCCAGTGTTATTTTCTCATGGAGTGAGCCTGAGGCAGAATGTGGTTTGCTAAATCACAACTTAATTTTATGCATTTGTTATTGAAAACATATTCACATGTCTAATACTTTATAAGTGAGTTAACAGGCTCTCGTTTTTTCCTCTCTTGAGTTAAGCAAACAGAATGTTAGATGCCATTCATATTAGATTCAAAGTTATAAGCAGACTACAATTATCATAACAAAACAAACATTCAGGCTCTCTCATGTGGCTCAAAGGTGTACTGCAGATATACATGTTAAATAAAAGACCATGGAAGAAATTCTACAAATGTATTTGCTGAACCTAAATAAATCTGCTGCGACCCACCAGCGGGTCCCGACCCGGTCTTTGGAAATGACTTCCATATCTGACTGAGGTTTGAAATATCAGTAACCTTCACGGGGCGCAGCTGTGCCGTGATGCTGCCACCAGAGCCCCTCTAGGCAATGCTGGTGATTCCACCCCCATCCCTGTGCTGTCTATTGATAACTACACTGTGCTGTTGTTGTTGGGACTATTTCTATGAGCCTCACCCTTCATCCCAAAAGAAGCAAAATCAAATTAAGTTAATTAAAAATGAACAAATAGCCTGCTGATGTAACAAGTAATTTCCTTATCTTACCACTGTATCTCGCCAGGTGTTTGGCGAAGAGTTGAGTCTGTCGGTTGGTGGGTGGAAACTATTTCATAACTGGTTCAAAGAAAGACAATTAATTGTCCATTGCATCTGTCCTTAAATACAACATCATTGCAGGATCTTAATATATTCTCCTGACTCCCTGTCTCCATGATACTGTATGTCTACTTGAATATATTACACGTCTAGCCATTCCCCCTCCCTCCTTGTGCCATAAATCTATCCAACCTCTTCAATATCTTGCTTCATCCCTTCCCCCTTCCATCTCTTCATCTGCAACATAACTACCAGTCCTCTCTCATCCTCAGTCAACCACCTATTGATCCTGTCCATGCCTCCTTGTTTCCTCTCTCAATTCATCCATCCACCCATTCATTAGCATCGGTATGTGAGAGGTGAAGTGAACTTACCTAATGGGGTTATGTGTCTCCAGGAAATGCTTGGCTCTGGTTTCCCACTGGCTGTACAGATGAGCGACACATTGCTGCCCTCGTTTACCGTGATGTCAGAGGAAATGTCATATATCTTGGGAGGAACTAGGAAAAAAGAAAAGAATACAGACACAAAATCAGCATTTCAAATTCGCAACCCCTGGCTCGTTCACCAACGTCGTCTATATGTAATATTACAGTTGATAGTAAGGTGTGGTAGATATCTTATCCGGTGAGAACTGGCCTGTGTTTCAGTTCTGAGCAAGGAGATACATTACATGCTATACTTAAATGACCCCTGACGTTGGGTAACATCACACCAGGCACCTTATATTCAGACTCCATGATTCAGTTTGACATTGCCATCTTGTAAAATATCCTCTGTTGGGGTCTTTTAACCCTCATTCTACCGACTGAGGTCCCTGGGGACCCTAAGAATAAAGTACTGTAAGGAACAACCATCATAGCAAAATGTTAACTTAGTTCTTCCCAAAGCATTACACGTCATGTAATGTAATTCCATCTGAAGAAATAAACGGTAGTTAATTTGCATATTAATAACATTAATTGCATGGGTATTGTGAAGTATCTGTGTCTGCTGTCTATGCCTCCTTCAAAATGACCCCTCTGATAGTGTGTGATATACTTTAACTCAGGACCAATGGGAATTATTTTGTCTGTCTATTCATTTTTACCCATGAGCATTGCATAGGCTAAAATTGTGTGCTGTTGACTAAGGTCACAATACATTGGTATTTAAAATGATTATTTAAAAAGCAAAAATTAAAAACACAAATAGAAAACAATGACATGAAGTCATTACGAACAAGTTGAATGACATACGGTCATGACAAATTGGAATGATAGAATAAAGCAACTGTGAAATTTAAGACCTATGAGAAACACACCCATGATTAATCAAGAGACTAGATACAGCTAGATTTAAATTGGGCCCTCTATTGGTTGCTAACATGTCAGCTAACACAGCTTGATAGCAAATGTCAGCGAGGCAGTAAAGCTGGGCTTGTGTTCAGCAGTCGGTGTCTGCTCACTGGGCATGATAAACTCTCCTTTCTTTGAAAACAATGAGTTCGTCATAGGCATGATTAATTTGTGTTTATAGTTAGACATGTATATATATCAGCAGTGATTAAGGTGTTGACCGTAACTGTGTTTAATATTTCGTGACAGCGCTTGGCAGTCAGTTAGTTCCGCCCACAAAGGCTTCGATTGGGTCAGTCATTTCTCAAACCGCTATTCACAAGAACGAAACCAGAGCGGTTTGAATCACTCAACAAAAAAACGTGGGCAATGATTCATAGGTCTGGTACCAGGCTTCACTTTAGGCGCTGTGGAAGCTGAGCATCATAAATCCATAAAGTCCTTTAAAAGCATATTTCCGAGAAAGAAAAGTGAAGTTCTTTTCTACTGAGGGCAGCTCATCATCGGTCCCTACTGGACATCACTTACAATCATAATTGACACTTTCTGAGCACTTAAATCCTCTTGAAGCTTTCATGTTAAAAGCTTCGGTATTTAGGCTGCTCCAAACACACGCAGACACACATGCAGCCACCCACAAAGGCATTTAAACGCATTTAACTGAGCACACATACAGGCACATGGGTGTACGTGCACATGCATACGGGCTTATCAGACACCATTTTAATCTGCAAGATTTGAATCTCTGAGGGAGCGCTTCTGCAGTGGACTGTGCCATACAGTAATGGCTTCTCTGTCGTCTGGGGCTTCCAACTATTCTACACTCTTATCCCTCCTGATGCTTGCTAAAAAAACTGACAAAGGAAAAGTTGATTCAACAATTTCCAAAGTTCCTCTTAAGACCCACCAACACTTTTTCCGAGTCACGTGTTCTCTTTTGTCTGTCCAGTTTCGATGCAGACACCCTCCTCTTCACTCTATTATGAGCGACAATACAGAGGATGTGGCTCAGAACATACAGCATGAATGATGACAATGTCCACAATATGCTTTTTACTGATTTAGATTTACTTTACTGTTCTTGTCTTCCCCCCCCTAAAATATTGTACAATGGCCTTAAAATCAAATAAATAAAGTAGACTGAAAATACTTATTTGTGGTCTGGACCCACTACGGCACCACTACTCATTAACAAAGCCCATAAACACTGTCCCATATCCTGAATGCAATGACTACATTAGCACTACTTGTATGAAGAACAAATAGCCTCCACTTAAATAAAGGATGGTGCATCATTAAAAGCATCAACATTCATATAACTGGAACCTTTATGGCGCAAGGAAAAAAAAACCAGCTATGATTCACAAATGGTACCAGCCCAGCCTGTTTTGACCCAGCCACACACAGGCGCAGCCCTCAATGACATGAGAGACAATCACTGGCTTCCTGTTTTGCGGGGGAAGAGGCGTCATTTTTGATCAACAGATCTGGATCTAAATGAGATGAAAGTGGCGGACCTTCAGTGGGAGAGCACCGGAGGCGATGTTGAATCTAGGTTATTGCTTGTCAGACTCCTGTGTTTACTTGCTGTAGGACCTCACTGTTGACACATCTCCTCGGTGTCTGATAGCACAAAATTGAAAATGTTGGGGTTGTCTACTGATCTTATCTCTCCCTGGCAGGGACTGAGAGGTTTTCAAAGGTTCAGATGAAGAGCCCTCAGTTTTTCAGCTCAAAGCTACTGTAGCTAAGTTGCTTCACTGTATGACACTGTTTGTTCCAACAGAGAATAACAAAAAGTCATGGAAACAGAATAAAAGATCAATAGAAATCCGTCTAACTTTAGACACATGGGCATGTCTGTGAAGAACAGAACAGTAATTTATTCACCTGACAACAACCCGTGATTTTGTTTCATGTCTTTAAAAACTATTGTAGTTTGAGACCATCAAACAGTTCACACCTATGGCAAACAAAACTGCTTCCACAAGGGAATCCGTGGTTACACTTGCCTTTTCAATGCCACTTTAATCATCCGATCATGGATGATTAACTGTCAAGTCTGTATGCTCCGAGATCGGACCTTGCTTGCATTGGGATCCGATCCGCCAGACCAAAAGTGGCCGACGTGGCTTGGCATGCATTGAGTTTGGTTCTCAGTGAGATGTGGACAGCATGTGGGCAAAATCTAGAAAAATTCAAACATAGGTCTTGCATCAGCTTCCCTCTGGGAAGAGAGGAGGGAAAACTGGGTCTGGAACACAGCTGAGACCTGGTGTCTGAGTTGGTTAAGTTACTACTGATGAAAACCCAAAATATATATTTTTTGCTGCTTCAAAATAAAAGCTTTTCAATAAAAAAATAAAGGGTGTCTTTTATTATGAAGAATTTATAGGAAAACGTGTTTATCAACAAATTAGCAGAGCTACAAGTCTAGTAATACTGCATGGAGGAAGAGGAAGTAGCAACAAATAACAAAGATTAATATGACATGAAATGTGTTCGTCCAACGTTTCACAGCTGCTCCTTTGACCACGTAATGTATCGGATCACTATCCGATCAGGCAGGTCGGGGACTTGCATGTGTCCTAAATCAAAATTTACTGCTTACTGTTACATATGAAGCATTTATTATTATGTGAGGGAAGGTGAATGAGTGACAGAGGGGCTTTGGACACAGATAATGCATAAGCAAAATATGATTCTGCCATCTGTTGTCCCTCATTAAGAAAAAAACAAACATTCTAAACAAGATCTTATATAAGTGAGAGTCTTGTTGCTAGGTTACAGTGCTGAGACATTGCAAGCATTGATATTGAAGGGCCATAATATGGACACTTAATATTGAGGGCCGAAGGGGTTTTCTATTTGGCAAATAGAAATTACTAATTTCTAATTACTAATGAGAAAATCAAGTTACAAAGTGGCTGCAGAAGTGTTCAGTGTATTTCTACCTTTCAGTGTTTTATGAATTATATATATATTCAATTAATTATAATTATTAATATGTTTGTGTGTTTGTGCGTGTCAGTGGCGTGAACAGCATTGTTCCATTCAGTTTACAAACTATCAACAAATGTCAATGTTAAAAGTCAACACATCAGAAAAGACACAGTCTTAACCTTGTATTGAGGACAATGACAGTGACTGGGTTTAAGTTAGCTCTACCTTACTTTACCTGACAGCATTAAATCTGTTTTACACCAGTGTGATGCAGAAAAATGTGCATACAGAATTTGGGCTTGGATGATTTTACTACTTTTTTGAGTTGCATTTCACATCAAAATAGAGAAAATGCACTTGGATTGAATGAAAGAAAACGAGACTACATGTAGCTTCAGCAATGACAATATTCCCTTTAGGATTCTTTAGGCATATATCTAGCAGTTCCTCAGAAAGCAGCATAGTAAATATTTAGACCCAATCAATGTTTCACAGTGTGCTTCAAGTGCATATTTTTGATCGTTATAGTTCAATTATTGGCATATAACATAGTTAAAGTGTTAAACATAATCAGCCTTTGTCCCAGCTTAGCTCATTTGCAGTAAAAAGCCTGCCATGCTGTAATGCTGATCTGACATCTCGGTAAGCTAAGGACCCAAACCCAGAGATGATCGAGTATCAATATGCTCAAAAAACATTGCTAATAATATCTCATTTTGAAAGAGTACTCATATTTTCAAAAACGTTCTTAAAAAATAGTTCCACATTGAGAAAGATATATGTATTCACTTTCTGGTGGAGATTGATCAATACCAGGTGGAAAGAGGTGGCCTGCTCTGTCCACCGGTTACAAAATCTGTCTACCGGCACCTAAATCAATGCGTTGCATCTCAACATACAAAACCCAAGAGTAAAAATGACGAATCACCATTTTACAAGGGGTTATACACTGGACTATTCCTTGGCTCTGAACAGTTGCCAGGCAACCAGCAAATACTCCAGTAAGTTACTGCCTCCAAGCAAGAAATAGTCTGGCACATAACCCCCGTAGAACTAAATAGTTTTATACTTTTTGTACCGATTAAATAAATAAATATAACATGTTAATTGATTTTAACAGGTTCCGGTAGTCAAATTTGTTACTGTCAGACAGGCTAGCTGTTTCCCTGTTTCCAATCTTTGTGGTAAGCTAAGCTAATGGCTACTGGATGTCACTTCATATATTTAATGGACAGATATGGGAGTGATTCATCTTCTCATCTAATTCTCTGCCAAGAAGCAAATAAGTTTACTTTCCAAAATGTCAAACGTTTCTTGAAGAAATGTCCTTAGTCCAGAATTTTCTTCAAATCAGGTTGAGTATTTTACCAAACTGGTGCCCTCCTCGGTTACTGTTTGTGACTAAAAGCGACCTCTTGGTAAGACTAGGTTAGAGGAAGACTGTGGTCATGTCTGAGGAGGAAATTATTCACGTGGATGTAAGTCCCTGCAGCCTTTTAGACGTTGTTGCAGGCATTCTCGCTTGCCTATTTCTTGGTTACCATATTACCTTGAAAGCCTACAAAGACCATTACCATAATTTTTTTCGAGGGTGCATCTCTCTGAGTGCCACAATTTATCCTTTTTACAACTCCTCCACTTCTTGAAAACATCAGAAACGGACGTAACTGTGCTGCCCCTTAAACAGCAGATCATTATAACCCATCTCTCAATACCTACACACAGCTCGTCATTTTATTTAGGTGCTAATTCAGTAACGATGCTCTGATTGTCGTGTTTGCCCATTCCTCTCTAATTTTCCCTTCTCCAGCCCCGCGGGAGGTGCTGAGAGTGAGCTGCCACAGCTGATCTGGGCGGCGTCATCTTGCTCCTGGCAGACACCTCGGGTGAATAAATAAGCCTCTAATGACGCCACCTTGAATTACCGAAATGCTTACAGCTGCACTATTAAAATGCAGGGGTTTTCTTCTGAGGCTGCAAAGTGGGATGCACACAACTGGGCCCTTCTACGAATTCTGACAAGTCTCTCCAGAATGACTTCTGCTACCAAATTGCAGGACCCCATTACTGGCTAAACCTACTGCCATCCAGCTTTCCAATTAGAGCACATAGGGGAAGCCCGGACACTTGTTGTAATGGATGGCAGTATGGATGGTGAGGAGGTAGAGGATTCAGAGAGAGCTGAGAGGGAGGGAGAGAAAAGGAGAGAAATTCCTGCTTCATTTTCTGTGATTCAAATCCTTCATTTCTCCACCGTCATCCTACACACAGAAATGGATGAAGGTGCTGTTACTGCCCCGAGCATCTCCTGTCCAAATACAAGACAATGTAATGGTCTTATTAAAATCAGATGCTTACTGATCTGAGGACTGATCATGCTTAATCAACAACATGAAGCACTTTGAAATTGGATTAGGGACAGATTTCAGTTTTAATTTTCAGCTTTGTTTGATACAGTGAACGAATCCTGAGGCGATCTTTGTATAGCTCCTTGCAATTCTAAACTAACCAACTCCAAAGCTTCCATAAACCGCAGGTTGTTTGATATGACATTGATATTGATGGATCATAGTATAAACCTGTAAAATATACATGTGTTTGCAGGGCGTAATATAAACCTCAGTAACGAGACAGTTTGTACACAGCTATTCCTAAAGGTTTTCAATTCCCTTTCCTCACTGCAGGCAGCAAGATAGAACCAACTTCCAGCCCGTTAATTAGTTGTCAGACAAGGAGACTAAACATAAACAGTGACAGATTATATTACTCAAAGGGATTACCTACCTTTGCAGTGTCATAAAGCAGGGACAGATAATTTGTAGTACTTAACTTTGGAAAAAAGTTCATCCAAGTAGAAAGAGAAATCTGTCATTATTCGCAAGGTTTTGTCAATGTACATGACAAAAACACAGAACCTTAGGGTCTGGAAAAACCATGGCCCTCCAATTTAGCAATATTAAAGATGGCTGACTTTGTCTTTAATTAGCCCTGAGGCTTAGCCAGATGATTTATATGTATCATACAAAAATCTTCAATAGGGATGCACAGATACTGATACCGATATCGTCTATCTGTGCGATACTGTGCTCATGTACTCATACTTGTAATCATAAAACTACTCCAATACAATCACTCCAGATACTACTTTGTGCACTATTGTATACACATGCAGCCACTTTCTCAATAAGTGTCAATGCATCAATTAGTTTAACTGTGAGATTGTCAGCTGTGTGTCTGTCTGGCGCAGTCTGTCAGGGTTTCTGCCAGTGTATTGCAAGCCCGACATAACATTAGCAAGAGTGTGGTTGTTTGTGTGTGTGTGTGCGTGTGCGTGTGCGTGTGCATGTGTGTGTGTGAAAATATGAAGTTAGCAGTAATGTTATAGCTGTGAATGTAATAGTTCAGTGTGTGTATAGTTTATTTGTTGATGAATAAATGCTACAATCCTCAAGACCCAAGCCAAGCTGCCATGTCTTCCTTGCCACCTGCTCATTAAAGTGAGGGGTGTTAGCCCCGAAGTTAGGGACAACAATGGGCCAGGCTCCCTTAAGGTGGGCTGACCCCCTCAGAGTTGAATGTTAAAATGTCAACAACAGCATCATGTTGTAAATTTAACTTGTTATAAAGTGAGGAATGTCGGATGAAAATAAAGCATGTTTTCAAAGTCATTGTTAGCACTGTTATGTCTTATTAAGAACTCATATGGGTACTTGTATGACAAATATATGTTGGCCTAATTATAAAGGAAAGGGTTGATTTTTTTGGGGGATAAACATGCCAACGTGCCGGCAGTGTGTGCTTTCAAATTAAGAACATCCAGCAGTTGACTTCCAGCCCATGAACCTTGAAAGTCACTCTAGCTTTACCTCCAATATCACCTGCTGCTCTCTCATACCATTATTAAACATATCAATCTCAATCATTTCTAACAGAACAACACACACAACCATACTCCAATAATAAAAAGCAATAAAAATGTTGAGAAAAAAGGGATGTTTTCTTTTTCTTTCCATTTATTTGAGCCCAGCAGCAAGAGGAGGTGGACTAAGTGCTGGAATGGCAGGACCAAGACATAAAACCTCATCAGCCTTTATTGCTTGTCTGGTTTTGGCATCTCTTCATATTCTAAGACCTCCTTGTGGCTAATATGTTGGGTAGGTTAATAAAGAATTGAGATGTGAGGAGTTGCAGCAGACAGCAAACGGCTAAAGACACAAATAGATTTCCAGCAAGTGCACATTAGCTGATGAACATTATTCCATAATGGTATCATTATCTATGATGAATCCAGTGATTTACCCTATTAATGTACTGCAGGAATTCACCAGAGGGTCCAATGATAGTGTGTGATAGCGTGGGAATGTATAACGATACATTCCAACTTCAAACCGATCCCAGATTGGTGTTGTTGATTTAACAATTTGTCTTGTATAGTAAAATTCCAAAGTGTTGTTTTTAACATGGGATTTCTCTGTAGAAGTTTTTTTCCATGTTGGCGTGACCTAGTTGGTATTTTTGTTGCTGCATCTCCATAAGAAAACCTAACTGTATCAGTGTAAATACACCTGGCATTCTTACAGTAAAATCTATGCCATTTCTTTAGCTGTAACCCTGAAGTTGTAGTCTACTCTTGCTGTGTTGTTGGGTGCTAGAATTGATACCCCATACATTTGAGATGATAAACTGTGATATGAGGCTCCACAAAGCTACAATATCGGCAGAGCTTTTCAGAGATACTGAGAAAATGTTGCTAATAGTTTAGCTTAGCCTTCTGCTAACCTCCTCAGCCGTCATAGCTGCTGTACCGCAGAAAGCTAAATTATTTGAGAGATGGAGAGAAATGTTAATAATAGGCTAAAATATGAGAGAGATGAAGAGATGGCCTGCTGTTGGGCTTATTTTTGTAATCAGTGCAGCATTAAAGCATAACAGAATTAGCAAGCTAACTAGCAGATGGCTAGCTACTTAGCTAGCTTGCTAATTTAGCCATGCTTTCATGCAACATCGGTAACAGATAATGATCCATAAAGAGTTGTCACTTATCCGGTTACAGCAATGTCATATTCTCAACGGTGACCAGAGTGTGTGGATGAAGCATTAAGTTGTTAAAATGTACTTATTTGACTCATTGGCTAGTTAGCTAGCTACCTTTCTGATGCCACCATGCTTTCATGTTAACGTTACACTCGTTACAGAAAATGAACGCAACTGCAGGCTGGTGGCGGACCTTACTCCTTGGGCTAGGATACTACTTCAACGGGAGGAGAGCAGATGGAAGATCTGGAGACTAGCTAGCTAACAAGCCAGCTCTAGAGATGGACAAGCTAGCTAGCTAACCAGCCAGCCATCCGTTTTCTACCAGCAGCATAGGGGTTGGCAAATATGGTCAGGCTGGTTAATGTTAACTTTCTCAAGTAACACTCGCGGCCCCAAGAGAGTAATTGGCTTTACATATTGTGAGATACTTTTTCAACCATTATAAAAAACAAGCCAACAAAACTTGCAAGACAGCGTTAACTAACATGTGCAGTGAATTATTCTGCCTCCAACGATGCTCCAACCACAAAAAATATGTCACCGTGTGTAGTAACAAAAAAGGGGTCCGTAGTGAAACAGTTCTCACCATGTCCAAGTTCTTGGTTCTGTTGTTTCATTTTGTATGTGTATGTACTGGTCATCATAATAATAACCTTTAAGTCATTTAATTTGCAGTTAGTGGCTAAACGATATAAAACACAATAGAATGTTTCACCATTAAGCATGCTGGAATCCTTGCAGAAATCCAAGGAAACTCTGAACACCATTTCTGTTCAACTTGTAATTAACCATTAGTTTATGATAATATTCCTGTCATGACCTAATGGTGCAAAAATAACATGCTTCCGCAAATGTCACAACCAATACATATGATGAGTAATTGCCAATGAAGTTAACGATGCAGAAAGCGTGATTATGGAGAGCTTGTTACCAATTTCATGCACTTCTAGGGGATTCATGAATTAAAGGAAATCAATTGATGAAAATGAACTTTTCGAAATACCTTGTGAGAGGCAATTAATCTTCAATGGGAGAGCTGCACTGGGCATGTAATTCAAAGATAAGCTATCACCCACTCATTGAAATAGTTTCTAATTTATTCATGCTAATCAGTGTCTTTCAGCCTCAGCATCTTGCTTATGATAAACAAAGTTCCCCAGCATGGGCCACTCGGCTTTTGCTTTCAAGGATGATCACTGTTTTTTCAATTAGCTGCGTGGCAACAAAGTCTTTGATTGGCGCTGCCATGCACAAGGCTCATTTGAAATAGTTTATTGTAAAACACAGACTGTCAGAGGGCAAGCTGCTTTCCAACAACGAAATATCAGCCGGTGACCAAACGACCGTTGCTATGGGTGATCCTCCGTGCATCTCAGCTCTCAGCGTGTTTTTGTGTGTGTGGGTGTGTGTGCGAAACGGATGATCTGATGTGAGGACACAAAGCTCTGTCGCCATCTGTCATTGAGCCTTGATACAGCGCTAAAGGTCAAAGTTCAAACTTTAGAACCCGGGTTGTGATTAATGGGGAGAGAGCAGTTGGCAGCTAACAGACACTGCACCCAGTCATAGGGAAGGCGCTTGGCTCAGCGAAGCTTTAGATTGGCTGTTTACTGGCTCTTTGCTCATTAGTTTGCCATACAAAAGGCATTTGGCGCCACTGTTAGTGTCGTCATTATCTATCAAAATGCAGGGTCAAAATTCAAGATTAATTTCAATGGTCCAACCACACCAGATCAAGGACATTTGTATCTACAGTATAACCTAATTCATTACTTGATGTATAAAATGGTCATCCGTATATAATGCTAACTTGCATTTGCATTTTCAGACATGTCGTTTCATTGAAAACCTTTTTGCGGCACAAAAACTGTCAACTGTCATACTTCTCAAAGTGTCCTCGGTGGCTATGAGTGTCTTTTGAAACATCAGAGTTTGGGCTTTCTCGAGGACCCGTTATCATCGGACTAATGTGCAATTCCCTGTCTTTTTTCACCCATTTGTAATAACAAAGCTATTACCTTGAAATAGTATTGTGTATCTCTGATTGTTTGTCAAACTCTCTCTTCCTATATCTCTCTCTGTCCTGATTTATTTCCTTCATTGGTGAGTCGTATAAGTCCATGATAAATAGCACTGACTGGCAAACAATTCAAGGTTCAAGTGCTGAAGAGGATTAGTGATTCTCAGCGGGTGTGTGCAAGTATGTGTGCGGTATGTGCACCCGTGCACACACAGAACTATCGACTGCTTTTTTTCACGATCTGCCCCTCGGGCTGGAAGGAGAAGATTTGGACCAAACTACATGTAGGTGATACGGGGATATGCATACCCACTGAGAGCTTTGGAAAGGCCAAAGTCATGACTATTCAATAATTTGCTCATTATTAAAAACCCTGGGCTTGTACTTTGCAGGATGTCCGTCCTTACTGTTTGTTTAGGGTGTTACTGTAGACTAGAACCCTGATTGTCCTGATAATGATGTTTATACAGAACATCAGTGATCGTTATAAATAAGAAGGTCCCTTATCTGCTTTGCCTGGTTTTCGTGTCTTTGATAATACTCCCCCTGCCACTCAATAAATAAAGCTGACCATTGGATGCTCTAACAAAGCGGGAGGGCTTCTGCTACTGCAACCCTAATACAGCTACAAGTCAAGGAAGCCAACCGATGGAGGATATCTCTCACTGCCCTTTAATTGCACTTTGGGCACCAAATGAATTTCAGGGATGAGACAGGCGGGCAGCACCCCACTGCTGGTGGTCAGTCGGCATTCAGGGTGATGTATGCAACAGTGCTGCAGGGCCAGGGAGCGCAGCCTGTGATATTTATCTGCCCAATTAAGGCCAGTGTATCCCTGAGATGCCTGCCAATGTGTCACCCCCAGCAAATCTGTTTCACAGCTATCCTGTTGATGAAGGGGGTATTGTATGATAAACATTGCAGAGAGGACCGTGCTTGGATCCAAACAGTAGTGAGAGAACCTATTTCTTTGTTGTGAGTTACACCTCTGAGAACCAACTGTTAAGCACCAGAAAAGCCGTGGCCTAGCACCACTGGTGGATGAAAATTTCGATTATTTTCACACTCAGTTTGATTGATTCATCTTCTATGGCGTTTCCCAGAGTGACCTGCATGTCCAGAATTCAATAAAAAAAAATCCTCTCATAAAGTAAATACAGTTTATTAAATTTTCTCTGCATAACACATTGACATTTACAAAAGAAGAGGGGCTAAAGAAAGCTTTCGCTCATGTCCACTTGCCTCCTCCTTCATACTTCACGCTTTTCAATTCAGATTTCAGCTGTCTGACTGAAATGAGCATTATCAAAACTAACACCTACACTCACGTCAATGAATATAGGCCTACCTGAAATGCTGCGACAAGGAAGATTAAGACATTTGTGTGCCGGCAATTAATGCTTTCCGAAAGTGCACGGATAGACATCTTTTTAAAACCGTCATGACACTGAATCCGATACTGATGAAAGCAAGCAATCAGGGATAATATCAGACTCCAACTGCAACTAGTCATTATTTTCATTATTGATTGATTGGTCAATCATTTGGACAAAAAAGGAAATATGCCAGAAAACAGTGTAACTTAAGTTTCCCAGACTCTTAGTTTTGTCTGGCCAACAGTCCAAAACCTAAATATATATTCGATATAAATTATTATATCATTGTTAAATAAACAGCAAATATTTACACTTAAAAATTAAAACGGAGGCTGGAGCCCGTGATTTTGAGGCATTTTAGGTCAAACATAAGAACAATTGATTATCACTAGTTGCATGAAAGCAAGCACGGTGAGTAGTGGCATCAGCCTGGTTCCAAATGTCTGTCCACATCTACCATTACTACTATTACTGTATTTGAGTGAATCAAACCGGCCTGGCTTTGTGCTCACTGGCAAAAAAAAGAAAAAAGAAGACCAATCAGCACTTGGTAGGTGGAAATTAAAACAAACAAACAAGATTTCAGGCTGAATAATGAAATAATAATACAATGGCAATCTAGTGTGATTATCAGGCTATTATGGTATGACTATGTTGTTGTAATGATGGAAAAGATGCTGTGGAAATGAAATTGCTGACATGAAGACTGACACCTGTGATTATCACAATTCAAAAACTGCACCATGACAACTTGCTGTGCTTCACTTAATATATACTGCAGTGAGTGACAACAGAGATGAACATGTCCTGCCCATTAATCTAATGTTATCCATAAGTACCGGCATGTGGAGAATAAGTTGGAAAAAGGAAGCATAATTAAAATGGGACCGTTTCCAAGGCATTTCTCTTGGAGTAAGTCTTCGATTTTCTGCTTTGCACAAACCCCATTACTGTAATCTGAAGCTCATTTTGATGTACAATTGTAAACATGCATCTCAAAGTACAAAGAGTACAAAAACCTCACTTTGCAATTCACTGTGAGTAAAGTAGGTCCAAAATCATCATGCAGAGAGCAATCAAGCTTTCCATAATGGATCCCTCTGAGTCTGAGATGAAGACCACATTTTGAGCTACGCTGGTTAAAGGAAATGTGGCTGAATAAATGTGCAGCAGTGACAGTGTCACCGTCTGGCTTTATGTTAAGCTGTGTCACCTGTAAAGACTATTCCAAGTGCCCAAATAAAAATGCCTGAGTTACTCTCCACTCATGTTGCATCTATTCCCTCTCTAGAGAAGAGAGACGCGAGAGCCGAGTGGCTGACCTTTGTCCTTACTCATTTTAATTAACCATGGCTAATACCAGCCATTTCCATGATGAGGACTCACATTAGTGCGAGTGCACAAACACACAATCACCTACCCACAAGTGCATGAAGCAGCACACGCAAACACATAACAGAGAAAAGAGATTTACAGGCGCTAAGATAGGGATTCACAAACACAAACACACACACACACACACACACACACACACAACACACACACACGACAACGATTAGTGGCTAACTAAATGTCAGGGGTCATAAAGGCAAATCTGTTCCTTTAGACACACTCATATTCTCTCAACACTTTGCCTGCAATATTCATGGCAGGCCGCGTTGTTTTAACACATTATTATTCCACTGAGACTCTTGATACACAGTTATTCCAGCTGGGGACAGTAACACCAATCCACTGGCCTCTTCCCACAGCACTTACAACACATAGTCATTAGGTACTTTCACTACAGCGTTGTCAGAGTGTGTTTCTTTACTTTGTTACCAACCAAGTGCTCATTTTTATAAATACTACAGTATATCAGTCAAAACTAGGGAAAGCTCCATAACCTCAAAATCATTTCCTCTAGACTACTCACTAATATTTACAGTGAAAACTGACCAATTAAACAAGATATTAAGTGTAGCTGTAATGCCAGTTTGGGCATATGTTTCAGCAAATAATTGGAATAATGTCACGTACAATTATTTTGACTGGTCTTGCAATTGTGTGATTTGTGAAATTTGTGATTTGTGAAGTTAGAGGGAAGACATGTTTACATTATTATTATTATGATTTTTATTGAAAAAAAAAAACAAACAAATTAAAATGTTGAAAATGTTTATTATTATGAAGATCCGTACCAAACAAAAGATGCTTTCCCAAGGCTGTAGAATATGATGTGTAGGCCAGGACATCTTTACTTTTTCACTGCAGATGCATTCTCACGAGTCCATGAAGGAGCTACTGGCAGCCAGCAGGACGTCACCGAGAAGCGGTTGTTTGTTCAAAACAACAATGCGTGCGTTCCGTTGTTCTCCTGACTTGCTTTGGCGAGAGTTTGATTGATGGGTTCATGCAATCACCTGCCAAGAATGTTTTGCGAGCGCCTGTCCTTTTTCCCCAAACGGTTTCCAAAGACGGAAGATGGTTCTCTGAGTTCTCTGAGGACCGCCTGACCGGTCAGGTTAAGGAGCACCTGTGCAGCACGACAATATTTTATATGAAATTGTATTTTTGACACGCGTTTTGTATATATTAACATTTCACAAATATGTGATTTGAAAATTGCATTGGGCCACATTGCGATTTCAATAAAAATGTGTTTAAATGTGCAGCCCTACGAGGATAGAACGAAGGGACGAAGAATTTTGAGTACTTTTATTGTACAATTGGTTGTAAATATTGATGAAGTCCAAATGTTTAACGACTATAGCATTTCTGTCCAAACCGCTTTACAAATTCCTCTCCGAGACATATCATACTGTACATGTAAATCTATTGCGAAAGGGGATTAACAAGGGGGATTAAGCCCAAAACTCTCTGAGTGAACGACAATAACCACTTTACATATCTGTGACGAAATAAAGTCTGCACACCTGTCGACGGATCCTTGTCCCTGAAGTGGCTACTCATTTAGAAGATTGACTTCTTCAGTTGTGCATTTCTTATCACACTTATAGGCTATTATAGTAAATTGCAAGTCTAATGGCAGCATCCAATTTCATCTTTGGGTGAGTCACGGAGACTATTGACAAAATGTCCCGCTGCATTTAAATGAAATATAGCAGACTTATGTAACACTAAACTGTTTAAGCTACTCGACATCAAGTTTAAATGGGAAATTGTTTAACCAATATGTTCACACAGTGCAATCTATTTTTAATTGAATAAAGAGAAAGGTAGCGCTGGGTTGCAATTATGCTTAAACTTTATATTATTGATGTAGCTAATCCTCAAAAGGAATCCACAACAGTACATGAGGGAGGCATTTCATTGAGACGGTGTGAAAGCTGTGGGTTAATTCAGAGAGTTAATACAGTGCAGTTGACGGGATTGTATTTTCTGACAGAGATCATGAGAACATTTTATCATTTTTTAATGCGCCCAGCAGTAATAATGAGAGTGATAGACTCATAGCATATTTAGAATAAACCCGAGATTTGCGGGGCCTTATTATGCCGTACTCTGTAATTATACTCTATCTCTGTGCTGACATCAAAGAGAGGAGCGACGACCTGCAGGTTTAACCCTCCATTTCACTTCTTGCTGAGAAACACTCTTCCCACACTGACTCACTCCATGGGCGTCGGCACCGAGTTCTCACTGTGGATCCGCTCTGATCCATATTAATGTCCAAAGCATTTTCATCAGATACAGGATTATGTCTCACTTCTTTTTGAAAATGTTAACTCTATGAAGTACTACATCCCACCGAGGCATCCATAAAGTCTTACATTCAAATCCTTAACAGATATACTGCTGTTCATTTCGATAGGTTAGTGGCACGGCATGCTGGCAACATGCGCTTTTTAATTCATAAAACCTGATTCGGACTACAATATGTCAGCAAGACTTCTCCGAGTGAATTTTTAAGCTCGACATCCAGGCCCACAGTTTTCAGTGATGAAAGCTTGAAACACATTACCACTGCCGATGTAAGCAGTCACTGCTGAAGGGAAGCGTGCCTCTTTCCCCCTCCTCCCTGTGACAAGATATTCTTAGATGAGAGGTGCTGTGCATATTTAATACATTATCACATCTCCCATCTTAATTAACAGAGAGGGAGGAAAAAGAATGGCTGCTCAGGAGGAGGGTAGCCATGTGATGCGTAGCCGACGATACCGATCTCTCATTCCTCCGTATCCCACATCAGATAATGGTCAGGACTATAGACTGTAAATAGGTCAGTGTATGCGTGGTGAGGATGAAGATATGCAGATGAAGATCAGGGGTGCAGTAGAGTAGTAAAACAAGAGGAGAGGAGCCGGGGCTCATGTGGACTAGGAGTCTGTAATGGTCACAGTTCGTAGGGTTGTCTGTGATGTCACTGATATCACAGTTTTACTCAGTAATCAGTGCATGGCCACAAGGCAGAACCCACTTAGCTTAATCTTGTTAAGTCAAGTATTTAAAGGAAGGGTTTAACTGCTCAGCAGTTACCTGTGCCAAATGTACCTGGTGGAAAACATGGACCCTTTTAGTAATTCAGCAGACCCCGATGGCCCTGATGATTATTGCTTTTTGCTGATATTACCTGAGAGACCCATTTAGGCACTGGGAGATCTCAAGCTGTGCCGCGTGATAAACAATTTCACTCCCCAAATTATTCGGCAGTTTATGCTATATTTAGGTATTATATGAAATATAATGAGTTGAACATATCTTTACATCACTGCAGATAACATTTAAATTCCCGTATCCCCTATATTATGATTTAATTTCTTCACTACCAGCATATAAAGCTTCTAATTTATTCCATTTACATCAAGAATGAAGAGCAAAAATATAGTGTAGATATAGTTTTGAATTCCACAATGTTCTCACTTCTCATGGGCGCTGTTTGCAACGAAGCTGTGCGGGGGAAGGCACGAATGCAAACGTCTAATTTGTTGAAGTGACACAAGGTCTCTGAGGGGGATAAATGTCACGCAGAGATTAAATGATTCGGAGAGATGAGTGTGCAGGCACAGTCATATCTAACATCCTGCCTCTAATGCAGAAGCATGCGATTCATGTGTAAAGAAGTGTGATGATAACTAGAAATTCCCGCTGCTGTAAAACTGTTGTAACGCTCAGGTGAAGAGAAAGCCCATGGGATGTGATTAGAAAGAAATAGTTGTGGTTCCAGTGGCAAAATGAATGGCTATTTCCCCATTGTCATTAATAGTTAAGAGCTTTTTGCTGATACAGTGCGGGCAAAACAAAGGAAAAAGAAAACGCATGGAACGTGACTTCAACAGTTGGACAAAAGAAAAAGTACGTTTCTTAGTTTTAGAACTTTAAATGGGTTCCCGAACCACTGAGTCACCCCTGATTAGAAATGTGTGAATTTAGGGAATTATGAAGCAAAGTGCTAAGTATATTTCCATCGCCATCATCGGTGAAAGAAATTGTTGCGTGAAATATATGTATTGGCAGAACTTTGATGACATGACCGACCACAAAAAAAGCCCTCCAGCACCGCTGACACATAGATGTACATTCCAGAATAATTGCTCAGAGGATGAGCCAGACAAGGACCCTATCATGCACCGGAAATGGGTTGAGACCATTGCATATTTCCATACATATACATACATATACAGTAATCCCTTCTTGCTCCCATTTTTCTGTGTTGCTCCTCATGGTGCACTGTCTAGCAAAGCAAAAGTGCCAAAAATCCAATGCCATGAAATCCTTTTACTTCAACTGTAACATTCGTGTTACAGCATTAATAAATGTTGTATGCTTGGACTGAAAAGCCCAGATTAAAGTGTCCTGCTTTCCTTTCAGCAGATGAAAAAAACAGCGTGCTCCCAGAAGCCCCTGCAACATGACAGAGCTGCTCCCTTGCTACATCTCTCATCTGTAAAGAAATCCCTCTGTTCTCCATGAGTGGGCTTAAGCATGTGTACACTAGTATCGTACAGTGACAGGTAATGATTCACAACACACAGCGCGGATAAACAAAAGTACAACATGGTTTGAAGGTGCCATAACAGCCCAGATATGTGGCTCCATACATGAAGAAAGAAACTGGCAATATAATGAACCACATTTTGAACTACCTTGAGAACCCTATTGGAGATGTGACCGTAGGAATTCATCAGCTGGCGTGAGTCATCTGTATTTGGACATACTTCCTGCCTGCAGCTCACACTCTGATTCACAGCTCTGTCTCAGTGGCTGGCGAACCATTTGCCTGATGACTCCACGGTAGATTTAGATAACACAAGCATAACACCATCCACAATAAAAGTAACGAAGCATATGAAACGATGTTCAACTTTCTTTTCATACTGTTATATTCCCTAAACCTCATCTCAGTGCCTTCATCTCTTTTCGTTGTTGTTCACTTTATGACATTTTTGTTTGCCTGTATCGCTGTCCAATTATTATTCTGGCTTCAAGACTCCTGGTTGTATATGTGTTATGAAGCGTTAGGTATGCTGCTGGTCAGGTGTTACAAAACAAAAGTGTTATTTCTAAGTTTTATTTAACCAAATAAAGCGTGTTTCTTTGGAATGCAAACGCCTGCTTCAGAGTATAAAGTGACACCTCTGCCTGAATTATCAACGTGTCACATTTGTGAACCGCAGTGCAACAATTGGTATTTGCTGGTAAAACCGTTGCCAAATTTCAACCACTAGGTCACATCCATCAGGAATTCTGGGCATCGCAAAACGTATTATGAAGCTGACAGCTGGCACATTAGCTCCGGTTTGATTGTGGCCATATGGCCAGTGGTGAGGAGCTGCCATGACCCGAAACACCCCTGGTAAGATTCCCATTACAGAATGTACTTCAGAAAGGCAACATCTACAAAAACACGATGGTCCTGTAGTGACCATTACTGCCTGCCAAGCCGCTGACTGCAGTTTATCACACGTATGTTGAGAAGCACGGTGCTCCCCGTAAGATGACGCTGAAGCAGAGGTAGAGTGACATTACCTCGGCTCACTGTCAGTGTGACTGTCATTAATTGTGACTCAGCCTATCCTCACTCCACTCACTCCACTCCACTCTCAGGACTGTACATGAGGAAAGAGTTCCAGTGTTTTAACAGATGGACAATGAGGCATTTATGACAGCTGGAGCACAATAAGTTACAGGAAACAAGCGAGTGGACATGGACGGGGCATTATGTAGCCGAACAGCGATGTTGATGGGGTTTCAATGTAGAGAGTCCCCGGGACCCAAAGGGGGCCATTTGACTGCCCCCCCCAAATAAATGTGTGGGTTTTTTTTTACAAATTGGAATGTAAACTTGTGTTTGATCTTATGTGCAGGGTTCAATGCTCGCACACAGGGGCAAGCTAGTGAAGTAAACTCTGTGTTTGGGCAGTTTAATAACGTAGCTAAAAGCTAGCGTTAACAGAGATTGCGTCGAGTAAAATTTGTATTTCGCAAAAGGTACATTATAACGTTATCATGACGTGTTCAAATGTAATCTAAAATAAAAATGTTGGTGAAAGTTAAATAAATGAAGGAGATGTTTTCACAGCAATATGAAATATATTACAGAGTGAATTATGACCTGTTTAACTTCCTAACACTAGCTCTAAGCAGCTTATTATAGATCTCATCTCATTTAAACTACTAATGCTAAGCCGCTGTAGAAAGGTACCAGACTTGGTGATTGATTCAGATAAATACAATTAAGACTGATCTTTTGTAGGAAATGTCAATATTAACACTCTCTTTCATTACAGTCATGCAATTTAGTTTACAACATACTTAAGTGTGCAGTACCTCTTTAAATGTACAGACACACACACACACACACACACACACACACACACACACAGTTTACAGCATCCCTTTAGATTGTAATGCTTCCTGTCATAACATCTTGACTTGCAGTTAGACCTTTTTGAACCATCTTATTTTCATGGTAAACACTAACATCTGGGGATACACCATTATAAGTTTTTTCTCTCCTAGTCCCTAAGCCAGTGTTTCTCAAACTGTGGGGCGCGCCCCTCTAGTGGAGCACAGTGGTATGACAGGTGGGGCGCAGGGGGAAATGCAGAATATTTTTATTTCAAGAACTTTATTGAAAACTTCACATATTACAAAAGTACAAAGTACAGGGACATAAAACTTGCTGTGTTCACACCAAAATACGAATATTCGTGCCGCTTTACTCGCCGGACTATTTGTGGTTATTTCGCTTCATCGCGCTAGACGCGCTGGAGAGGGGGCGTGGCTTATCTCCGTAGAAATAGTTCATTTCCGCCATCCACCGTGGAAGAAATAACCACTATTTCTGCGTTGTCCATGTTGTGGAAGTCACACAAACGTCGGAACATCAAACGCCCTCGTGTCTGGGTTCATAACATCACCCGTAGCCGCACACAGCTTCTCCAGGATCGGGATGACTGCCGCTTTCCAGTGTATCAACTTCTCCTCCATAGTTTCTCGCAAGACGTCAGTGATGACGGGCGGAGCTTCTCAACGCTGATTGGCTTTCGTAACACAGCGTCACGCGAATGAGGCGAATTGTTCGCGTCGCGTCATTCTCGTCGCCCGGCGGAAATTCGCGTTATTCGCATCTGTGCAGTGACTTTGTGTGTAATCTACTCGCGCGAAAAATTCGCAGCGCTTTTGGTATGAACACAGCAGTCATTAATAAATACATGGCGAAATGCCTGTACTTTCGTGTACATGTTTACGTTACGCCGTTAACAGGTTACGGTTGCGCATGCGCGACAGCCAAGATCCTTGGCGACTCACACGGGCGTTCTGCTTCCCTTCGCCACATCCTACCTCTGTGAGGTCGGCTGCTCTGCTGTTGCCTCTCTCCAAACGAAGTACAGATTTGAGCTCAATATTGAGCCTGGATTGAGAGTGGCCGTATCAAGTCTGACACCCCGTTTTAAAAAGATTTGTAGTGGAAAGCAGGCTCACTGCAGCCACTAATACTTTGACAACTTGATGGCTCACACATATCTGACCTCATTCGGTTTTGTTTTGCACAGGTTGCACGTTATTGTTGTTTTGAAAAGATATGCTGTGTAAAACTCAATAAAACTCTTTATTGTCAAATATTTGAACTTGTTTTGTTTAGTTTTTCACAGGTTGCACTTTATTGTTCTTATCTTGAAAATATAATCAGTGCAAAACAGGTTAATTGCAGCCACAATAAGCTTTGTTTTGCCAAATATTAGTTATTTTTTGGACAGATAGAACTTTATTTTCATTGTTCTAAAAAAGTGATCGCACATTTTGTTTTTGTCTGATGGAGCAATCTGGTTTATTTGAAAGTGATTGCAATTTTCTTTATCTATTAGTTGAAAAAGCACAGATGGAGGAGTCACATAATGTTGCTATTTAAACAAAAATTCAACATGGACCATTTTGTTACAATTTTGTTGGCGCGGTGGGGCATGAACATTTTTCTTCCTCCAAAGTGGGGCGTGACAGAAAAAGTTTGAGAACCACTGCCCTAAACTAAGGCTATCAGTCGTTGCCGGGTGCTGATATGATACCAGCACTCTGTGTGTGTGTTTTTTACAGACGGATCACTTTGTTAAAACGTGATAAAATCTTATGTTACTTTGTCCATTCAATGTTTCAAATGGCTACCCTGCCAAATGTGCAGAAAAACGAGAGAAAGAAAAATGTGCTGTGTAAAAGGAAGGGTTGCTTGCTTGAGGGAACTTTAACAAGACATAAAGCTTTTGATGGACACATTGGCAGTTGAAGGGATTGCCCCCTGCGACCTTCCAGCCACGAGACGGCCACTGTAACTGGAAAGGCCGTGGCGCTCTGACAGGTTGACGTGTGCTGATTTTAGGCGTTGAGCTAATGTGCATCTACATCAACAAACAGCAAGTGAGCCAGTAAACTTCCAGCGTCTTAGTGAAGGATACTTCCAAATTACAGATTAATCCCGTGAACCCCCTGATAATGGAACAGGCCTGTTCACCTCGCCTCACCGAGGGGAGCAAGGCGGGATGCACTCGTATCGTCAGCCATGTCCCTGGCCAGTTTAAAAATCGACAACAACACAAACAAACACAATGATCTGAAAGGTAATTGGGCATGTCCACACTAAAACCACAGCGCCACCCAACACTCACTCAGTACAGTGCAAGAAGTTGGATGTTGACGCGTGATAGCCAGCAACTTAGAAAATATGGAATAACAAAATGAGCTGAGGGCCCACTGCTTTCGGGGTTATTGCTCATAGTGTCCTGTTTGTTGATGTGTTCCTAACAGGTGTGAACACCTGAGAAGGTAAATGATGATTTGTTTTGACTATTGTGTTCATCCCCGGTGAAATCTGCAACCTCGCAGGATGACAGTTTACCAAAACACTGTCCGGGTTGTTTGTGAATTGATGTGACTATCCGTCTCTTCTCTCTAGTGTTTTTGTTCCAGGGCATCGCAAATAGAGACAAAACAAATACGATTAAAATTATGTTTTCGACCAAACAAAACAATCTGCATGTATAATCACACCCCTAAAATAACTGTCCTAAGCTCACTCCATATGTTATAACTGCAATACCAGCTGGAGATTGGTTTCCACTTGCGCATTTCACATATCACACAGCTCACACTTCTACAAGCAGTTAGTCTGACCCTTAGCTCTTCTATTAATACTATGCTGTCTGTGTGAAAGTATGCAAATTCCAACAGTATGTTCCTTTGAAATCCTAACCACGGCTTGAACAGAATGAGAATAATTTGGTTTGCACTTGTCATAAATCTGATAAGCAATCAGGGACACAACAAGGGTGTTAACAGTGAAGGCAGGTTATCACACTATGTTGTAAAATAAATACAGACATTTTAAACAGAACGTAAAAAGGTGTGTTTTTTCATTCAACAGTTTGTCTCTCAACATAATTAATATCCCAGCCCAAACATGTGCAGAGCCAGGTGGTCCATGTAAACCTTTGCATCAACCTATTAAAGAAATACAACATGGCGCTTGTCAGATGGATTTTCAGTGAGGTTGTTTCCTTGCTGCTAATCGACAGTCTGAGGTATCAGCATACAAACTCAGCTGCCACCCTATTACCCCAGCAATTAGGATGCTGGCGTCAATTATCTCTCTGTGCCCACAACAGCCTTCGTAATGTCCCATAAAACACAAATACACCTATTGACCTTGTTAAACATAGAGATTCACAAGATGAAGCCCAATTTGAACAGCCTCTCAAGTGCTCAATGTAACTTTTATGATGTTGAAGGCTGAAATTCAAAGCTTTAACAGTAAAGCAATGACACACACAGCCTATCAATAACTAGCCCAGATTCTTAAGATTCACATCGTATTTCTTACCTGCTGTCACAAAGCCCAGGGAAGCTTGATTAAAGCTACATAGTCTGCCTCCAGTCATTTAAACCAACAAGCTTCTGCTTTGTGTTGCTTTGCCCACAGGCACAAGATGTACCCTGCAATGTCAGTTTGCCTCTGGAGAAGAAAGTTCTCTGCTGAAAATATTTTGTTTCATTATTTCATGCAAAAATAGCTCTTGTTCTTACTCCAACTTTTAAGAGAATGACTGATGGTGCCACATACACATGTGGCCATTAGCTGCATGGACCAACCAGACATTGTTGGATTCACTATGGAATGTCTGTTAACTAAATGATCAGCGTAATAACGTCACCAAAATAATGGCATGGTTTTGTTGCCTAAATCATCTCCTCATGATGCTGGCCACGTCTGGTAAAATCGCCTACTTCCTCAGTTGAACAGATTATGCAATTCTACCTCTGTAGTATAACGGCCTATGGCAAGAGTGTTTTATTTTGTGTTTTCTGAAAAACCTGAAAAAATTACTTGGGCCATTATTTTAGCAAGGTCACGATAAGTAACAATGTTACAAAGTTAGATTATAGTAAGGCTGAGGAGGACAGAAATAAAGAAAATATATATATTTTTCTAAATGGTGCACCAGCCCATCAATATATATATATATATATATATATATATATATATATATATATATATATATATATATATATATATATATATATATATATATATATATATATATATATATATATATATATATATATATATATATATATATATATATATTAATATATATATATATTATATATATTTATATTGATATATATATTGATATATTGATGGGCTGGTGCACCATTTAGAAAATATATATATTTTCTTTATTTATATTTATATATATATATATATATATATATATTTATATTTATATATATATATATATATATATATATATATATATATATATATATATATATATATATATATATATATATATATATATATATTTATATATATATATATATATATATATATTTTATTTTTTTTATATATATATATATATATATATATGCGCCACATATATATGCAGGTGCAAACAACTGTAATCCATCAGTAATTATTATTTGATACTAGTTCATATATACAGACAGTCAAGTATCTGTACAGAACAACAAGGACTACCTACTGAATACGCACCTTTTACAATTAGGTTGAGGAGCTTTGGCCGTGGGTTGCGCTCACTCTGAATGGAGCATGTGTACTGGCCGTCGTCGGATACATCCACTTTCTGTATCTGAAGGCTGTACTCATGTTTATCTCCAACGCTGGACACAATGGAGACACGTGGGTCCACAGACCACTTGTCGTTCCCTGCGAAAATGATGCTTGAGCGGTTCAGCCAGGCTCCTTTAGAGATCCCATCCAATAGGTAGCACCTAGAGTGACAAGAGACACTTCAGTCAGATCAGGGTAATTACTTGTTGTCAGGCTCTGGAAAAAAGAAACGAGTAAGGTAGATGTTTTTTGAATTTGTCTGGTTTGATGACTTAATACTCCTTAAATCGATTAGAGGTATTGCCGTTACCTCTCTTACAATAAGTAATCTCTCCGTCTCTGGCAGGCAATTATTGCCGTTAGCACAGGATCGTGTGTTCGTAAATTATATGGATTTTTTAATGCAAGACCAGAGAGCATTATGGACCAAATGAAATATCAAGCTTCAGTTCTAGGCACAAATGTGTAATGTGCTGGAAAGTTAGTCGTAAAAGACAGAAATCTCAGCTCCGGAGTGTGACTCAACCTGTTAAAGCTTGCAACTCAAAACTAAAATAGCCAGAGCCGTGAGTAATAGCATCGGAATGCTGCTCTGTTGTTGTTGCATCTTCTAAACGGGCAAAGACATTGAGTGAAGGTGCTACATTATTTTCATTGAAAAGTCAAAGGTCTGGTTTAACAAACATAAATCTATATTGAGGCACTTCATTTCGAGTGAGTTGACCTACAATAATGGCTTTACAACAGATTCGTATTGAAAAAGTGTTTCAGTCTTCAACATTAACAGAGTTTCTTGCATCCTAACCCGGTGAATATAAACAACTTAGATCCACTTTCACTATGTCATGTCATAGTAATGTGGATGTTCACCTTTCAGAGCTGTGAAAAGCTTGGTGCTGAAGTTACGTAACTGAATAAAAACATCGTTGACCTGAGACTTAGAATAAGAGTGGCCACTAAAAACTACTCATGCGGTGGGTGTCTAGGGTGGAGAAAAAGAGCATACGTCAACCCAAAGGTGCAAAGAAATTAAATACAGTATAGGATCCTGTAGACTCACTGTAAATACATGGTATAAATAGTAACAGTTTGTTTTTTTACTTCACAATTACAACTCATGGCTGTATCTGCACAAAGCTTTTTCATGTGATCTTCAATGGAAGGTAACAGCCATGAAATCAAACATCCCTGGCTCTAAAAAGGCTGCATTCTAGGATCAGTCTCTGATTCCTGTGTGACCATTACCGAGCTCAATACAATTTACTTTTGAAAGCTAATTGCACAGACAAAGTCAGTAAATTAGACATGATGAGGCTGGGGTCACCATAGTCAGACGGCACTTGTTTTAATTGCCATCATTCCAGCACTGTTTGGATTTAAGAAAACACACCCTATTGTGTGACAAATACTGTAATAATGAGTAGGAAAAGAGGCAATCAAGTGTGTCCCTTGAGCTGTTGTCAACATGCCATGCAGACTTCCAGCACCAGTAGTAAAGCCACCAAGGAAATCAGTTTGGCGTGAACCACAAAGCTCTTTAACCGCTATGCCAAGTAAATGTCTGACAGGAAAAGTGGCTATAGGACAATGGTCTAGTCCAGGCTGGTTTCCCCTTTGGGAAGGCACTGCCATAGAGGTGTTCTATCAAATACATGGCAAACAATGGAGTATGGCTAGTAATAAAAACAACAAGAGAAGTCTAGGTCCTACGGAAATTCCACGCTGACCAGTCAGTTAGTTAGCCCATTGACCACCTGAGCCCCGGTGTTCCTGGCCCTCAGGCAAGATCCACTGAAGGAGCCTCAAGGCAAGCTTCATATCTTTACTGTTTGGTTTGGTTTTTGACAGCAAAAAAGTCAAGTACAAATTTAGCTCTCATGATTATTGAAACTTGACCTTTGTAAACATGTATTAAAATTACATAAATAAAGCTAATTTTAAAAGCCTTCTCTTCCTATCATAGATAATGGATGTGTGCTTCCTACCTCAGCGAATGCAGGCCTTCAGTGACTAATAATTTAAGACACTTTTGTGGGACCGCTGAGAGTGACGACTTAAGGCTTGAACATTAATGCACAATGCACCTCTGCTCAGCCACTGATGTGAACAACTTGTCAACAACTTGCTGGGCTTTCATCATTATATCCTTGTATACCAGGGTAACCATAAAAAATAGTTTCTCTCGTGTAGTTGCTATTGATTTCTCTTTTGCTCACCCTATAATTGTGCTTTCAGAATCAAATATTCATTCCATGCAGGCTTGAAAGGCGGCTGTAAAAAAAAAAGTTAACTGTTTCAAAAGAGATTAGAGGCTGTGGTCTGCTGTCAGTTAGAGTCTACTTCATTGGTGACGGGTTTCTATAGCTTGGAAAATTATCAAAAGGTCTCAAGCCACTCCTGCAACATATACGGTTTTAGCTCCTGCCGACCACAGCTACTGCTGCCACCTTCCAAGGACAGATCTGGAATCAACTGAGCCGTAGTGCCAGACGTTGGGCGGAAGGACACTTCACCCGGACAACATTGGGCTTTTGGCATTTTCCTTTATCTAGATGAATCCATCCTTGATGTTCTTTCCATTTCCCCCCTTGTTTTTTTTTTGGCTTGCTTATCACTGTTGGTGTCTTTGCACTCTCCTTCCCGGAACTATTATTGTTATCTCACTGTCTTTGTAATCTTACACCAAGGAGTGGTTCAGATGCCTGTATCTATACACCTCCTCACAAAGCTGTGTCAAAACAGGACATTTTTACATTAGCACATTGTCTAAGGTGTTGCGGTTTACTGTGGCTGATTCCTCTGTTGCTGCGATTTTATAGGAACAGGAACTATATTGGAACTCATCACAAGTCTTGCACAAGTTTGACAACCCTGTGTGGAAAATACGGCCTGCAGTTAGTGCAAAGCAGTGATGAACTAGAATTGCCGCCTTGCGGTTGTATACCTCACATCAAGATGTCATAACTTCATAATTTCAGCCTATTTGTTGGAATTTTCACAATATGAATCATTGGGTTATGGCTAAAACAAGTGGACGTTAGTGCCAAATTTGAAGAAATTCGCTCAAGTAATTATTATTTCCTGAGAAATCACATTCACTAGAATGAGACAGATGTTAGGTCACAGAGACCTTAACCTTTGACCTCCCCAATTGAATCAGTTCACCCTTGAGTCCAGGTGGACGTTTGTGCCAAATTTGAAAAGAAGAAATTCCCTTCAGGCGTTCCTGAGATATCCCGTTAACATGGTAACGCCCTCAGATGGTAAATCCCTCTGAGGCAAATTTGTGAATTGTGATATTAGGCTATATAAATAAATTGTACTGAAATTGAATTAAATTGATATCAGTTTTGTCAACTCGATATGCCTGAAATCACCAAACACTGGAGATTCAATACTGGTTTACTTGAGTATGTTCCCTGCAGATTATCACAAAGAAACCTTTGTTACCCTCAAAATAAATCCTCATCTTGCCTGATTTTTACTAGATGGAGAGGTGTGTCATCACCAGGAAAATTTAGCTTGGACTGTTTACCTCCTTGTCATATTCAGATAAACGTAAGCCGGAACAGATCCTGCTTAATGCCAGAGTAAAGCAAGGATTTTAGTAATTACATTCCTTTGTTTTGTAAGATATTTTAAGTAGTTGGTTTTAGTAGGTTTGTCTTGTTTTTCCAATTTCTTTGAGAGGAAAAAATATTTAGTATTCATCTTTCCTTCCATGGTTTGACACATTCTGTCCAAATAAATTTTTGGAATATACTATGAAAAACACAAGCATTACAAACATGCTAATCATGTGCTAAAACCTTGAGTATAAGCTTGAAACCACAGCAAAGTCATGTTATCAGCTCGGTCTTTCTTCTGCACATTTCCCTTGTTCCTCCCCTCAATCAGGCCGAGCAGCACAACACTAACACCTAAGATGGGCTTTGCTTTCATCAAGCCCCTTTTCTGTAGGAGCCCACCAGGACACAGACTTCCCATGGTTTATACAAAGCTGAGGTAATTATTCCACAGACCTCAGAGCATCTACTCTGAAGCAGCTTTGACTAAAACATGCACTAATTGATACTTTTATTTATCCCTGCTTCTGACGATCGACTGCAGAGGAACCAGGCTTTTGACAAGCTTCTTTTTTATATTTTGGCTCACAAATTACAGTTCAATTCAAACCCCAGTGATTAGGCACAATGTTCAAAAATGAAAGTGATGAACTGGTGTTTGAGCACCTGACATGAATAGAGAATGATGACAAACCATTAATTACAGTATGGCAGCTGGTAAGAGATGGAGATTGTAATCCGTTTAGTCAAACACTGGAGCATCATTCTGACCCTGATTATTATTCGCTTCATAAAATTGTTTACTAGATTCCTCTACTGTAAATATTCGTCCTGGTAATAACTCCCCAGATCTCGTCTTGCAAAAATATAGCAATGTTTCACAGTGCAGTAGGTCATATTCAGCAGATTTTGTCTCTATCCCTGGATGAGTCCCTCTGTAGTCTGAGATTTGCTGTTATGTAACAGTTATATAATAACCCCACAGGATGTTTAAACAGCAAGACATGCAGACCCCATGTAAGCGCAGCTTTAAAGCTCTACCTATTTTCCCCAATAAATACATTAGAAGAGATTTATTCTTAGTTTTTATTTTATTTTCTATTTTTCCCTTTCTATTGTTGGCATTTGTGCAAATGTATTTAAACAAAACCTGTAACGACACTTCATTTAGAATAAAGCGGGCCAATTAATTTTTTTTAAATAACGTTGTGGTGAAAATACAGCAGAATCAGGCCCCTAAAAGCCAAAGGGTTGATAGAACAGTGACACTGAACCAAACCAAAACAGTTGCAGACCCTAACACCAAAACAATGGGCTGAAAGCTAAAACGTTCCTTAGAGCTGAGTGCACACACAGGTGGTTGATAATATTCTGAGTTCGTCACTATAAGAGACCAATTTCACACTACATGAATTCTTAATCCATTATTAATAACATTATTGATCTGTGCAGCTTTAACTGAGCATATCATTGGGTCCCTTTGAATGAAAAAGTAGATTATAGCTACATTTAATTGGCATACTAAGCACACCGAAGGACAATTTCTTCTGCAGTACAAAGTGTCAGATGAAAGAACTTTAGCACATGATGACAGGGTGAGACAGAGTTCATTGTTACTATAGCAACCAAAGGTCATAATAAGCTGAAACATTGCAAACTATTATGAGGAAATAGTTTAATGTTATTAAGAAGGAAGAGGAGGACGGCACAAGATGGCTTGCTGATACATTATAGGGAGGTAAAAAAACTGAATCAGAAAAAAAATCCCACTTCCAATCACAGCTTGTCTGACACAGATGATCACATCTGTGATCGTTCAGAAAAAGCAACACTTGACACTCAACTCCATCAAAACAGCCCTCTATCATTTCTGTCCTGCGGCAAGTTGAATGACACTTAATCACTGAAGTACGAATCAAGCTGCAGCCCCTGAGAAGACCACCTGGAATATTTCATTTCCCAGTCGGTGTTGAACTGGAATACGTCGGAAAATGAGCGGTGCACAGTATCATTGTTTTGTAGCTGAACATCTGCTTCAAGACAATGCTTTTGTGTTTCTGTTAATAGCGGCACCCACTTAACTGGCATGAATGAAATAAGGGTATTGAAGAGCATAATGAGAGGCTGTGATAGAGCCATAAAGATGTAAGAGGGAAAGCCTTTCAACGAGGGGACGGATGTTTCCTTCCATCTTAGCGGTTTCACACATAAAGAGAGAGGTGCTGTAATGACTGTACCTGCACTGTAAGCTCCACAACCTTTACAACGACTCAGTGCCCTCAACAGAGCTCAACTGTCCAACGAATCCTCAAATGAGAAAATGCATTTCACACTGACTGGCTGGACGATGAAGCACTAGTGAAAGGTGGCAAGCTGTGAGCAGTGTGTGAAAACCCCGGGTCGTTTCAACTGTGAAGTCAGAGCGTTCTTTTTTTAGATTGCGGTGGTACTTTTGCTTTATTAGTAACATTAAATAATATTTAATATTTAATATTTAATATATATATATATATAATATTATATTATATTATATTATATTATATTCCTGGACGGATGGAAATGAGAGCATGTGTTACATCTTCAAAAGGCAATATGTTGACCTGCATCTAACTCATTTTTTCATTATGAATGAATCTTTCAATTTCTTTTTTGATACATTTATTTGTCATAAGCCAATTCCAATTTCCCAAAGCCCAAGCTGACATATTCAAACTGCTTGTTTTGACCAACAGTCCAAAAACCAGTGAAAAACTATTTGCCGTCAAAGAAGACTACAAAAAAACATCTCTTCACATTTAAGAAGCTGAAACCAGTGAATTATTTTTAGCATGTTTGCTTAAAAATGACTTGAGCAATTAATTCATTATAAAAATGATTGCAAATACATTTCATGTTAAACAATTGATTCATCAACTGATAGTTTATTACAATAACTTACCATGGAAAGCACTTGAATCATAACAAAAAGAAATAACCCTATCTTAGTATTGGGCTAAAAATAAATCCATATTACAATACATTAAGGACCCTACTCTCTTACGATATCTGTTGTCCCCCCGCTGCTTTATAGGGTATGAAAAGTTTCTCCGTCAGTTCATTAAATCCCTGCAGCCATCTGAAAGCAGCAGAACAGAAATGTTGATAAGCCTCTGATTTGAGAAATGCCACTCCAGAGCCACTACGCACAATGTCAACAACACAGACAACCACCGGACTTCCAAGAGTAGCCGATTCCTCATTTATTGAGCTGCTGTGGTCATGCGTCCCGGTCATTGGCTCAGGTGTTGCACGAGTGATGAAAAGAGAGATGTGATAGACTTATTTGTATTCACCGTCACCCAGCCCATTTGCACTTTGCACTACATGAACCAAAATAGAAGGTGCGCTTGGCGACGCCTCCACAGTCCGTGCACTCCGAGACCTACAACTTTGCTGATGTTGTTGCGCTTGCATGATTCAAATAGGGCCCTGGGTACATTTTGTACAAAGAGAAAGTCAAATTTGATTGACAGAAAACTAACCGGCAACTATCTTCGCAATTGTGAGGATTTTATGTTTCTGTTTGTCTACCAGGAATATCTATCATTCCGAATTCAAATACATTTTGTTGCCGTAGCGGTGGTGCTACCTTTTCCCTCAACCACAGGTGCAGGTTTGTGTTTCGTTACTGGAGGTTGGGTATTTTAGAGATGGGGTGATGAGGGAATGAGGGAGAATGAGGACATACTGTAGTGCTGCGCAACCAGGGTACAGAGCACCAGGCTCTTAATCCCTAAAATAATCCTGTCGACTGTGGCCGGAGGGACACATCTGAAGCCTTCCAGCTATAATCCACACAGATCCAATGCTGAAACCAACACCTAACATCACAGACAGAGACGAGTATAAAAACTCTCTCAAAGCTGATAGAAACTCCAAAATCTCACCTCAAGTGTGGAGACTTAGAAGTTGATTCTGAATGTTTTCTTTTTAATTTTTGTCTGAAATGACACTGAGATGGAGCCTTTGACTGAGGGAGCAGCGAGAAACAGTCAGACCCCTGACCGCATATAAAACCGATGCCCCCGCGCTGTTACCACGGCTGTTCTTACAACAGACCCTGTACAGCATCACCGTGGCCCCACCAGCTTCGGGTCCCCTCAAGGTGCTTTTCCCTTGCTTCCTCCTCTCACATATTTCAAATGTGATCATAAGTCAATACCAGTCTTTCTAATTCATGTTCATAAAATCAGTCAAAGCTCTACTGGAGTAATCTCTGGATTAATTCATATTATTGATTCTTTTTTTTTTCTTCATTTTTTTTTCTTCAGAATTGGTATTGACTGAATGAATTCAACTTCCAGTGAATGAACATGAATGGGGCTCACAAATTAGGGGTTGAATACAAAGTTGAGAGCTGGAATTCTGAGAGGATGAACAGCAGCCTTTGTTGAGGCATAATAGGCGAGCATTTTCCCACCCCAGACAATCCCCCCTTATAAATATGTGAATGAGCTCTGTGTTATACATTTACATCAAAACTGAGTCCACTGCACACACAGCTACTGCTAAATGTCACATTCAAAATCCAGCTCGACGAAGCACGGATCAAACATTTAGGCAGTCGACTGCACCATTACCTGTTAAAACAAACATCTTTCCCAAGGCAAACTCTAAAGTAATCCGATAGCACTGTGAGATAGCACTTCTGTGAACACACTAGTGGACCACAAAGTCAGATTGAATCACAACCACTACATTAAGATAACTATTAGGATTACTACACACAGTGTACTCCAGCACCTTTGCTTGAACAGCATTTATTTCTCTTACCTTCAGCCATCTTAAAAAGGATCCAAACAAAGGACCGGAAAACACCTCCTGAGCAGATTCACTGGTAAACAATTCTCATTTGAACTTTCTGTAGCAATGACTCACAGTGATAAACACTTAGGAGATGAATGAGTCTGTATTCCTTTCATGAAACTGAAATATGCTGCAGGCTTAAAACACATTTAAATCACTGCAGTTATTTTAGATTGCTCCGAGCATCCTGCGGTGGAACAGTTGGATTTCTTGAATAACACAATCCACTTGATTGGAGCAAGCTCTTCTCCTTTCAGAAACGCACTTTAAAAGGTTTTAACCGTAATCTGGCCCTCAGTTCCTCTGCTCCAGAGTGAGAGTGAGCTCAGTGATGTGATCCACTCAATGTCCGATAGTGGTGTAAAGGACTGTAATGAATCCGTGATCTCTTTTGCCGATCATACTGTTGTTTTCACAGCAATACTGTAAAATATATATTAGAGGGAATTTTGACCTGTGTAACTTCCAAACACTAGCTCTAAGCAGCTTATTTTACATAACTAAAACTAATGCCAAGTTTTTGTTTTATCAATAAAATTATAATATTCTATTTCCTAATCATTTGATTCATGTGTTTTATGCAAACAACCACTAGATATGACAACAACAAAGTAAAAGTATAACATTTAGAATTTAACCGTTTACGGACTTTGGGGCCGTTGAAATGAATTTTTGGAAAGGTGGTGAAATAATATAATGTATGAATAGTCTGGATCCTTGTATACCACCTGCTTTAATAAAACAACAACAAAAACGATCTGTATCGGCGATATGGCTCATTGACAATCGGCAATCGGGCATCTCCAAAAATTATATTTGCTGCCTTTATCTCTGTTGATCTGATCCATGAATCAAAACCGTGATACGATCATGGACCGCAAGTTTTTTTCCGATCGGTTGCACCCCTAGTATCTCAGTAGAGCGAGGAAGGAGCGCCAATGGCCATTTACTATGTCTGTTCAGATCATCCTTCTTTGAATAATAATATTACACATCATCATTTCCTGAGGCTAACACTACCTTGAAGTGTTAACCGAGATATGTTATTGAAAATAGAGGAAGGCCTTTACACCTGCGATTAACAGGACGTTAACCTTTTCTTGTCACACAGTCTTGAGGAGTCCTGGTGGAGAGCTCTGTGGTTGGCTATTGCCTGTATGCATTACTAATATAGAAAAGGACTATAGGATAGCTAACTAAATAGCACACAGCTTTGTCCCTTAAGGTATTTGTCAAGTGACTGTAATTACTGGTGGATGCAGAGACCACCAACAATGCATCCACCAAATCAAATTAACTTGTCCTTCATAACTGATGGTTTGACACTGCACACTGCCACCTCCCTGCGGTTCCAACTTGAAGAGGGACTGACAATTTTGCAAATCATTTCAGGAAAGTAATAAAACATGTCTCACGAAGAGGCACATTTGGGTCATCCTTGAAACTCAACTGATGTCCACCAAAAAGAACAGTGAGAGGCATTTACAGATGCACGTTTTTGCCATTTCATATTAATGCACCAATTGTGAGGCTGTGATGACTGACTGGCATTTGACATTTATCATGAATACATCTCTGTTTAATTCCTCCCATATGGAAAGAGGGGAGGGAGATTACAGGCAATAACTGGAAAGGAGAGGAGAATATAAATATGGCATATAACTGCATTTCTGCTGTGTATTAAAGACCCAGAGATCAAACTGAGGCAAGCAGTGGGTGGTTGACAAACCCCAGACAAGCACACATGGAGTTTGGAGTGCTATAATATTGCCGGGGCCTTGGGAGCCTTTTAATTATACTTCATTTCATTTCAAATATGGTATAATGTGTGGACAGAAAACAGTACACCAGATAACTTATTATGGGTTTTCTCTCCTCCATGTCTGGGGTGATTCATCAAAAAGGAATCAAACGATTATTTTCTTTATAAATGTATCCGTTGATTATTTTCTCGATAAACCAATTAACCAGAAAAAAAAAAGAAAAAAAAAAAGACAAATTAAATAATCCAATTACCTAAAGCCTGAGATGGCATCTAGGTCATCTAGATAGTATCACGGTCTGGACCGAAGGACAGAAAGCCAACAGAAAGCACAAGGCAAGAGATGCCAACACCAAGTATGGTAAGAAACTAGAACATCTGAAGTTGAAGAAAAATAATCAATCACAATAACCAGTTATAGTCAGAAGGAGTAGACCACATAACAGTAGCATGTCAATCAGATGTGAGAGTGAAAGCTCGTCAGATTAGAAAGACCAGCTGGCCTCATGCATGACTTCAGTGTTCGGCCACAACTAAAGAAATATTTCATTATTACTGTGTCATTACAACCAGTATTACGTGCAGGGCTTATAAACCCAGACCACTGGGAAATCCTTAATGCTCTACTTAATTTATTTGAAGTCCCTTAAGAAGCCATAACGCCAAAACGTCCTTCGCGTAGTGCTGCTGATGTTATTTATTTTTCTAAAGACATGAGTGCTCGGTGTTTTACTGAAATGCTGAATTACTCAAAAGACACACACAAGACTTCAATCAAGACAATTGCATCCCAAATGTTTTTTCCCTCTTTTTTGTGCATGTTTGGGAGGATTTCACACAATTCTTCAGAGGCTTACTGTTTTCCTGCGATGTAGTGGTACTAGTGACATTTCCGAGCATGGAACGCATTTTTTAGCATCTGCTTTCCCAAATCTAGCCACCCGTTCTGAGGTAGCCTATTTGCTCTGCGTACTTCTGTTACCGTTTTCTGAGCTGGCAGGGACTACCCTGAACAGCTCAGCGGGGACATCTGCCTCCCAGAGCCATCTGTGCTCAGGTCCTTCTAATCCCTCCCTCCCTCCCTCCCTCCCTCCCTCCCTCTCTCCCTCTCTCTCTCTCTCTTTCTGTCAACCTTCTCTCTCCTTTCTCAGTCTTCTCGCTCTGGTTTCTACATCCAAATATTCACGCACACGCACACACACACACACACACACACAATACTTCTTATAGTGCTCAATCTATGATGACAGCTGAGGACTTCCACATCAGTTATCAATGACAGATGAATAAATGACACATGAAATGTAAAAAGTGGGTCAACATGCTGTGGCTTTATAAGAGTGTGATGTTTTATTGAGGTGAGAACAAGATGTGCACTAGGTTAACTGTGAGAAAGGTGCCCATGGAGACTTTAAAGTGACAAAAAAGATCAAGAAAGATTTTTATAAATGAAGACATTTTTGAATATCTCTCATTAATGCACCACTTTAATGTTTTTGTTTTTAGAAATGGACCGATCATTATTCTGGTCCACTCCTCTACCTCATTTGTCTGTGCTTTGAAGTGTGTGTTTGTGTGTGTGTGTGTGTGTGTGTGTGTGTGTGTGTGTGTGTGTGTGTGTGTGTTTCCTTTCATCAGTGCTGTATGTGCCTGGTTGGGTATTCTGCTGCCGAACAGTTTACCCACAACACTCACCGCCCAAGTGACAGGTCAGGCTTGGCAGTGCACCAGGGAGAGCGAGGGAAGTGAAGTCAGAGGGATAGGTCAAGACTGAGTGTGGGATGCGCTCACTCGCCTGGGACATAGGATTTTTTTTTTTTTTTACTTTCTGTTTCAAAAGTGAATGGGTCGGAGCACAAATGTAGGAAAATGGGAAGGGCTTGAACTACTCCACAAATTCTTCTCTCAACATTTCAGACATTCCTACTTCCTCCGTTGTCCGTGTTGAGTGCTGAACTGTACCAATCCCAATGGAAGGAACTTGCCATTCAGTCACGACTCTCCCGACACCTTCCCTCCACACGTTAGAATTTTACTCTCACTCGCGCCATAACTTCCGTTTCACTGGGACTTTGGTGGAGGTAGTAGCTTGTATCGCGATACGATATGATACATATACAAAACTTTATTTTTGAATTTTTATGAAAATGTAAAAATAGAGCCAAAAATACAACTTGCTGTGTACCACCTGGATAGTCTAATACATATATATTATATTGATAACTCAGCAGAAAAATTGCATCAAAACTACTTCAAAGGGTATTTGCATTGCACACAGTCTCTCAGCAGAGAACACACTGAACTGAAATGCACTTGCCATAAAAAATGATATGGAATAAAGTGCATATTGTATTCTCATTGTCACTGAACACTTTTATACAAAAATGCACTTGCCACAGCTTATAAATATAAATACAACAACCACCAACCACCAACCAACAAACACAAAAAAAAACAAAAAACCACACCCCCCACACCACCCCACACCAAAACACCAACCACTGCCTGTACCGCTCTCGTGCCGTGGTGTCGTGATGTGGTGTGACGTAATTGTAGCATTTGACTCAGTGGTCTAGTCGTCTAACATCACACGTCAGGGCTACTCTCTCTGCAGGGGGAGCGATGTTCTGAGACGATTCGCCACCTCTTCGTAAATCCTGGGCACTACACTGCTACATCCTTCATGTGTCGGAAGGAATGATTCGGGATCACATAGCGCCGCTCTACAGGATACGGCCGCTTTTTTTGTGATTTTGGCCTGATCATGTGACAGGCCGGGAGGTCACTGGCCTTAGCTTAGAAGGCAATAGGCAGCGACATCTAGCGTTACAGGAGCGGAGGAGGAGGTTGTTTGACACAGGAATTCAAGGCAATTTAAAAAGACGTTTTAAATTAATTTAAAAGAGGATTTAAAAAAGTAGCTATAATTGCCGTGGATATATCAATACACTATCGTTTAAAAAGAATATTGCGATAGTGAGCTATATCAATATTTTTTGACAGCCCTAGTCACCAGCATGGAGTATTGTATTATGTCTAACATGTTTGTTGATTCCCTGTACAAACAACTACTTTCTTCTTGACTTCTCACTCACCTTTACAAAGGATTAAAAAGTGGTATTTTTGCTTTGTTTTCAATGCATCTTTTATCATCAACTAAAGCCAAGAAGTTCTGGAGTGATTTGTTTTGTTCCCTCATTCACAGCTGTGGTACGCAATTCCATTGACTTGCCGTCTAATAATCTGTACACCCCTGACTATGTTCAAAATAGCACAAATCAACACTTACTATAAGCATGCAGAACTATGGAAAGAAGAAATCCTTCATTATTTTTAGCAAAAAACAAACTACTTGACATATCTATGGTTTTAACTCTCTAAATCACTGCCATAAGTCCAAAGTCTGCAAAAACATTTCAGATGACACTGAGTCTGGAAACACTCTGCTGAATGATCAGCAAGATTTTTAAGAGAACATAGGCAGAACAAAGGCAATGTGATATCCCATTAACGTTTTCTCATTTTGTAGTTATATTGGACAGTTAGTTACAGTGAATCTGGCATTGAATGGAGGAGAAGTAGCACTTTTCTAGAAAGCAGATCATTATGGCACTGCATACAGTCACTGGTCACCAAGCCAACACTGGCATCTTTACAGGCAGCAACAGCTGAGGTGAAACAGTGTCTAAGCCTCTTTAACAAACAGGCAAACAACAACATTTGCCAGAGTATGATATTGCCAACAGCCTACCACGACAATCCCGTCCGATGCACTGGGCTTTCAACTAACTCCAATGTAAACCCACCTGCATCATTACTAGACGGCCAGAGCGACTAACGTAGTAGAAAGAGCGAGATAGTGCACACAAGGTGGAAGGGTTCAACAAACACTGGACAATCTTCCAGGAGACTGCTGTTGGTGTCCTGTGCAAAACTAAGTAGATGTTAAAATGTGTCATTATTTTGTATTGTTTTGTATTATATTCACTTTCATTCAACAATTGTCATCACTTTTAGGTGTCATCTCTGGTTACGATTTCTAGCCCATATAAACTGTGTCATTAAGTCTTTTAACAGGAACTCCACTCCGTACTCACAGAACATAAAACCATAAACATACTGTATGTGCCCTACTTCAGGGCTGTATCAAATGTGGATGCTCTTATGTTCATAACTTCTATTGTGGTTTTTAAATGAAGATTTGAATGTTGATTTAGTCTTTTATTTAAATCAAATTGTTTTAAATCATCAGTGCGTACCTGTCTATGTCTGTGGCAAGCAGGAGAGCAAACAGTGTTTTAAATGTTGATTTCAAAAGACTTTAAGGGATAGTTCGGGTGTTTTGAAAGGTGGTTGTATGAGGTACTTATCTATCGTCAGTACAGAAGTCAAAACATCCAAACCATCCCTTTAACACCCAAAAATATGGATGAAAGCTAGATAAAACATGTGAATATCAGAAATCGTATTATCTCTGCAGGAGATTCAAGCAAATTTAGATTTTGGCAAGATGAATGAAATATCTTATACGGTGACTTCGAGATTGAATTTCACGACGCCTTACAGACCACTGGTGGCGTTTACATTGACAGTTATTTGCTATATCTTGTTGACATAGCTAATATTTACTGAACATTGATACATTGATGAAAAATGATATTTGTCTTCCTATCAAGGGAAATGTCAGGTGATGTCAGGTCTTCAATACTTGCAAATGACATGAAAAATGAATTTCTTTAAAATCCTGCTGTCATAAAACAATGACAGTAACAAGAGAGTGTTTGTTATTGCTTTCCTGCAGCGCTTTATCCACCCTTTTTGATGTGCTCTGTCCGTGGCACAAATGGACAATCCTTCATTGTCAGAGGGCATTGGAACCCCTGCACAGTCCGATAGGTACGACCACATTCATCATCCTGACAAAAGGAAATAAGCAATTGCCACAGCACTTAACTGCTTTCAGTCATCTGCAAATATTGGAATAAATACATTGCACAGAGATGAGGCCCCTCTGGGGATAGTCATATTTTACATGCCCTATTTGTGCTTACTTGCTTGATTTAGGGACAATCCTTTTTCTATTTGTCTCGCGGTCTTACACACATTCATGCAGTAGTCGCGCAGTTCCCTCTACTAGTTTAGAGTGTGGGTTTAAGAACTGGGTTGTACAGCAAGAACAATTTCAACATTCTGCTTTCACCATGGAACATTAGGAAACACTTTCGCCAATACACCTTCTAATATCAGAGTTATGGAGCATAGATGCGAGGTGTTTGAGGGAATGCCTGTAGCCCATGGCGTAAATCTGAACGCCAGAATTTTCAATTACGTTGGCAGAATTTCTTAATGCCAGGCAAGACTGCATTGTGTCAAACTTTACTCTATCTATCTATTATTCAAAAGCAGTGTTGTGAATACTCAAAACTATTAAGAAATGTTCAGGGTTCATATTTTTCTTTGTGTATGTATCTGCATGCATGTTAGCCTGTTTGTATGGGAGGAGGCAGCAGAAGGTTGGATGAATACAGAAATTCGATGAATACTCCTCTGCTTGAAATGCAGAGCCTGTGTGTTGGCAGGGACCAACAAGTCCTTGGTTAAGCTAATCGCCAGTCCATTTGGCAAGGATTATGCTCAGCTTAGGGTTCGTCCCACGAACAAGGTCTCTGATTCATAACAGTGATTTGAGTAAGTAATTTGTATTGATAGAGCAAATACTCCATTCTGAGATTGCCTTAATCACTGTAAGGTCTCCATAGGAATACATCAGTAAGAGAAAAATACCATTACTGGAATTAAAGATATCAATATGCTTCTAAGTGTGTGTGTGTGTGGGATCTATCTGGGTTGACTTCAGGACACGGTGAAAAGCATGAGTCAGAAAATGCCAGCAAAAGTCTAAATCTTATGTCCTGATGACAGCCAACAGGGGGCACAACATGGGTTGAAGAGGCACTTATTTACCTCACTCCACCTAGACTCAAAGCCTGTTGCACTTAACTCACTGAAGTAGTGGTCAGCAGGGTGAAAAACAATCCAATTCCTGCAGGAGTGTCCATACTGGTATACAGTTTTAAAGAGGCAGTCAAACAATCCAAAGTGCTGGCTGGTGCGTGCAAGGTAAGCTGGGCCAAACAATTTGTGTTTAATGACGAACAGAGGACCGTTTTCAAGTTTCCTGCTTCTTCCTCAAGTTTTTCTTCTTGTTTACTTGCCGAGTAACTTAATTTCAAAGAGCAGTGTTGACCATGAATCTGCAGGTTTCTGTGAAAACCTGGTTAGTTTCTCCTTTTGTTCAGGGAAATCAGGTGACCACTCAACAAGTAAGTTTGGAGGTTATCAAGCTTAACTTTGGATTTCATGTATGTTCTATTTGGTTGTTCCTCATCGAATCAACATTTATGTTGTGACCTCATTGTACAGCGTGTACCATGTGTTTGCATTTGGGTGACCATTTACAAAGTCATAATGTTGATACGTCTTCTGAGATATCAAGAAACTGGACCAATGATGCTGCCCAGTGCAAAAGCCAGGAATAACAATTAAGCATCATCCTCTATTGTTATTTGTCTACTATTGTGTTGAAATGTGTCTCAACATGTAAACTCATGAAATATCAGATCTTAGCAATAGTAAATTTTTTGTTAATTGTGAGTTCAAAATTGTATCTGGGTTACATTACCGATCTTAAGTTAATACAGTCATAGGGGGAAGAAAAGATGTCCATTGAAACTAGGGTTGGGCGATATTGAAATTCCCGTACAATATTGCTTTAAGAAAAACACCAATGTATGAAATTATCATCCAGGGACAAATCCGAAGATAGAGACGTCCATAGATATAAATATCTATGGACTGAAGACGTATATCTTGAAATTCCCATAAGTGGCCACAAATACCATCAAGCTCTCCTTTTTCTTCTGGTTTAAAACCAAAGAATTGCCAATTAGGTGTATTTGCATTGAGAGCAGACACCTTGCCTGGTGGAATAAGGGCTACATGGTAATTACTAGGGCTGTACCAAATAGTTTAAAGCTTATTCGTAACATTGACATTCAAATTATTATTATTATTATTATCATTAATAACACACAGAACCATTACATGCAACAGGCCTCCTCTTCCTCCTTCTCTTTTCCCTTATCCCTCACACAGCATGCGCCGTGGCGCTATATCGTCTCTCTAATTATCTTAGTCCTTAATCCAAAAGTCAAAATTCATTAATTTCCAAAATTTACAACATGTATTTATCTAACGAAATATTTTGCTTCATACCTAGCAGCAATCTAACAGCATCATACATTACTTTTATAGAACCACAATAACACAAAATAAGATGCATACTAGTGTGTTGTTACCTTTTTTTTAATAAATGATAAAAACATGCAGTGAAGCATAGAGAAAGCAAGAGAAAAAAGGAAAAAGAGATTTAATAGAGCGAATTCATAACTGGCGTTGTGTCACTGAATATCGCTTCATTGAAAATATGACAAATTACCCTGCTTCTGTCTTTATCTAAGATATAAGACATAAGCATGTTGAACTTTCCCATTTGTTTCACTGGCGCTTTTATCCAAACTCACTCATCAACTCTATGGGTGCGCCTTCTAACAGCTAGGAGCCTTGAGTCTTGTGTTTGAAGCAACTGTGTGTAGCAGCAATTCAATTTACTTTGAGACATCTTGGTAATGTTGAGAAATGATTGACGGACAAAAAAAAAAAGAATGTTGAAAGAAAAGCAGTCATACAATTACAATCTAAAAGACATAATTGAATTTGTGGGCATGGGCTTTGCCCAAAACCTCCATTGTCATTTTTGTCACAGTTGCCTGTCACCAAATGACCTTGTTAAGCATAATTAGTTGGCACTAAATGAGGGTACTGTTGTGTTGAACAAGAAATTGCTCTTATTGTCTGGAAATGTTCTCCAGAAAGAGAGGGGGTAAAAAAATCATTGGCAATGAGTACGAAACCAAATTATACAATAAGTTTAGCATTAGTGGCAATAATCTTCCAACTTATTAAAATACAAAAAAATCATCCAAGTGCAGCAGCACACACATTACAATTTGGTTTAATTCAATAACATACCAGAGTCCTGATCAATTGTTATTCTTCCCCTTAATTTTCTTAATGACAAAACTAATCAAAAATGCAGCAGAAAATTGCTCCTCTTGCTTAGCACATCCAATCAATTGAATAAAGTCATTGTAACATGCAGAGGCAACAGCACAGCTCCAAAAGCAGTGCCAAATTGGCACAAAAACATATTAACTGTCATCATGTTGTTATCTAAAGCTTATTAAATGATGGATTTGGGCCTGATTCTATAACTATGTGCCAGTGGTGAAGGAGAATAACAGGCGAATGCATGTCTAAGCTAAAAGGTACATTAAGCCCATGTAAATTGCTGCTGCATCCAGGAGTTTAGTATCTTGGCAACCAGGATAATAATGGTAAAAGAGAAACACCCGGCAGAGAATCCATCTCATCCCTTCCTTGGGCATCATTATGCTTCACCAGCTCTGGCTGCTCATTACCGACATCACACACATTCAAATGAGCCAATGGCAAATGACCATGCACACAAACACACAATACTGTACTCTGCCGGGTTTGAGGGGACGGGCTGATGATTCTGCAAAAGATACAACAAGCTCACCTCATCAAACACTGAAAAGAAACACAACACATAACTGATTATGTCATTTAAACTCATCATGTTTATCATGCATATGACTGGGATCACAGCACTGGAATGTCTCGTACACACCAAATCTACCCCACACAAACGTGGTTTTAAGACTACCTCATTTCGGCTGAAGGTAAAATAGATGATAAGAAGTAAAGTCAAGTAAGCTCTCAAATTGGATGGTGACAGAAGTGCAAGAATCCAAATAAGACGTATAGGCTGCAGCCTGGACCAGCGGGATTTTTTCTTATCAGTTTATGAAACATGCAATTAGTTGAAGATGCCCGCAAGGTTTACTGAATAACCCCATTAAGGAGAACAGAGTTAAATAGGAAAAAGCCTTAAGGCAAATGTAATGGGTTTTTCCATTGACATGCTTTCTATTTGATGGGAGAGAATACTTTCCTTGCTCTCAATTCAAGCCTTGGACACCTCGAGATGGATGGGAGGCATTTCTTCCATAATTTATGAATATAATACTCACAACGTAAATGCTAAAACACAATCCAGCTACTGTGCCATATTCATTTAACTATAAACATCTGGCAGCAAGTGTGTCCTAAGAGCCTGGAGCCAATATTGCTAGCCTCCTTTTTAGCGTATGATTGGAGAAAATATTTACTAAGAGTTATTGCAAGCACTCAGCCTATACATTGGCAAGCAAATTATATCAACAACACTGTGAAAATCAGGGCTTAATGGAATCTATTTTTACACACAGCTTACCAAAGCATGGCTGAACAGAGCTCTGGATGCTTTTTGCTTCCATCATCCTGGGGTTTGGTTACGTTGTGAACTAACCAAGTCACAGTTCACAGCACAGATGTCTGTCCCATGACCGTTTTAAAAAGCTGCTGTGACCCTTGACACTGTTGAACATGCACGGTAACAATTCTGAACGATGTCTAGCCCTTTACAAGGGATTTTAATCCACCACTTCTCAGTTTAACAAGGCCACCCCCATTCATGTTCTCCAAAAATAGCCGGCTCATCTTCAAAGATACACTCATTGATTATATTATAGCTCTGAATAAACCTCAGATTTCTGCCCCAGCTTACTACCATAAATACATAGGTTTACATTACTAAAATATGGTTACTAAATATCTTAGTTATACGTAAGATAAAACACTTGATCAAAAACAAATAGGGGTTAGCGTTTCAAACTGAAAAGGACAGGGAGTTGGTCAAAGTAACACTGCTATATTATAATCTTCACGTACTAGGACTTGCTGTTAAGCATGTCCAGTTCAGTAGATGTATCCTCAACACAATACATAGACCTGTTTCACATAACGTCAACACTGTAACTTCTTCACATGTGGTTGATAATGTTGGCCAGATCATACGCATTGCACCTTTAATGGTAGAACACTTTTTATCTGCTCCATTATGAGCTGCAGTTACAGTCAGTTGTTGTTGTTGCGAACATTACACCTTCTTGTCGTGATCTATTGTTTGGTGTCACAGCATAGGTTTTAAAGCTTGTAGAATGAGAGAAAAGCACTTGGAGTGCTGGTTAACTGCATTACCACTAGGGTGTAATCATAAAGGCAATAAGGACAACTGTGGAGCTGAAGCAAAGCATCCTCATAGACGCCATTTTAAAAAGAGACATCTGTAAAAGACACCTCAAACTGCAAATAAGGTTGATTATTATTACCATTGTGCTACCACATTAATCAAACCATGAAGGTTTCACATTTGCTAAACTTTCTTAAGCCTAGAAAACCAATTTTTGTGTGTGTGTGTGTGTGTCTACTCCTACCAGTATGTTTATGGAGAGAGCAAGACCACACAGGTGTAGCCAGAGAGAGAAACACTAATGCACATGTGCAGTGGGTCGCACCACAGATGTAAACCAAGAAGCAAGAAAACATTATTAGCGTATGTGCTCAGTGAGCAATTGTCATTCAAATGAATGGGCACCATCTTGATCAGGGACCCCGACCACCACAGGGAGAGGAATAACAACACGGCCACACCCTTCATAGCACATTACTGTTGTACAACTAAGACCATTTTAATTGGTCCCTGTTGTAATGATGTCCATGTTGCTGTACAAAGGTGATGGTATTGCAATGGAAGGTGTAAAAAAAAAGTTGACCTGAAGCTTTGTATTTCATACAATCTTTTCATTTCTGGCAATGCAACGGAAACTTAGGTACAAGACAAAGCACCAGAGTAAGAATGCTGTGGGCACACTTGCTCTGGCATACTATAGCAGGGCCGTCACTTGTAGCATGAAAGTGAAAACAATAGAAACTGCTGAATTATGGACAGTAATCTTACTGGCCCATGAGATTCAAAAGTAGCTGTAGCAGCGCCTCCGGAAGGCAATCAACCAAAATTGCGATCAGCAGGTTAGCTGTGAAAATTCTAACTTTGCAGAATTGTGTTAAAAAAAAATAAAAAAGAAGCATGAGCATGAGCATGGTCTGTGAGAACAAGCCCACAGAGGTATTAAAAAAGCAGAGTAAGGCAAAAATGATTGTTTTTATGTACTTTACTTTTTTACAAGTCCAGACCCTTTTGCTAACTGCTAATGGTTGTTTTGACAGATTGTGTCTCATAAAACCTGAGCAAGTTCAGAGAACACAAGAATCATTTAATATTTTTAAGTGTCCAACTAAATGCAGGGTAATGGTGACTTTGATCTCACAACTGAGTGGATTTTGCAATCGAAGCTATGGTATATGCTCATTTCTGGTCAGTCTATTTTAGGACTAAAGCCTGCAATCTGTTATCAACTCCCCGCGGACTAATGGGAGAGGCTAATTCCCTGGCTCAACATTAGTCCCAATCAAGCCGAAACCAAGCTGCCATGTGACTGGCACACTCACACGCCTGTCTATTGGACTTCACCCGCACACACAGGGCTGCATTATTTCTGAATAAACAAACAAATCTAATAATCATCATCACATTCAGCTAATGTTGGCCACAAAGAATCCCATACTTGTAATCCTATATAGTTGACATTTTAGAAGCATTTTTTTCGCTACCAGGATCAGATTTGTCCACTGAGTGGCTTTCTGTTAGGTCTGTTGTAAAATAGCAGCCTTACTGAATCTGATGTTTGATATGATAGATGTTCGATGGAATATAGGGCGCGTTTCAGTAAGCTCACTAGGTTGCCACTCTGTTATAAAGCTAGTAACCACTGACCTTGACAGCAAGATAAGACAGCCTCCATACTGAAGGCGAGATTCTGATAACCATGTCATCCATCATCGTGGCACTGAACCAAACACACAGGTCAGAAACCTCAGGTTGGTAGTGAATTCTCACCTACACACTGTGCTTCGTGGACTCACACACACACACACACACACACACACACACACACACACACACACACACACACACAATAGGAAAAGCCGGCAGTATGGCCTTTTAGCCCTCAAAGGATACAGCAGAATGTTCATTTTTGTCAGCGATTAATGATGTATGGAGCTCCAGTGTTGTGGGAGATAAGGCTGTCAGTCAACCCCTCCTACTGTCTCTTTCACAGGAACACACACGCACAAGCACTTAAAACACACAGACAAGCGCATGTCCATGTGCACACTCGCCCACAAACACATTACACAATCATACATGTGCGCAGACACACACACATGAGCTGGATAGTGTTTGGCCCCTATCTCTTTTTTCTTTTTTTTTTCCCCCTTAGGCTTAGCCGAGAGTCTGCAGCTTCCACGTATCACCTCCTGACAGAAAAGACAACAATTCCCCCCAAGTACACACTAACAAGAGAGTCAGAATCCTCCTTTAGAGCATGTAGGTCAGCCCTGCCTTTTATGACTGTTGGTTTAAAGAAGAGGTTATTACCAGTAGATCCTACTCTCCCACAGACAGCATGCTTCTGCGACCTGGGTATGATCGTTTATAGAGCACATGCTGCTATGAAGCCATGCTGTCTGAACACAGCCAAAGACATTGAACTCTGACCTTAAAGACATAAAAATAAAAAAAAAAATGAAGAAAACCTGGCTCGCCCTCTACCTTGATGCAATAACATTTTAAACCCCAGCCAGTGAGAGTGGTTCAGTCATCATGGATGCCATATGGACATTAACATTAAGATAATGTTGTTGAGGATAATTTGCCAGTGATGAAATATTGCTCTAATTGAGGGACCAAAACGTAATTACACAATTCAGCTAATGTTGATGACTGTTTTATGAAGGTTGGATGTCAGACAGTTGGACAGTAAGCCACGGGCCATATCATGTTAGCAAACCCGGTCCTGATATTACAACCCAGAATGACCAATTTGAGCATGCAGGTATTTTGAAGGGTTGAACTGGCTAAACTCTCTCTACCACAGCCCTCGTCTCACTGCTCCCTGTGAGGGTAGCCTTTGTTATATTCCGTATGATATCACTGTCCACCTCCCTAAGGAGACATTATCTTAAAGCATTTAGAGCGGAGGGCATAAAATGAACAAAAGGACTCATGCCAGGAAATATAACCATGATTTAAATTGGAAAGTATGGAGCTTTTAGAAGTTTCATACATGATAAAATACCTCAAAGATAATATTCAGGGAAGTTTTTTTCGGCTTTCATTAGCTGGTGCTGACACTGTCAAGACTCTGACAAAGCAGTGGGCAGACTCACTAAATGAGAGGCATTTTATATGATGATTAACTGTCATTATTATTATACCCTCCATACAGAGTTAAGTACCCATTTTTTGGAAACGTTACAAATCTCTAAACCAGTCTCACACTATGTGTCAGTGTTAAAGCCAAGTAGGAACAGTTGGTTTGTACATGGTTGACACCAGAGGGAAGGGAAGTGGCGTAAACATCAGACAAATTGAATGTATTTGTTAGGTCATGAGGCATGACGTTGCATACTGGCAGTGTTTGGTGATTGGCAATCAATAACCGCACACACGTACACAATAAACAATCAATGATGCTCCATGATCTGCCATATCTAATTCCTTTTCAGTTAAACAGCTTTGGTAGTCAAATCATGGATTTCTTATATGTTACACCATTGATGGCAGCAACTATGGGAGCAATTTGGTGTTCCGTGTCTTGGTAAAGCACACTTGGACACTGACAGCAGGAGCCGGGGATCAAACCCCAAACTGTAGGTTTAGGGGACGCCTGACTCTACCTGCTGATCCGCACATGCTCCTATAATAAATAACGTATTATTATAGCTGGGCAGTGGGCCCTGTAGTTTTGAGCAAACAATACTCAAACAGAAGTAACTACTGCATTTGTTGTTTTTTCAGTCCCGGATTTTGGTGAGCTAGTGAGTATCTCCAACAGTATGATGGTGCACGTGGGATTGAACAGACAGTATCACCCAGTGCAATAATGTGACTCACTGATATGTTTCTCAACGGAGCTTTATGGCACAGACTAACAAGTTATATCAGGCTTTGACAATACAGGCTATACAAGTTAGTGAGTTGTTGGTTTTGCTCTTTCATGGCATTAGTTGAGAATAAGAAAAACACAACATAAAATAATGTATTGTTTAACTACATGCATATTATATGAATCTCCTCGCTGTATCTACTTCTGAGGATATAAAACAATGAATATGTTTACATGAACACTAATATTCAGTTGTTTGTCCTTATGCCGAAAAAGACAATAGTCATACGAAGCTGTTTACGTGGCAATTGAAAATGAATATTTCATTAATACTCCCATTTACATGCAGCCGTTAGGGCTGGGCGGTATGGCCAAAAATTCATATCACGGTATTTTGTAAGATTCTGGCAGTTTCACAGTATATCACAGTATTTTTTTTCGAGTAAACGCATTCATTCATTGACGCTGAAAAGGACCGCCGGCCAACTGAACAGCTGTTCACCGCTCGCCTGGCTGTCTTCCGTTCTGTCTCTTCTTGTTTTGTTTTTTTATAAATAAAAAAAAATATATATATATATATATATATAATAAATATATATATATATAATAAAAAAATATATATATATATATATATATAATAAAAATATATATATATAATAAAAAAATATATATATATAATAAAAATAAATATATAATAAAAATAAATATAAATATATATATATAATTTTTTTGTTTTATAACTGCTAGTGTTGCCACCAGAGGCAATAACAGCGGCTCGACCGCAAATCCGAAAATCGTTTTCTGATCTACTTCGGATTTGTCAAAACCAAAAAAGCTCCTAACAGCAGCCACAGCTCCTCTTGGGCTCCAGCTGTATTGGTGCGTCTCTGGTCTCTCGCTGTTCCTCCTGCATCGCTCTGTTCCGTTTCCTAATGTAGCGACGGAGTTTCTTCTTGTTGTGATAGTGGGCGAGCTGAACCCAGCATGCAGTTCGGCGGTGTAAATATATAAATGTACAATTATTAGTGTTACAAATTGTTTATGTGTCACAAACTGTTGTGTCGTGGTGTTTTCCTGTTAAAGAGCGTTAGTTGTGGGTTATTAATTGTTGCTATAAAGTTATAACCATGACTCCATCTCAATACCCGTAAGACAAGTAGCTCCGACCGCTGCGGTGAACAATATATTTTGCTGCCTGCCGAAGAGCGATAACAGTTGTTACGGCTATGCACCGGTATGACGGTATATGAAGAATGCGTGCCGTATGGAAATTTGAAACCGGTATACCGGTTCAACCGTATACCGGCACAGCCCTAGCAGCCGTGCATACTTTGATTAACGTAACCAGTGGCGGACTGTGCGACCGTGTGAACACAGCCTCTCCCTTTCATTCCTTCAGCCACCTTCTTGAAAAGGTCGGCGTCTATGTGTGCATATCTAAAAACCTGTTGATAGTCTTTCATAATGTTTAAGAGTAGGTGTGTTTCTTCTTCCGACCAGAAATGTGGGCTTTTCTTTTGGGCATGCATCTCTGCACACTGTTGGTGGTTGGTTTGTGTTTAACTACTGTACCACAAGAGAGCCGGCCGTAATCAAGCAAGAAGCCTTGTGTGTCAAACTGCGGAGAAACCCATTGAGACCATATTCCGAATACGCTGTATACATGTCAAAAGAATACTCCTAAAACCTGAATATTATCAGTATGACCCACATCACTTAATCGGAAAATGCTCCATTTGGAATAAAGCCTAATTCAGATCATCCACACGGAATATGCTGTTCCCATGACTCATACCAAATTCTAAATATTGTCATATTCTGAACAATAGCTGAATAGTTGTTTGCATGACAATATAGTTACTGATTAAAATAAGTAATTGCCCTTTATTGATGCCCGGAGCAATAGGCTTTAATGCAGTCGGTTGTCATTCCTGGAATTGGCTGACCACTGTCATTCTCTCCTCTCCTACTTTCTCCTTGTGCTTGATAGGGAAAAGGGCTGGAACAAGCCTGAAGCCAGAGTGATGACTGATGAAGCGCCTCCTCTGGTGCACCCTTCCCTGCTGACGCACTGCCACACTTTTCAGCACTAATTGGGCAACCCTACAAACTCCCCTCCGTGAGTATGTGGGGTCCGGGTCTAAGCAAAGCGCCCCGTTCTGGCTACACTGTTTTGATAAAGCACTGCTCACAAGCCCCCTAGCATGTAAGCAACCCACCGCGATCCTGTTTACTGCATACTGCACATTTGCCATACACTAAACCAGGCACCATGAGGCATAAATATATTGACAGAAGATATGAACATATGAGTATCCTTTTGGAACAGTGGGACTAGTTATATCTATGAGCAAAAAAGGGCCTCTATGCCCCTCCAGAATAAATTATGATAGGGACTCCAAACAACGACAAGGCAATGCAATCCAGACAACAGCCACTTGATATTCCCCTGCACTGTGTTGAGGGCCACGGTGTTATCTAGGCCTCACACTGTTTGTTTCTCCTGACTTCATCGAGGGTGACTTACATAACCTGTGATGTGTGTGTAATGCGTTTATGAAGATGGATATTAACTGACACAACTTAGATTAAGTGCCTCGCTCAAGGACACATCAGCAGTATCCTCTGCGCCTGCGTTTAAACTGACAACCTCAGGATCATTAATACATTTAGAGCTTGGAGGGTTACAGCAGAGCAAACAGAAGGCCAGTGTCCTTTAGAACTGTTTGCTAAACAGCACAGTGCGTTTAGATCATGAATTCACCCAAAATGCTCTGTAATGCAGGCCCAGGCAATTATTAAACTTGCAAACCATATGGTTGGGAAGAGATCTAATAACAGTCGGCTACAGCTACTGGTTTTCAATGAAGGACAAAGGTTCAGCTTCTGGTTTGAGAAATTGTTGGTGCGCACTGAGGCGTGACTGATCTGTGCAATTGGTGAGCACAATGGGTATTATGTAAAAAAAACCTTGCTGAATAAATATACATGATGTGCCTCTAAATCTGATTATGATATTGAAACAAGTCGAAAGAACCATTACTGTCATGTTGCTCTCTACAAACTCAATCTCTTGCTTCCTTTATCAGCACAATGTTGTTTTTTTTTTTTTTTTTCTGTGTCATTTTCTCTCTTTGCCTCTTTTCTCTTCTTGTTATTCTCCTCCTTTTATCTGCTGCTTTTATCCCTTCGTAATTGTTCATGTTTAAGTGTCTCTCGGCCCCCAGACTGTACAATTAGAGCCTGTCACTTCCTCAGTGGCAGAGTAAACCAGTAAAGGCTTCACTGTGTCACGTCCAGGAGAAAATCATAAGAATTTATATCGGGGAGGAGGTGGAGATGATATGGATGGAAGCCTTTGAATTTATTCTCTGGCTGGCTCTCAGCTGGGTTTAAGCAGGCACTTCTGAGGACGAACTTGCAACTTAAGGTAGCTGCCTCGACTTAGACGGGCTTGCTAGTTGATTAGCCATTTCTAAAACCATTTATGTGAGCTTACAGCATGAATTATTCTTATTCTGTTTTTAATCTCTACAAAGGAATGCCTGCATGAATTATTCATGCAGCTGTATACAGTACCACCCTATTATTAACTGTGAGATGAAAAATATATCTATCTGTGGAATAATTTAGTTGGCAAAGCAGCAGCTGAGCTGACACACAAGTGCACATTCGAGCTGATCGCAGAAAATAAAAATCAATTTAGAGGAACTGGAAGTTGTCCATATGAAGTGCTCTTAACGCGCGCTCACAGTGAAGGCTTCCTTGCTGACAGATGTAGTACAGTGCTACGCCAGCAGCATGTCACTATATCAATGTACTGTGGAAAATACTACAACTATACTATAAACAAATGCACACACAAGTACAAAGTGACCTACTGTACAGTATAAATAAGTCAGTAACACTATTTGTTTTTTGCTCACACACACACACACACACACACACACACACACACACTTATACTCCCTGACAGGCAATATTTGTCAGTCACTCAAGACTGTCATAAAAGCTTTCAATTTAATTGTTCATTGCCATGGCAGCTAAAAAAAAAAATCACAAACGGCATGGAATAAATAGCTCGTGCAGCCAACAAACACATCCTGTGAACCCGATGTCAGGGCTTAGGGCAAACTTAACCTTCTGGACTGTAAGAGACTTGTATCAGTGCTGCAGACCACTCACTCCATTGATAAGTAAGAAACTCAAACTACTGATATAGAGCAGTTACAATTCTTTGTTATATTAACCAGATTGCTATTTGCATAAGCGGTTCTTCTTTTGTAAAGAGTTTGTAAACCAGGGCGTGATGGACTCCTACACAAAACAAGGTTTTCCTTGATACATATTGCTATTGAGTAAGGGAAATTGGTTTCTCACCAACTGTATTATCTGTCATCTAATTCTCAGGTCATTGTCCTCTCTCATTTTAGACTACTACACAATCAAATTCTTAGATATGTCTTACCTTAAACTTTTGCAAGACTACACAATTCCTGGACTGAAACAATGTCTAATTTGAATGCACATGTCAACACACAATTATTCTTAGTGGAAAGCTGCCTCGATTTGAGTTGAGTGGACATAATGATGTCAGTTCCGTCTTTTCAAATCGGTGTTAAAAATGTATTATGTATATTTTCCCTTAGACACATGGTGCACTGAGTTTCTGGATAATTCAATTGGCGTTTCTATTAAAAGAATGACCTTTTACGTACACACCAAATAAATAATGAAATCACTCGATGACTAATTGTGACGGTTCGGCAAAAAGACAACTGGGGATGGGCCCAAATGCAGAGAGACACGGGGAGCAGATGGATGATACAGTGATTTTAATAAACAAATGTCCAAAACAAAACTTACTTGCCAGGTGAGTACAAAAGTAGTAATTAAAAGTGAGGAAAAACGACACGAAACCAGGTAAAGCGGACATGTGGACGAGGGATCATAACTGGAACGTAGCAGACGAACCAACAACCAGCAGACAAAAGACAGGACTGCAAATACACAAGAAACTAATCAGACAACGAGACACAGGTGGGCAGACACCAGGGCAGCCTGGAAGCTGATTGGTGGAAGAAACACAAGGGAACGGAACAAGGCTGACGAGACTAATACAATTCAGGTGATCACAGAAGGAATTAGGGAAAAACCACAAAGACAGGAAGTAAAACTACCACAGGACATAGGAGGCGGGGAATTTCAAATAAAACAGGAAACAAACTCAATCAAAACCAAGATTGTGAAACTCGTAGTTGTAAGTCCTTTAAATCACCCAATTATTTAAGACTTTACCCATAATACTGTTGTAGAGGACTCTACTTAGTACTTAGAATTACATAATATCTAATCATGTCTAGGTGAGTTTGAGGAAACACTACGCTTTATGTCTTCTACTACTTCCTTTCTCTTGCACAGTAATGTTTGTGCATTCTGATGCCTGATTAATACTTCTGTGATCCTATTCAGTCTGGTGCAAGCGTCTATCACGCGCGCCAGGTACAGGGGTGGGTATCGTACGAATTTTATCGATACTAGTACTATTAACGATACTCTTACTGGTTCTTGTTTATTCTCTTGTGAGAAAAAAATAAAAGACGATTCATTTTAAAGGAATCATTATTCATACGTAAACAAATAGTCTTTCTTGAACGTCAACAGCAGAAATGTTTAAATAACTAACTATTGTTGACTATACTATTTCAATGCCAACAACAAATGTAAATTTGAGAACATTCCTACGGGGAGGGGTATATTTGGAGTTGAGAGCCTTGGTCATCTCCCTACAGTAAAGAAACAATTATAGTTAAGGTGTGTTGGCTGGAGTGGTAGTGGGACTAGCAGCTTCAAAATAATTTATAACACTAACTTTTAACGACACAGCTGCTCCCTTTATTAATAACTATGTATCAAAGAACTCAATATACACTGACAGACTTATTAGTGACCTAAATCTCTTTGACTCCACTGTTGAGAAGGGGTGCAGGCCTTTAACAATAAACTTGGTAACAGCCCTCTGACACTCGTCCACCCTCTCCTGTGTCATCTTCCCTGTACTAGGGACTTGGGCTGGGACCGGTGGTGGTGGAGGGAGGGGGGACGAGCCGGGACATGGCTACAGCCTCAGCCCGACAATCTACATAAAGTTCCCAAATCCTTCACATACAGTCGCAGCCATTGATTCGCCTATTCTCGTTATCATACTCTGTATGGTTGCTAAGGTTACCTGCAGTGGACGAGGATGGACGGCTGCTCGACCAAGAGTTGTAAACTGTGCATTTCTAGATTCACAATCTGCTTGTTGGCAAAATGTTTTGATGGATTGCTGGGGTTTCCTTCCTTACTTTTGAGGGTTTTATTGCATTTGATATGAGAGTTCTCATTACTCGAATAAAAATGTAGCCACACTTTGGATCTTTTTCCTCTCCCTGCCGTGATGTGTGTCTCACGCTGTACTGTGTGTGTCAAAGGCAGATCTCACTCCGTAACCTCCGTAAGAACCAATAGCGGAACCATTAACTTTGGATGTTATGGATACTCCGGGTATTTACTACAGTCTAGAACCGGGTATCGGGGGGCATCCCTAGCCAGGTATATATATAGTACTGCGGCAGATTGCGCATTGCATGTAATCTCTGATAAATTGAATGATGTCCCGTGAACCAGACTACGACAATATAAGCGGTAACTTCCTTCTACCGTCGCATAGACTCAAATTAAGCAACTATATCGATTTAGTATCAAAACATCGACTACGAAGTTGGAAAACAAAAAATGCAATACAAAGGCAAATCAATTATTTTCCCCACCCCTCGACAATATGGCCCTGAACTAATGCCGGAAAAGAATATCATTAGGTCCTTCACTGCTCAGTGAACGCCGTTTTCTGTTTAATAGCCCTGAGGCATTGTTTATGTGACTTATTTAACTACTACATGTTATGATGCATTATTTTCCAAAACATTTTGTTTGCAACTCCTATACAGTGTCTCTGAAGGTTGTATTTTATCATCGTGTACTTTATTTCCGCCCTTGAATTTCATGTGTTACAGATTCATTTTTCTTGATACATGTAATTTATTATGTCCATGCAAAAAAACTGGCTCATTTATACTTGTTTACCCCACACTGCAATAAGGATGAACGCACTCTCACTCTTTGTGTGTCATAAAAATACCTGAGTCTTGATTTCACCTTGTGTCAGACCTTCACATTTCTTTCAGCCAATGACACATTTCTTGTGCTGGGACAAGCAAGGAAGCCTCTGTTTTGCTTTGACATAAACACATCTGATTCTAGAGCTTCCTTCTTACGATGATCTGTACTACACTACCTGGCAATATTTATTCATTACATGCACAAGATGCTTTTCTCCAACAATCAAATCCAACATTGCCGCAACCTCAATGGGAATCATTTTGTTCCCAAGCAAGAAATAACCAGCCAATACTGGAGGGTGAAGATCAGAAAATTCTGTGGCATCCACAGAGACTGTAAACTTAATCATCTTTGAATGGCCACATTGGCCTGTCAGGGAGAATATAGCTGTTTATCAGGTTGCTGTTTCACATGTCAACACATCTGACCAAGAAATTGGAAAACAAGGATAAATTGATCGTGAATGCTAGATCAACTGTTTCAAGAACCCCCTCCCACCCCGGCCCTTTTGTGCTGTGGTACAGAGATTCCCTTAAGTGAGCAAGTACATGCCACTGAAGTCATTCAGCACAACAGCTGTTTTCCACATGTAGCCCTGCCTATGATGGCAGATATGGAACACATATGGAAGGAATCTCACAAACCCTGCACTGCAGAAGTTTTCTTTTGAACTTGTTGAATGGCCTTGAGGTGGCCATGAAAACAAAGATGACAGGATTATCCTTTAGGCTTTGAAAAGACTACCCATTAGCGACTGCACTGGCAAAAACCAGGGTGAATTTTCTGAAATGAAAGTGACACTCTCACAGTGCAGAGAGGAAGGCAGCAGGGGCATTGTGTTGGAATCAAAGACAGTGCCTGGATTGAAGTTTGCAGAAGAAAGACATGGCCCACACACTTCCACGGAAGACAACTGTCTGTTTTATAGATTGCAGAATGTACTGTATGGGAGCTGGAAACTGATTGCGTGCCTGAGGGAAGTTCTTTTGTGGTACAGGACTGTGTCTCTCAAAATACAGTAAGATGAAACAGTGTGTGTTAAATCCGACAATTTGCATGAACATTTTAACATGACAGAGGTACGGTAGCGACATACACTGTATTATCTACAAATACATTTCATTTGTAGCTCCTAGGGCTGGATGCTAATTAGCTCGGAGCTGTAATCCCCCTTTTCATAATGCTAACTGGGTATAACAAGGAGGAGAAACAGAGCCTGACATCACTACAGAGAACCTAGCAGAGGTTAATTCCATGTTGTTCTGTAAAGCTTACATGTAAGTTTGATGGAGTTAAAGAGGATAGTTAAAATATCTCCTGAGAGAAATACAATCCTTTTTCTTGGTCCAAAAGCTTCTGAATTAGTAGCATAGCTTTTAATGCTGCCAAGCTCATACTCTGTGGGTTTGAGACACCATTAGAAGAGCAATGTAGTTAAATCTGCTGCTAAGGAACTGGGCTACAGCTCAGTTGGGTGTCTATGCACATTGAGTTACGTTTTAGGGCTGCAAGTAACAATAATTTTCATTGTGGATTAATCTGAAGATTATATTTTTGATAAATCGTTAAATGTACAAAATGTCAAAACAAAATGTGAAAAAATGCAGAACAATTTCTTATAGCTCAAGATCACATTTTTCCAATTTGTCTGACAAAGATGATAGATGATATGTTTACAATGATCTATATAATGATAACTGTGAAAAGCAGCAATCATCACCATGGAAGCGTGCAAGTGAATTTGTGATTGAAAGGATTAATTGATTATAAAAAATAATTGCAGATGAATTAATTTAGTACATTCATTACATTTCTGTTGATCCACTTATGTATTAATTGACTAATTGTTTCAGCTTTAGACATTTTAGCGAACAAAACAATGTGTCTTACAAAATATTAATCAAACAAACATAATCACACCATAAATGATAATGTAGTCATATACCCATATTGGAGTAAATAAATACTGTATTACCACGAGGTTCAGTGGAAACACACAAATTGATGGTGACAAATATACTGTAAAGGAAAAACCCGTCAAATATAGACATGGAAAATTCATTATCCAAAATGCAGTATATCTTAGTTGCATTATTTATTTATTTATTTTTATCCTTTACGTTTCTTATCAAGAAATCACCTTTGTAATTTTTCTCTTAACCAAGCACCCACTACTCAATCAATATTTTTAATGTTTGTAAAGTGTCTTTGAGAATTTTGAAAAGCGCTATATAAATAAAATGTATTATTATTATTATTATTATTATTATTATTAAATCGGGCAACAATTCTAGAAGCTAAAATCGACTCCGCTCTGGCCTGCACATGATTTTTCGTTCATGTAAACCTGACCCTTTTGGTCACTGCTTCACAATGAAGCTTTGCACTTTCCAAACATTGTAAGGGTTTTGTTGTGAAGCGACTAAAGCTTCCTGTAATCTTGCTCAACAGTATGCTCGACTGCTAACTCAAAGTTTTGAGCTTTGGTAAAAGAGCTCAACGAGCTCATAATAGGGCCAGGAGAGTTGTGTGCAACAGGCGCTTTCTTTCTTCAACATCAAACCTCCTACATGGCGGCAACACCTTTTACCGTGCATTTCACACCGTGCCCACACTACGGACTCTAAACATAGATCGATTTTTGCAGTCAATACCACATACTAATACTAATTTGACCGGCGTAACCAGAGTAAAAGGATATACTTCATGAAGAGGCTCTGACTGTGGACTGTAAGAGATAATGACAAAGACCTACAGCACCACTGGTCAACATTGCTGCAGTACCTAGCTGACTAAATGTTTAGTGAAAAGGTTTAGAGAAAAGGTTTTTGACAGTTACACATTAAATAAAATGATTCATAGATGTGTTGCGACAAGTAGCAAAGATGGTGGCTTTATATGTGCATCTCCATTATATTGGTGATATGTGATTAGGCTCTCTGAAAGCCTCCAGCCTCTGTCTCAAATGGGATAATTGATCATCATTGACTGATACGGGCTTTGGCTGCAGTTTATGCTTCTTATTTTCCAATCCCTGATTAACTGTGATCCCTTAAGCACAATGAGTTGATTGCTGAATATCACACAGAAACGAAGAGGGCTAAGCTAATATGCTGAATACGAACAGACCTAACACTGAAGAGAGAACGAACCCTGGAGTGTTTACAGAGAATACCAGGCAGCTCATCCAACACTGGGTAGTAACTGATCACGACTACATTTGCCTTGGCTCCTACCCTTAAATGCAATTAATGATCAGAGAGAGATAAGTAAAGATGAGGTAAAAGTGAGAGAGAGTCAGAGAAGTGTGGAGGAATCAGAAAACGTCCTATTATGAACAGCAAAAAAGCCTCCCATAGTCTAAAATTAGAGCCCTAATGAGTGGCAGTCTCACAGATCAGTTGATGAATTCACTGTTTAACATTAGCCCAGATTGAGTCAATCTCCCTGCCATGGTGTGGTTGGGACGACGCCTGACAGCCTATTAATGTCAAAGTTTTTCCTCTCTGTTTCGATTAAATTCTAATTATATTAAATTAAATTAGATTAAATCTTTTTTCAGGAGAATCTGAGAACACATTGCTCAACATGCCATGAAACACTGGGGGTCGAGTTCTTTTCAATAACACAGCACTAACCTGTTGGCCGATGATAGTGTTCTGTGTTCCCACAAGTTAAGTACTGAGGGGACTGTTTAAAGTACACTTGAGCAACACCATATTTTTGTTCTGTTTAACTAGATTGTGCTACAGTAAAAAAAGAAAAAAACTCATTGTGCCATCTGTGCAAAGAGTTAATACACTGTCATGAATCTACAATCAAGCAGTAAGTATCCAACAGGGGCATTTGTCATGGCTGACTTTAATCTACCACAAAATTAAACTGGAGACCATCATCAAACCAGCCCCAACGCCAAATCTGATCAGGGGCATAAAGTCCACGGACAGCAAACCAACAGACAGACATATAAACAGCTGGCAAAGTATTGGAAAACACTGCTGAGGTAGTTCCCGGTGCAATAAGTGTCTCGAGGACCACGGTTTGTTCAGATGACTCACCAGGTGAAAACAATATGAGCATCGCTGTCTCAGCGGGTAAAGAAAAGCTTTTCAGTTAAATATGCTTCATTATTTCAACAGCACTGCAACACTATATAGAATAATAGCCCTACACTTACTGTTCATAATGTCGGCACAATATTAATGAATCACTCTCACAAATGAGGCTTTTATTCGTCTCTGTGCAGCGTGACACTTCTGTTACCTTAACTCCTGACCCCACTGGAAACAATAGGTAGCACTCTTCTCAGCGATATTGATTTGCTCCAGTGCTTCTTTCTCCATTTACTAATAATTACCAATGCAGACTCTACAATTACTCGGCTCCAACAAACATTTACAGCAGTCTGAAATCCACACACTCATTATGCAGATGAGACACACATACAGAGAGAGAGAGAGAGAAGAGAAGAGAAAGAGAAAGAGAAAGAGAAAGAGAAAGAGAAAGAGAGAGAGAGAGAGAGAGAGAGAGAGAGAGAGAAATAAAACAAAAAAACTCAAAAACCTGCTCAGAGCGACTCCAATTAAAATTATTTAGCCATGCCAACATAGAGCCCAATGAAATACGACAATACGTATCTCCTTTAGCTGCTGCAGTTTCTAACCAATTGTGAGGGACAGCCATCGTGAACATATGAGTGAGCTCAATGAAGGGCTTGAAAAAGAGATTACAGTCAACACTTCTTTCTTAATTTGGAGAATTTTCTTGATTGACTGTGAAAAAACTGACAACGTAATTATACAGATTTCTTGGTCGTGAAATATGTGTGACTCAAAAGAGACTGATATTTTTTGAGTTGGAGGAACTATGGCAACCAGAAATATAATAGAAATCATGCTAGTCTTCAAGAATTAAACGTATTACATTGTATCATTAGTGTGCTTCTAAAAGCAGTTATATACAAGTATGATACATTTATGTATATACACTTATCAGCAATATTTTGAAAGTGATGTGAGGTCGCACATATCATGCTCAACATGTAGAGGACAGCATGCAAGCCAGCTTTACTGTCCCTCACTCTGAAATCATGGTTCCAGTCTCAGAGAGAAATGTTTCTAGTGTAAACCCAAGATACAAGACTGACGTTGAATTTCATTAAAGGACAAGAAAATACCCTCTACAAGAGCTGAAATCCCTCTGGATGGTTTTAACTCACTGAAGGGCATCGCTAAAACAACCAAGTGTCAACACTTCTGATTTATTATACCTCTGGGATCAAACTAATGTTTACCTGAAGTCCCTCCAGCCTCCAACCATGCTCACGCATAAAGATCTTACATTGAAGATAATGACATCAACCGCTCTATCCTAAGGGAATATCTCCCATGACGATGATTCAGTCTCTCATCTGCAACTAACACTCACTGGAAATCAACTTAAAACTTTCAGAAACACGTCTCAGTGAAGTGTGAAGTAAGTGTGTGTGTATGTAAATAAATAAATAAAAAAAAAAAAAAAAAATATATATATATATATATATATATATATATATATATATATGTGTGTGTGTATATATATATACATACATACATACATACATACATAACACACACACACACACACACACACACACACACACACACACACACACACACACACACACACACACACACACACACACACACACACACACACACACACACACATGGAGATTTTGGTCAATCAAAGTTGCATGAAAGGTTCACTTTATGACTTGCACTAAACGGAGCTATATTCAGGGGTATATGATTATGCCTCCTGCAGAGATTTCCGAGTAGGATGCTTACTAAAGGTTGAGGTGTTTCTCATGCTCGGCATACCAAGTGTAAAGTGTACGACCCATATGCCTGCACTCTTTATTTCAAAGCTTCGCCCTCACACAGGCTTCAAACTCTGATGTCAGCGAGTTTTGTTTATAACCTGCTGACATGAGAGGCATACCAAGATTTGCTGGTATATAACTAGGCTCAACTGAGGAGGCCCAGATGAGATTATGCAATGTTGTCAGAGTAGCACAACTAATTATCATGAAACACAAGGAGATGCTAACTGATTGATTAAGGATTTTAATTGAAGGGGCTCTGAGGAATCGTTTCAGCTCTCTGTGATGAAAGACTGGAAGTGTTGGCGTACTGTATGATTTGCAGCAGAAAAGACCGTACACACTCTTCAACAAAAGAGCTGGGAAAAAGAATGTTACTCTGGAATAGCTGTCAGAGAGAGACGCTTAATCTTCTAAACAAAAAGACGATATATTTCCCACAAGAACATGCACAGAAACAAAGTTATTTCTAATACAGCACATTGAAAATCAATGCACACGTCAACTATCTGCTTAAGCATTCTGGTTAAAAACTCACTACACTTGACCGAAAGTATCCACACTCGTGTAATGATCCCACTCGTAAATAATAAGTGGGCAAATCCCAGCCCAATGCTCAATTTAAATAGTAAACTGTTTCCAAGACACACTCTTTCATTGATTATTTTTGGTTTCATTGGTTATTTTTAAAAAAAAGGAGACGTCTCCTAACACAGACATGTTACTTGAAAAATCCAGTTTCAAGTAACTAAACGTTTAAATCTCCCAAGAGATAACCTGTTATTGCCTGTCCAGTCACTCTGTCTAGCCTAAATCTGAGGCTTATAGCTTTCTCACAACACAAAAACACTCTGAGATTTTTCCGTAGAATTATTGCAATTACGTGGATGCTCGCAGCTGGGTACGGGCGAATGCTCCATTTTCCACCCCAAATCATTTCCCCCATCCCCTATAATTGTAGTGATTATGAGAATATTAGAAAGATGCTTTAAAACCTAGCATAGCATCTATTTCCCTCGAAGGATTTACCTTGGGAAAGCATTTCCATTTAGGCTTTAATTCACCGGGGCACTCAATCACTTTAGTGCTAATTGAAATATATTAGAAATAGAAATACTTCATTTTTAGAAAGTACAATGGATTGACTTGCCTCACAAATGATGACTATAAATGTAATCCATTTGGAAATGGTTCATAATGTGCTTTCATTTTGCTTTCAATGTATGTTAGCCACACTACATAGTTACAACACAAGGACATAAATCATGGCATTTAACCGAAAAACATTCTCAAATGTTCGATTTGGAAGGCAAGAAAAATAATAATCTTCCCACAGTAGATTGCATTTTATGTTTATCTTTTTTAAAAAAGGGATGAATGCAGTGCACCTTAACATATGCATGTGAATGGTTCCCTAGGCTCATCTGTAAATCTATACAAAAACATTTGATTTATCTCATGAGTACCATATTACTTTATTGATTCAATATTCTGTGATACACTTGACACAAAAGACTAAAAAAGGCACACACACATTTGAGATCATTTTTCATCTGATTTGAGAGAAAATATGCTGCTTTTGGCAACGAGCTGAATGAAACAGCTTAAAACGAGCCATGAGTTTCAAGAGGATGCTGTGGAAGAGGTTAACTGGAGGTTTCAAATGAGGCAGCTGCTGTGAAAATGTTCTTAGCCACTGCTCTAGCTAGCGTGTCACCTTATTGGCTGATTTCCATCTGTACTCAAAACACATCCATTGCAAATGGATGCCTTCACTTGGGCAAAAGGATTCAGACTCTACGGTTTAAAAGGAAAGGTCAGATTTGTTTCACATAAGACATTATGAGTGCCAGGATGGCTCCGCCTGGGAGTCCCTTCATAACAACATCCCCTCCCCCATGCCCATTGTTGTGCATCAATATGAAAGTGTCTATTCACTCGACCAAAAAAAAAAAAAAAAAAAAAAAAAGAGGTCAGATTACTTGCCAAAACACTTGATCCTCGATATGTGGGCACCACGATGAGCATAGGGACTGTGAAACAGAGCAACATTGTGCTGACAGCAACACTGATCGCATTAAACATGTGGTGCAGAAAACAGGCGAGGGGATTTTGGCGTAATTAACAGTGACAGACTCAGGTGTGCCCACAGATGTGTCAGAAGAGGTAAACCAGATTTTCCCCCAAATGAGTGCATGAAACTGCAGATATTTGACAGCGAACTGATGTGCACACTATATCTGCTGTATCTCCAGCCAAGCTGTTGGAGAGGAAGTAGCGCTTTCTTATACTTTTTAATGGAACTGGCTAATTAAAAAAAAAAATTAAAAAAAATAGATGAAATGCAGGAAGTGGAGAGGGTGCTTCTCAGCCATGGTTGTGGTCTATGTTCAGGAGATAGTCAACAATTCCTTCTTTAAATTATGTGCTGTGGAGTTCCAATTGTCACTTAATATTCCCTTAGTCCGTCTTACAAGCATCTAGGTTGGGATGGGGACCCCAAGCCATTTAAACTAGATGGTGTCTCTGGCACAAATGCTTATAGTAAATGTCAAGACCTTTCAGAGCCATAATAATGACACAGTTGAGGAAAATGATATGGCACAGTTTTTGTCCTGGATAAGGCTAGAAAAAGCTCCAGTACAATCAAGTACAGCCAGAAAAGATTTTCATCAACTGGTCGGTTGACATGAGGCAATGATTTTAGATTTACACGAATACCAGACTTTCAAACTCGTGACAGGTCAATTTTGCACTATTACAGAGACTAGGGCCCTTGGTGCAGGCCTTTCTTTGTGGCTGAGGGCCAACTGTCAAACTAAATGACAAAAATAAGCTTGGATAATTGTCTTATTCTTGACGTGTACAGCCTCACTCCAATTTATTTCCCAGGTTTCTATTTTCTGCCTTTCAATAATGTAAAATGTAGCTTTTAAAGCAAGATCCGTGTACCTTTTGTGTAGCTGTCATCCTATCACACATATTTAATTGGGAAGACAGAAAATACCACGATAAAAAGACGGACATACTTTAAAAATCATACTGCGAATGGCAATATTGTAGCAGCCTATGCTCAAGATTGCAGTCTGCCTGGACCAAATTTACAGGCACTCCTCTTTGCTGTTGATTACAGCTGCTTATTCATGTGGAAGAGAATGCCACCGATACCATGTGTTTCCTGACAGCATGGGGAACTGTCTTTTCATCTGGCTGGCCTCCTCAAATTCATAGCATTCATTTACTGGGAAGAGTCAAGGTTTATTCAATGCAATCCAAATGACACGAAACATGCTATATGATGGGGTCGAAAAGGGATGTGTAGCTCCTCTCAAACAACGTGCTCCCTAGGGAAGCTCATAGATTTCCAGTATGTAATAAATGCAGCACGCACGCATAACTTGAATGCACTTGTGTAAGACACTGTAGAAGCTGCAGGACGACTCATTTCAGAATACAAGGGCCTTTGTGAGGGGCTGAAAATGGCTGAGCTTTTAAGTAATCAAAAAAAGATTAAAAGGGTGATGATACACAAGCGGACCATTCTTCATCTTCATGAAGCTCAAATCATTTAATTGATGTGGACCCACTGTCCAACATGAATCATGGCAGCAGTAATGCAGTGCTAAGAATTAAAGAGGTGCGGGAAATGAACACACGACAGCAGACGCACCTCTCGGGAGCTACTCCATAATCCAGAGGCAGTGACTAATTGCGTGCTTCTGGGTTTGTCGGTATTTGAGAATGCTCACATTTTTTTGCCAGCAATCAGCTTAGGGGCACAGCAAAATTGCCCTCTAATAGTCCGGGGTCTTGACAATGAAGAAGCTCAACAAACAGGCACTGTTTTCTGTACTGAGTTCCTGAAAGAAATGGTTCATGTGGTGATGCCTGTCTCCGAAGACCAGTGAAAGAAAAAAAAAAAAAAAAAAAGAGGGACAAAAGACAGAGCCATGATTCCTTGTGGTTTGAGGAAATTACTATACCAAGACAGAGTAGGCCTTTATCATCACTTTGGTGTGTTTTGCAACTAGATGACCAGAGAGGCGAGCAGAGCTGTTTAAGAGGTTTACAATCTCTCTTAGGTCAACAGGTGTGAGCTCAGCAATGTGATAACTTCACAGTGGCGGCATTCACGTGGGTAAAAAAAAAAAAGCCAATGAATGATTACAGTGAGTGCTTATTAACCCATTAATTAACTGTAAGAAAACCTGGCAATGATAGCATCTTGAAAATGTTTTCGCGATCCATTTCCGAGATGGCATTTACAGAGGGGATGACCCACTTATGGAGAGTGTTGCCTTATTTAGGGTTAGGAGGAAACTTGTTTATTGAGCTGAGTCATCGCACACGGATAATCTCTGGTCCAATAAAGCATCAGGATTCAGGCAAAGCTTCTGCCACTGATCCCAGCCAACCCAGATTGACACAAGGGAATTAGACGCCCTCTCTAAAGAGACAGACAGAGGTGTAAGTCTCTTTTCAGGGACGTCCCTTAAGGACATGGAGGGAACAGGGGAAAAATTAATGAGTACCCCTTAGCTGTTGCCAAGGTATTTCAGCGACGAACACCTACACACTTAAACCACACTCATTGTAAGGCACTCACCTCCACACTGCCACTTATGACGACCTTATGCTACAGAAACAATTCAGCTCTTCAGCAATCAAGTATGAGACAACAATGACTAAAAGCCCAGCTGAGTGGAACTTTAGACAGTTAGCTGCTCTGTATTCAGGTCCACGCCAAGCGTCTCTCAGAGTCAACATCACAGAATTCATATTGAAATGGGGCAGGCCTGCCCCCTCAGCCTGAGAGTCACCACAACGGATATTTGATATTGGTAGAACAAGATATTATCGCAGCCCTCCAAAGATTTGCATCATTTTTCTGTGTTTTGCATAGAGTTTTGATTTTTTTTCAAAAGAAATGAAATCGACCAAACACAGAGATGTTTTGCAATGTAGCCTGGAAAGAAAACTGCAAGAGTGGTATATTGGAAGTTATGCATTAAAAGTACTATTAGTATTTAAACTGTAAACTATTTGACAATATTTTGTATGCTATGTCGCTGAAATAATATATATGCCCTATGAAATAAAATATGTTAAAAAAAGAAAACTCCTCAATATACTGGTCCAAACCACGCCCATGCTCAGATGATTTAGTCCTTAATGAGCAGCTATCTTTGCAGCTGGCATCGTAGCCTACGTGATGGAGGGAAGATGGGGGCGGATGGGGGGGGGGAGAGACGCGTCACTGCCATAACTCCATTCTGATAAACAGCGACCGACCACAAATGCTCTCCTCAGCCTCGTTTTGAAACTGCGACATCAACACTACACATGCAGCCAAAGTGACATGACAGCGCTGAGAAGAGAGAAAGAAACAGCGAGAAAAGCATTTTACGCTCTGTGTTGTATCCTCGGCTCCTCTTCTAGCACTCATAGCGTTTAAAACTGTGGGATACAACACCATAACGAAACCCTATATAACATACACGACAGGCAGTGGCGGGCTAGTTGTCGTCCCACCTGCGAGCAGCGAGACAAATCAAACACACCACATATTAAACGCGTATAATCCCAGTTAACGGGTGTACACGAAGGGGAAAGTGTGTGAGAAAACTTTGCCGGTTACACTTGTCGCAACAGCGGCGTCCGGCGTGGCGGTGGCCGCCCCCCACCCCCCTTGTGTCAGGCAGAAAACAAGGACGGGATGGAGGGAAAATGGCCTATTGTGCGTTTATATAGCGAGCGCTGCGCGGTGGCCCCCAGTTTAAAAGTAGTTAACAGACAGCTTTCAAAAACGACGAAGCGGTGTCAAGGAGTGTGTGAGCCCCGAGTTGCCTCGGAGAACTCCCGGCAGGCAGCGAGTGCGAGCGGGAGAAAGTGAAGTTGCGTTAGCTTGTGTGTGTGTGTGTGTGTTTTACCTCAGTAGAGCCGTGTCGCCTTGTCTGCTGACCACACTTTCAACCGAGGAATAGTCCACAGTTTGTCCGGCGGGCAAACATGACGGCAGCACGCAGCACAGGCTGAGAATGATCGCAGTAAGCCACTGACCGGAGACACAAGCATCCTGCACCGCGATCATGATGTCCATCACAGCTGTGTGTGTGTGTGTGTGTTTTGTTGCCGCTTTTTCTCCCCCCTTAAGTCTTCGTGGTGGCCAAAAAAAGAGGCGAAGAGTTAGCTTTAAAAAATAAAGAAAAACGACGCTTTATTTCCACACTTTTCTTTTCCTCCTCGGAGCCCCGTAAAGAACCGGTCCGCCGTACAGTTTCCCAGGTTTGTTTTCGTGCTGGATGTAGAGCCCACTGCGCGGGGAAGTGTACTCTCCAGTGGCTCGCACACCATCTAGTGAGGAAACGCGATGTAAAATGGGAGCAGACCTAGAAGCAGACAACCCCCAGGCTCTGATCCTGTTGCCATGCGGCCGTTTCCCGGGCAACCCGTTCCCAGTGGCTCGTGATGGAGCAGTAGAACCGGAAGGAAGGTATTGATAGAACCCCGAGAACAATTAAAGGTATCGACTTGAGAACCACCCCCTGTTTATGAGGCCCCACGAGGAAATGAACAATCCGCGAGCATTTGGAAGAAATGGAGCTTATTGATGCTGACGCAGGTGTATCCCAGAGGAAAACTCCTGAACATGTACTATAACTATATGACAGAAAAACGGATATTCTGACATATGGAATACTTTATCCTACGAGTGAAATGTATATGAAATGTAAAAAAAAATTAATAAAAAAGCTACAAAATACAATTAAGACATTTTAAGTTCCTTTTGGGAGATCTGGGGGAAATCAAATGAAATTTAATAAAAAAAAAATAAAAAGCCACAAAATACAATTAAGACATTTTAAGTGAGATTTGGGGGAAATCATATGAAATGTAAAAAAAATAAAAAAGCTACAAAATACAATGAAGACATTTTAAGTTCCTTTTGGGAGATCTGGGGGAAATCAAATTAAATTTAATAAAAAAAAATAAAAAGCCACAAAATACAATTAAGACATTTTAAGTGAGATTTGGGGGAAATCATATGAAATGTAAAAAAAATAAAAAAGCTACAAAATACAATTAAGACATTTTAAGTCCCTTTTAGGAGATTTGGGGGAAATCGAAATATGTAATTTATCCTACGAGTATAATGTGTAATGTATATGAAATGTAGAAAAAAAAAAAAACACCAAAATATAATTAAGACATTTTAAGTCCCTTTTGGGAGATTTGGGGGAATATTGGAGTGATATTTTATTATGCTAGAAAAACAGCAACAATCAGTTCACACACACACACACACAGTCATCACAAAGAAAGAGAGAGACACAAGAGACATACAAAGTTTGTTTTACAGCCGTAGCCCTCTGCATTATGCTGCTCTAAGCCTTTTGACTTAGCCTACATAATACTTAACAGACTGTACAGCCGTAACCATGGAAATGACATACATTTCTCTGAGGTGACATGTTGGCATGGCTCCTCTGCATTCTTGCAGACTGGGTTATTGTTATGAACATAACATTAACAAAACTTCCCTGTGGACTTTTCATAACAGACTAAACAAAATCAAGCAGACTGCTTCTGTCAGTCAGAGCATGTGCTTCAAATTGACTCAGTTTAAGATTTATTCAAAATATATATATTATTCTAAATTGGTACTGTAACTAGTAATCAAATAACATCTTATCTATGCAACAATTGCGTGATGTTGTTTCAGCTTTTTCATGTTGTTTTATTGTTGATTTAATTTTACAGTTTTGAGTTAATATCCTAGATAAAAATGTGTCCTATTCTTTTCCTCTGCATTCTATATAACACTCTCTCCCACTGAATTCTCATAGGTTTTTTGAAATTTATTTTTATGAATTTCTCCAGGAGGATCAATATAGTTTCATGCTATCTAATCTTAAATTCTTATCTCACAGAACACAGACCTAGGATTGCGGTTTGTGATGTTATCAAGATGCACTGTCTGTAGCTGCTCCATTGAAATGAAATGGGGTGAGTGGCTGTGAACTTCTGAACGCTTTGCTTTAGTTTTTACACTGAAACTAGCTTTAGAATCCTGCCTCGCCTTTAGTTTGAACCCAGAAAAGGAATCTTGATCCTCGATAAATTCCTTCTGGGTGTCGTGAGTGTTGCCGCTCCATCTTTGGTTAATATTTATCTGAGGAGATAAATTGTTTAACGCAGTGGTATGAGAGAGTAGGAGTTGGGACACATTTCTATTTGCAGGCCTGGTTGTGACAGACAGCCAAGGAGCTGGTTTCCAGAGGTTACAAGGGACGTTTCCCTGTGTTGGAAATGAATCAACAACCAATGCTCCATGACAGGCAGCATTAAAAGAGGGGGAGTGAAAAGTTCATCTTGTCACACACAAAATTCCAATTTGCATAACTGAAGCTCCCTCTACTGTTAATAGCTGTGATAATGCCATCAATAGCAACACTTTACCTCTGGTTTTATGACAGAGGTAGTTTGGGCTGAGACAGTAAGATATTTTGCATCTTTCTCTCGTCAGTCACAACATTGACTTATTTATTTGTTATTTTTGCTGAGCCTTTCAAGTTACCTCAGAAAATGAACCTTCCCATGCATGAAAGCTATAATTACAATGACTCCATTTTGTGTTAGTGCACTGTGCAGAGAAGACTGCCTCTAATATTCAACTCATAATAACCTCAGGAATTATGAACAAGATGAAAGAGATCAGGCACTGGACTATCACAACCTCTGAGCTGTTTTGAGTAATGGATACCTCAGACATTTCCTCACAGTTTTCATAACCAGCCGTCTTTTCAAAGCCACAGCGAAATCAATGCATGCAATTTGCTTTAATAGGGAGTGAATGAAGTGACACAGAAAAGAATTGACCATTTTTCTCAAGACGACATGTTTCCCCAGTATATACTACTTCACAGTGTTATCGGCATCTTTAAAAGTGAAGCATAAACCCAAGAAGAATGGCCCTGTTTGTGTGTCTGACTTTGGTTATTAAGATGGTCTGCAGCATTAAAACTGCGGTTATTGTCCTAATTGTATGCTAACGATGTGGCAAAAACCACTGAAGCATATGCTTCCCTATTTTGACTGTTCTGAGTGAATGATGAGTTTGGACTTAAATAAATTAGCAAAAAACCTTTATTGCTTGTTTTCCTGTCTTATTGCATGTTGTCAAACTATTTTGTTTAGGTATGTTTGGCTTTACACACAATACCAACCTCAGTGTATGGGGCTAATTTATTAACCTGAGTAATGCAGCATGATGAAAGCTATTGTTTCCGAAAGTTGGTAAGTGCGTGGTCATTTTTCTGTAATAGTGATTTGGTTGGCTATTATAATAATGGTTGACATCCTGCAGGGAAATGTGCCAATCGATCACAACAAACACCAACATTTGAATGCTGAGCAGTTCTATTAAATGCACTCCTGCAGCCTGGGTTTACGGGACATAAGAAAGATCCATGAGGAAAAAATGTAGGGATAACCGTTCTCACATTTTAGTTACAAAAATACAACCACTGTATTTTACTCAGTGAAACGATTATAAAGCTTGATGGTGAACAGCCCTTCCATCTCCAGATTTGAAATTCAATCAGTTTTATTTTTTATTTTTTTATTTTTTACTACTGGCTGATGTGATTTTTTTCCTCACGAAAAGCAAGAAGTATTTCAAGATGGATAACTTATACTTTTCTGTAGACTTCAACCAAACATATAACAATTAATATCAACATTGATTTGACACCATCTCAGCTATGACATTCAGTTTTGAAAAGAGGCTGACCTCACTTTCTAGAAAATTCAAAATAAGGAAACCTTGATGCCTTTGCTTTTGCCTTGAGTCCTTCACAAACGGAAATCCATTACGGTATAGTTCAACAACTGCACTTGTCTGACTAGAAAGTAATGTATTACATTTCTCAAACTTTATCTTACTGTCAAAGTCCAAATGCACAACATAGATATTGTGAACAAAACTCATTTTGAATGAACTACGGAGTTTGATATATGTAGCCCTCGAGCAGTGATTTATTTTTGAGCCGCTCCTTTCTTTGCTTTTCCTGCACTGCCCATGTGGGGCAAAACCTACAACACTCATGAGTCATAACTGATTTGTCCGTTCAGACAGCACCTACCATATTTCATATATGGTGGATAGTTCAAAAACCTCTCCAGAGTCATTAGATATAGCAGGAAACAGATCTTTTAGCCCCAAGAGTGGTGCTCACTATGAACTTTCTCCAGGATGTGGAGGGCAGCCTGATAAGTCAAATTAAAAGATGGGGAGAGTGAAAAGTTCATCTTGTCACAAAATATATTGAGAGTAGGCAACGCTGAGACATTACTGACATCTTTATAGGATATAGTATAGTTTCTTGTTAATTCGCATCGCTTAAATGTGGAACAGCTGTCTGCAACAGTTGAGTGCCCAGTTGGCTGGATGCACAGTGGTCCGTGGTGTATTAAGTGTGCTTTAGGCTACATAATAATGAGACTCTAGGAACTAACAGTCGATGAAGCCACACATGAAACCATCACAACACTAAAGTGATAATTTACTGATCCTAAGTAGACTTATTTCTATAAATACAGTTTAACAATTGACCCTTTGCTAAGCCCTGCCCCCCCCCCCCAACCCCTCTGCCACTCCGTCATGCTGTCAGAGCTATCATGGAGCCCACACTGTCACTAACTGCACTCACTGCATAAATATTATGTTATTTTTGGAAAAATGATTCAAGAGAGAAGCAGACAGAAGGGTATAATATGCGTTTGAAGGACACATCCAAGATGTCAAACTGATTCAGCAGGGAATACAGGTTAAAAAGATAAAGATAGATCTAAAGCCGACAGATCACAGTTTAAAAATGAACTACCACATCACCTGGCGATCAAGATAGAAGACAATTAAATTAAGGAGCAACACTGTTCCAGTAAAGCCGGGTAGGTCTTTGTTCACTGTTACAATTATTAAAAAGGCAAAGCATCATGTGCATACATTCAGTATACCTTCAGTAGCTTGCGTAGTGCCAATACTGGTTAATGATGTGATAACTCTGCTAACGTTAGTTCCACAGCTTTGCCTTTCTGCCAGAAATCTTAAGTTTAGACAACAAAATTTACCTGCTTAGGTTAAGAAAAAAAAACATGGTTTTAGTTCAAATAAACCCTTTCTGGCAGAAAGCCCTGAAGGCAAACTTCTACATGCGATAGTTTGGGACCCTGGTTGGAGCTGACCAGTGTTACACTATGACTGGCCAGTCTGTGGTCGAGGGGTGGGGCAAAGGGAAAAATTTGTACTTACACTTGTAAATTGTATTAGTCTTAAATAAAGAAGAATTACGTAATAATATTCAACTGTAAGGCAGACAAAAATCCAAAGACCTGATGGGATTGAAGTGTCAAAATGTTGTTGCTGAAAATATTTATTAATGCAACTTAAAAATTGCCCATGACATGATGAAGTATCCTAAATAATTAATTTAAATTAGAAAACAATTCCATATAATTATCACCTTACTCCTCAGAAAACATGTTTATGTTTTATTCATGTCGTCACACTGAATTTATTGTAATGAAGAGGTTCTTTGTTTGCATAGCAGCGTAAACCATCTAAGAACCTCACTGTGCAGGAAAGAAAGTGTAACGTTGCCTTCCTGCTCCTTGGGTTTTCTTTTTTCTTCTGTTCTGCTCAAACACCAGCCACAGGCAAAGCAGCAGCTCCCGTTTGTTGTCTTTGATTGTGTGAGCTTGCATGGCAAAGCCCCCCTCTGTACGTACCAAAAAGTTTTAGTTACACAGGGTAAATGTTTCATGTCTTTGCCAAGATTAAACACTTTAAACAGCTTTCCATGCATTTCTTTGAAGAAATCATCTTAAGTAGAAGTCACAATATATTCATTTACAATATTTTGATACGTTGTCGATACAAAATCATAAATTACTTAAAGCGACTCTTAAGTGTTTACATTGTACAGTAAAAAACCTGTTCTGCTGTTTTTGATTCATTATTACAAAAAAAAGGACGTTGTATCTGAGTAATCACCGAAAAAGTACTCCTCAGTTAGTTGTGCTTTAAATGTTGCTGTTCCTCGGTATCTCTGAATAGATGTCAATGGACTTTGGAGAGCTCTTTTCAGATATGTGGGGATGACTGTTATATAAAAGTTGTGAGAACTTAAACAATATTCTTTAATCTCTATCAGGCTACCAGTACTGCTTGGGTACTCGACACTACTTGTATTTAGCATTTTATTGCTAGCATCTTTGTCCCAATAGCATGACAGAAAGTCCTCTCAGGTACTATCTCTATATTAAGCTTCTAGGCTGGAAGCATTGTGCATCTTATCAATAACCAGGGAGGGGGGGTTATATTATCCTTGACTGCATCACTTTTTCTGTTGTCACTTTAAAGAATCACTTTGAGAATTAAAATAGACTTCTTGCAAGTTTTTTCTTTTTTTATGCCAGCAATGTTTGTCTGCAAGAAGTTAGACCATTGAGTGTCAAGTCAACGCCTAACAATTTTGGGCGTAATTTCATATGTGATCATGAAAATCAGGGATTGACAGGAGTGAGCATGAGCCCCATTTCCTTTTATCAAACTGTATCCTTTTTATGCATAATTTGTTCGCATTTTTTCTTTAAATTGCATCTCAGAAAGGGTAAACATGCAAGGGTGATCTTTGGCAGGGGCTATGCACCTGAGTTGATTTGATTGTCACTCATCATGCTTTAATCTTCATTCTTTATTATCATCTCAATTTTGAACACATTCCTGCACCTGTCTGTGGGCATAACATACACCATCACAATCGCCTTCATTGATGCTTTGGGCTCCAGCAGAGGTTTCTTTGACTAGAGGTTGTTGAGCCTGGAGGCAGTGTTCATATTGCATATAGCAAACCTAGCAGCAGTTGATTCTTTTATGGAAAACTGTTTTTATGAAAACAGTTTTCCTCTCTTTGTTGCTACCTTAGTTCTGCTTTCTTCTTTTTGACTTCGCTCAAAGTTCTTGGTGCAGCCGTGAACATTTGACTCTTAAGTTAAATGAGAATATCACATTTTTAATATCTCACTAAACACACTCACTGAGACTGGACTTGTTTTCATATTGTAACAAGTATGAGTGTGCCTTTCAAAGTCAACTTATTTGGAAATAATACATGTTCTAATTGTACATTTACAAGGCTGTCAATAAATTGTCTTTTGAGGTTTTGAAAATCAATGCAGACATCATCAAATAACCATCAAAATTTACTGTGAAGGAACCATAGACTGTATGAAATAGAGACGTAGTATCCATGACGTCATCCATACGGTTTTCAAGAGCGGTTGTGAAGCTCAAAGTGGGAGGCTCCGGCGGACACAGCAGAGCAGAAAGATAGCAGCGTATGACCTGAGATGGCACCCACCTGTCACTCAAAGAGGCCACAAGCCTAATTATGGGGTTATTAGCAATAGAGGCCAAAACCGTTTTTTTATACAAGCATTTTAACGTGGGGGTCTATGGAGAAAGGCCAAGTGGCCATTTGAGGAACAGCAGTTTTTGGCACTTCCGCGTTGTGTTCATTTCTCAGCAAAGGAGGTTGCCACTTGGAATAAACGTGTGTACAAATAATAGAGGAGTACCCAGCATGCACCCTAACCTGCAAATGGCAAAAAATTTAAAACAATGCAGTTTTGTTATTCACTTTAAAAATTACAAAAACATGTTTTGAGTTTATGTGTTGTAAATAACGTCTCGATCAATAAAATAGCTTAAATGTCACCAGCAAATTTAATTTGCTATTAATCCTAACAGCTAGATAGTGACCTTTTAAGGTATCCCAAACAACAACCAAGGTAATTAAAGATAATCACTTCATATTGTGTCATCTTTAAAGGGGGCATCAAGTTTAAGGTGAAATCCCGGACCAGCTAAAGTCAAAACGGTTGTCTTAAGCACTTGAATGTCTTCATTATATATAGATAATGTTATTACGATACAAAGGACCAAATCTATACCTTCAAAACAATCAGAACAAAATAATATTAATAGTGGTAATAATGCAAATTGTACTCAGTTTTATCATTCCAAAGACTAATGAATGTGATAAGAGGGGCTAAGTTTGAATACAGCATGTGCACTGAGTGAAATGAGAGAGAAAATATTATTACCACAGGGGATTATTCTCATTCAATACCAGACAGCAAAATATAGCTCTTGCACAATAGAGCTCAAGTTTATTACCAAAACTCTAAGTTTAGCAGGGGCTTGATTTAGATCTGATGCTTGATGATTGTGACATGCAAATGTACAGTTTATGAAGATAAGTGACCAATGACTGTTTTCACAATTCACTTCAAGCCGTATGGCGTCAACCTTTGAATGTGGCCCTCGAAAAATGCATTGGTTACAATTAGAGTGCGTCAAGCAAATGCTCTTTTTGGGCCAAAAGCGTGACCTTCACACCAGAAGACGGGAAGTTAATTTTACATCTCATTGAGAGTTCAGTTTTAGAGCTGTGTGGCTCCCCTGCAGACAGCTGTCATGAAAAACTGGGATCTTCATAGCAGGGTTTAATCTGTCTGACCTTCTGGCAGAGAGAAATAGATTACCTACCACACCTCCAGAGCCTCCGCTCTAACTACCTGCGTTGCCTTATGCATACCAAAAAGGACATCAGACTGGTTGCTCATTAGTGGCTGTGTGTACATCATTAGAGGCATTTTTTTTTTTTTTTATCAATATGAGAAACAATGAAGTCCATCTGTGTTCTTTAAAAACAAGTCCATTTGGTTACTGGATGAACTTGTGCATCTGAACAATTGCTAATCATTTGAAAATTAGCACAGGAACTCCTCTGTGTTCTTTTGAAAAAATGGGTATGACTACACTCCACATATAGCACAGAGTTCTTTACTTTCTGAGTTCATCTCCTGCTTTTTCACAATCAACAGAAAAGAGAGTTTTCCTCTAAAAAATTCAGCAGCTAAAATCTCCAACTAATATCTATGCGGGCACCAAATTATATTTCAGCGGATAACTAACAACATCTAAAAACAAATGTGAATAAAAAACAACCAAAAATTGATGATTTAGCATAAAAGCTATCAACTTGCGTACCCCGAATGACAAAGGCTTCCTGCTTAGATAAATGCATGTTGAGGGGAATAGGGAGGGAAAAAGCAAATTATGTGAATAAATAGCTCAGGAAACAACAGCTAATGCTTTGACTTGTTTTGTTTTCTCCTGGCCAGTGTATGTCGCAAATTCAACCTCAGGAGAACAACGGATGGGTCGTATTTTACCTTGAATTGGCTAGATTGAAAGATTCAGTAAGAAATAATGAGAAGTGATATGCCAAAGCTTTGCCGGAGATGAAAAGCCTGAGGGTATCATGAATGCTCTGAAAAGTGCAGAGTAGTCCCTAGATTGGATGAGCCTTATATTCACGGCAAGCATATAAAATCCAATTTATTTGACTGCTACCAGCGCTCATGTGTGCTTTATTGGAAGGCTGACCCTAACTTGACCAAAGACAAACACTTTTCACCTCTAGCATCAAAATACAAAGGGGAATGAAACTGTTTTATTCCTTCGACTGTATAGCAAAACTTGTCTTTTTATACCACACGTGTTTACCCTTTACTTGAGGGTGATATAATTCCACGGGCTATTTTGCAGCCAAACCGAGAGAGAGACAGAACAGTGACATTAAACTAGAACAACATGAATACGTTTTCCAACTGGAGAGATCCAAGCGCTTTTGTTCCCAGCTTTTCTCTGTGGTCACAAATGTAGTTTTCACGTTGTTTTGACTCAGGCAAAAGCTTGAGTTCCTTTTTCATTTCCCCACGGCTGACAACCCCAGCAACCCTCAGCGGGATGGTGGGGATAGAGTTGAACGTGTCAGTGTGAAATGAAATGCTCTCTATCTCCTGAGGGAGGTGCCTGCTCTATGTGGCCTACCACTCAAGGAGAAATAACATTGCGCTGTACACGGATTTGTGAGGCAACCTGTGTGAAAACATGGACATTTGACTGTGAAGTGGAACTGTGTCAGTGCGCTGGGAAAAAATCGGGGTAAATCTGCTCAAGTGTAGTTAACTAATCGTTCCATCTGTCTTTCTGTGTGATTGAACGCCAGATTAGATCGCTAATCCCTGATCACTGATAGTAGATGAGGCCTAATCCATGAAGAATGTGATTGAGCTATTCTGTGTGAACATATTTGCTACATACAATGCTTGGCAGGCTCTATAAAATAAATGTCAAGCTCCACGAGGGGAGACGGTGGGATTTAATGTGGTAATCAAATGATTGAAATTATCGCTCCTGGTAATAAACACTTTAATAGGGTTCTTTTTTCATCAGATAAACCGAAGCTTTCCCACCTGATACTTGGAATATTCATGTTCAGAGCCTCAAGATATTTTTATTCACTAAGTCATAGATGCTGCAAAATTTGACCTGTCACGTTGTCCTGTGTAACATGGCACTAACACTGATGCTGCTACGCCCATCAAACTTGCCATACACCATTTAAGATTATAATGATCAGTGTGGCAAATTCACCAATCAAAATGCAGAATAATTTTTTTAACAATGGGTCCTTGATTTCAGACAAAGGGAAACAAAAGCGGGCTTCACATTTCTAGTCAAAGACGATCAATTTTGCCTGCTGACTTCACTGACAGATTTTATCCGCTGTAGTTTGCCATCTAATTAAGCTAAAGTTATAGGTCCATACCTTGTTTGAAAACATTGTCTCCAGAAAACTTGATTTGAAAGAAATGAGTACTCTAAAGATGTCACAGTCTGTCTCTCTGCCCCAAGGACCTTCATTTCCAGTAGAACTGTTATTCGCTGCCTCTGGCCACCAGCCCAATGTTCAGCTCAGTTTCTGCAACCAATGTAGCATTAAAGCATAGCAGAATTAGCAAGCTAGCTAACTAACCTCCTGTCTGCTAGTTAGCCAGATTTCTAGCTCCACTGTGATTTAATGCTACAGTGGTTACATTTATATCTGGCGATATTAATGGGCTTTCCTCCGCTGTGAAAAGAGTGTGTGGAAGAAGCATTAAGTTGTGGAATATTACTCACTTAGTCTGGCTCCCTACGCTTTGTGACTTGACTACTCCACTGCTAGTTTTAGTCTTTACTCCAAAACCTCACTTTAGTGAGTCCACGGCTTGTCGTAAGTCTGTTAAGTTTATACAGAAGTTGGCCGCCACAACGGTCGTAATGTCAATGGTACACATAAATATGGCCGCTGCTCTGGCCATCCTGCGTTGATTTGAAAGGGAATATTTGTTTTACTCCTATTCTACTACCCGACCCAGCTACACATGTTCCTACTTCCCTTATCTACTCTGCTTTTACTTGAACCTGGACCTCTGCCTGCCTGCCTGCCTGCCTGCCTGCCTGCCTGTAAGCCCCTCAGTTTAGCATTAAATCTTTGAACTGCTCCTGTCTGCCTCAGTTGTCTGCGTTTGGGTCCAATCCTGTATTTTCTGAGTCTTGACAAAAGAGGTCTTAAGTGTGTACCAGATGGCTACATACATGATATCAAGATAAAAAGACTGAGGCTAAAACTACAAGTACCAGTCCCCCACAGAGCCTCGAGGCCCCAGCCCCACTGCTGCACAGAGCACTAAAGCTTGTTTATTAGTTAGTTTATTAATATTGGGTCCTTGGGTCTCTATCAATGCACCCACTAAGTGTGTAGTAGATCGAATAAGCGTTTCTCGAGATATGTGAAGAACACGCAGACGGACTAACATTCATTGCTTTATAGTTCTTTACAGATACGTGTGTTAAAGCTTTCACATTGAAATTACTCAGACAAGAGCCCCAATTTCCTTACTCAACTGGACAGTTACAGAGCTAGAGTTTTGCAGTCTGACCACACACATTTCTGCTGAATTGAGGAGCGTTCTTATCTGAATGCTCAGGCTGCTTCTGGTACCATTACTTCAAGTCTTTCTCTCCTTACTGTCAGCCTTTTTTGTTGCCTAAGGCAATTATATCTTTAATTGAACCTGTTCAGTGTTTAATTGGACACCTTTTCTTCATCATATAATATTATTCGCAGTTTAATAAATATTTTTGAACTCTTTCAGGCACATAAAGACCACCTGCCTGGAAATGTGGCAGTAGCATAATCAAACCTTTCTCAAATAATTTTTGAAATAATGAAACAAAAAATTGTTTCAATGGAAGTATGTGTTGTTGCCCGTTTTAATGAGGACAAATTCTAAGGCTATGACATTTCTTGTCCATCAATTGGAAACTAGTTTTCGCTGCTAAAAAAAGCACTTAAAGAAAGTTTTAAAGAGTCCATTCAGAATCAGGCAGCAATAATATGGAACAAAAAATTGTAGGTATTATTGATTCTCTCTACTATAATGTTCTTTTCACAGGAAGGTCAGAGTTCAGCTAAACTAAAGAATAGCTCCTATGGAGGTGATAAGGACTCAGCATCCTTAACCTCGAGCTTTTCTCACTTACCACAACAACTGGCTGCCCTGAGACAATTGACTACAGGAATTGTAAGTAGAAATCCCAGTTTGACCTTTGTCAGGAATCTCTTTATCTCATGTCTCTGCTTCATTCCTTTGTGTTCTGTCTATAAATGACACATGACATCTTTCATTTTAGTATATACTATATATATATATATATATATATTTGTATTGTAGAGTGCAAACACCGACTGGGAAGTGTGGTCGCACACAAGTAAATAATAATACTTTCATTAGCTACAATGATGTTGTTACCCACTTTAGTGTTTAGTTAATTTACTTTAATGATAGCAAAGTAAAAAAAAGCAGTGGCAGATTTGTTTCAAGCAAAATAAAAGCTTAATTTGATTGGCACTAAAAATCAATGACCGAACAACATTACATTACAGAGATTAAATAGAGATAAAAAGAATAAATAAATAAATAATAAATGAAATAGATCGCTAAAGCCACTAATGATTGTACACTGCAGCAAAGATTAACTTAACAGTACGTCTACATGTCAGTTTCTTGTTCTGGTCAACCTTTTGCATGTTGCATTCATGTACCATAAAAACTAGAAATTTATTCTCTCCATATAAGCCATATGTCGTTGCCTATGATGAATTATTCAATGATTTATTCTTCAAGTTATGCTTCAGTGTGTCATTTCTATTAAAGGAAAAGCTGTCACTGAGCCATGCGTTGGCCTTGACAGTTTATTAATTCAAAGACGCCTGTCATCAAATTTCTACACCTCTATTGCTATTTGGCAGTTCATAAGGTTAAGTTTTTAATGGGTGCCACATTAATACACACCAGAAATGATAGATAGATTCTTGCTTTAAAGTACACCCTGCAAAACCCCAAAGCAAACATATTCATATCCAGACACCTTTGAATCCGAAGTTTCAGACGATTTATCTTGCTGTGACAGAGGAAATTTCAATGTGCATGCTGAGGTTTTAGATTCTAATAAAGTCAGCATTAAGGTATTTGGAGAAAAGGAATTGTGACATGATGATGCTTAAATCCATTGTAGCAGCTCGACGCCTTTCCCTCACCACGACTCTTACTGTGAGACCCTAATGTCGTTACCAACAGGTTTATGGACAAGAAGAAAAGATGAAACTACAAAGAAAATAACAATGTAATCAAAAAAGATTAATTCAATTCATTGTAACAAAATAGTTAGAATAAAAAGTGTAACCTTCATAACTTATCTACATATTTTTGTCTCTGTGCCAAAGCAGCAATACACATGCCTTTTATGTAAGTGCTTTAAAAATAAACTTAAGTAAGAATGAGACCAAATCAAATTTGCCAGATTCACAAACTAGATTGAAAATTAGTAAAAATCCCCTCTCACTTACAAATGCGACACCTTGAAAGAAACAATCAACAATCAATGGTGAATTAACACAAAACTATCTCTGTCATGTCCTTCCCAAAAAGAGTTGAATCTCACTCAATTGCTCCCGACTCCATTACAGTCAAAGACAACAAAACCAGGGATTTATTAAGCTTGTATAATGCCACACTTTAGTGGATCAAAACATATTGGGTTTGGAATTAATCTGCAGATGCGCCGGTTCAAAGTTAGACCAATCGTTTTGAGCCACAATGAAGGCCAAAATATGGCCTACAACAGTCTGGGTCAGGCTAGTTTTTAGCCTAGCCTTTTTGTACTGAAGAAGTTGAAAAGCAAATTGATCGCTTGCAACCCCTGAAGAGAATTCAGCAGTCAATGACAGTATAGGTTTTTCAAAAATGGTGAATCACCACAACCATTAGAGGTCCTTGAGCATACAATCATAAAGGAGCACAAAAGAAATATTAGGCTGATGGGTTCAGCAGTATTCGATGATAGCTGCAGAAAGACAAGGCAGACACGCATTCGCACACACACACACACACACACACACACACACACACACACACACACACACACACACACACACACACACACACACACACACACACACACATTATCTTCCCACAGGCTTACCCCCATTACCTACTGATGATGCAACCAAAGGCGTTAGCTGTGTGCTGATGTTGCTGCTTTACTCAGATGACCTGGAACACTGAAAGAAGCTACTTTCCATGACATGTGCCCCCACTTCCTGGATGGATAGGAGGTCAAAGGTTATGTCCTCTGATACCTGAAGGAGCCACTAAGTTGCAATAGTTCAGGTAGAATATTTAGATTTACAACAGCATACCCAACCACTAGCTTTTTAAACATAGTTTTAACACAGCTATGACAGAACATCCAAGAAAATCCAACATTAAAGGCATCAGAATTCAAAATAACTTCAAAGAAATTGGCACCTGATCTTTATATATTTATATATTAAAAGTAATAATTCATACTTTTTATTCAGGATAAGGCTAAGAAACATAATGTACTCATACAGGATTATACCTTACCTTGGAGAATTTGATTTTAGTGTATCTATTTGTACATTAACATCAAGGTACATAAGGGCTACAGCTCAAACATCAGAGGGGATTTTCTCTCATCACAGCTACTTATTGTTTATTCTCTGCAAAAAGCAATTTGAACCAAGTACGCATCTAATAAACAATCGTGGAGTGGCCTGTGCTGTGGCTATATCCCAATAATATGAAAGCAATTTGTACTGGAGGGATTCAAGACAACGTGAGGCCAAAGGAAATCAATAAAAAAGCAGAGCATAATGATAGAGCTCCTAAAAACTCGTACATTACAGCGCTGTCTCTCCTGACTGTGTGATACCCTGACACACAAAATGAAAAGCTCCATTTGTATTCTGCACAGGGATCCTGTGATACAGTGAGGACAATGGTTTGTCCTCTCACCTTTTCCAAATCAGTGTGGATGGTACTCGTGATTAATGTCATATCTGGTCGTGACATACTTATTTTAGTTCTAGCCCAAAAAAATGACAAATTGCAGGTTTTTCTGTTTCGGTTTGTGTGTATTCATGGTTTCATCTGGGTTATGTATCCAGGGCATGTGTGACCGATGTTCTCTTGTAAACCAGGGAGTAGGTGCAATTCATCCCCTCTGTATCATCCTCACAACTGCTATTTTTCCGCTCAGAGGTGATTTGACAGCAGGGGGAACTTTTCCGATCAGGAACCAGAGTAGACTCACATATATAGTACACGCCTGCTTATATGTAAATACTTCCTGGGTTTTGACCAATATGGGTTTAATGGTTTTTAATGAAAGTAGTTTATAGCTAATGCTTTGGGAGTAATACTCTTTAAATTTGACCACTCTTACACCAAAACATTACAGATTGTAAAGTGGCATTGCAATCTTTTAGTGGTTCTCCATCTTTGTTTGTCTGTTATCAAGTTATCTAGAGGTTTTGTTTGGGGTTTTCTGTTAGCTATGTTTTTCCTCGTCTCATATGATTCATTTATGTTTAGTCCGTTTCCTGTTTTATTTTGTAAGTTCACTCCTCATCTGTCATGTTTTGTTTTATTTAGAACCTTTGTGTGTTTATCACACCTGCCCTCAATTTCTCACTTGCCCCTCATTTTGCCATTAGTCTACCCTGTTTACACACTCCTTTTTCCCCCTATTCTCCTGCCAGATTGTCTTCATTCTACCCAGTTTTCTCAGCGCTTTCCAGCAATTCTATTTTTCTATGTTTCTATGCTCCCTGGTTTTGAAATTGTGTCAAATACCTGTCTGGATTTGTTTGCTCCTTTCGGACTGATTACCAATGTATGAACACTTACTTTTTCAGTGATCCTCTAGCCTTTTTCTAACTTACCTTGTGTCCTGTGTCTGCTTTTGAGTCTCTGTTCAATCCATAATTGTTACAGTACAATGTGACCAAGACTGACTCAGCAGACACTTTTGTTACCAGTACAAACCAACTATAAGATGGACCTGGCAGATTTGTCCAAGGATGATCTTTTATGAGGTGTCGTACTCCCTCATATGTTTGCATGGGGAGTTGTTTTTATGGTTTAGGTTTTCCTGTGTCTGACATTTGATTCTTAGTTCAACACAGAAGTGTTTCACAAATACTGAAGAGACAAAGCCTTTAGGATGGTACTTGGTGATAAGGGAATTTCTAGGATACACCATACCGTACCTTTTTAATTAAACGGATGAATCAGGTTAATGAAATCAATAAATAAAATGTGGTCAGGAAATAAAATAAGGCAACATTTTATTAAACAAATTGAAATTAATAAATGAATCATACAAAGGAAGTAAAACAAAATTGCAGGTTTTAGATGGTGCAGGAATTACAGTTTTTTTTATGTATTCCAAAATGACAACTGACAAATTTGCTTCGATTAGCAACAGAGGAGCTCTATCAAGATGGACAGACATGTAATAGATGTAATGTGTAGACAGAAATAAAAAATAGTACAATTACAATTTGGTGACATCCGCTAACAATCTGCCCTTTCACATTGTTTCCTCATTTTCCCTTCATCCCTGAATCTGCCCGTGTGCTGTTTGTCACCTGATGAAGTGGGCTCATATGGCAGCTTGCAACCCCCCCGGAGCAATGTTAGCCACGCATTCAACTAGCAAGCGGAGGGGAGAGCTGGGCCAAGGGAGGAGAAGATGGAGTACGGCTCCTCCCATTCTGTCTCAGGGTGACAAGGCTTCTCCTCCACACCTTCACATTCGTCTAATGAGGTGATAAAGTGAATGAATGAGGCATGAAAGGAGACATGCTGCTGAGGCCAATATGTTCCCAAGATGCCACTCCTCGCCCCGCAACCTTTTGCTTCTCTGTATTTTGCGGTTGAGGACAGTAGGAGAAAAAGCTCTCAGGAGGATGAGGCAATTTCTGCAATGTGTCTGCAACTATCAGTCCTGGGTGACATGCATGCAGCCTACATATGATTTGTGTTTGGTAAAATTGAGCTGTGCAACAGGAGTGAGGATCATTGGGGAGTGGAAATTGTAAAATCTTTACCTCAATCCAATACTTCCCTTATTGTGGTAGTTAAGCCAGTTTGAGTTGAATCGCTACAAAAGGCAAGCGTTTGTGCTTTTCAGTCCTCCCAGAAAAATTATTTTTCACCCGACTTAACTCAGCAAAAGTTCATACAAAGAACTTGGCAAATAATACAGAGAAACTAAACAGTCCCTTTCACTTTGACTGTTCAGCCATGTAAATGTTTCAGATTTGGCCAGCTCTTTGTCATGCAAAGGAACACACTCAAAGCCTTTTTCCTGTGCATGTGCTATCACTCTGAGAGATACCGACAGAGTATGCCAAGCAGATTTATTAGGTGAAATTTAATTCAGACGAGTTATTCAAGGAAACAGTCTGAGCCAAAATTACTTCTTACAAAAGCAACACAGAAGAAACACTGGGTATTTTAAAACTGGATGTTTTTTTCTGATTTGCTGTATAATACTGTAGGTTGTTGTGAGCTTTCAGTTAGCTTATCTTGCTGCGACAGAGGACATTTCATAGTGAAAGCATTTATAATGTTTTCACATCCAAGATAAAAAAAAAAGTCTGTACAATTAATTAGCAGTGTTAGATCCTATTAAACTCAGCATTAAAGTATTTTGGAGAGGAGAAATTGTGATACGGTTGGATCAGTTGTTAAAGCATAAAAAAATAGAAAGTGTTTCATCAGTCCTCTTCTACAAAATGCCAGGAGGTATTAATGACTAATAGAGATACCTGAGTCATAGATGTGATTCAGATGACATTGCAATCACATTTGTTGGTTCCATTCATAATGTGAATTCTGAAACAATATCCTGTGGCTGGAGGGTAAGTAAAGGTCTTGCTTTCGGACAGCTACTGCAGATTAGTGTGCTTTCTGGAAATAATGACTTCCTGCTAACAATCTAATCTGTCAGTCCAAACACTAGAAGAAGCTCCGTGTTTCACATCCCAGTGAACAGATTGGCGGATTGTCTGTAGCCAAGACAGACAGTAGATCATATCCTTGTGTTGGCATGGGAGAGCTACAGTGGAGCTCAGGCATATTAATCAAATCCTCATATTAATGCAAACTAACAGGGAATCATCAGGAGCACGACAATCCCAAAAACATGAATCGGGTTTATGATTTGTTCCCCTTTGAGTTGCAAATGTGGGGCTCTTACAAAGGCACCTACAGTGTTTGCATGGTGTCTGCTTAAATGAAGAATAAATAACACCCACTGAGCCTCAACTCGGAGATAACACTCTACCCAGGGAGCAGAAGTGCAAGTGCTTAGCCCGGGAGGAAGGCCTGGGAGCAGGACGGCAGGAGAGCTCAATTGGTATTCCTGCTTGAGCTGCATCCCAGAAGGCCAGCCCTCATAAATAATATGATAATGCTGTATTTCCAGTTCTGCTGAGGTTAGCTGTATGGCAGGGGAGGAACAAAGCACGGAGCTATGAGAGTGACCCGAGGTGAGTGGCAGGGATCAGCAGCCACGGGTGCATCCTGGGGTGATTGCCTTCACCAACAGTCGGAAGCCGAGGAGAAGAGGAGTGTTGACAAGTTTAATCAAACTGTGTCGAGCTTGACAAGTGCAAGATTGGAACTGTAAAAATGGCTGACAGGGGCCCATGTTTATGCAGACAGCACAGCACTGCTGGAACAGATCATTTACCCAGGGTTCGGGGTCTGTCTGAAGAACGCGTATGCCCCTTGTTTCAGCAGAGGAGATCTTAAGCTGCTCTTGTCTTGACCCGATCTTTCAAAACAAACCCTGCTCCTGCAGGGTATGAGTGCGGAAACATTGAATTTAACACTGCCATGGGGTGCATAGATGGGAAAGTGCAGGTTCAGTTTCTTCTTGCAGCTGCAGCGTAAAGAAGTCACTGCTCCCTGAATTCAACAGACACAGAGGCTTTTGAGAAGACTGTGACTGCTCAGCCCAGTGTTTCTGCTGAGAACAGCTACAGCAGCATATTCTGACATCCGTATATTTATGCAGAACAAATTTCTACTGTAATGGCATTTTATCTCTTTGGGTTCACTGTAAGGATGATATGGCTGTTAACAGTGTATGTACAGTTATTATGCCAGAGACAGGTTTTTTTTATCTCCCTGTCTCTTCCTCTTTCTCCCTCCCTCATATCTGCCTTTCTTTTCTCCGCAAGACACATTTAGTGTTTGTGATATTTTTAGCGCAAGTGTTTGCATTCGCTGTCAGGATTTTTTTTCAACATGTCATCCCGGCACGCTATAGTGGAACCACTTCGATGTAAGCAATATTTGTTGCATGAGATGGGAAGTATTAACGGTAATTTAATATAGTGCACAGTGCTCCTCAGTGAAATGGTTTCGTACTTCACTGCAATGAGTATTTTTTATGTAGAGACATCTTTTTACTTGTATTCAGTTGCATTTTTTTGTCATTGTTTTATTTGCTCACATATGCGACTTCATGAAATTCAAATAATGAAAAAAAAAGAAATGTGACGGGAGAGGTCAAGAAGCCAAAGGTTTACACAACAGACATCCTACTTAAGGAAAAAAACAAAGAATAACAAAAAAGACAATATAGGGAATAGAAAATAATATATATATGTATGTATATATATATATATATATATATATATATATACACACACACATATCAATAAATCAAGAAAAAGAAGGGACATCATGAACTAAATGTAATGACTATGTCCTTTTAATACTTTTTAGAAAAGTGTATTTTGTCGTTCCATATCTGTACACTACGATCTTCGGGAGTACTGTTCATGTTTCGTTTTGTAAAAAGGAAGGTGAAGATGATTAACCTGTCTAGTATGATACGAATGAATTTGGGAATTCAATGCGAAGAAGTTGCGAAACAATAATGGGGGAGAAAAAGGAAAGAACACATATTGGCCTGCATTATATTGGGCTGCATAATATTGGACGTTATTGTGCTTTGAGAATAGAGCTCTGATATGAATGCTGTGGTGCACTCCAACGGGCATATTTTTCCCAAACAACAAGCCCAACACATTTTTATGATAGCTGAGCCAGCATTATCTGAATCACCACATGATCACTCAAACTATTTTCGAGTCTTCAGAGGCTTATTTTGAACAACATTTCAAAGCCGGGAAGGTACATCTCCACATTAACATATCAATATCCTTTTTTCTCAAGGATATTGACGTGCTAATGTCTACTGTCCCAAAAGAGCATTCACAAAATCCTTCCACAAAAACAAGTCTCCTCTTGAGATAGTTTACCACATTTTCACTGATTTAGTATTTTTATCAGTGAGTCAGGAATTAAACGATGTGACTGGTGAATGTGACAGTTGGTTTTGTTCATTTAAACATAATTCTTACATTTGTTTTGAGTAGATTAAAAAGCATGGCTGATATTTTCTGTAATGATTGTGACTAATTACAGTATTATAATATTATACAGAGTTCTATTTAGTCTACTAAAGCTTCGAAAACAACGATTAATTCATGGTTGAAAATTGTATTTGAACATCCACCACCTGCATCACAATGTTCTAATTTTCCTCTGACCTGTATTTACATAACAAACTGTTTCCAACCATGTCTCCTACAGGTAATCCTTTCATGCAGGGGAAATATATTTTCATTTTAAGATGTAGTGACGAGCTCAGAGGATGTATATATTTAAGAAATCAATGTATAATGGTGGTTATCATCTAAATTGAAGTTGTAATAACCGGAACGATGGTATGACTTTTAACAATCAATATGTTGGAGCAAAATGCAGCGAAAACAGGCAGGTTGTGCTACTATTAAAACAATCATGAACTGTAAATCAACATTAAATTCACGTTGAAAGAAGCTAATTGTTTTAAGTCCATTTATGGCTGTGACATTATCTTTCCTCTAAAGGAATAATACAATATTACACAATATACAATATTCAGAGCATTAATATAGCAGCAAACAAAAATTTCTGAGCAGAGAATGAAGCTGCTCTCCCTCTCTGTGTGATCTGAGCTTCTCTATAAAATCAATATAAATAAGTATATAAATAAATAGTCTCTGAATTTCGGATTGAACACCTTTAATTTATCACGTCAGATCAGCATGCTGAAGGTTTTTTTTCATGGGCAAAACTGTCAATAATTTGAATGATCAACATAGTCATATTTCAAATAGATATCAATAATTCCAAAACTGGTCTAGTTGTAGCACCACATAGAAGGTTTTTACAGTAAACCCATCGGCTTGTTTCCATACAGACCATCCCGCAGTATCTTCCTCTATAAAGATGGCCCAGTGATCTGCCACAAACATTTGAGCGGAGCAAAGCCAGAGTGTGTGAGAGTTGATTTTTGCCTGCGGTGAGGGCAATACTCAAACCTCCTCGATTGACAAAGTCTGCCTGGAGGCTCCATTTTGAGAGTTCCTCAAAAAGGGAGTACTTTAACGCACAGTCAGAATACAATTTTTTACCTCTTTTTTTTTTACCTTTGCAGTGCGTAATAGACTATGAAACTCACACCAGAGTTGATATTGATCTGCTACAAGTCATTCTTTTCTTGCCCTTGGAACGAGAAACAAAGAAATCCTTTCCTCCATTTCCCCACCCACACAGGCTTGTATGTATTTGTAGCTGTTAAAAGTACATTAAGTCAGGTTTTTACCATCCCACAAGACAAAATTACCATTATAAGCAATATATCTGTAGGGGTTTAATAGTGTTATGATTCATCTCATGCACTAAGCAGTCTGCTTTTCAAAACTTACATTGTGACCTTTTGCTCTTTTTGATGGATGAAAGTAGGCAGTCCTACAAGGAACAGGTCAGTGCTGCAGCAAGACAAATGCTATTATTATTTAAATATTTTCACTTGTAATATATTGCATTATTTATTTTAATTGTTCAACAGCCAACTCATCTCCGTTTATTGATTGTGTGTTGTGTGTTCCAGAGACCTGTTTTTAATGCTGCAATTTCTTGGTACAGGCAGAGTCAAAGCAGTTTATTTACTGCTAATTTTGCAACAGAAAATATGGTTTTGTAACACATGTTATGACCCCTGGATTAGGTTTTTTTATCAATATAATGATTTCATGTTTTTGACATATCTGGAAAGTCACAGAATGTTCATTTTGATTGTTTCTGCAAAGTGTAAGGACAGTGTATTTCATTTTGTTTTCCTTGAAATATCTGTACAATGCAAGTAAGCATGTTTAACGTCATGGTTTTTTTTGTGGCAGCTCATCGCGTATAGATTGGCATCTTGCTTAAAAGTTGAAATACTCAAAGTGGACACAAAACACGATGTATACTACAGAAACAAGAGTGTTTACTATTCTGAACATAGACACAAGTGTTTTTTTTTAGCCTAAACCTAAACACACATGAAAGTAAACATTTCCAACTGTGCAAGAGCTTCAGGGCCCCATAACTTCAGGATCTCCATGGCTTACTGTGTGTGAACTGTTTATTTGCAAATTTGTACCTCACAACAAGGACTCTAAGTGGGTCCTGCTTTATTATCTGATCTTGTAATCCTACCTTGAAGATGTCCTTGTGTCAAAAAAATATAGTTTCAACACCATCATTACATTTGTGCTTACATGTTGCATACTTTATTCCTACAATAATGTGTAGCTGATCAAATCAACACAAAGCAAACCTGGAGCTATCTAGTCTGCCAGCATAGAAAGGCAGTACACATTGTTCAGAAAGTGGAAGAATGGTAGTCAAAAGGGGCATCGCAGTTTGTTTTCTTTCTTTTTTGTATATCCAGCCATTCACCTTTGGGATGCAGGACAAGACCACTAACACGGCCTTACAGTGACATAATGCATCAACCACCGAAACACATGAGGCAGAATCATTAGGTATCATACTGTATATGATACAGAGTTGGTCTCGTCACAGGTTACATAATGCCCCTTTAAATGTTCTACTGTAAAATGGAATCCTTTACAAAGTAGTGATTGGGTTTCTTTGAGGCTGTCGAGCATGACAAGGCTATGATGTGCTGAATTGTGACAGTATTGGTCACATTGCCAGGTGCTCTTCTCTCAATTCAGGTCAGTGCCAATGTGGGACGCCGTGGAGGCATTGGTGCGAGAACACTTCAATGTCCATCAATATGCTTGACTCACTAAGACGTGCTGAAAACCTCCTGTAGAAGCAGAGAGAAACGGGGGATGTAGTGTGTTATCGCAGAGAAAAAAAGCCCACTGTGTGAATGACAAGCCTCGGAGAGGCAGGAGGACATTGCATTGCCACGCTGACATTCACTCTCTAGTAGGGAGCTTACTGCCAAAGATATGACAAACCCTGTGGTGTTTTCACAGGGAGCAGCTAACACACACACACTGGTGGGCTTCAAAGCTCTTGTCAAGCCACTTTAACCTTACCCTCTCCACTTGTAACCCTTAACCCTCACCTTTGTTTTTTCCCCCCAGAGTTTCCAAGCATCCTGTGCCAAACCAGGTAGTGCTGGCTGTGTGACCTGTAGGTGTGACATGGCAGATGGAAGGAGCGGTGGGAGACAAGGTGAATATTTCACTCCTACGGCGAGTCCCCTGGGCTGCAAACGGAAAGTGACCGGGGTAATTAATCCATTTTCACCGCTTTTTTATCCTCCAAATGTTGAGCCTCATGGGAAGAGTTTTCAATGAAGGACACAAGTACATGCAATTTTATTCCAACCTTTTTTTTTTGTTCTCTTCAAGTGGTGAGGGAAGGAGGGAGTGAGGTTGTGGTGGAGCTGGAAGGTAATGTGCAGTAACTGCAGCGTTCCAGTGGAATGCACTGAGAAACATCCAAACATTTTAATGCATGGCTCAATTTAATGTAAATCTTCCTCATGAATCAATCAAGTTACACTGAAATGCACAATATATTACAAGAGACTGCAAGGGATTATCTTCTTAGACAAAGTATTTGAATATTGGATGTATTTGATGGATTTAGCCTTATGCATCAGTCTTCAACTAAGCTTCAACCTTTCGTTGCATTCATTGTGATGTGTTGAAATGTGCAAATCTAGTTTTTTGGAGCACAACTTCCTCTTTTTTTGTACCCACAAGCAGTTCTACATACCGTCACAGAGAAACCAGAAATTGGTCGAAATAATCACATTTTTCTCCCCCTCCTGGCGATTCCCCTTATGAAATCTGTTCAGATCTCAGAGGTTGCACAGAAATTTCCATGTTGCATCATAATGAAAACATTAGATCAAAGGAAGGAACTCTTTAAAATCTGTCTCCATAGATTTGCAGTGTAACCGCAAGTATTAATTTACAGAGAACAAAGGGGTGGTGTGCTGTACAACGGTGTACAAGACACAGAATTAAATGTGTAGAAGGCCAAATGCATAGCTAAGTAACTGAAGCACACACAGGGAAAATTCATCTTAATTATATCAATTTTCAGCAGTAGTAAGGAAAGAATGTGATTCAGCACTTGACCTGCATCTGCGTTATCATCCCTTGAAGACAACTGGAGCCAACAGTGCAAAGGTTAAGACAGTAAACAAGAAATGCCCTGAGGGTTGACTGAGAAGATTTTGCTAAACAACTCCTTTGACTTAAGATTGATCTTTCTATTGCCTTATAAAGTCGTTCTGAATATGAAAACATATTTGAGTCTCTCTTTATCAAGGATGCACCTTATCATATTTCTCTAAGATTATTTGAGGTTAGCGCTTGTGAAAAACATATTTTATCTTTAAGGGTATTTATGTAAAGTAGCTATGGACTGAGGAACGTGTTTTATGAAGGAGTGGGGTGACAGGGCAATTAACAGCCAAAAACAAATAACTGACTTGTCAAGGAAATCATGTTTTATTCTACACCTGCCTGCCTGGAAATAACCTTTAAAAAACAGTATCAGTGGTGGCTACATAAAGTAGCTTTGAAGGAAAACCAACCCCAGGTTAAAATTCCCAAATACCTTCCATGGATAAAGGTGCTAAATTCAAAATTAAGAGCATTAATATAGCAACAAACAATTATTTGCAATGTAAAGATGTAGTAGAGTAATGTCTACCTGAGCAGAGAATGAAGTCACTCTCCCTGTGGGCGTGGTTATCAGCGCTTCTCTGTGCTTTTGATTACATACAGCAGTTACCGCTGAGCTGACCAACCGCGTCGCTGCGTCGCGCCCACCCTTCGGATCTTTCCCAGTTAAACACTGTTGTCTCTGTCAGCACTGTTGTCGTATTTGTTAGCTATGTTAGCTATGTTAGCACTGTTAGCTGCGAGCCCCCTGCCCAGCCGTCTTCATGTTGAGAGCCATGTGGAGGCAACAGATATGCTCTGAATTCTGTATTCAGCACCTTTATCGACAAATCAAAGAATAAGTTTGAACTGAACCAGGGCAGCTTATAGAGCATTAGTCTGACTCACGGGATGTACACTGTGGGTATAGGGCTGCCATTGGCCGGAAGTGTCATGTGGCACTCCCCTTCCGCTATATGTTTTGCAATTGCATCAATCGCTGCATTCTGTGCTTAGCATCACACAAGACAATTGTGATTGGTTTAAAGACATACAAACAAGCAAGAGCATTTTTTTTTACCTTATACCAGAATAATAATATGTGTAGCCATACCTATTTCTGCAGTGCTGTGTCAGAGCTAAGGACAGGTTTATGCGAGACTAATAGAGCCTTTAAAGCTGCTGAGAGAGTTTTAAAGACATCAGCATCATTAACAAGACCAAATAAATGCATCATCAGTTTAATATCAAAGATTAACATTTGACACATTTTGACATAGATCAACAATACAAATGGTTAAAAGATGAGATCCAAGGACAGAGCCCTAGAGCTCCTTTGAGGACAGATAGAAATCTTTGAAGCAATAACATCAAACTAAATCTGTCATCAGTTACAAACCACAGCTTGGGCTGATGACTCAATGCCAAGTAATCTCTGTCAGAAAATAGTCAGATCAACTGTATTACAAGTCCTGGATATATCTATAAATAGGCAGCAATAATCGCCTGTGAATTCAGTGAATGTCAGTCTACCTGCCTCCTCACAGGCAAGCTTTGTGATGCACTGTACTTGCAGCAGGGGCATTAGGTGCAGCATCAAAGTTTCACAACATACATCAAATAATATTTTCTCTTAAATTGCATAGTTAGTTTTAATATTGTGAGTGCTGATGCTACATAATTGTTAACTAGTCAGACACATAATATGCATATTTCTTACTAATTTGCTGCTTATGTTAATAGACTGAATATACAGTAAATATTTGCTAAAAATTCACAATCAACAGCTGCAGGGATATATTGTTTTCTTAAAGGATGATAGTATTCATAGCTTACATGTAATGTTGTTTTTTTGTATTATTTGAGTGCAGTCATTGAGACATTTCACTCAAAACCACAAAAGTGAACCTCATGGTGATGCAAGAGGAAGTCAGAGGGTTGCCAAAGTCTGAAGGATTTATCTTGTGTGCAAATCTATAAAAACTTTGACCTGTTTGTGGTTCAAGGGGAAGAGCCAAAGGGTCAGCTAAATCCTTAGGATTCATCTTCTGGAGCTCATGAATCTTTGTACAAAACTCTATGGCAATGCATTCAATAGTAAGATTTTTCAGTCTGGACCAAAATGATGGACCGCCAGCATGGCTAAATACCATTTAACCAAATTTCAAGTGTGTATCCTGATGTCAACACTAAAGCAAAGTGACTGGAAGTGTGATGATTTGTAGTGCTCTGTTTTTCTCATGTCTGTTTTCTCATCTCGCAATTTAATTGTACGAAAGAATGTGCAAACACAACAGATCCATTTCCATGCCAACCCAAGGGCAGGTGCCTTAAATTCTGATGACAGTAACACAAGTGCTAAAAGCTTGAAACTATATGCACACCATAGATGCAGTTCATGAAACACTTGGTTTAGAAGGTAATCATTCAATTACTCAGTTAAGGCTTGCATACACACATTAGTTGTAAGATCTTACAGGATTCATCGCATGCATATTATGTTTGCCTTAAGGTGCTATACATGAAGGCAAGCGGAGAAGAAGCTTTATTGCCAATACTATTAGTAGCAGGCCCATTAATCTTGAACAGGAATGCACAACATCATTACAGCCATTTAGTTACTCTTATATCTTCCCTTTTTCTTGTGCACTGTTGATGTGATATGCATTGCTGTAGGCTTTAACTGTCTTTGGTAAGGCTTAAGACCAGTGAGGTGAGGGGGTTCAGAAAATTAGTCCCATCACTGATGTTTGGTTTGTTGGTTTATATTTCTCTGTCCTGTGCCAACAAATGAATCCATTGTAATCCAACCAAACATCTCTGTTTGTATGTTTTCTTGTTTGCTGAGATGCTCTTTAACACCAGTGACTTGAAAATGTTACTTTCAGCAGCCAATTCCTTTGCTTTTGTGGCAACGTTTGAAAAAAGAACTGAAGTGGTCTGTTTTAACTGTTGAACAAGACTTTAAGTGGCTCTCTGAGGCTGAACTTGGGCTTAATGGGAGTGCGATAATGCTGACATGCTTAAAATGCAGATGCAAAAATGCTGATGTTCTGCAGGTTTACTGTTTAACCTGATTATCATGTTGGTTTAGTTTTTAGCTAATTAGCACCAAACAAAACACAACTGAGGCTGATGGTAATGTCATTAGTTTTGTAGGTATTATGTCATAAACCAACGTATTGGGCATTGAAGTTTTGATTTGATCTTTGTTGTGGTTTGATGTCTGGGAATCCCCAAAGTTAATACTGCTAATTATGTGGTGAAACACAACATTTTATGGCAATTCATAGTTCATAGTTGCTGAAATATTTAATTGCTAGAGAAAAAGTCGGGCGATCACCAAGGTCATTAGGAAACATTGTCTGCAGAGCATCATGATAACCGAGTGGTTTCATCTCATGCCATTTAACCGCAAAGGCCGGGATTCGATTTATTGCATGTCATACCCCTCCCTCTCTCTACCCCATGTCTACACTGTCATCTTTCAACATAAAGGTAATACATTATTATCAAAAAAGAAGAAAGAAAACATTGTCTGGGAACCATAAATGCTTATTAAAAAGATCGAGTACATGTTGAGATAGTTCACTATAGATAAGTGACAACTTTGATGGTGGTGCAAGAGGAAAAGTCAGGGAATCACCAAGTCAGTGGGATTCATCCTCTGGGCACCATGAAGATCTGTACAAAATGTTATATCTTATATTTCAGTCCGGACCAACGTGGCGGACCGACCAACTAGCGTGGCTAACAACCGGTTAGATTTTCAAGGACTACAATAAATAATGCAGGGTACACATATACAATATTCTCCAGTCATTTCAATAAAAGGAGTTGCTGATATGAGATGTATGAGATGATATGAGCTGTCTGAATCCATGACACTCTTATAACACAGTTATTCGACACATTGATGCAGCTTTGTCACTCCAGGGATGGAAAACCTGGCTGTAAAATATGTAAGGTGAGAAAAGCAGCCTGTCGGCTAAAACCAGTAAACAAGTGCATTCTGTACCATGAAAAATTGTCTGTGGCACCCGATGCTAGTCCATTTTACCTGTGTCATTGTCAAGGTAATCATAACACATTATGATATTCATGTCTGTGCTCATTTGTGTGTCTTGTGTTTTAACAGATACCCTGTGGTGTGGGTTTTTCAGATTACACCTATTTATGTCTAAGGCTGTGCAGCCACAGTCAACTTGTCAAGTTGCTGTGTTAAATGTTACTTTAATCATTCTGCTTCACTGAGAGCAGACATGGCAGCAGAAGTGCAGTAAAATGCCAAGCACAGTGCAGATTAGGCACATCTTTTAGCGGGGTGTCTTGAAATGTTTGGTAGTTGCAAAATTGAAATTCTGTCATTTATTTTATGTGGTGACACCATAATTTATTATGCTACTTCTTATTAACAGTGTATCAAATTAGGTTGACTGGTAGAACACATTTGTAGCTTCATCACCTCACAATATTGTTTCTGGCTTCTCACATTTTATAAATGGCAAACATATTGTATCATGCCTGCTCTATCAATTTGCATTTGAGATATTTATTGAAACTATTATGGTGATATACCATCTGAAGCCAGACGATATTAGCCACCTATGCAGTAACATCAATGACTCTCCCCACAAAGAATATAATGGCTCATATTAGCAAAGAGACAGTAACAAAACAATTTAAAGCCTTTCTATGTTCTAATGGGCTGTAATGTCTGGCTATTATCCTTCTATGCATGTGACAATATCAAAAGCAAGATTGCAGTCCTTCAACAAAAAACACTTTAGCTCAATTTTATATTATAGGTAATTGATGCAAGACTGAGTACCAAGAAAAGTAAAATGTTATTTGGTCTGAAAACCTTTGAGGTAACTACTAACACACTGGCTTTAAAACACATTCCTGGGCGAGTTTTCTGAGCATCTTGCTCCATTATGGCGCGTTTCCACTGCATGCTACCGCCCTTCTGAACTCGACTTGACTGGACTCTCTTTTGGTGCCAGATCCTTTTCTTGATGCCATGTTTCCACTGCAGATAGTAACCCGTCAGTCATTGTAGGCGAGATTCTCAGCTGATCGGCGTAGCAGCGGAGCCTGAAATTGCCATGATGTCATCTTCAATGGCAACCAAACAGAGGAACGCCTGCACCTACGGTGTAGTATACAAAGTTTTTTTTTTTTTTGCAAGTCTGCTGTTTTTATTAAATCTGGGTCGAGTGAATTAAAAATTGCTGTCGCTGCTGACGGTAGCTTGTCTATTTAAAAACGGCGGGTTTGTGCAGGATGTGCTGTGTCACGCTACTAACGAGTCTCTCCGACCAATTAGTGGTCTTTGGTGTTTTAACTCCACCTTCTAGCATCGGCTCAGCTTGCTTGGAACCTGGACTGAGGTGGAACCAAGAATGGAGTGATTCTATTAGTACATCCACAACTTTTGCACCTGAAAATGCAAAAAATACTGTTCTGATTAAAGTGAACTGCATGGTGAGAATGAGGCTTTAGTGAGATTACCTGCTCAATTACTGCAAGATGAACTTAAGTGTCACACTGAGTGGACCCGTTATGATTATTTTTAATGTAGATATTAGGAGAAGCAGTTGGGTGCTATGTATGTAGGTGTATGTGTGTGTGTGTGGTGGGAAGTCTGGTGGAAATCTGTGCGAACATTAGCAAGCAAAGCTAAGTAGCTTTGACTTTTCAATTGGGAGCTCATTAGCTTAAATGGACTGTACTTGTATAGCACTTTTCTAGTCTTCAGACCACTCAAAGCGCTTCAACACTACTTGTTATCACCCATGCAAGGTACCACCTGCCCATCTAACATTCATACCCATTCACGCACCGCAGGAACAGCCTTCGGGGGCAAAATCGGGGTTAAGTGTCTTGCCCAAGGACACATTGACATGGACTGGCGGAGCCGGGAATCGAACCGCCGATCCTATAATTGATCACCTGCTCTACCACTGAGCCACAATCGCTTTGCGCTGGGTCCTACCAAACATCAGGTGACAATCATTTTAAATTGCTACAAAAGCTGTTACAGATGTCTTGTATCACAGACTGCATGGGGCTAAAATGTTCCCAATTTGTGGCAATGCCAACCCATCAGCCTGAAGTTAAGATACTGTTACATATGTGTAAAAAAATAATAAAATCATGAGAGTTATATTTTCTTACACATAAAGTAAAGATAATTACATTTTGAAGTTGACTTTAATTATGTCGCCAGAGCCAGGAGTAGATTAGCTAAGCAAAAGCATAAAGACTGGAAGCAGGTTACTGGAGCTTGGCTCTGTTCAAAGTAAAAAAGATTAAGCTTACCAACACCACTAAAGCTCACTAATTAACACTTTGTTTCTTCTTTGTTTAATCCCTACACAAAATATAACTATTTCTTCTGTGCATCTGGTTGCTGTTGTTCTCCAAGAAATAGTAAAAGCACATGACTTATTATTTTAGTATATATCTGTTTGAGTATGGATTGGCAAACATGATAAAATGACTTAATAAGTGAGCATTACAGGTGTTTGTAGGTGTTTTCCTATTTTTATTTCTTTACTTTGATGTTCCGACTGCTTCCAGCCTCCCCATCGCTTCTGGCTCCAGCTCCATACGTAACACACACTCATATTAGAGGGGAAGCATCTTCTAGTCCAACTCTCTGCAAAGAAGCCAAAACGCATATTTATAGTAGAAGCCTAATTGCATCACAGCAATACATTTTTAATATAATTTTGATATTTTTGCTTCCCCGAGAATATTCACTATACTGAGCCCAGATAGCCTATAACGTTCTACCAAATATCCTGGCTCCATCTCTAGTTCCGTAAACTACAAAGAGGATTTGGTTCTGATGGGTTAACCATTCCTGTTGTTGCAACTCTTAATTGCATCTTGTTACGGTTTGGTTGAATGAGTCGCAGCATCAGTGTATTACACAGTGTAAATTCTGGTCTTTGTAGGGATCAAACCTGATCAAACCTGCAAGCCTCCAGTCATGCAGCTAATCTCTAATCACCGTGTTGCCCTGCCATATGCTCACCTCAGTATGCATATGTTAACTAACTACAATATAAGCTGCCTGCTAGAATTATTTATACCGCATGAGCACATGTCCATGTTTTCACTTCACATGTGATGCTGTTCAAAGATCAAAACTTGAGACCCAGGTCTCATCTCACCAGATCATTTTTTTCCTAACATTGCCTGTGCATGTATATGTGTTTTCATATTATTCTAAACCACATGCATGTGTGCAACATCAGTTGACTCTCCTTGTCTTTAATACCCAAAACCTTGATCAACTGTAAGGTTGCCATGGCGACCACTCGTCACAGGCGGGAGGATCAGTGGCCTTCTTTCGCGATAAATACAGAGCCTACAAGACTGCACATGAAGAATTAGTGTATTTGTGGCTGCTGAACAGTTACCTCACCGCTGCTCCTTCACAGAGCAATCTCTGTTGCTCAATCATCTGGTATCGCCACTTTGATTCAGAGGAGAAGGAGGGAACTGAGTTGCCTACTTTGGCAGTGGAGAAGATTTTCACATTGCTTTCTTTATCCTTTTTGTAAAGTTTAAGGGGAAAAAAAAGTCTTAATAATGCAAGAGCTGTGTTGACAGGTCTCTGAACTTTATCATTTAAAAAAAAAAATGCTCCATGTGCAAAAGATGGATATTGGGATGTGAGGGATGTTTCTATACGATTTTACATCGTACTCACATGCTGTGCACCGTAAAGAATGCTTTAAATTATACATCACTCTTTGACATGACACTCGTTTTGTTGTGTGCATCTGATTTTCTGGGTCAAATGGGACAGGAAAAGGAGAATAGCAGTGATCTGAACAGGAAGACATTAAATTTTCACAAGAAGTAAAAATAGAAAGGAAGGCTGCACAAGTAAAGGCTCCTTAGGTAACCGGTAAGATCAACAGTGCCCCCTTCTGGTTGTTTGACTGTCTATGTTATCTCCCCAGTTAAAAACTGATCAGAAATGGTTATTGGGGAAATTGAATGAAATCTACAAGTTACATTGTGTTCATCTGTAAAAATTTTGATTATGTCTGATCGGTTAAAGGCCTAAAACATACAACGCTGATGCCAACAAGAGTAATGCATATTTAAAGCTTTGATGTGTTCTGCCTGCTGTGCTATCAGACAGAATTACGGTGTTGGAGGATCAAAAGATTATGTTTTGCCTACCAAGTTAATGTTCATCCAATCAGCCCTGAATGTGAAGAAAATTGCTCCTGTTTACTCGTGAAAACATGTTACGCAGCATGGCACCAAAAACAAGGCAGGCAGATTCCAGAAACCTCTTAACTCCTATACCATTTACAGTGGCAGACTTTCAGTCCACCATAAGTAGGAAGAAAGACAATAAAAATAATGAATACCCTAAATATGTTGCATAATGTGTGGAAGATTTGTGGAAACATTATATATACTTAATAATAGGGATTCAAACTGCATTACAGAAGCCTGTTTGTACATTAATCCTTAATGTTAAGCCTTAAGGATGCCATGGTCAGTGATGTGTGCAGGTCCTTGTATTTTTTGCCTTGCTTCCTACTTCTTGAGTCTGCAGTCAAAGCAGGACCTGAGCTCGAGAGTTGTCTGTGAAAGTGAAAAGACGAAAATATCAAAACTATCGGCTGACCAGCTACAACAATCAACCAAACCAAAAGAATGTTTTAAATATCTTGACGAGACGCTTGAAACATGGAATCAGCCTTTCATTATCAGAAACATTGTCCTTATTCAGCAATTAAACTTGCAATAATAATCTGTAAACACAGCACTGACATATTATTACCCTTTAGCTTTGATTTGGTCTCTACTTACTCCTGACAAACACATTTTTAGCTGCTACTAAATACTCCACTGTGCTCAGCAGCTACAGTGTGTGTGTGTGTGTGTGTGTGTGTGTGTGTGTGTGTGTGTGTGTGTGTGTGTGTGTGTGTGTGTCTGTGTCTGTGTGTGTGTGTGTGTAAGTAGTCCTCAGTGGTTTTGACACATCCAGCTGCCCACCTGGCCCATGTTCCCTTTACAGACCGTTATTGTTAGGGTTTAGGTCAGGCTGGCTTTATTCAGGTTGGTGGCAAAGAGCTTCACTGCAGCTATCGGCCATGGGCAGGGTTTATGGATTTTTAATGTACTTTTTTAGATAGCTGAGAATAATCTAAAAAATATTACAGAAGCAAAAGCTGCCACAGTAAAACTGCCTTGGTACTAGGAGTGTATAGATAGGATTCAGTAGACATTCACACAGTAAGACACAGAATATTTTATTTGACTACTTAAAACACTTACAGTCACAGAAATACTTTTGTTGAACTGTTGTGTTTCGAAATCATCATCTTCATTAAATCATCCTATTGTATGCTGTCAATATAATATGCAACCTGTACACACCGATAACATCACTACAAAAAGTTATTGCAGCGATTAGGTTCTCAAAACTCTCACTGCAATACAAATCACATCAAAATTGATTTAAGATAAAGGTCGATCTTATCTTAAATCTTATAAATGCACTAGGCTTTAAGAATTTAGCTTATCATTACCTTTAACCGCTGAAGTTTTTGGGAAACATTGTTCCAACAAAACTGTGATCTAGTTTCTGTTGTGGTCTGTTTACCCATTACTCAAAAGAGTAGATCTCTCATCAATGTAAGCAACTTCCGCTGCCTCTCTGAGGCAGAATGGTGAACATAAAAATTACTATTCTCTTCAAAATCACGTGTATCTTCCCTGCAGTCCAAACCTTTAGCTCATAAAGCCCTCTAGACTATACTAATGGCAACATCACATTACCTAAATTTAGAATCACAGCCTGCAGAAAAACAGTTATTGTGGAATTCTGGAGGCCTCAAACATTTCTAATTACTTTTTGGGGAACCAAGGTTTGTGTATTATCTGATGGCTCCACACAACATGGTTTGAAATACAACAGTTATGTTCCACAGTCAATATATAAACCATTAATCCACTATCTATTCACTTTCTATACCACTTATCCTGTTCAGGGTCGCTCAAGGCCGGTGTCTATTTCAGCATGCAATTAAAAAAACTTTAAAAACATTACAGTTGTTGCAACTCTGGCAGCTTGGGGCAAACCACTAATTCCACACAGGCACTCAGGAACAGTTTTTACTTAACAATAAAACGCAGAGTTTAATTAACTGGTAACAAAAAGGCTTTGTTCAACTCTATCCAAACAACTCTTTTCTCAACAAAACTTCACCATGTAATTTCTTGCACTTGCTATCTAAATAAAGAAAAATAAACTCAATTAGTCAATTTGAATAAATAAGCAATTATATATTTTACTTGTCAAGTAGAATACATGAATAAGCTTTTTAATTTTTGCAAAATTTTGGGAAATGGCATCACAAAATGGAAGGACGAAGAGCTCATAGCATTTTAATTGTTCACTGCTGAATTATGTGATATCTTGAATTGGGTATTATGATTAAATATTCCACTTATTGTGGAATAATATGTATGTAGCCTTGGGGCTGGTAATATACCATTTATTAGCTTACAGCTCCTAAAATGATCAGTGTCTGCGCGGGCTCAGCAGAATCTGTGTTTTGCAGACAGCAGCTCTTACAGCCCGTGGCAAGAAAATCTCACTTCAGCCATCTGACCTCAGTTAGCAATTGTGTTAAGCCCCAAAGAAGCTGCAACTACTGCTGCTGTTCCAAAATTATATCAACAACACGGCATGGTGTTCACATATTATTACAATATTGACACAACAGTCTAGTCATGACCCTGATCATAAAAATATTCTTAAGATTACAGTACTGTTTTCAGATGTGGGGTTGTTCTATACTAAGCTTCTCAGAAGTGAAGACTAAAAATAAATGTGCTCTTCCCATGAAACCATGGCGCAACTACTTACGTGCACAGCAACACGTTTTCTTAATAACATCAGGGATCATGGCAACAAGCTCATTTAGCGAGAGTGATGGTGAAATGATGTGAGCTCAGTGGAAGTCGAAACAGCAGGCGTGATTTCCAATTTTTAGCCCTCTGGAGGTCTCATGAAGTGTCCGTGACTAGGTGTGCCCACTTGATAATGTCAGCGATGTGATGGGTCTCGCCCACTCACATTTCACCCTGCACACAAGCCTTGTTTCAGTGTACCTTAAATTGGAAGGGGGGCAGTTTTATGTCAGATTATGTGTGCTGGTGGAAAAGCAATCCAGTTTACGGCTCTTCCGTATTACCCGATTGATCATTCGCTAATGCTCATCTTCACCTGACACCAAACCAGCTCCCCTTGGTCATAACAAATCTGTTTAAACTATTATATGACAGCGCCCATGCGACTGTAAGTGCAAATCCCCTAAACATCAACCATAGTTATCTGTTTAAAACCAAAAAAAGCATTATTAAAATAACGTGGTTCACAAAGTTTGCCGTTGCCTTCATTAGCATACAAATAATAGAAACAGTCAGAAACTATTTTATTTTTCTATTTGAATATAAAATGTGCCCTCTATTTGCAAGCCAAAAAGTTCCAGGAGCACTTTGACCATGCCAAGACATATGTTTATTTATCCTCAAAATGTCAACATCCACTGCATAGCTCTCTGTGAACTGAACAAATACTGGTGCCAGGCTTTTAGCTCTGTGCCAGGCATATTTTGAATGTCTGGTAAACACTGTCCTCTAGTGCTCACATACACTTTCACACACGCACACACAAACATGCACGGCATAGGATCATGCTCCCTTGTTGTCAATGCCAAAAAAACAGGACTTTTTCAGGAGTTTGATTTTTGAAAACACTACTTATGTTAATCCTTATTAACGTACACTTTCTGTTAAAAAACCACCACCAATCATGTTCTGTATGGAAGTGCTACTTGTTGAATTGGTGGGTTTTCAGAATGAAACTCTTTGTGCCTCCAACATGGAGTAATAGCTCCAATTGCATAAAAATGTCTGTAACCATGGTTTTATTATCAGCTACCCTCAGATGGCTTTTAGCAGGGCTGGTATAGTCTGCCTAATGAGGCAACTCACAATCACGGAGTGAGCAGCAATAAAAAGGAAGGGATGGCCTATCACTCCTCCTCCAAAATTACCTGATCAATCATTCACTAATGCTTTCAAACCAGCTGATTTCAACTGTCAACACAAGGTCAGGGTGTCCTGGTCCTCGAGATGACAGGAGGTGATGTGAATCTTGACGTGGGCAAAACAGATTCGCAATCAGCCTGTCAACCGGCACTTGAAAGCCCGCAGGATATTAGAGATGTAAATGGAACATAATGGTGCCATTATAATTGTGCTCATCCTGTTCAGCTTTTGATGGCGATGTCTTTTCTCTGTGATTCGACACCATCTGGCTAAATCAGCGTAGGCGGGAGAAGCAGAGCCAGGAGTAGTTAGGACGACCAGTCTTTGGTTAGGATGCAATCATTATCTTTGGCTGGTGACACATCCCATTTGTTACGACTCAAAGTCGAGTTTTTTCGGTTCACGAGCGCCAATTACTGCTCATCAAAATCTTTCATCCATTTTTGAAGTAACACCTCTTCTTTCAGATCTCTGAATATCAAATAATACAGTTCAACTGTCCGACCTGTTTCGCCAAAGGACACCGAGCGCTTTGTGTGGCAGAGGCGGTGAACTTTAAGGGCATGCATTGTGACATTGTGTGCTGATATCTGCAAACAGTTCTGTTGGGTGAGTTGACCAAACAAACAGAGCAGGTCATACAGACCTTGTAAACATCTGTCCCTTTCAGTAGCAACACTCCAAAAAGGTCATTTATCCAATCCAAAGCGCAGACACAGCATTCAGCATTTTGTCAATCAAATTGGATATTTAGAGAATAACAGGACCTGTTAACAAAGAATGTTTGTTTGCCAAATTGGCTGGTAGAGTAGAAAAACCTGCCAGCCGTTCAGCTTGTGTTTTTGTGCAGTTTCTACTCCATCTCTTCCATATTGTAAGGAGAATTGGAATTGGCAAATGTAATGTGCAAATGCTTTCGTTCTTCTTCTTCTTTTTATTTGTTGAAAAAGCAAAGAGTGCTGTAAACTCAGCATCAGACAAAGTTTACACTTAATTAAAAAAACACGATTTTTTTTGTATGCCTTGGTCTGGATTTCCATGGATTTCATCAGTACTGCTCATCATTGTCTAACTTAACAATATTTTGTGATATTTATTGATGAGCTCAGATTACACCTCAGTTAGTATAATACCGTGTCTCAATCATTTGGTTCTAAATTATATATCATATAAAGGTCTTTTGAAACTTCAATCCAGCTGCTCTTTAATCTTTCGAAATGCCTTGCTAAGCAGAAACTGAATTTGGCGGGGACTCATTAAATGTTGTTATGGCTGCACTGCATTGTAATCGTAGGTTACACAGATTTAACACAACATTTGGATTTATATCGACAGAATCAGAGCAAAAGAACAAAACTTGCTGAAACAAGTTTTAGTGAATCAGTTATGAAGATACGATATTTAGGGACGTAAGCATGAATTTACACATATTCTATAAAAAAAAAAAGGTGTTCAAATATTAACATGCTTTATAATGAATAAATCAGGACCGTTACAGGTTATTTCCAAACTGGTGACATCTGACGGATTACTGATGCATCTTTTATGATCCCCACTTTCATCACGGTGGTGGAATTTTGGTTGCAGCGTTATCACTGTGAAAAGAGGCATCTGGCTCCCATCTGGGCTTTGTTGTCTTTCTGCTGCACAAAACATATTTTAAAAAAGCAATCAAAAATTGCACAGCTCTTTGCTTGTTTTTACGCATCTGCTTTGCATAGAAATCTGTCAAAACAATCCACACACACAAACACATTTAAGAGAATATTCAAAAAGACACAGACATTTTGCATGAACATCCAATTAAGCTTAATCAAACTGGTTTCATGTAGCTCACATGTTTTTATGCACGTCCAAAGCTGTCTATTGTTGTGTTTCTGATGTCATGTTGAAACTCCTGTAAGTGGTAGGTGGCAGTGGACAAGGAATAGCCTGGCGGTAGACTGTATACTAATGACAAGACAGAAGAAATGACACATCCATGTAAATATTGCAGTCAATACAAGTTGTAGTTGTAGTTGGTGAATGTTTCCTCCAATACCTCTGGGAATTTAATCTTCACATCGACGCTGTCTGCTGAGGTGGCAATAATCGATGCAGAAATCTCCTGCTTGGCATTTTTCTCATGTTTCTGGTAGAAGTCGAGAAGGAGAGCCATACCTGGGATGTAGCTTTCAAATCTGGGAGAGATAAAAAAAAAAAAAAGAAAAAAAAAAAGCACCTTGAAGAACATGTTAGACAGTATGTGACATAATTGTAAACACAGAAAATGTTCCCACCATGCTCTGTAAAGCAAAGTAAGTGAATCAGTCATTCTTCAGCTCAATCTCCTCTTCCTCCTTACATTCCTTGATACACACTTCACCTTGATTCCTCTGAGACTCACTTTGCGCAAACCTCTACCAAATTCTCTGGGATCCTGGTCCAGTGTATATTTCCCTTGATTGACGGCCTGGCGCCAGGCAAACGTGCAGTTGTAGATGTTATTGACATTTCATAGGACTGACATTCAGCTCCCCATCTAATGTGTGCCTAGACCAAAGACAAGAGATCAATCATGAAGGGAGTCTCTACAAACAAAAGACTTGGCTTCGGCCTCGGAATGCAATATAATAAAACGAAGAAGTATGACTTTTAATGTGTTTATAACGGTGTATTTGAACTAAATTACTGGGCTAAATATGCAGTATGCAGATGCTACACTGTCACTGTCACTTACAATGCTGCCATGAGAATTGCATTGTGTAAAGCATGAATTTAAAGCACTCGTAATAAGTTTGTCAGCATAAATGTATCCACATGACAGGCAGTTAAGAGGAACCCTAACTTTGGTGAAAGAGTGTATTTTGAGGACTGGATAGATGGATGGATGTAATATATGTAGTTTGTTCATGTTTTTTTTAAATGTTTTTGAATGCAGCGGTCCCCAACCTTCTTTGCGCCACGGACGTGAATATGACGTAATAAATATGACGTAATAAAATGATACGACCGGCATAAAAACAAATATAAAGTACATAAAAAATACAACTCACCATTACGCCGAATTATCGCCACATATTATGCAGAGCGGGCGCGTGAGACTCACCTGTAGCGATAAACCCGTGTTTTAAGTAGGACTCCTGATATTGTCTTTTAAATGCAGCTTTCTTTTTCTTGGAAGTCGTAAGCTCTTCTTCTTCTTCTGTCTCCTCGTTGGGCCTTTTCCCCTCTATAACGAAGCTCACACAAAGACCTTTGTATTTACTCATTTTTACTCGCTTGTGGGCTTCATTTTTGGGGTAACGTATCACGTGACCGAGACGAGCGTCTTGACATGTGTCAATGCGCACAGACGCACAGGCGGATTTATCCGATCATTTTTCAAAATAAAACATCTTTCAGACCGTGATCATTTTTTCATTCATTCTTTTTGTGCGGCCCGGTACCAAGGGACCCGGTGGTTGGGGACCACTGTTTTGATGGATAACTCTGGTTTTAGTCTTCTCAGGACAATTGATGATAATAGTATAGTAATGACAAAAGTGTTATTCATTAAATTTCTTTACCTTTGACTCAACACGGGGTATCACAATAGTGTCGATGCACATCTTCCAGTTGGTGTTTTCTCCAACCTGGGACACAATCAGCTGGGTGTTTTGGATTTTTGCCTCGGGTGTGTAGTAGAAGACTGCGTCATAACCCTCAGGCTGCTGGTTGCGACTCAAGGCAAAGGCATTGACATTGAACACAGCTTCGGGTATTGAATTCCAGCCCTATTGAATGAGATAGAAAGCAATCCAGTTGGCTGTTATGGGTTTGTGTGCATCGTGTCCAACATGTGCAGAGAAGTGTTTTTATGCACACAAATAGCTGCAGTCTTAACATGGACCACTATTTTTTCGGGGTGATGGAATAAAGAATCATTAGCAAAGCTGAAAGATTTTACATGATGACACTGCTCAGTGCACACTATGCATATTGTTTTGCAGAGTAACAAATTATGGGTCACTCTCTGTGGAGCATGTTTAGCATACTTCCAATAAGTTGTCATGATGGCTGTGATGAGATCCTCTGAGACTTGAGGCTGAAACAGAGGACAGAAGTACTTGCTGGGTGGCTTCCTGTAAACAAAATTAAGCAACAGGAGAATTTGATGTGATAAAACATCGGAGCAGGTGCACAGATAATAACATTGCAAGGGTAGCCAAATACCTGGGAAAGCCTCCTCAGACTCTCAAGCAGTTGGCGTGTGCCGACTGGATATTCGCTCGGGCTGGCATTAAACTCAAAGTGGATTTTGTCAACAGGGTTGATTGCCTGGACTGATAAAAGTGCACAGGTTTCATTAGCAAAGAGTAATCAAAACATTTTTTACAGGCTGACACAATAGCATAACGAAATATTATTTTATTTTGATAATAATGCAAAACCCAAGAAATTATTAATAAAAAAACGCAATTAAAGTGCAACTTAAAACCCGCTGAAAAGCTTGTTTTTTCTGACCTCAAGTGGTTTAACTTGCTGAAATGATGTAAACAGGTGCTTATTGTGTCTCATGTAAGTTTAGTATTGTGACACAAGTTATTTGTCTGATCTGCTAAATATTTGTTATGTTCCGGTGGCCATATGTAAGTGTGTTATTTTGGATAGCACAGTACTGTATGATGCAAAATGCTGGACCTGTTGTGCATACCTGATACTACTTTGAATGCTATGTAGGTGTATCCCAGGAAATAGTACAGGGGGTATTCATCATGATAATATTGTCTGCTGAACTCCGACTCCATGCACAGACCAACTCCATAAATGGTACTGTCAGTACACAGTTGGGCTCTTTGATCCCAGGTGTTTGGTGTCAGGGTCTGTTGGATTGGTTGAAAATAACAAAGACATCAATCTGCTTTGAGTTCTGTAAATATCAATTAGTTCAACTCTAACAGTAATCTGCCGAAGGTTTTTGACTGTACCTGATCTGAATCAGGTCTCACAACTGTGGGGCCCATGTGGACGACTTCATCATTGGAGTCAGTAGGGTTTGGTATTATTGGAGTCATTTTAGCCAAAGCTGGCTCTTCAATGTTCCTGGTGATTGCGTACACATTGGAGCTGTTGGTTGGAAAGGACAATAAGAACTTCTGGACTTGGCACACTGGTTGCATTGTTAGAGGAGCAGTGTGTAGGATTAAGGGGGATTAATTGGCAAAAATGGAATATATTTTCATAATTTTGTTTTCATTAGTCACCTGAAACTAAGAATCATTGTGTTTTTGTTACCTTTGAATGAGCCATTTATATCTACATACGGAGTCCACTGTGTTGCACCATCATGTTTCTACAGTAACCCAGAATGGATAAACCAAACACCGGTTTCAGCAAGTACCTGTCCCGCTTTTACGTTACCTGAAGGCCACCGTAGTCCTTTGTTACACTTGGAAAGGGAGCGGTGAGATGAGGGGTAGTCATCGCTAGATGCCACTAAGTCTTACACACTGCTCCTTTAATAGCAAAATTCTATAACATAATTTCTGAACTAATTCAGAATCATGAATCGAATGTGAAACCACGTGGTCCCACGTACCCTTATTGGTAGCATCGTATAGCAGCAGTTTGACTAGTGACTAGTAGATAAGTGAAGGAGTCGAGCGTGAGCTTGGACCTGGCGCTGGATTCAAGTTCAGACAGAAAAATGATACATACCTGATTGAATATACATCAAACTCTTTTTTGCATGGAGAGAAGTCAAGTTCAAACTTCTTTTTTGCAATATTGATCTTGGCAGCAAACTTCCACGGGATTGCAAGAGGTGTTTTGGCTTTAAACTCGGAACCGCATTGGAACAAATCTGTGTTGATTCCGTAGTAAACCCAGAAATCCTTTGTAAAACTAAAAAGGAAGAGGTTAATTCAGTAGTTGTAATGCCACAGAATGAATATAGATATAACACAAAGGCAGTTTGGTTTGCTTCCTATGATAATTGCGAAACATGATGGAAGTGTGTGTTCTTTAAATTAAATGAACATTAAATATTTTACCCAATAAAACCATCAGTCTCCAGGGAAATTTCAGAAGTTAACATTTGTGCAAGCGACTCAGTCAGTGGTGGATTTATTGCGGCTTTGGCTGTGTAAGAAAAAATGACTTTAATAATGATTAATATCAAATAACACAAATAGTTTTAGTCATTAATCAATACTAATATTATTTGTAACGTTTCATATGCAGTAGGATTTGACTCCTCACCATTTACAGTGATTCCATTGATGACCTGATAATATTTGCTTATCTCCAGTGGAAGACCCAGGATGGTAGCTTGGAAGTATCGAACCTCAATGATTAAGAAAGGCTTTGTCCAATGCCATAACGCTCCCCTCTGTAGATTCTCAATCATGGACCACAGAGGACTGTCTTTCCCTGCAGACGTTCTGACAACCTACAAGTAGGATCGCAGGAGAACAGCATGTAACAGGCTTTGTACACAGATGGTTCGTTTTGTTGACTGAACTGTTTTTCACTTATTCTCTCACCTTGATGATATTCTCGATGGTCTCTTTCTTGAGATCAGCAAAGAACCACTCTTGTCCAGAGGCCCGCGAATAGGCAGTCAGGATGGGCTTATCATTGGGCATAATTTCCCAGTTTTTAAGCTGAAAAATGATACAGCACAATGGTCACCCAAACAAATAAAGTTGACACATTAAAGTACAGTTATGATGCTGCCGTTATACTCACCAATTTGAGAATAGCCTGAAAGTCAGTGAAACTGAGATCTCCTTTAAAACCAGGGATGCCGTCACCAAGCAGCTCCACGAGTCCATCAGCACGTATACCCAACTGCGGCATAGAAAGAAGAGATGATTACTGTTTGACACTTAATCTTCATTGAAATCTTCTATGTAAAACACTGTACCTCCAGTAGCTGCAGAATTCTACCAATAAAATAAAATTTTCCTTTCATTATGATTTCAGTAGGGAGGATGTTCGATGCACTTCTCAGCATGAAAACTTCTGAGGCCGTACCAATTAAGAAATCATCTGTATCGTGGAAAAAAGCAAACTGTCATGTAACGGTTTCAGGGAAATCCAAGAGTCTATATTTGGAGCATACCATTAAACCAGTCCATGCGCATGGCTTTGCTGTAGTGATAGCTGAGACGGCCAAATCTAGGGGCCAGGAGTTTCACGGCTACATTGCAGGCAATTGAGCTGTTGTAGTATATAGAGAACACAAAAAATTTATGTTGGAAGCTGGAGAACATCGGAAATGACGTGACTCAAGCAATCACACCCAAGTGGTTATTATTACATTGTTTTACTCACAGGAAGTGGTTGTTTGGAGTAGTGGATCTGGAACAGCTTTTTAAGTAGGAGTATGCAAAACTAATAACATGGAGGTTTCTTTCCTGCTGTAGATGTACAGTCACTATGGACACCAGAGCCATTGATAGTTTAGTGTCAAACAGGATCATGAATGCCATCATGCGAATCTCAGTGGCAAGGTTCTTCTGCAGGAAAAGACTCATGGTGATTTCTTGGACCTGAAAACACAAGTATTATAATGATTAGGAGTTCAGAAAGATTGCACATTCAACTGCCAACTGTTCTGAATTTCTGTTCTGTTCCAACACAGTCTTGTCACATTATTTTCTGAACCAACAATGAACTTTAAAAAGGCTGATTACTGTAATTGTTGTAGATATAAATACGGAGAAAATTATGCAATGCCAAAATGAAAATATAATGTGACAATAGCATGAATCACTTGCCATTTTCACATGATGGTTGAAGCTAATCTTACCTGCCACAAAGAGGAAAATTAAATATGCAATCCAAGATTAGAATAGTCTGATGTTTTGTGGAAATGGATAATAATCTGAATCTGACCTTATCTGAAAATGAAATGTTCAACTTGACTAAGGAGCACAGCGCATGTAATTACCAAAAGCACGATTTATAAAAAAAAACTAGCATAAAGCTGGTAAAAAAGTCTTATTCCTGCATGTTGTATATAGTTACACTGTGGGGGTCTCTGGCAGCTATGAGTCTCATAGACTGCACAGCGGCACTCAGCACACGAGGTGGCAGTTCCACAGGCATGGCAGCAACTCCGGGGAGGAAGCGCATGATGGTTTTAATGCTGCCTGGATGACCTGCGTTCCCCAGAGCTTTCAGAGTGATGACCATGTCAGTGTAGTTGCCAGTCCTCAGACTTTCCATGGCCATGTCCAGCAGTGGCTAGAACAGATTATGATTTTCCACACAGATAATTTGTTGATACCACCAGACAGCCTTCTTGTTTTCATCACGTACCAAATTAATTGATGGTACAAAGCGAAGTGATTTGATTACCTGAACAGCAGCCACAGGACAAGGTGTATAATAGGCACAGTGCTTGTAAACCAGAGAGCCATAGGAAAGCATCACAGTTTGCCACAAATAGACATTGGATTTACAGAAGGGCATGTTCAGGAACATCTGTAAAAAAGAGACAAATATTTTGAGATGATCCCGTATCATTGTGTGGTATTGTCATTCGCGGATAATGAGACAATGGGTCCCTGGGCACAGACATGTAAAAGGCCCTACCACCTCTCCTACAGGGGCAAGACACAAAGACTATGGGGATGTTTCTTTTTCTTTGTAGTCATTACGCATCTCTCACGCAAGCGTTTTCTCTGTCTTAAGCATTAACTCACTTTAGCCATCTCAACCAGATCAGGAATAGCCTGGAGATGGTCAAATGCCAGCATAAGGGTTTGCAGAGCTTCATTTGCAGACAAATCTCCAGCCTGGAACCTCGTTTCCAGGAACTTCAGGATTCTGGCATCATTGACTTCAACAATCATGTCCAAAAACCAACGTCTAATTATTAGTAAAAGGGGAGAAAATGGATAAATCAGACAATACTGAAGATAAGAATGTTCCGTAATAAAGAGAGAAAAATGAAAAGATAAAAGTGTGAAGGACAAGTTCAGATGTCACGTTTAATTGCACTCATACAGGATGAAATACAAGGTGTCGATTACGACCTTAATCTTAACGAGTGAGGAAAGCGGTCTGTCAGTCATCACCTTTCTGTCACCATGCCTCACATGATAATAAATCATTCATCGATGGTAATGTGCCAGACTAAATCCCTTCTGAACTAAGTGGGTGGAGGCTCTTTAATTAGCTATTCAGTTAAGTGGATTAGTATCAGATTTGAGAGATGGCCATGGACTATTTTGTTCCTATAATACTATAATGAAAAGCTCGGTTAAAGGTTATCTACAAAGGAATTTCCCTTTCAAACCATGCTGCAGTGTTCTCACTGGGTAAAAAGACACGCTGAATGAAATCATGTTTGAATTAATACCTTTCTGGGTAAAGCCATGTTTGAATTACTGAAATAATTTAGTCAAGGTTAGTGAAGAATCACACGTCTCACTTATAAGCTCCATGCACCACCCAACCTCCACAGCATGACCTTGTGCTGTACTGTATGACCTTCACATTACTTCCTGAACAAAAAATTGGAATTTCTCACGGTGTAAAAATTACTTCACATGGATTTGATCTGGGCAGCTTTACATTTTCCTCAAACCATTAAAAATCACATATGAAGGTAATCCGTCGGCCATTTGGTTGTGCATAATAAAGCGACAGGGCAGTCAGTTTCAAGGCCCCTAAGACTGATTTCTTTTATATTATCCTGAAATCAAAATATCTAGAAATTGGCATTTTCATATATGTTTTGAATTTCAATTTGACATCTGAAATTTATATTATTTTCTCTATTTTAAAGTGCTAATTGAATCCCTGTTTACGTCTTTGTTTTTCATCATTGGCAAACCACTAACCAAGTACTCACCTTTGCTCGTCATTTCCTGCAAATTGCTTCCACAAAACGTCTAATCCTTCACAAGGTATCACTCGGAGGAGTTGAATCAGCTTTATAGTGTCCTCAGATGTTGCGCTGTCAATCTGGTAACAATTGACCTCAGCTAGATGTTTGATCAACTCAGCAGCCTGTAAAGAGGAACAGACATGATGATTCCTTGATTACGTAGTGTTTGTATGTCACTCTCCAATTAGGTCCTCTGTGCACAAATTATTACATTTCTTTAGATTTACTTAACTTCATAAGAAATAGTTAATGCTTTTTATTTTCAGTTGATTTCAGAGCAGGAATTTTTTGGCTTCATAATAAATAAGAATTGTACTGCTCTCGTTTAATTGATTCCTGTTATTCCAATATTTATTTTGAATTAACTTTGTGTGTTTTTTACAGAGCTTCCTGCTGCTTTCTGGAGACATTTTTATCAAACATGCAGCAGCAGTGTATCCTTTATTACCTTTGATACTGGGTTTTCCAGGTTCTGCATAATAATGGGGATATTGACTTCCGCATCGACAAACTTAAAAATAAGGTTTCCCTTGTTTTTCATTGACCCAGACGGGACGGCTCTCGCTGTGTCAGTCACGCTGAGCAGCACCATTTCGGTCCTGCAGGCGAGGTTATGTAAAGCAGATGATTTGTATGGCAGACAAGCATTGTGGCTGAGCGGGAGTAATGTGCAGACATTTCCTTGTCTTACATCGCTTCCATCTTGAAGTTGCCGCCCTTCACGTTGAAGGGACTGAAGTTCTGTTGCTCCAGGCCATGAGCACTGGTGATGAGACCTCCCTCGGCTGTTGGCTTGACTGTGTAAACACATCTCACTGTTGAAACGATAGATTTCCCTCTCTAGATTGGAGGAGACACAAACAAAAGTAGGACCGACTTTGGTCTGTTTCAATTACAATTGTAGGAACAGTTGCAGATGAGATAAACAGACCTGTCTGGAGACTTGGTCGAGCACAGCGGTAGCCATTCCTTTGTAGATGGCTGCTTTCTCCCTGCAGTTATTGATATCCACGACCTGAGTGATGGTCATGTCCTTTGTTTCCACGTTTATTTCAGTAGCATAACTACTCTGACACTTGCCATGGATGCCAACCTACAAACAAAATCAAGCATTGTTGCATTTTATTTATTTTGTATTTATACTGCAGAATTTAGCTTATTTGTCAAAAGTGACTTACCTCTTCAAGCATATAGATCATCTGTGTGGTCTTCACAGTCACTTGGAACGAACCCAGTATCCCTCTCACGATGTTGACAATAGTGTCAGAAATCTCAGCAGAGGCGCGGATGTTATCAACGTGTCCACCGACAAAGTCAAACATGAAGGGTTTGACGAGCTGGGAAGCAATACGCTCGGTGAGCTTTGAGGAGGCTTGAAAGTGATCTCTTCCCGGAAAGCCATTGAAATCTTCAAAGGCAAAATCTGAAATCTTTGAACCAGAGATGGAAAGAAGCAGTTTTATTGCTCATAAGCCACACATTTGTGGCGAGTCAACAGGAAATCTCTTTAATTCTCAAAGTCAGATGAAACACATGTGACATTTGTAACCCACGAGAAAAGGACAAGAACTAGTATGTGTCTGCATTACTCTACTGAATTGTTAAAGCAAACTTTACTATAATTACAACAGAGTTTGCAACATCTGTTTGTGACTGAAAGCTGACAAAAATGTACTGAAAGATGACTTTGCATTATAAATGCACAAACAGTCATCTGTTGGTGTGCAAAAAATGTGTAGCTGACCTGATTTTAAGCACTTTCATTAAGTTCAACCTTATTAGGTGGTTTACAAAGAACTCTACATTATTTACGCAATGAAAAGTTATTTTCCAACAGATGTTTATTTAATTAGCCTCCAAAGAATTAATGAGACCTCAATTAATGATTGATGCATTTATTTAACTTGATTGATGAATCAGACATGAATCAAGCTAATTAACCTGTCATTTTTTTTGCTACTAAGTAGCAGGTTTAAACAACATATTCTGAGATAGTTTGCATTACCCTCTATTGTCACTCTCACCTGAAGGTTGAACGTTTGCTCAGACACACCTACGATCTTGATCTTGCATGAGATTCTCGTACTAGACTCAGCCAGGTTTGGCATACCGAGTCCAAAAGTCACGGTTCCCACATATTTGTATTCATATGTTTTCTTCGGGTTCAGGCCGAGCTCTGGAATACGTTTCCAACATGAAATGTCATTTCACTCCTTCATTACGGAACGTTTTTGGAAAATATAATTTTTACTTTTATGATGATGAATAAAATACTCACCATAACGGACACTTTGACTTGCTAAAGGAATACAAGTAAAAACATAGCATCACCACCTTTGTGAATATATCAGCATATTTTTTATTTTAGATATTTATGATTTACGAAACACTCTAATCCAGGGAACAACATGTTACACAGCTATATCTGAAGATGTAAAAAAATAAATATGCTCAAGACATGAAAGAAAAAAAAATATTGTGATTACAACTAAATATGACAAATACGGCAAAAGTAAAATCCCTTTACTCCATAAGTGATCATAACTCACCTCAAAAAGTAATTCATGATTGACCAACTGCAAGTAAATTCATATATTTCCTTTTCTGATATTCATTTTTTAAAAGTGTATTTATCATTGAATCATGGAATAAATCACAATTGTAAAAATGTATTTAAAAAATCTGAAGTAAAAGAATTACGAGGCTGGATTGTGAAATCCTTCTACAAGTAAATTAAGATGAATGAATAAATGAAAACTTACTGGCCAGAGCCACAAGGCAGCAGAGGAGGAGCCCCTTCATGTTGAAACTGAGGAGGTGAAGGCAATATTTCAGATTTGCCTGTGTATATATACCAGCGAGTGCTTTGGTTGTGGACACTGGTTGCAGTGAGAGCTTGTGATCAGGACAGAGGTCTGGTTTAGAAGTAATGCAATAGAGCCATGTTGACCTGCGACATTGTCACCGTGACACGAGAAGTATGGGTTAGATAACTGTTTGGTATGTGTATTTGTATAAGTATGTTTCATTAACCAATGTTGCACACCACAGCATTTATTGCCAAAGCTAAAAATAAACAAGACATTGTGATAGTTCTGCAAAAGGGAGAAATTTCTGTCATGCTTCTTCCTCACATAAACACGGAACCAGTGGTGACAGAAGTATTCAGATCCTTTAAAAGTACTAGAATCACAATATGAAAACACTACAAAAAAAAGTCCTATTTTCAAAACCTTACTTAAGTCAAAGTACGTAAGTATTATGAATAAAAAATCAGCTTAAAGTATCAAAAGTAAATGTACTTATTGTGCAGTAAAACGCTCAGTGTCAGTGTTTTACTATTCATGAGGTGTTGAGATTAATATTACTGCTACACTAATGTGTATGTTGCATTTTCTTGCTGTAGATGTTTAAGCGTTGTGCTAATTGTATTTACTTTATGTACTGTTGGGTAGTGTAATTTACAGCTATGCATCATATTCTATAAGATAATCATGTGTTTGCAGCTCAGAAAAACAGCCCTGTTTTCAACTTTTTGACTTTTAATTTTCCAGTTGATCCAAGAGGGTTTTTAAATACATTATTTATCTTAAGAAGCAGGAGGAATTCTCAACACATAGAAGAGCACTTCATCCTTTAATTTATCAGGAAAATAAAAAATCCCCAAAATTGGAGGTACATGGTTTTCACTGAACAGTAAGGAGATGATGAATTGCAATCTGAAAAGTAACTAAAGCTATCAGACAAATGCCTTGGAGTAAAAAGTACAATATTTGCCTCTGAGACAATGCAGTACAAATATTAAGCAGTAAAGTACCTTGAATGTGTACTTCAGTAAATGAACATTGTCACATTCCACCACTGCACAGAACTCAAAACATGTCTTGCTTTGAATATAAAAAAAAAAAGAAATAACAAAGCTGAAACCTCATTTTGTAATCAGTCAGGAAATGAAGTAAACAAGTTGTTCGCAGCTGAATAAAGGGATAAACCCAGCGGGTTCTGCATCTATTCCCTCAGTGAAACCCAGCCACGTGGAGGGAAGGCAGAGCAGATGCAGGCTGGTTTACTCTTTTACTCTTTAAATATCTGGAGCAACTCCCACTATTAAAATGTTTAAACTGTCCCCTGGCATCACAAAACTCTCCTCCTGAATACAACAAAGTCAAAAGTGTGGCGAATCGCTGCTCTTCGTGCCAATTCTACTATCTGCCACAGCCTAAAGGTCTCCACAAACGACCCTGTTTATATGTGCAGTTTGAGGGTGATGACACCGAGCAGCAATCAGCCAAAAGGGTCTATTTTTGTCGTATTTTGGGGTTATGTTTGGATGGCATAACACAGGAGTCCCTGGTGTAATCTCACACAAACCATCCTACCTCTTGCATCCCCAGGCTTCACTTTACCTGACCATCTGCTTTTCCTGTTTTTTTATTTCAACAATAGCCAGTAGAGGTCTCCAACATCACATTTGTATCCCTAAATTGAGAAAGTTGTTTCTGAGGACAAACAATGACGGAAAATGCCTTTGAAGATCAGTTGGGTTTAGTCATGTCACGATCTGAGTTTCAGTAGCACCTTTGTCAGCCAAACCTAGTTATTTCTCAAGAGGTGGGATTTTAGGATCCAGTAGATCTTGTTAATTAGGGGAAGACAGATGAGGAAGTGGGAGCAGGTGTCAGTGGGTAAGAAAAGGCCAAGCTTGTAGGGTGGAAGCTTATTTGTCTTTAATATCTTGTTTGAAGCACACACTGATATCTAAAGTGAGATGCATGCCATGATTTTAAGTTATCATATAAATCAGATATCTGTACTTCTCTTAGTAATTTTGGTTTAACATAGCCTTCCCCACTCAAATATACAGTTGTGATTATTCCTGAGTTCAGTCACGGCTTTATGCTAATGTCATTCGGCCAACATGTTGTCATGTTTACTATACAATTGGCAGTTGTTATAGGATGGTAATCTGCCCAGATTAACACATTTTCTGCAAATGTATGCTGTGAAATGTTGATGTACTGGTTGGCCGTTCTGTTTGTGAAGTGAATAGCCTGAGCTATTCCTGGAGGACATGCAGCCTTTATGGCTTCCTAGGAAAGGCTGTGACTCAATGGTGGAGTGGGCCGTCTCCCAATCGGAAGATCAGCAGTTCTACCTCCAGCTCCTCTAGTCCATGTGGAAGTGTCCTTGGTTAACTAAAGGACACTTGGGAAAGACATTGGACCCCAAATTTAACCTTAAGTGGTAAATGTATGAATGAATGAGTGAATGGGAATTAGTTTAGGGTCCTGATGGGCAGGTGGCACCTTGCATGGTAGTCTCTGCCGCCGGTGTCTGAATGTGTTATTGGGTGAATGATCACATGTAGTGTAAAACGCTTTGAGTCGCCGGAAGACTATACAAATGGAAGCATTTTTTTTAATTTACCATCTAGGTGAAATATTAAATATTACACCTACTGGTATTTATTGATGTCTAGAAATCAGATGATGTGAAACTGGAATTTTGTTTGCGTTTGTTAATGCTGCCTGTTTTTAAATATTTTTTTAAGATAAAACTAACGCTGGTCCCTCTGTAGCATTTCTTGGTGGCAGCGAGTGTGTGCAGCGGGGACTGTTTCATGTGGTGTGGCACCTGCATTTGCAGTGGAGTGGTGCATGCTGGTTGTTTGTGTACGGTCACCTTAAGTTAAGTGAGTAGTGTATTTTGGTTGGAGTGATAATACTTTTATAATCTGTCTTTGGTGCCACCCTGTGCTGCACAATTGTCTTCTATCCCTTCAGGCGCTCCTTGAGGAGGACCAGAAGATAGTTTTGTCACTTGTCACTGCTTGTGACAGCGCTTGAACTGGTTATTTTGACTGCTGTTTATTCAGAACTTGATATAGCTTCACTGTTATGTTTTGTCGCCATACCACAGACTACACTAGTGATTTCTGTATTCCTGTATTATTTTTGTGAAAACCAGACATTCAAAGCTACCACGACACTAAACTCAACAGAACTAAATTAAGAAACTATAAATGTCTTGTGTTTAAATAAAATAAAAAAATAAGCCAATAGTATATGGTATTTGCAAGGATACATAACTTTTTGCAAAGAAGTTACTCATAATATACACTCACCGGCCACTTTACTAGGCACACCTGTTCAATTGCTTGTTGCAGCAACTCAATGCATTTTGGCATCTAGACATAGTGAAGACAACATGTTGAAGTTCAAACCGATCATCAGAATGGGGAAAAAAGGGGATTTAAGTGACCTTGAACGTGATATGGTTGTTGGTGCCAGACGGGCTGGTCTGAATATTTCAAAAACTGCTGATGTACTGGGATTTTCACACACAAACATCTCTAGAGTTTACAAAGACTGGTCCGAAAAAGAGAAAATATATCGTGAGCGGCAGTTGTGTGGACGAAAATGCCTCGTTGATGTCAGAGGTCAGAGGAGAATGGGCAGAGGGGTTCGAGATGATAGAAAGGCAACAGTAACTCAAATAACCACTCGTTACAACCAAGGTATGCAGAATACCGTCTCTGAACGCACAACACGTGGAACCTTGAAGCAGATCGGCTCCAGCAGCAGAAGACCACACCGGGTGCCTCTCCTGTCAGCTAAGAACAGGAAACTGAGGCTACAATTCGCACAGGCTCACCAAAATTGGACGATAGAAGATTGGAAAAACGTTGCCTGGTCTGATGAGTCTCGATTTCAGCTGCGACATTCAGATGGTCGGGTCAGAATTAGGCGTAAACAACATGAAAGCATGGATCCATCCTGCCTTGTATCAACGGTTCAGGCTGGTGGTAATACTTAGTACCAATTGAGCATTGTTTAAACGCCACAGCCTACCGGAGTATTGTTGCTGACCATGTCCATCCCTTTATGACCACAGTGTACCCATCTTCTGATGGCTACTTCCAGCAGGATAATGCACCACGTCACAAAGCTCAAATCATCTCAAACTGGTTTCTTGACCATGACAATGAGTTCACTGTACTCCAATGGCCTCCAGAGTCACCAGATCTCAATCCAGTAGAGCACCTTTGGGATGTGGTGGAACGGGAGATTTGCATCATGGATGTGCAGCCGACAAATCTGCAGCAACTGTGTGATGCTATCATGTCAATATGGACCAAAATCTCTGAGGAATGTTTCCAACACCTTGTTGAATCTATGCTATGGAGAATTAAAGCAGTTTTGAAGGCAAAAGGGGTCCAACACGATACTAGCAAGGTGTACCTAATAAAGTGGCCGGTGAGTGTATGTCTGAGTACAGACATGTGAGACATTAGTGCACAGGACAACAAAGACAAACTAGATGAGCAAGAAAAAGTCTGAGATTCATTTAGGATATTTGTGTCTGTTCTTTATTCATTCATTGGCTCAACTCTGACATGTTTAATTATACTATGACCAGTTAAAGATCCTGGATGGGATTTGTGGACCGAACTGGAATGGCTTAAGTTCTCATTTAAAAAAAAAATAATAATAATAAATAATTGTTTGCTGTAGTTTTGTTTTGTTTTAATTTTTTGGGATTCAGACAATTTATGAATAAAATATAACAAACAAATTTACTGTAGATGGTGAGATTTATAACTTATTGTTCAACACTAGCCTTCTTAAGTCAATACCCTGCAGCCCAGAAAACTGCTTGGTGATTGCAGCAATAAGGCAAAAACACTGCAGGAAAATAAAGGTTCAACCACAATATTTATTTCTGTACGGCCCAGTATCAAAAGGCCTTAAAGGGCGACAACATGGCTCATATGGACCAACATGCTACATACATGAACAAATACACAAAGAGGAGCTAGTGCAGATAATGCAGGTGGATATAATAATCAAAGTGTTGCCGGCTCTTTGTGTGTCATATGTGGTTCCTCATTGTGTCCAGTAGATGGGGCCGTTGGCCTTCTGTAATGCCATCGTGTGAAACAATCCTGACAATTCAACTCAAATATACTGTACACGGTGTGATCTTCATAAAAGAGAGGTGGAAAATGCATTAAACAAGACTATTGATTTTGCACAAAAAAGTAAGCAGCAGAGATGCTTTAGTTTTGCCACATCCATTTTTAATAATTTACAAATCAATTTTAAACACCCGAAAGGAACAGAGACAACAGACTGTGTTATTTGAAGTGTAATGCCAAAAACTGCAAAGGCGTTAAATTAAACTGGAAAAACCTTTTGCATTACACTGAGTAGTATGTATAATGTGAAAATATTGATACAGAAGTCTATTTCCATTGTATGTAAAAACAAACGCAGAGAGCAGTCTTTAAAAGGGGACAAAAGATGTTTACAAATTATAAGTGCCGTGTGTTCTCATTTGTAAGAGATCTGTTCTAAATTCCTCCCATATTGTTTTTTAAAACTGAAAGCATGAGTCAAAAGATATTGCAAAGCTGTAGCGTCGACTATTATTGTACAGTGCAAGTGATCAGGCTTCGGTCACAGTTCTTCATCTCAGGCATTCAAAACAACATGGCACGTTTTTGAAAAGTCTGTAGTACTCCTCCTGAATCTGGAATGACACATTCAAGAAGGTCAGAATTGGATAAAAACATAGTATTTATATACAATGAGTTACTTGAGTATTGACATTTTATCAATCTATATTTTACCTCACTTAATTTCAGCAGGGAAATTGTGCTTTATTCTGCTCAAAATTTAACAATACAGACATTATAAATATAACACTCTGAATGGGGCAATTTTACAGAGTGAATACTCTTTTTTATTTTATTAATTCAGTAATTTACTAATACATATGTACTTTTACGTTTAAGATTTTGAAGGGCGGGAATTTTACTTGTATTGGAGTATTTATTTCTTTGTGGTATTGCTACTTTAACAAATCATACCGTATCTTCATGCTCCTTTCACCTAATATTATAACATAAAATATTAAAATTTTATTTTCTAAATGGCGAAAACATTTTTTATTTCCTTTCTATCAACATAATATCATGATGCTCATTAGCAACTCATTTATCTTCCATTGTCTTGATCTGAACTGCTTCCTGTCCAACTGTAGCCACGCAATGAATGTTGAATAGATACATCTTTAAAAAAAAAATTCAAGGGACCAAAGGGTTACCTTTCTGGACAAGACACAGAGGAAGATGAAGATGAACATGCCCTGGAAGGTGTTGGCGATGGTGAACAGATAGGCAGTGAGGGTGGTCTCATTGAGGATGTGCAGAACTCCTAAAAACCAGGTGGCTCCCAGCACGAACAGCAGAGCCAAGCCACCACGGGCACAAGACCTGAGGGGGATAACACGGACTTTAGCCCACAGATTGCACAAAATACAACATAATTTTGAGTCAACAAACAGCTAATTGTAATAAGATACTACAAGAACACCACATGAAACCATTCTAATCCACCAGATGAGGAAATTACAGCTTGATTTTCAATATTATTTTGACCTTCCCAACAAGAAAACAGATAATCCTACCTGATATTTTCATAGTGGCTGATTTCAGGCTTTTTCACAGCAGTATGCCGGTACACTTTGTAGATGATTACTCCAAAAGCCAAGAGATTAACCTTTGGTATCAAAACAAACATGACAACAAGCTTGACAAACAAGCAGGATCAAATGGATATCAATCTTTGAAACAATCCTTAATTTGATGATTCCAATTAATACTTCAACAGTCATTATTAGATCTTACCAGAATGATCAAACATGCCGGCCCAATGAAACTCCATATGAAGTGGTTTTCTGTGCTCAGCCAACACCTGTAACACAAATCGTGTCATTCAACAAACACTTTTATTGACCGATTGTTTTAGATGCAATAATCCCTCCTCCTGCAGCAGTCCAATCTAGCCTAATCTTAATTATGACAATATTGTATGGGCTAATACATAGCCTTCTCATCTTACAAGCACAAAAACAATTGGTTGGAAAAAGCTACCTCTGCTCACGGGAATGAACAATCAAACTTCTTTTTTGCATAACCTCAATCTTTTAATTATATTTTACATTAATAAACAAAAGATTTACTTCTATTTATGGATTTCTGTTTAAACTCTCCACGGTACCCAAAACCTCTCAGAATTTATTTTCAACAAATGATTACCTCACAAGGCAGTCCAAGCATCTTCTACTTCCTTTATGTCCCCGCAGGCCAAATTTTATCTCTGTCCCCATGCATTTATAATTAATGTAATTTGTTTATCTTTCTTCCATGAAAAATGCTGAATGAGATTGAAAAAGAGGTGTTTGTATAAAAACTTTTGTCTTCCCACCTCTCTTTGTACTTACACTTTATCAGTGCCATAATACTTGGAACCGAGTGTTGCCGAGATGGCCACCACCACCGCAGGGCTCCCATAGCCGAAGATATAAAAGTTGCGGTGCAGGAAGCCTTTGTTGTAGATGACGCCAACCACTATTAAGTACAGATGGATGCCCTCGATGCACATCCAGGCAAAGGCCGCGAGGAAGAAATAGTGCAGCAGCCCTGCAATAACAGAGCAGAAAAGCTGCCAAGAGACAGACGAAAAAGGAGAGATAGAGACAGAAATTTAAAAATGTTCTTATGATGTGTAAAAGCAAAAGTTATTTCATACCTTTTACGTACGAATTGTCATATGTGTTCGTTTAGCTTAATTCATGAGATGTATTGCTAATATTCAAGCATGTCAAAGAGATGAATCAAAATAATTTCTGGTGTTGTTCTGTGAACCAAAAAAGCAACTGAAAGTGGTAAAAGTCAAATGAGAATTATTTTAAATCAATGAAATGACTCAAACCCAGACGGGAGATTTCCTCTGTTTCCCCCGGGTTCATCCGGAAGCTCACCTTATGTGTGTTCATGTTGATCCCCACCAGGAAGATGAACTCGGCCATGAAGAGGCTGCAGCACAGGTTCTTGTGGATGGTGGTTCTGGTGCTCTGGATCTCGCTGAAGAACCAGAAGGTGAAGATGCACATAGACAGACAGATGAGGGAGATGATCATCCCCAGCTGGGTGATCCGGGTCAGGATGGTGTTGTGGGCCACCAGCTGAGAAGCAAATGGAAAGCGAGGCGTTTCATTCACAGTTTCATGGTATGCTGAAGTTGTAATTTCTTGTGTTTTCTGCTCGGAGTCATTCGATATAACATGGATGGGTAGGCTGGGGTTACACTAATATATTGGGTTGCAGACATACTTTGTTCTGGTGCTGCTGTATCAGATGATATATTACAGAAAAAGGGTCGTAAAAAAGTTCATTTTATTTTTGCATAATTCATTTTAATTTACTTTATTTTAAATTAGTTTTTTGGACAAAAGAATTCTTCATTTATAAATACACTCCCTGGTTTTGTTAAAGCAGTGCTCCTACATCCCTACAGAATATTAAGAATTTGAGGGCACGATTGAGTGCTATAAAACAACAGGGAGTGTATCTTTAAAGATTGTGGGTGGATATCTCCGACATTTCTTTTTACCTTTTTCAATATGTACAGTGAGTCAGATTGCCTTTAGGGGCTTCATTGTTTTTAGTTTGAACATTTTGTGTTGCATGAAACGCTGTCTTGCAACTTATCAAGAATATTATCCTGAGTGTAAAATAATACTTAAAAAAAAATAGAAATAAGTTGTTGTTTTTTTATTAAAAGCTGGGAATTGTTTTTGACAATCAGCACGTTCAACACAAAATACTGGTGTTTGGAAACTAGTATTGGTGGTGAATAAGCACACACAGAGATCTAAATAGTGTTTGATAAAACAACAAAGATTTTGAATTTTAAGATAATAAGATTATGGACTGAGAACATTCTTATCCTCTGCTTGATCAACCTTTTTCTTCCATCATTCTGATACATAATATAAAGCCACAGTGGAAAAAGAAAAAAAAAAGAAAAAAGAAAACACATGCACAGTTATATTTTTAATATATGATTACTCACATTGGCTCGCCCAGAGGACATGAGGATGGCAAAGTGTGTGAGGTGATTGCAGGAGCAGGTAGTTGCATTGCTGTTGACATGGACGGTCTTGCAGCCGTGAATGGCCCAGTGGCCCCGCAGGCTGTCCGGCTCGTACTCCCAGAAAGCGCACGTGGTCACGTCAGCTTTAGTGTCTACGGGCTTCAGGAGATAGAGAGGAACAAAGACGCTGATAACTGTTCATGGTGCTGTTTTGCATTCGTTTTTGTTCTACGCTGCTCTGTGATACCACAGCTGGGGGTTAAAAGCAGACTGTGCAGGTCTCATCCTTAAATTGAATTACTATATATCCAAAGTTCGTGTGCATCAGACATGATATTTAAAAAGTTTCCTTTTCGTGTTATTTTCATGTTTTTCTTTCTTTTCCATTATTGCTTTGTTTGCGTTGGCTTTCCGTACGATTCTTATTGTCTCGCAATTTTATGACTTATTATTAGAATAATATAATGTCATATAATTATCATGCATGACTATGGCTCAAAACAACACAGGGGCAGGTAGTTAAGTGCAGTCATGCGTGCTGCAGCTCACTGTGTTTTTGTGGCAAAGCAGGAGAGCAACAACATTGGGATGTACAGTAGTCCAAATTTCATTAAAATTCACATGAACATATTGAAAACAGAGGTCAACATATTTCCATAAATTGTTATGTTCAGTTTAAATTGAATTACAATGATCCACACAACAACCACATTTGCTATAAAAAAGAAAATCACTATCATGAATAAATTAAAAAAATGCAAATGTGGTGAAAAAGTATTTTCAGGTTGACTTTTATCCTCTAAATCTTTACTATGTTTACATGTAATTAGATTTCTATTCAGACCAGTTGGTGTAGCATTCATATTTTTTGTTTAGCAATTAGTAATTTACTTAAATCACTACATTTTTCTACCACAAGCAGAAAGAATCCGCATGAAAATGGAGCCCAAATTATTGATTGTTGCTCTTTAAAGGCAATTTACAGAAGATTTTCATTGCTCAACATAAATCATCACCTCCTTTGTTAGGCTTAAGCCTCAAGGGTCCAACAAAAATAATGATTTCACTTTCTCATACATTTTAATTATCTTAAAAGAAAAAATACCAGTACATTAACTTTTAGGGTTATTTCCCTCATTACTCCGCTTTCCTCCATCATCTATTCACCTTTCCTCTTCAATTTCCCCTTAACTGAGAGGTCATTGGAAGAAATATATTAAAATTTCATAAAAAACCTAACACAAAGCACTAACTATTCCTCCCGTGTGAGTTTGTTTGAATTTGACTTTAATAGAAACTCTGGCAGTTATCAAGTTACTGCGTTGTGGGAATAATGTAGCTGTTCTTCACAGCAAAAGAGAACGCAATAATGTTCTCCAGTTTGACAATGATATATATGATGGGATGTTGATGTTCCAACATCAAGATCCAATTGGAAGCTACCGTAATGTTGATTAATAAAACATATATGACATGAAATGTAACAGGAAAGTGAAGAAAACCTGCATGTAGATTGCGTTCAGATTTTTCAAACAATAGAAAGACATATTTTTTTATAAGAAAGATGCTACTTTAGTATCACGATCAGTTTTAAAATGCTGCTTTTATAAATAATATAAATAAAATAATAGCCTGAATAGGGAAGAACAAAGACCCACCATGCAGCAACTGTATAACTGGGTTCAAAAGTCTTTAAAACAGAAACAATGCCACTGTGAAGCGGCACACATTTTGAAGGTATACATTAAGAGTGCAGGGGTGGAATACAATGTAGCCAGGCTCAGCACTCTGTAGAGTCTTTACCTCGTTGTGTCTCAGAGTGAAGGTGACATGGTCAAGTTGGTAAACGTCAGCAGGTTTGACGGCTGCGGCGATGACTTGGGAGTTGACAGTGATTTCCCCAGTCTCTGCATAGCGAGAGTAGTCGGTGACACCCGGGTCGCTGCTCGGCTTCAGGATGTCACCGATGCTGTCGTATCGCACAAACACCACTGACACACTTCCTGATGGACCAAAAAAGTTTAACAAAGACAGAAGCGAGTCAGACTTACTTACTGTTATTTTAATAAAACTTTGCCAGTCAATTAAAATTTTGTTTCAGATCACGCAGAGCAGAAAGCGGTTTTGGAAATATTATATGCAATCAGTTTTATGATCTGCCCAACTGTGTGGAGTTCAATGTGTATATTCAACCAATTTACTGACAGTAACTTGAATGTCCAATAAAATCATTTAACATTTCTAATTGTCTTTGATTGTTTAATCTGTTTCTACATGTAACAGGCTACCAAGACAGGAATTAATGTTGGATTTGATTTAAATATAAATAAAGAAGCGTTGTTTCTGGCATGCTGCATGTGTAACTGTCATGGCAGACGTGCAGATTTTCAGATGAGTGACTTTATTTGCTCAGATGTTATTGGAGCGAATTCTAACATATGCACCTGAAGGTATCAGCAAAAAATAAAAAAGATAATATGACGACTTCATTATTCTTTTGTGTACAACATATGTGGCATATAGCAACACATAGCCAAACAGTACTCATTGTATACCCAAGCACGCAGATGGTCATATATTTTACCGTCCTTTAAACATGTAAACTAAGCTACTTTACCATTCTTGTCCTCCTCTGGTCTCAGTTTTGGAGTTAGATTTATATGATCACCACCCATTGACACAGACAGTTTGGCTTTTATGTGACGAGCATCAAAGGTAAAGAGTTTCAGTTCTGTGGTTGAGGAGAAAAAAAGACAGAGATATTAAAGAAATAAAAGTATAAAAATGACAATTATCCAAAACCTCACTTTACTGCACACAGGTGGTAATGAATGGCAGGACAATTTAATATAATTGGAGTGTCTATGAGAGCGCTCTATGTTAATAATTATCTTACCCATTTCTGTGGCTTTGATTTCGAACTCAGCTGGAGTTTTGTAGTTGTTAGCCAGAGTCAGAGCACTTTCTTCAACAGTATGTAGCAGCTTGGTGATGGTATGTTCCCGACGCTCTTCTTTCATTCGGCTCCAAGCCACCAGTTCATCCTTCTCCACCAAGTTGTTTACTGCTTTCACTAATTTCTGATGAAAAGCAGATTCATCAGTGTGACATGTGTGTGATAGTTTGGCATCTAACATATGCTTGTACTGCGATGTGTTTTTAATCATGGTCAGAACATTATGTTTATCTAGGTTTATCTCTGTTGACGTCTCAATAATTACTCCATATGGTGTGGCTTTTATTATTTTTGGGCACACAGTAACCATAGTGACCTATCACAGATATTTCTCCACTATTGAATGATAGATTCGATTAGCGGCGTCCCATAAAAGTCAACTTTTAATGAGAACAATAAATACAAAATCTTTTAGATACAATTCTAAAGATATTATACATATTTGCACAACATAACATCAGCTACTCAGTACTGAAGTGTCTAATTTGTCTTTCTCAGAACTGCACAGCATAATAAGAAGGAAGTGGATTGTGGTGCGTCTTTTCCCCCAAAACCAGTTCAAAGCAAAACTCCAAATGTTGACTGAGAAGCAAGAATGGTAAACAAAGATTACTGTAAGAGTGGAGTTGATGACGGATGGCTTGACAGTGTAATCCTTTTCTTCGGCAGCCAGTGTTGATGCGGATCGACACAAGGCCTCAACATATGCGATCACTTCCACTGAGGTGAGTTCGCCGGACGTCTGCTTGGCAATTTCCTTCAGTAGACTCTGGGGCTCCGTGAGGTTACTCATCTGGGATGGGTGGAAAAGCGAATGAGTAAGAGTATTTAATGATATCACATTCTTGCAACATATTACATCCAGTCCTTCATAGTTTATTAAAACATATTGATGTATTTTTGTTGGATACAGATTTTGAAATGTCCATCACTGATCACAGCTTTCTTCTTTTTAGATAGAACTGGTATATAGCGAACTCAAACTCAATAAAGTGCATATACATATTTAGCAAGTTGGCTATTCCCCACAGGGAGGAGCTGTTTGGTCATTCTCAGAACAGATTTTCTCCACCTAGAGATCAAAGGTGCAGTTTTTCTTTTTTTCAGCTTTTAATGTGTATGTTTGTTTCTATTAAATTAAATAAAAGTGGCATAGCATTTTCACACAATATACTTAACTGGAGATTGCCCTTTTATACATGCAATCAGACTTTTTTAATATTTGTTTTCTATGAACAGAGCTGAATATTCAGTTTGTTCAGTTTGCTAGATGTCACTAGACCAGAGTTAAATATGTTAAATCCTTCCTTTCTCCAGTAACCAGTACTTATTTGAAATGACCTCTGATCTAGTGGGGAAAGAGCCTGGAAGAGGTTCAAATCAGGGAGTAAAAAGTATACAGTAAATACCCACAATTGTACGTCATATTTTTGACGTTGTCATGGTAACACGATATGTTGCAGCAAAGTGCTGTCCCATTCGTATTTACACCATTTCAAGACCTTAAAGTCTCTCACACTCAACCCTTTACCCGGGGATGTCAGTAAGTCCCTGAGGGTTCAGGGTTTAAGGCTCTAGGGGGACATTGGGATTGGGCCGTTGTAACTTTAAAATATTGTGTTAGCCTGTTTCATTTCATGTTCATCTTGTTTCTCTCCAACAGAGGGCAGTGTCATCATATCTATTTTACCATATTTGGCTGAAATCCCGAGGAGGGGTACTTACATATTCAAGTGTTTTGTTGACGGTCTGTGTGATGCACCCGATGTTGTCCTGGCAGTATTTTTGGGGATGCTCTGGAAAAACAACAGTTACCTTAGGCATCTCTTTGATTGCTGAATTTATTTCCAATATTTCACCAGGATAAAGCATGTTACACCAAAGTCTGAATTGCATAAAACCTGCACAGAAATAACATCAGATGGCTCTCTTTGTGATCAACATAGCTTAAAATATCAGTAAATTTATGATTGCACCGTTAACTTGATGTATTGCATAATAGGTTCTTCAACAAAAATGTAATTCAGCTCTGTGTTGTGTGTACATGTGTGACGGAGTAGGGAAGGGGGGCAGGGGGTGGGGCGGAGATGAAGAAGGATGTATGTCCTTGGATGAAAGTACTAGTGTGTGTGTGTGTGTGTGTGTGTGTGTGTGTGTGTGTGTGTGTGTGTGTGTGTGTGTGCAGGTGAGCTCTTCCATCCTCATACCGACCTTTACATCTTACACCTCTCTCTGGATGAAAGTGCTTAGTGCCTGAAGTTGGGATGTAATCACGCTGACAGGTGCAATAGAAAGATCCATTCGTATTATGGCAGAGTGAGTTTGGTCCACACACCTGTCCTAACTTGCATTCATCAATATCTGAAAGGTGCAAATAAAGAGTTCCGCCCCAATTAAAGATAAACGCATAAAGATTAAAGTCACTCTCTCAACATAGCATAACAATGCAAACAACTAATGAATACAGACTTCAACAGACTCATTTAATTATGTCTCTATAACATTGTCCACCTCAAGAATGTATAAAAGTGATGCTGGAATTGAAGTAAAGTTAATGTTCTATCTTCACACAAACAAAGATTGTACCATAAATAGTTCCATTCATTACACGTATTACACAGTATAATTTACTTTGGAAGAGAAACTGCAATTTTCGCATGCATATTACACATCTGAATATTCATAAATCAGCTTCAAAAATCTGAAAGCTACACGCTTCGGCACTGTATTAAATGATGTGCGTCACCCAGTTGGATATCTGCAAGAATACTACAACATGAGATAAAGGTGTTGTTCTTCTTCTGCAAATGGAGCAAAAGATCTTAGGTGGTTGCTCAGAATAGCAGATGGGAAGGAAGTGAAAGGCCGAGGGAGAAAATCACCTCCAACACGTTCATCCTGCTCAGTACAGCGAAAGAGAAAACAGTTCACAAACAAACCCTGACGCCCTCACAGCTGTGTCGTAACTGCTTTCCCACATATACATGATATCTTGCCTGTGTTAGGTCCTCTATCAGTATGTGTGTCCGTGACCAAAACTAATTTCTCTGCATTTAAAGCACCGAGCAAGTGAATCGTACATTACCGATGCATTCAGTGCCATCGTTGGGCTGGAACTCAGCCAGTCCTGTTGATGTGTATCCAGAGACACATGTACAGTAGTAGCTGCCCGCGGTGTTGGTGCAGCTCCCCCTGTCCCCGCAGATATCAGTCACATTCTGGCACTCATTGTCATCTGTGGTGAGAAGATCAGGGTAGAAGGTAAACTGGGTTAGTTGCTAGAGAAAATAGAAATAAAGGCTTAAGAAATACATTTCTTGAATATATAAATTGGATGAGCAAAAATAAAATGCTTTCATGTTGCAGTGATTTGCCCAGGTAATGTAACTGACCAGCAGGCTTATGACCACAGGCTACTACTTAGGCATATTCTTATTCTTGGCTCAAGTACAAATGTTTGATACGTATTTAGAGCTTAAAAATCTACTAATTTAGGAAGTTAATACTCCTGTTTGTCCAACCCTTTATTTGTACAACGATATGTTTCCAACCTTGGACACTATATTATCGATTTGTGATGTTTAGTGCATTATTTACAGGCTGCTCTAAAATTAATTGTACTGTAATAGTTTCTTTTTTGCTTTTGTTCAGTCTGCCATGTCTCGGCCCTCCTTCTGCTACATTTCCCAGAAGGCCTTTCAACATACTCTAGAGAAATGCCCTGACGCATTGCAATCGACTCTTCTGTAAGTTTCGGATGGAGATATCTGGAGATAATTGAAGTTGAGTAATGACAAAGCATCAGTGCAAGTTTATCAAAAGTGGCTTAGGGGCAGCAGTACGGTAGCTCAGTCCGTAGGGACTTGGCTAGGGAGCTGGAGGATAACCGGTAATACAAGGTACAGAGTCTTCTTCTTCTTCTTCTTCTTCTTCTTCTTCTTCTTCTTCTTCTTCTTCTTCTTCTTCTTCTTCTTCTTCTGAATATTATATTGATTCTTACACAAGTTTTATGGCAGATTTGCATTTTGCTCATTGCAGAACAATATATAAATCTCTGCTCTGCTTCTTCAACAATTCATTTTCTCCTTTGACTGCGGAGCATTATACAAAATGGCTGGACCATCGGAGAGCTCTGGCAAAAACTGATGTAAATCCTTTATGTTTAACTTAAAACTGTGCAGTAAATGATCTCTGCTTGAGGACAGGGTTAACACTACAAACAGCAGAATTAGCATGATGTGCTTGGAACATGGTGGCAGCATTTTTTAACATGAACATCGTCTGTGGGAGTTCTGAAACTTCTGATGCATTTCGCCATCAACTAAGAAATTATGATTTGTTCGGATTATTTCTAGAGTGAAACTAACCCGATACAATCACCATAGCAGCATATTTAATCTTTTTTCAACGGGGGCTTTGAGTGCATGTTCACAAAAATATTGTACTCATTCAACCTCCACAATTAGATTACTATTGAAAACACTTTGATTTGATCCTGATCAAATGTGTTTGAGGTGTTTGATCTTGATGAGGCTCCATTGTGGTCTTGTCTCAGGCTCCACTAACTTAGTCTAGTCTTGATTAAAGCCTTGGCTGGCTCTAATTTCTATGCAATTTCTATTGTTGACATTTGTGATTGCTGAGCAGTTATGTGCCTTTGTTTGATTTTGAGAAAGTCAAATTGTTGCCCAGATTTAGAAAGCACCAGATACAGAGCAGTTTTCTGATGATACGGTTTTGGCCCACACATTATAGAAAGTGCCGTCTCTGCTCGCACAGTTTATTGGAAATGACCTGAGAAGACTTTCCACTGATGTTTTCACTTGTCAATGATGGACGCTTTGCACTTCCTCTCCTCTGTACTTTTTGTACAAAAGCTGTCCGGTAAAGGAAATCCTCTGCTCTGATGAGAGAGATGACTGTGTTCAAAAGGGAAATACCGCCATAACACACAGGACCCTTGAGCTGTCACTACTGCATCAACACTGTAGCCACATATTTTATGATTCAATTTGATGTCTTTGTGTTATCTGTACAAAGTAAAGAGTGATCTTGTGACTTTGTTTAAAATAATAAATAAAGTTAAAAACACTGAATGGCTCAGATTGACAAATCTATAAATACTTTTTTGCCATTCTTTTCACCTTTTAATTGCAATAGTCATGACACACACAACAGGTAATGTAGCCTGAACTAATTCATGGCACAAACTAAATTACACAAAAATCTAACTACTAACAATATTCCCTGATTGTTTTGCATTAAATGAACTCACACACCAAATGAATAGAATATTTTTAAATTTGCTACTCCACAAGGACTCCATTAACCTTGAACCTCCTTGTACTTTTTTGTTTGAAAATCATTCACCACAGTGTTTGTATTACTCACAGTTTGATTTACTTTTGGCCCTCGAAATATGTAAGCTGTACTGTGATTGTGATCAGGTTTAGTCAGGAAACAAAAAGAGCTCCAGGAATTCTAAACAGCCGAGAAACAAAACAAGAGTAATGATGCTGACTGAGACAATGCTGGCCATTAAAAATGTTTCTCATAGAGCTCTATCGGGGAGATGTCTTTTCACATTGCAATGTTTTGTCAGTAATAAACTTTCAATGAGGTGAGCTACCAACTAGCTTTTGGGGAAGACGAAAAAATGCAAATAGAAAGCATCTCCAAAAGGATATGGTGGACAAACAAAAAACATATATATTCACAATATTGAAATGGACATTCAGCTCACTCACAAGAATTAAAAGCAACATTTTACGATAAAATGAAATGTCCTTGCATGTTAAAAAAGTAGGTTGATTGCCTTCTTTGTCTGTGGAATGAGACATGCAACATGCTGGCTTTACCATTGTTGAATATAATGTGTGTTTTTAGGGGCTTAGATAATAAGAGACAAACAGTTGCAGAAGAGCAATACAATACAAAACATCTCGATTTGCATTGATCAAATGACCACAGTTAGCATTTTATATGTGTTTATGTGTATCCCATTTTAAATGTGATAGAACAGTTTTCTTTTGTCATACGCAGGCATCTTAAGAGGCTTTAACACAAATAGTGCCTGATATATTTTTAACTTCATACATCAGTCAACCACCATGTTCTAAAAATGTTAAATTAACCCACATGTATACAAATGTTGTCGTCATGCTTCTGTCTGCTTATGTTGGAAAGCCACAAACAACAAGGGCTTCCTAAAATAGTCAAGGCTTCCATGACAGCTCCACACAAGGTTGTACTATTGCATCATAGCAAATAATTTGTCACACATGGGTGGCTTTGTGTGTTCATATTCACCATTGCAAAATGTAGTTCCATCTCCAGTATATCCATTGTTGCAGAAGCAGGCATCGTTTGATCCGTTTAGGGCCTTGCATGTTGCAAGTTGGTGACAAGAATCGCAAATGTCAGAGAGGCTGCAAGGGTCCATCAGACTGGAGAGCCATGCTGCGTAGACACAAACACCATACACAGGAGTGTGTACGTTTTACTTATACCATGAAAGAAATTGTCCAAATCCTTTAGTGATGCAACTGCTGCTTCTTTTAGCATGCGTGGTTCTAGTAAAAATGTCATTCTTATCTCTGGCTCTCTGGTTAACGACACAGTATCCACTGAAATAATCTAATAAACCACAGTATATACAAGTTTTAAATACAGTTTATGTCGCAAAACAATCTGTTGTTAATGAAAAGAAAATCACAACACCAATCATAAAACAAACAAACAAAACGTATATCAAGCTCAAATGTTGCCACATCACATATCCCAAACCCATCATAGCTAACATGAAGACCCTATAAACACCAGATACATCCAACACTGTCTCACTATAAAACACCTGCCGTGCTGGAGGATCGATAAGTTCACGTACCTGTGAAAAGTACAAGTTTCATTGGGGACTTGAGCGAAGACTCCATACTTGCGCTGGGATCTTGATTCTACTTTTAGCACAGACTGTGGTGGGCAGGCTGGTGACGCAGTCCACTTCCTTGCATCAGTTTTCCTGTTTCCCTAAACCTGGCCCTTCCTGTCTTGATCTTTAATCTGCTTTCAAAAACATGCAGCCTGGCCCTTTCAACAAACCACTCCAACACACAGAACCCAACACACTTTCTCATTTTGTGTCACTGTACACCTGATTTAAAAGAAGTTTCAGCACCATTCAGTCCCTTTTTCGTTGCGTGGTTGACATTGTGACTTATGTCGCCATTTTGGGAGCCTCCTCCCCATTGTTCTCACTTGAACACGTACAGCAGGCTGTGTAAACACAGGCCAAAACAACACTGACTAACTTTATGGAAGGACGACCCCCTCCCTTCCGCAAAGGACTGTACACAAATTCACACACACATTCCAGTGCTGTGTGTCTTCCAGTATCCATATCAGTGTTCTTCAGACAGACGCTGATGTATCTGTATTTCTTCGAGGCTTTTGCTCGTCAAACAAACTGGGGGATAGAGGCCTTCACATTTCAGTTTATATACTGAATAATATGAATTCTTTAGTGTAGTGTTTGATGTATAGTGTTACTCACTGCTTTTTAAAATATTATCAACAACAAAATTTTTGCCTTATTGAGTCATATTCAGGATCTATGAGTCACACTTTGTTTAAATGAAAAAAAAAGAAAGTGAAAGAAAATATTTCATGTCTGGTCTTAGCAATGGCTAAACTCGTATTTAGATCCAAAGATTCTGTCTTTTTTTACATTTTCTTTTAAACTGTCTGGTAGTACACCCATTTCCTCTAAAACAGTGATATATTGAAGAAACCGTGCTCCATTTAAAGTTGATGACACAATGTGCGGTTTGCTATTGTTCACATTGCTATACACAGTGCCTTAAACAAACAAGTATATTTCTATCAGCATGGTTGAAGTAACAGTGGTGTTGTACAAATATGGTTATATAAACAGCATTTTAAGGCCCTTTGTACTGCAGTTATGAGCTGAGTATGCCTTTGAAGATCAGCGATAAACAACATATTATATTTTTGTTTCTTTGACATCTGTCATGGACTAATGAGCCAATTCTTTGGACGGGAAAGAAGCAGAGCTGTTTTTTTTTGTTTTTTGCTGGTGGGTTACTGACCCACACAAAACAAAGTTCTGTTGGGTTACCTAATGGCAGATGTCAGTTTTAAGTTTGTCATCTTTCTTCAAAGCATCAAAGACATCTCAGGTGCATATATTTACAGGATAATTTAGTTAATCCACCACGCCCATGAATGTCATTCTTTTTTTTTTCAAGTAGAATTTAACTGGCAGTGGCAGTTAGGAAACAGGTGAATTCAAATGCGAAACAGCGACAATAGTCAAAAAAGAGAAGTAGCCATTCAGGTGTAACTGGGGTCTTTTCAAACTGCCTTCAACTTTTGGCACACAAACACATTCATTGATGAATAGTTTCATTTGGAAGATAAGTTCTTTGTTGACTGTATTGCAATCTGTGGAGGCGGTTTGAATTGCTTAGGCAAGGCGTTCAGTTTATTGCTGAGAAAGGCAGCTGCTTTGAATGACACCATTAGAATTGCACAGCATTACTGTCCTGGGAAAGTGCTGGATGAAAACCACATCTGAATGTCTCGCTCTGACACTCTCTTACTGGTAAGGAAGGAAGTGATGTTGTCTAGAACAAACCTGGACTGATTGCACCCTTCCTCCTTTGCTTTTTTGTCTCAGGAAATCTCTCATTTAATGAGATATTTGTAAAGCTCACAGGAGCTTGCTTGCTCCACAATGACATTGTAAAAAAGACACCTAAGAGAAAAGATCTCTTCAACTATGTGGAGGCAGTCTTGTGTAAATGTTTCCTCTTTTCCTTTCCTCTCTCATGGATATGGAAATTTTAACTCTGCAGTAGCAGAATTTTGCGTGGGTTACTGTGTATGTGAGCAATTGAAGAGTGTTGTTTATGGTATTCAGGCGATATTGAGATTTGGAATACAGAGTATTGAGTATTCTCACACAGTTCTTTTCTGATGTTGGCCTTATGTTCAGCCATGATGGGAGGACTGAACGATGGGGCACAGATGGCAGCAACTGTCTCATAAACTTGGAGCTCTTGAATATTTCAGTACACAAGGTTGAAGACACAAAGTACGCTCTCTGCTGGGGTTCAGAGATGACAGCTGCTGTGCGAGATGAGAACTCTACAATATTTACGTTACACTTAAGTATAGATGGCGCTGGTTTAACAAAACAGTCTGCAGTTCATTCAGGGGAAATACCCATCCACATAATACCTGACGAGCATTACAAGAGTGAAATGCAGTCACTTCGATTTTGTCAGTTTTTTTTGTCAGCATTTGGTCAGGGGAAGATAAGAGGATCAAGAATATCCTCTTATAAAGTCACCAAATCAACCAAAAATTCAGGAGTCTTTTATAAGCGATTAGGCTGACCAGTAAAAAAGAAGACTTACAGGCATTTTTGTCAGCTTATATGTTTTGAACTGTACTTTTGGAGACCAAATACTCTCTCTTACATATAAAAGCTGATTTTATACAACAGGACACTACCCATATAGACTTACTGTATTATAAATCATATAAGTATATATATATATAATACATATGTAATTGACCAAAATGTGTGAATGGTAATACCAAAGTTATTGTGTAAAGCAAAGCTGCACTCTGTAATCTCTTACAAAAACTAACATATAACTGTTGGTTTTGAAAGAACATCCTGGCAGGGTTTATACTGTTAGGACCGTAAGTTAGGACATAACAGACACATTTGTTCATAAACTAATGACAAAGTAAAAAAAAAATCATAAAACATAGTTCTTCAAAAAGAAACAATTTGACTGAATCAAATGACTTCAGCTATTTAATATATTCCTTTGAAACATGACGATAGCTTTACACAAAATCAGGAAAGTGAGATGAAGATTCTCATAATCAGGCTTTAACTGATATTTCGTATTACTGCCTAAAGATTACACCCACAGATGGGAAAAAAAATATTTTTAATTTTCTAAATCAAAACTGTAGATTATATAAGGACATGCAGCAATAATAATTGCATTTGTAATGGATTCTGGGGTCCTGCAAATTATTTTCACATTGAGTTACATTTTGTGAACTTTGACTCCAAATTTGCATCGTTGACCAATAGCAAACGGTTTTGACAGTGACGATGACCTTTGAGATAAGTCCACAATGGAGGAAGCTATCATAGCTAGTAACTACCTGTGTTGTACATGGGTGTTAGGTGTTGTACCATCCACTATTATTTAAGCCATCTCTCCTTGATAAAATAGAAACTGCTGCACAAAAGTTTGCAGACAGTTGGTAAGGTACATTTTTGAAAAGACTCATGAATTTCTCTTCCAGTTAGCCCCTAAACTAGCTAGCTTGTGGACCTTTTTATTAACTAACAATAGCTCTTTATTGAATGAAATGATATGATGTTAGTGTTAATCTTAAACAAAATGCCAGGGGGAGTAAACAGAAAAACTAGAAATAAGATTGGAAAGTTATTGTGACTGCCAAGTCAGTGCATAGTCGTAGCAAACTACCGTGTTAGCCTTGGCTAACTCAACAACTAGTCGTGAGCAACGTCAGTCCCCGATGTCTCCAAGCCTCTAGTAACTATACATGTAGGATTTGTGTCGTGACACTTTCTAGTGTGACCAGGCCTTTAATCTTATCTTTAACTTAACTTTATTGTTGCTAAGGTAGTGAGTTAGACTTGCTCTTGACAGCATATCTGCCAGTCAGTTCCAACCATCATTACTCGTAAGCCTAGTTAAATTAGTAAATGTTTCTGCTGGCTCATGTTTTGCTGTCATAGAGTAACTAAATTACAAGATGGAAGCATCAGTGGACTTTTTAACAGCAGACGTGGACCGGACAGAATCGTTTCCAAGCGACCAACGTCATGCTAGAAGGTGGTAAGTTTAAAACAATCTTAAAAACATATCTTTACCATACAGAGAAAATATTTTTTTTAGATAAATTCACAATAGATTGTAAGTAACACATGTGACAGAGTCAGGGAATGCTGTAACTTAACTAACATGTTACGTTTACTCTTTTTCAATTTCAATTTAAAACAAATTCCTTTTGTTTTTACCATGGCTACTGAACATTATTCGTACTGATGGGCTGGCATGTGTCCTAGTAACCAGTAAGGGTGGGTATCGTTAGGAGTTTTATCAATACTAGTACTATTATCGATACTGCTTATCGGTTAGGTTTGTTATCGATACTCTTATCGTTTTTCTTGAACGGTAACAGCAGAAATGTTTAAATAACAGCACTATTGTTGACTATTTTAATGCCAACAACAAATGTAAAAAATGTATTCCTACAGGAAGGGGCGTATTTGCAGTTGAGAGCCTTGGTCATCTCCCTACAGTAAAGAAACAATTATTGTTGAGTTGTGTTGGCTGGAGTGGTAGTGGGACTAGCAGCTTCACAATAATTTATAACACTAACTTATAACAACACAGCTGCTCCCTTTATTAATAACTATGTATCAAACAACTCAATATACACTGACAGACTTATTAGTTGTTCCCTAAATCTCTTTGACTCCACTATTGAGAAGGGTGCAGGTCTTAGACACTAAACTGGGTAACAGCCCTCTGACACTCGTCCACCCTCTCCTGTGTCATCTTCCCTGTAGCTGCTCGCGTAAAGGGACTTGGGCTGGGACCGGCGGTGGTGGAGGGAGGGGGGACGGGCTGGGACATGGCTGCAGCCTCAGCCCGACAATCTACAAAAAGTTCCCAAATCCTTAAAATACAGTCGTAGCTAAACAAATAGCTGAGCTTTCATTTACTTGCCTATTTTTATGATTAAACTCCGTATGGCATCGCTTACGTTACCTGCAGTGGACGAGGATGGACAGCTACTTGTCAAAGAGTTGTAAACTGTGCATTTCTAGTTTCATATTCTGCTTGTTGGCCAAATGTTTTGATGTATTGCAGGTGTTTCCTCCCTTACTTTTGAAGGTTTATTGCATTTGATACAACGAGAGTTCTCAGCATCTACTCAAGTAAAATGTAGCCACACTTTGGATCTTTTTCTTCTCCCTGCCATGAAATGTGTCTCACGCTGTACTGAGCCGGAGACGGTGCGTGTGTCAGAGTAAAGCACGACTCCGTCCCTCATGCAAAGACAGACACAGAAACAGAGAGAGGAGGTTTGCAACGCTGCTTTTTTCCGCAGCGATCTCACTCCGTAACTTCTAAAGAACCGATAGCAGAACAGTTAACTCTGGACCTTATCGTTACTCCGGATATTTACTACTGTCTTATTTGGTTGCAGTTTAGAACCGGGGGGCGTCCCTAGTAACCAGACAGTATAACCAGTACCACCAAAATGATTATATCTATATGAAACTTCTCATAAAGACAGAAATACTGAGGCTTGGAGATGTGTAACCAGCAGGTCGAAAACCTCATGTTCTGAAAAGTGAAGCCAATGCGACACTTGCATTCTATGGGGGCGACTCCACTGTTTGCAAAAAGAAGTCTAATTGTATATTATTACCTCAGTAAACCATGTAAAACATGAGTTTACGGTATTAAATGCTAGTTTAAAATCTTTTTCAATATACCATGATGTTCATTTTATAAATGATGGTCCCATTTAGAGTAAATAGACCCTAAGGCAGGGTATGCTTTAGGGCATGGCTACCTTGTAATTGACAAGTGGCTGTTTGGTCTTAGAGTTGTCCTGGTTTTTGTCTAAGAACTTTAACCCTTTCACAGTGTGTTTTCAGTTCAAGAGAGTTAATTGTAACATTTTGTTCACTTAAAAGTGTCTAATTCAGTGTTCATTTGTACTGCGCTCCACCCTCACTCGTCATTTCTGGTTCCGATAATACAAGATGGCGACAGCCTATAACCAAGATGGTGACCACCAAAATGTCAAACTCAAGGTACTCACCAATGCGTCACATTATGTTGACTACGTCCACTTCTTATATACAGTCTATGGTAACCAATAGCAGCAACTACTAGCTGCAGCGAGGACTGTATAAATACATTTTCTATTTTTTTATGTGTTAGGCATTTGTGTTAAATATGGATGTGCATACCAACTAACGTTGGAAGGAGGAAAGAGGACTTTTTACATACGTTAGCTACTGTAAAGCTGGTAGCCTGTGGGTCCAGGGGCCGACTTCAAGGCAGAAGTGAATTGAAAAGCATGTTAAGGGATGTAGATTGCAACCCAATTAAAAACAAATTTCAGGATTTTAAGACATGTGGTTAAGCCTTGTGAACTGTGAAACGTATGCCCTATGTAGTTCTATCAAAAAGTCCCACAATAGGCCTCTTTCACAAAAGATGCTTTGTCTGCTGTGAAAGAGTAGTGTCCATGGCATGGACTTCCAGCTAACATCCCCATAATGCAATGCGTCACATCTCAAAGATGCACAGATGTTTTTACAAATGTGCAACAAACGCAAATATTTCTCAAAGTTTCTAAAATGGCAACTTATTGCTAACTATTGAATGTCGATTATATAGGGAGCAGTGAACGAGTGCATGATCTTATTTTCCATGAAACTTAGAATATTCAAGCAGGATCTTTGTATAAGTAAATTAATGACAGATGATGTTTCATTTATTTTCATATGGAATTTTATTGGTAATTGACTGCATTGTGTGGTTATTTCACTGCTACTGTAGATGTGAGGGCAGACAGGAACTTGTGACATTAAAGTGTTGTGTGCCATAAGTGTATCTTCACCACCCACACACTGTATTGTTTTGTAGATTTAGAGATGGAGTGGAAAAGGGGGGTCTTGGCTCTCGGTTCAAATAGCTGCCTGGTGGTCAGGAGTCAGGTTATTGTCGGCTTCCTCTCACATCTGGACAATAGGAACAGAGAAGCCAACAGCATTTTCCTGTGTGCAGTGTGCGAGTGTGCCATATTGCCATTATATGTAGTGTGAAGGTCCTGATTGTTATATAACTTAGTCTAAAAACTAAGGGTCTTTAACTCTCAGGTTTACAATTTTTTGACCTTGATTAATGATTGACTTAAATGTCACCATTAAGTTAGTTCAGAGAAATTTGACTATATTTAATATGATGTAAAAAGTTTGGTTTTCCTGTCTTCCATATACATATATATGTATATGTATATATAAATATATATAGATATATATATATATATATATATATATATATATATATATATATATATATATGCATGGGCTAGTTCTATGTAGCTCTTACAGAGTAATATAATAAATCAAATATTCAACATTTCTGGAATTGAATGCGGTAGTTAATGGATCATTTTGAATAGTAAGAGCTGGACTCTCAAAACTTTTATCCACTGATTTTTCAAACAGTTTTTCATACACAAGTGGCCAAAAGCCTGCATGTTATTTACAGACTAATGCCACTGTCAAACAACCAGCATACAAGCATGACTCTTCAACTGAAGAAAGCTTAAGAGATGCAAGGTTTTCGAGGCCACTCATGTCCATTTGTTACACTGGAGCATTCAAGGCCAGTGAAGCTACTCTTTGCTAAATTGTTTCTTGAGTCAAAGTGGATGTCCCTGGAAATATCTGACAGGTTTTGATAACGCATTTGAAACCACTTGGCGTGATTTTAAAAGTAATTGCTTGGATGGGTCGCCAGTTACAAGTTCTTGTGTGTGACTAAGGTGAGTGGAATAGCATCAGTTTTTGTGTACTGTGCAACTGACAAACCAAGTCCATAATAAAAAGGTGCTTTATTTCACTTCGTAGAGAAGAGGACTTCAGTTGATTTTATAAAGAAATAAAAAAGTAGCTCAATATTATTGCTTTTTCTTACCTTCCTAGATTCCTAACTTTAGTTTGACAGGGTCAGATTCAAGTTGGTATAGAGTGAATAACACTGGAGTTCCGACTTTTTGAAATTTTTATACTTCTGTTTCACTGTCACATTCTATAAGGCGACCATATCCACATAGCATATTCATCTCCTGGTAAATAGACCAATAATATATTGTTTTACAATAAAAACGTTTTTTTAAAACACAAAATGGCACATTTCTGAAGGCGGTCACATTCAATATGATGAACTGAAATACACTTAACTCAGATGAAATCCCTGTGCAGATATATGAAATAGACTTTGCTCTGTGTCAATTCTGCATCTGGACTTGAATTTGAAAAAGGAGCAATTTCTCCGAAGATGGGGTGCAATTTACAAATGAATTTCCTTCACGCTTGACTGCTTCATAAAGGAATTTGTACTGACTCAGATTGAACACAGTTGAATGATCCTATACATATTCCCGACTTCTTTACAAGACAATGTTTTCCATTTTCTCAAACACAGAAGTCAAAAATTTCCATGTTCTCAGGTGCAACAAGTGTTACTGATTGGGCCTTTTTTTCTGTCACCAACCTCTTGTTAGGTTACTGACTGGAACACAACGACACTGGAAAGAGCTCGTGCTCTTTCAAGGATAAAGGGGACCCTATTGAGGTGACAAATCTTTACACTTCTACTTTTCACAACTGCACAAAATAGCGTGATCTGTATTTCTTTTATATTGTAAGTTTTTGAACTGTATTCAATTAGAAATAGTTGTAGAATAACCACGGAAAGAAAACTGATCAATATATCAAAACCAATTACAGCAAATGCTTTTACACTTTAAATATAATGAGGATTCTGCTATTACATTGTCTTGTTTGCACATTTTAATCTATTTAGAGCTGCAACTAACAATTTATTGTTTATTAATCTGTCAATTATTTTCCAGACTCATTGATTCATTATTTGGTTTAAGAAATATATGCTGAAAAAATACCACTAAAAGTTCCTTTCAAAAAGAAAGCTTCTGGTATACATTTTATTAGATGCTGGAACCAGAGCATGTTTAGCAATTTTAAGTAATGAAAGACTAAAGCTTTGTTTATACTCATGAATGGAGGCGTTTATACTCTATGCGCATTATTCTCCGAAATGCCAAAAGGCGTACAAACAAAATGAAGTTTAACTCATAGATATGCACAATGACTGTAGGTGTAATCGGCAAAAAGCCATAAATTGACCTCCACAATGCCGAGCAGGGATTGTAATTATCTGTAAACTCATATCTCATATTCATGGACTACTGTACCCCATTTGTACAAACCCTGTAAAGAAAAAAGTCAAGTATTACATGCATTAGAAAGAAAAGAAGGTTTAATCTCCTGTAAACAATTTGATTTGGCTTGCAAAATATATACTCAAATGACGAATTTTAAGAACACCTGTTTCTCAAGTATCTAAAAACAAAATGCAAGGTCCACGACCAAGCGCCGCGACCACTTGCGCACCACATGCTAACTGTGATTACGTCATTTTCTGGCCTTGCGCCGGCTTCACTGGCGAGTATAAACTAAGCTTTATATAATGAATCAATTATCCAAATGTGTGCCTATTGATTTTTGATTGACTAATCATTTCAGCTCTCCTGTAGATTTAGTTTATTATTATTATTATTATTATTATTATTATTATTATTATTATTATTATTATTATTATTATTATTTTTAAGCCCATATCAGTTACACAAAGCTGTGAATTAAATTACATATTATAGTTTTATATACATTACATGATATACTTATTGTTTTTACTGTACTTGTTGGTCTTCAAGATAGATTCAGTAATCATATGTGTGTGCATAAATAAAGGTTCACAAACTTTCTCCCCTATGACCTCATACACCTGCCATTCACACTTCCAAAATTACGACATGTTATGATGTTAAAAACTGCATTGATACATCCTGGCATGATGTGTTCTAACCTTTGGTGCAATTGATTTATTCAAAGCTAAAGGTGAAGCCATTAGTTTCTGGTATGAGATCCCTCTGTGAGGCCGATTCTGAATTTATAAAATTTCAAGGAGCTCTGATAATTTAATTTGGAGTGCCCTTTTATAGGTTAGGTCACCTGCAGCGCGCCCTGCAAATTGAATAAAGAACAGTAATAGAAAACAGGATGTCAGGTGGGCTCCCTGCTTATAAAATCATTAACAACAGTGTGTATTTTCTCATAAAGGAGCCCATTTAGACTGAGGAGGAAATGTTATGAAAGTGTAGGGAGCAACTCAATTTATTTTTCATTAGGAATTCACTCAAGGAAATCACTGAAAGGGTTAATTGCTGTATATGTACATCACCAGTGTGAACTAATAGGTTGGGGGACAGCCTGTTCAGATGACTGCTGTACATTTTCTTTAAATAATGCTCTCACTTAATGTGCCTTTTAAGTAAGATGCAGTCACTATATAGTATAGTACTATATTAGCTAAAAACATTTAAAATACTTTATGTATATGGTGTTAATTGTTCACATAAAGAAATCCTTTCTGAAGGTATTGCATCTTAACATTTTCTGAGATTATCTTGTTAATGATGTCTATATATTCATAATAAAGAGGGAGGATAAGAGACAGACACAGACTGCCCCCCTATTCTGGTCCCATGCTGATGGCTTTGTTTGGGTCATATCAGAATAATGCAGCAGCGAGGTCAAATCCTCTCCTTCCTCACCAGACTACCACAGAGCTCCTGGTGCTCCCAGCATGACTCAGGCAATGTACCGCAGGAGGTAAAAACCCTGCCTAATCCCTTCAGTGCTTTTACAAATATCTATATTTCCTCACTAAGGAGATCTGAAGATTACTGCTACAGCCCATGTGTCTGTGGACAATGTGTTATTATTGTACCCACATGGTGGTTTTTCATAGGCCCAGCAATGTGTTTCATGGTACAAGCTGCTTTTTTGACAAAGACTTGGGAATACAGTAGAGAACCCGTTGCAGCAGCTGCAAGTCTCAAAGTGGTTTGTGTTTTTGGTTTACAGGTAAACATTGGCTATTGTTTGGAGTAATGTTTTTTTCTCTTTACTTCGGAGTTTTTCGTTCAAAACTTTTAAAAGGAAATATTGAAACAAAGTTTAGAACTATTCGTTGCTAATAGAGCAGGTTTGGGATAGGGATGTTGGGATTACCGATTTTGCCATTACCATGGTCGTATAACGTCACGTTTCAAAACCGAAGGAATTGTAGAAGCTTCGATTTTTATCGAGTCTTGATTCCTGCATTGTTGCCCTGTGAAAACGAGTCTCGCGAGACACGTTTGTTTGTGTGTGCAGTGAAATGTCCTCTCGCGTGACTCACGTAACACTTCTTTGTGCCCTGGTTTGTTTTGTGTGTGTGTGTGTGTGTGTGTGTGTGTGTGTGTGTGTGAGAGTCGTGCCACTCACCTGAAGTGTTGAGAAGAATAGCTGTAAAAATATCAGAGGGCACTGACATTCCAGCCTTATACCCACCATAAAGGTGCCTTAGCAATGTGGGAGCATTTTACATATATATAATAGCCAGGGAGTCATGTGAACCACGGAATAATTACACTATCATAGTGTGAATTATATATACTGCTTAGCGACCCTATTCAGTAGAAATATGCAATCAGGAGATTGTCATGAATCTCGTCGCATAACTACAAATTTGTATTGGACAAAAGTAAATTGTAACGTTATCATGATGTGTCCAAATGTAATCTTGTAAAATGTAGCTTTTTACATACAGTTGTTTGAAGGAGATGTTTTCACAGCACTATAAAATAGATATTAGAGAGGGAATTATGACCTGTTTAACTGTTTTTTTATTTATTTTATTTCCTCACCATTTGACTTGTTTGTTTTTATGCCAATAAATAGATGCCTTTAACGAGGTAAAATTATATAGTTGATGGTAAAAAAATATTTAGTTTATTAGCTATAGGCCTATTAGTAATAATTCAGATTTATAATTGTGAAAACTGTGATATTTCCCTTGTCAATAATCGTGGTATCAAAGTATCATATCTTGACATCCCTATTTTGGGAATAGTATTTCTGGCTGTTTAGCATTTCTGTACTGCAATTTCTTGTTAATCATTTTCCAGATATCAGCAATCAGCTAATATTGTTGCTACTTTATTGGTTGGGCTTCAAATGATGATCTAATTTTGTCATTGACAAACTTATCTTACTTGTGATGAAATATTACACAGAACATCAGATTATATGATCAATATATAGTAAAGTTTCATAAATATTTTAATAAAAGGAAACTAGAGCTGCAAGTTGATTAATTGTTTGACTTTTCCAACCATTTGAGGTTGATTCATTGATCAATAATTTAGTCATAAGTGCTAGATATTTGCTGGTTCGAGCTTATTAAATATGAATAATTGTTGTTTCTCTTTGTCATATATGATAATAAACTGTCTTTGGGTTTTGGAGTGATCACAAGCGTCTTTTTTTAAGTGAGTAATCCCAAAAATTATCATTGTCAGAATAATCAGTAGTAAAAATGATTCTTACTTGCAGCCCTAAATGAAACCCCTCATTTGGGTTTACAATGTTGTCAGTTGAATGCAGATATATGGCCTTACTGTCTCCACCACTTACTTTATTTACTCAGTTAGCCCATCTAAACTAAAGGGCTCATACATAATGCCTGGCTTTATTTTCCCTGCCTCCACAGATAAAGTCTTCTTTAAAAAGAAAAAAAGGAAAATGCATAACAATAAACAGATGTTTAACACACAGTCATCTGCATACATCATGATATTGAGTACAGTTGATCCCACTACTCCCCGGAGTTAATGTATGTTTTCATTAGAATATTGAGCAATGGTAGATGCTTATAATATAAGATTGAACTCTGAGTATACACATATGGGTTATTCATGCAGGTTGTGTATTAATTAGTGTTGTGCCTCTCTGGTGTGTTTCATTAGGGGCTGGCCGTTTGAAGTGTTTCTTTACCGGCAGAGGATGCTCATGGCATTACAGCCATCTCAGAAGAACTAGAGCCTCTCTTCCCTTTTCCTTTTTCCCTGGAAGTTCACCCCCGAGGGACGCTCTGCTAATAAGTTCCCTTGGCTAAACTCAACCTGTTTTCTGCCTGATTCACTGCGATATAGAGAGAACTAAAGCTGTAGTTGCTCTTGTAGACTTTTCACTAGACGTCCTAACAGTTGTAAAACATATTCTGCCGCTTATTTTTTTAAGCTATACAGGTATTTGTATATGAAATATATAAAATTATTTATGAGGCACAAACGGAGTCAAATAATGCCTTTTGCAGACTCTGTGTTCACTTTCCCCACCACCTCACAGTGGTGAATACGGATTAAATAAATTGCCTCAGAGAGGGCTGGGCCATTACTGGTCAAATTTTTACAGCTTAAATCTGAAATGGAAATGAGAGGCAATTATAATATTTTTAATATCACCATTATTACATGGTGACCCTTCATTTCACACTGTTTGGGCACTTTGGTTAAAGCAGGTGTGTTGAAAGTCACACAGGCTTTTGTTTTTCTTTCTGTCTGAAAGAGGGACTTGTCTTTGATTTGACCTCTCACAGGACTGCTTTGTGTGCTCACTTTACTACGTTATCTTTTTTTTCCTCTTTCAGCTGTGTCACGGTGTCTGACTGTCCAGGAACAGACCCCGTATCTGCCCTGCTGAAAAAGGAGAGGGTTTTTACAGGCTTCTGTGATTTCTCGAGGGGGAGGGGGAGTGGGGAGGTATCACAAGCTAAAATGTCCACTACGACCACTGAAGAGCCGCTGGCAGTTGTCATTATGTGTTTTTTTCTGCTGAGAAAAAAAGTTCACCCCTAACCACAGATTCATTCAAATGTAATAGTAGGGGTCCAACTTTCCAAGGATTAGATTCCTCTGTGCAAGTCTTCTTGATGCTATGTTCGAGAATTAAATACATTTAGAAAAAGAAATATATATATCTATAAGGGAAATAATCATTAGTTGCAGCCCTAGTTGAAATATAAATACATTTTCACATGTTTTTCTCTACACTTGTGTTTGTCCATCTTGAGCTCTCCCTGTTCATTTTTTTCTCCTCAGTACTTTTCTGTGAGCATGATGTTTGTCGACACATATTTGGACAGCAGAGCCTCTTCTATCAGTGGAAGGTGTCCACAAATGCTTGTGACGTTATCACCTCCAACAGATCAAAGACAGTTGGCACATTACTTATGCATTGGTGAAAGGTGAGGTATTCAGTTGATGTCGGGCAGCAAGGCATAGCTACCCCTTATTCTGAAGTAATGACTTCCTCTTGACAGAGTGCTCCAAGTCAAATACAGAGGCACTGCTTTGTGTCCTTTTTGCTTTGTTCTGTGTAAAAGGTCACAATATGAGACAGTATTGTATATTCTCTTTCCAAAACTCCACAACTGACTATTTTCACAGAGTAGCATTATTACATTTTTAGCATATTGTCAGACCAAAGAAATCTGCTCTATTCGTTTCATCGAAAATAATCTTTAAAAAATCTAGAAAATATTGTTGTCACCCCTACCAAATAATTCAGGATTCGAACACAATTACAGAAATTAATAATTGCACAAAATCACAGGCCTAACATCGAGGTAATGTTCTCCAGATTGTGATGATTCTTAAAAAATGTTTTTAAAGAGACAAAACAGTGGTGAGCCCGAGGCTACTCTTTTGCTCCTCTTTACTCTGAGGCCTAAGGCAACCTTGGTCCGTACACTTCCAGAGCTTTCAATATTAGATGGATGATATATGTATCCCGTGTCTTCATTTATTGATTATTTCCACTGGTAAATTATAAGCTCTTCAAGTTATAACTCATGCTCATGTCAGATTTGAAACATGTACTCCACAAAATAAGAGTATGAGTGGTCTTGCCTACTGTTTTGTTTATCTCAGCAGTTCAAACTGAACCAGCATTAAAGGAACTGCGCCACTTTAAACAAATGTTTCTGATGACCAATGGAAGCAGGTTTAAGCAATTTGCTCACTAAGGTCTATTTTCCCTCAAAGGTCAACCAGGATAAGTGGGGAGGAGGAGGTACACCTCGTCACTTTTTGAAGGACTAAGTGTTCTGCTCTGAAATGGACCATTGGGAGACTCAAATGACTCAAAAGGCTATATCAGCGAGCACTTGTGGTCGACGTTATTTATTTATTAATTTGAGGCCTGTCTACTGACACATCTGAGTGGTCTAATTGCTGCGAATTGACACCGGTTACTGTCCATAATGGGAGCTTGGGAGTCTTTGCTAACCGCGGTTCATTCAGCCGCCCCTCGCTGCAGCTTAACTGCCCTAAAAATGTCTGATTGCAACACGGGAGCTGTGGGGCGAGACAGGATTATCAGTCTTTGTTGTGTGACTGTGTCTATTATCCTGACCTCTATTCACAGTGGGCCCTTAGGAGTGTCGCTTCCAGCCACACAGCAAACTACCCCATCCACGACAAACAACAAGTGAACCAGAGATCTCCCTCTGTCCCAATGCACTAGACACTTACAGCTCCAACACTGGGCAAAGCACTCCACTGCAGGTAAGGCTATCAAATCCCTATTGATTTAATAAAGATAAATTGAAGGCACTTCCTTTCAATGTTATTGCAGCAGACGCGATTGATTGTTTGTGTTGACTGGTGATATTGTCACCAAGCTGGGTGACAACCGTTAGTTTAGGAAGTTCATTACTAGTGGTAAGAGCAGCTGGTAGAGTCTTTCATAGGGAGATAAAATGCAGCCATGATGTTTGGGTTGCTCTTACTGTACTGTGTTGTTAAACCTGACAGTGATTAACTGTGTAAGCCCTGTAGCCATGTGTGTGTGTGTGTGTGTGTGTGTGTGTGTGTGTGTGTGTGTGTGTGTGCGTGCGTGCGTGCGTGTGTGTGTGTGTGTGTGCATGTGTGTGTGTGTGTGTGTGTGTGCGCATGCATGTGATTTTGGGGTGTTTTTTTTGCCCAAAATGTTTGTCATTTATTTGGTATCCTATATAGTGTTTTTTTTTCTGGTATTTATTTATTGTATGGTGTTTTTTCTAATAAGGCTAATAAGGACAATTGAATTGAGCATGTAACTCGTTTTGTTTGGGGATACATAATTCAGTTATATTTCATTTCAGTTTTAATGCAATTAAAATGACTATTTATTTTAAATAATTACCCCCTAAAAATCATTAAATGAGGAAATACAGATAAAACCACTCGATAGTAAATCTGTATTTGTGTTAAACAGAATAATTTAATGCAGTTTGAGTAATGAGTGATAGCAAATAAATCAAGTGTTTAATTGTTATTAAAAGCTTTTATAAAAAATATATTCTGTTGACCAATATTTAATTGGACATCTGAGGATTAGGTTTAGTATTGAGAGCAAAAAAATAAAATGTTGACAGTGTACCTCAGTTGGAGGGGAAATGTATCTATGAAAAAACCTACATCAGGAAATTAAACTTGTTATCTCTATAATTTCATAAAGTAAGTATTATCTGTGATCACCTTTTGTAGAAACAGTTAATATAGTTATTTTCCTGGATGAAAATTAGGTTGCTATGCAGAGAAAATCCAAAGCCTTTTCTCTTTGTGCCACTGACATACGGTAAGAATAGTGAGGAACAATGCCAGAGGACACAAATAAGGATCCTCGTGGCTGCTCACAGAGGTTTGTGGATTGAGGTCGTACACAACACAAAGGCGTCGTAAGCTTTGGGATACAGTTCCATAAATTCTTACCCATTAAAGGTCAACTAATTCATTCATCATGTTTATTTTCACGGTGGATGTCATGTAGCCGATATATAAACTTTCTATAATCATAAATATGTCAAGGCACCAGACGTTTTGAGGGCTCCTGTGGCATATTTTCAGTATTAAATTTGACCTAAAACCTAAATACGCACATGATGAATGAAGGGTGAAGAGAGACAATGGAATTTTTTCCCCTTCTTTTGCTTATAGTATTCGCATAGTCGATTGAAATGTCTATGCTGTCATGGCAGGTTAAAAAGAGGAAAAGGCATTGAATGTAACATCATAATTCAATATGCTTTGTATAAAACCAAATATGGTAGTGCTTTGGTTCTTCCTGAGTTTATTCTTTTAGAAATACAGTGTGAGCATATTCTTCTCCATCTGTCTTGAGAAGTTTCAACCACAGCAAGTGTGAATTCAATTTATTTCTGTGTGCCCTGATTCACCGCAAATTGCTTAATGGTTTGAAACTCACTCCTGACAGCACCATTAGAGACTTGTACAGAGATAATTTCCAGTGAGGGCCATTAGAGATGTTTTGTTCTTTATGCATTTTTTTTGCTGAAATGGGTGCATCCTACAAATGTGCTCTGTTGGACAAAAGTGGAGAAGAAAATGTAAACCGCTTCAAACAGAACGCTATTTACAAAAAGCAAAGCTTTTAAATGCACAAAAAAAACAAAAAACTTTGTTAGCAATAAAAGCCAAATAAATAGACCAGATAGGGGCATCTGGAGGGTGATTTTTGACCTTTCACATACTTAGTGTTTAATTGGAGCAGTGTTCGTTTTATTAACGCAAGCTAAATATGTTTGTCAATAACTCTTTTTGCCATGACTAAGACAAGACAATGACAAGACACCACCAACGTCATTAAACAGTGTGACTATATTGAAGAACAAAGACAAGACTAAAATGTAGTTTAAAAAAATAAAACAAAATGGAGACAAATATTATAGACTGTTTTATATTCAACGTAGCACATCTATTTCCTGTGCTGTGCATGCCATATCAGGACTACACCGGCAGCACAGTCAAGAGGACTCACTTAAGTTAAATTAGAGTTGACAATGACAACAACAGGGCTTGGGAAAAAGAACAAGGGGATATTTTGTCTCGACTAAATGTTCAATATAATCTGATATAAGAAGTTTTCATTGACTATTCAGAAATGATACTAACATAGTTACGGTGTTCATTGACTAATACAAAACTAAATTGCCCAAACAGGATATGGTTGACAAAATATGATAAAAAATCAACGAGGACATTTTGCACATGACGAAGACTAAATGGAAAAATAGCCTAGATAGCTTTAGATAACACTACATTAGAGACAATTTTACACAATTGTTGAGACGTTATTGGTAATGTTTTGGCATCCGGTGGTTGCAGGAAATAACTGTTTAAACTTACAAGATAGATTGTTATTGCTGAAGTTATCTCGAACTTGTCCCACTGTCAAACAGAGCTGGTCGGCGGACTGTGGAGCCTCACTTATCCTCCCTCAGCCCACTACATCAGATGGGGATGATTGCAGTCTTGAAATCAATAAAACCACAAACCTTCCTGATAATATTCCCTCTTGGGGTGCGGTGGCAGTTACAGTTGAGGCACTATTTATCCGTCCATTCAGAGTCTATACTGAAGACATTGGTGGGCTATGTTTGTGAACCGTACTTAATGATTTGATGCCGAAATCTGCATGTTTACCAAAACTGTTAAAGTGTTTGAGCGTCACAGACATAATTATTTTGAGAAAGAATCATTACGTCTCCTATGTTAATCAATCAATGTTTTGTTGTTTTATGTTTTTATTGACAATCCAATATACATTATCAGTGAGTCAGTATGTTTCGATGCTCCTACACTTTGACTTTATTGTTGAGAGGAAAACTACATGATGACACTTTTGTTCTTTGGATTTGTGAGAACATGCCCCCCCGGAGAAACATCCACAGATCTCTAAATGGACCGATTTGACAATATAAAAGTCTCTCAAGCCCTCCGATCAATCATTGCTTCCCTCTGCATTATTCCCCAAACAATAAAAAGACAATATCAGATTAATATACAGTCTGTTCTTGGCTGGGATTTATTCTTGTGGGGCGGGCAACATATCCTTGTCTGAAGTCACCGAGCAGTAAGAAGGATTTGGTTGACAGGGCACAGTGGGCCCTGAGATGTCTCTGCATTTGAGGTCACTAGTGGATAGCAAAGTTATCTAAAGCCCTAGTTTGCGTCCCCCCCCAATCCCAGAGTGAGTGTCAGAGATTAGTGGTGCATCCATCCGCCGTGACCTCTAGGAGCTAAAGAGATGCTGCGTTGCCAACTTGTGACGTGTCAAACAATGCAAGGGCAAGACTGTCATTTCAATGCCATGCTACGCCACTGGATGGCCCTTTTGTTAAATGCTTTATAATGGTGGCCTTTCATGTAATTTCAGCCAGTATGCATTATCAAGGGCACCTTCCCCCAATCCTCTGAACTGGCTTTAAGAGACAAAAATGTTGTTCTGCAGAGGCATATACTGTAGTGGTATCACTCAGAGTAGGAATGAACTTAAGTTATGAGGGGAGGTTGAGAAGAATTTGCACCTCTTGGGAGATCACATGATAATCTTATGACACAACTCAGTCCTTATTAGATAATGTGATTGTGAGAAACATTTTGTTGTGATCTACCAATTTGGTAATTCACCTTTCTTTCTTTATCTTAAATTTCTGTTTAGCAACAAGTTCCTTTAAACATGTAATTTCTCCTCACGTCTTTATTGTAATTTTGACCCATCTGATGTCCACGTTTACAAAAAGAAGCCACTGACTTGCCTTATACTGACTCATTCACGATCGCTGACTGACCAGAAACCATTTACCCAAACCTAAAAGTCAATTCTAATCATACAGAACATTGCTATTGTGGAGAAATCTGTCATTTGGGTCTGGCATTTTTTAGCATAATTGGTTATTTGATAAAGGTCCATAGTCTTATAATTAATTGACGGACCTTCACGCATGATCAATCAACCGTTTTTTGATATTCACACTTAAGATTCCGGCATCTCTCTCACTTTGACTGACACACCAGTGGTGGAAATGGACAAAACTAATAGAAGTAGTGTCAACATGTCAAGCAGACCATCTCTGAGAACATCAACAAAATGTCTGTATTGAATCTCTCTCAGGCCTCAGTATTCCCTGACCCAAACTACAGAACTCAATAAGACCAGAAAATTGGCATAAAAACCTCAGTCAGTTATCTGACATTCCCATTTCTGAGGCTGTCAGCCCTTCTTCTGGTTCAGGCATGGTATGATGTATAAATCGTTCCCCTAAGGAAGTGGAGTTACTCAAAACACCACAGTTTGCATCCACCATGTTAGACTAGAACATGTCAGGCTATAGCAAGAGGCATGTTTTACAATATCCAAAGAAAAGCTGATGCTAAGATGTATTGTGGTGGATATTGGCGTCATTAAAGCGTAATGATAGAGTAACAAATATTTTTTTTCTGAATATCAGCAGTGACAGTAAAAACCTTAAAAGTGACATTTTCACTGATAAATATGAAATCACTGTAACAAAAAGGAAGAACAGCAGAATGTCACCCATTTTCTGAAGGCCATCCCTCCAAATGCTTCCAGTGAAATCATTTTGTCTATTTCAAAAGAATGGCTGTTAAAGTCCACTGTTGGCATATTCAGAGAGATCTCTTATACGTTCACTTTATCGTTGTTTGTCATATGTAGTATGAAAAGTGTGTATAGTATTCTGTATTGTTAATGGTTTGGCCAGTATGTATATGGCCCAAAGTAAAACTCGTAAACCCATCTCAGTAGGGACAGGCAGAGCCTACTGAAGGGGCAAATGCTTCAATAAAAAAACAGCAAATCCCCTTTCCTTCATCATTTCTTTTCTTCACATATTTAAAACAACAGTGAACATTTATTCAGATTTATTCTCTGTATGCATCTGATAAGCTGTTCTTTCTCTATATCTTGATCTGAATAATGAAATGAAGGACTCCAACATGTCTGTATCTATTATGGCAAATAAGAAAATGAAAAGAAAAATCATTACCTCAGGTCAACTCATGCAATGAGCTGCAACTCCCTTCAGCAAGTAATCTGTATCTGTGTTTAGTCAACAGCAGGTCTTTCCAAAGGAGAGATTCACCATTTTTGTAGAATAATTGGCTGCATAGCATTATATGTTTCAAAGAGTAATTGGCAATTTATGGATTTAAATGACAAATAGTTCAGTTTCAGAGGTGAACTCGAGGTGCTAAAGAGTTTTGTAAATACGATGTTGCGTTTTAGACATTTCTACAGTGCATTTACAGTTCCTCACTGCTTGCTGTGTGTGGAGGGCAGACATAATCATTTGGCAGGACAAATTAAATGTGGGCCATGCTGCTGCAAAGGTGTTTGTAGCTTTTCATCATCAATTTATAGTAATTGATGACTTGAAGGGGTATTAATTCAATTACACTAGGGGTAACGAATATGTTTTAGGATTAAAAGGGCATTTTTCACTCTATGGCCAATGTTTTCATGCAGAGAGTTTAAATTTTCTTATTTTCTGTCTTCTTCATGGGCATTCAAGCACACTGAGCGAATACATACCAAGCATGTTTTACTTGAGATATATCACATGGAGTTGTTTAGATATTCCAACAATTGATAAAATGGTTTAATGGAAAACTATGGAACACTCAGCAGCTGTATTTGCGTGGGCTGTCAGGTTCATTACAATACATATGACAAAAGAGTTTCACGTGTACGCATTTACGGCAAAAGATTGTCACTGGCATGGAGCAGTATTTGTGTGTCGGTGCGTATTGATTACAATGGTTGGAAAAGAAGCCGACATATCTGTTCTGATTGATTCATACATATTGTATGAATGACATTGACATTTATGTTGAAACAGTTTGTCACTCTTGCAGTGCTGCTGCACTTTGTTTATCTGAGTCTTTGTGGGAGGATGTGGAAGAAAGGACAAGCTTTACCTATAGTACATATTCTGGGTGAAGTAAAATAGGAGTTACTTTTCATTATGCCCACACTCATGTTTATTGTGAAAGTGTCAGCGGGTCCATACAGCCAGACTGGACTGGTGTAATAACCATATAATTTGAGTTGTCAGCCCCTTTCCACGATGCAACATAGAGAAGGAGCTGTCCATCAAGTGCTGCAGCTTTCCTTTTAAATGACCCTTTTCAAGTGATGCTAGCCGCTCGGGCACTTGCGTTCCAGTTTCATGCATGGCACTTTCATTACATTACAATTTTAAGAGCACTTTGAGGGCTGTTTAAGTAGTGTTTAAAAGGAAACCATTCGTATTACTCTTAACTGAGTGGAACAGACGGTCAGGAACTGAGTCATACCACCAATGATATGGCCTTGCCCCAATCTGGGCTCTAACAATATGCCTGGCAGTCAGGAGTTAATGATGAGTATTGGAAGGAAAGACATTATCTGCTTAGTGTTCATCTCCAATAGCGCTGCCACATAATGTGCTACCTGGGCCCAAGGCAGAATCAGTGTTCGTACCTAGATAGGACCCTAGCTGTGTGTTCCACTGAGATAGCAAACCACGAAAGTAGCCATGACCAAAACGCTGATAATGGAATCTGTGACATTTGATGTCAGTTTAATCCCCCCACTTTGAGACTCACTCACTTTATTTATCAATTCATTTTGTGGATTTGCTCCACCTTGGCTGAGAGGGGTTTGGATTTGTGGCTGCAGGAGGACTTTCGTTTGATTGATATGTTATTCATAACACATGTCTTGATTCAATGTTTGTAACTATTCTACCCTCAAGGAAGGGGATTGACATTTAACGTTTTAGCCTGTTATTTTTTTATTTGTGTGTAACTTCACTTAATAAAGAAACTATTTTTATGACCCATTTTTCAGGTCCCAAAATTCTTATGATCAGCTCTCTGTCGGAGCGGTTGCTGTGTGGTTTATTTTTAAAATTAGTTAATTTGACAGGGATGATGCTCATTGATAAACATAAGAGGAAACAAACTTAAAAGGTAATTTCCATTCATTTCCCTTGCCAATTATTAAAAAGGCAACCTAAAATTGAATAAAATTACCTCATACACACAACATGATACTTTTGCACAAAATGGTACAGTAAATATCCACCGATTGAATATGACAATTTTTTGGTTTATAAAAGCATTTAGGGGCTAACATTTGAAATTTTATGGGGTTTTATTTTACTTTTCCTACAAAAGAATATGTATAGTGTCTAAAAGTAGAGGTTTTAGGGATCTCTCCATATGAAAGTCTATGTCTTTTGGTCAAAAGAAGAATTTCATAATCCCATTATTGTTATTATTATTATTATTAGTGATTGTGCAGCATAGGTCACAGCTTACCAGCTAGCATTAAGAGATCAATTTGGAGACATTTTGTACATTTGCCCTATTGCCTGCCCTAATGTCACTTATCGTATCAGCATTTATCATTGTAAAATAACTCCATGAAAAAAATGTAACTAAATTACAACTAAATCCTTCACTAATGAGAAAAGAAGCCTCAACAAGGAAATAGAAGATGCTGAATAAAAGAAAAATCAATGTATAAGCTGTATACAAAAGCCCAGATATCATAGGCTGTGACTGTACATGCTGTATTGGCTTATTTGAGCTGCGTGAGATTACTATGCAAGAACAGTGAGCTTTCTTCCTTGAATCGACTTCAGAGCAGACTGTTTTCAGATACCTCTCCAAGTTCTACCACATGCCATGGTTAATTCAGCCGTAATGTATGTAAATGTATGTTAATCTGTGTCACTGATATGCTAATGAATACCTAACTCCCACAATCCAACTTGTCCGCCGTGGCAGCACACACTCGTTGAAGGAGGTAGCATTTTGAAATTCTGAGTAAGGATCGTTTTATATTGTATTTATACAGTAGGCCTGTGCTGCTTTGGGAGATGTTTGTTGCAAACACGAGGCTTGCCCTGAATATTGTCCAATATTTCCTCAAAATTCTAAAGTGAAAACATTGGACTATTACTATAAGACGACAGTAATACAAATTTAATTCATGCGAAATAAGTTAGTGTCAGATTCATGGAGTCTTTTTTGTCTGTGTTTGGTTAACGTTGATCATACAGAAGAAAAATGTCAGATCTTTTTTTCTTTTGAAGACATGGAGGTTTTTTTTGTGTAAACCGATACAATAAACAAAAGAAGGCTAAATATAAGTTCAAATATGTTACTTAAAATCTCAACTGCCATATTCAGTTTTTTGTTTTTGTTTTTAAATGCACAACATCCCCAAGCATTATTATCTCTATATTAACAGTAGATGGCACCAAGTCATCGTGATGTAAAGAGAGAGATTTAACTCTGCTATTATTCTGAATCCAGTTCCACCATGAATAATTAGGTTATGGGGGAAAAAAGAAATACAATATGTCCGCCCATCCAACTGCATGGTATGGAATACTTTTCCTGTATATATCTTTTTGTATTTTAAGCTTCCATATTTATAAATGAAGACATGAGATACCACGGCAATTCATAAAAAAATGAAAATAACTCCCTCTAATCAGATCAGTCTGGTACTGTTTGGGAGCAGCCATGCTGATATTATTATTATGCAGTTGACGTTTATTAGAGCTAAAAGCTCATCATTTGTGTTCCTACATTTGTTGAGTGAGAGATGCTCATTTGAAGGATTACAAGGGTGTTTACAACGACACCAAAATACAATCACTGTAAAATATGTTGCTAGAAGCAATGTCCAGGACAGAGTGAAGGTTTGGTCTGGAGATAACTCTCTTTGAACTTTGACCTGAAGGCTCCCTGGCTGCTTACTTGCTGTATTTTAAAAGGCCTGCATGCCTTGATGGTATCAGTTTGACATTCTTCAGCTGTGATGCATTTTTGCAATAAAAAAACAAACAAAAAAGCAACAACAACGGGACTCATTTCTTCTAATGGACTTTATATTTGTTGTGCCTTACCTTAAAGTTCATGATCAAGTTACCTTGTCTCGACGAGGAGACCTGCATCCATGTGAAAATGACTTTGAAATTAATAATTATCAGGCCAACACTTGAGTGAATATTTTATGATTCTATTCCACTCTATTTGTCTTGGTTTGTGACAATCAAGCCATTGGAAAACAGTTATCAATTATTCACATTTGCTCAACAGGCTCATCAAAATTGATCAGGATGGTCAAATGACAAGACACCTACTAATACAGGAAAAAGCTGTTGAACATTTTTGTTTTCATAATTAAGTTTTTGAAGACAATGTGAAAACAATTAATGAGGACAAGATACAAGATGTCTGATAATGGGGTTGCAGTGAGCGAGGGAGATAGTATCAGTGAGTGAATTGTTTAAGGAGAAGATTGAACTTATACAGTACATTATACAATCATACTTGTATAATGTTTATTCATAACTTTTAATGTCCTGTAGTAATAGCTCATGTATTTATATCTCTTTTATGTTAAAAGTTTTGACCATGACTTGGTGCAGTACGATATTTCTTTGGCATTATCAAATATCATAGATTTCATCTTAAGTTTTGTTAGATATCATTGTATAGTACCAATGCCAATGTTTAATTTGATAACAAAAGCTCTTTGCAAAATATTTGAATGACAAATAATTTCAACGGCATTTTTATATTTGCACCTGTGTGTGAAGCAATTTTTCTTTTCTAGTTATATATGCAAACTATTAATGATCATAAACACACTCTGGCCATTTGCTTAGTCAATGTTGTAAAAGATAATGACATGTTGAAAATAAATGAGCCCACTCATAATCATGCCTAATCTGCCATTGCAGCCCTTCTTGCTACAGACATTAATCACTTCTGCATCCAGTGGGATATTTTATTTGCAATGCCTCGGGATAGGTAAGTGAGTGGAGACACTTCAACCAGATTTAAGTTGCACTGACTATAATACAATGACCACTAATTGCTAATTATGAAATCCTCTGATTGGAAGAAGCACAGTGAGTCCATTCCATTATTGTTTATTCCTCATTATGTTGAACTTGGTGCTAATGATTCCATTTTATTCACAGCACATACACTGAAGGGTTTACCTCCTGTCACTGTGCTGGATATAGTCATTGCACATAGGTCAAGACTGCACACAAACAAAGCTTTAAAAGTACTGTTTTCAACTGCGCCATTTCATAGTCTTAATTGAATTTAAACGATTGTTTGCTTAGAGGCCCATAAAGTCCCTCAACAAAATGTCTCTAGAATAGAGCCATAACATCAAATGAAGTCTTTAAAACAGTCAAGGAAACATAACAACAAATCTCTGAACAGCTCAACTGTAAAAACTAATTGTTATTGTTTGTGGAAAACTCTTCCACAAAGCAATTCTGCTTTGAATCATGACGAGATTTAAGCAAATATATGGAATGGAATTTTACAGCTTAGTTGTGTATCTGCAATCCCCAAATGATCACCCTCCGGATAGACTAAAGATTGCAACGCAGCAGGGCCACTAATGGCTCTAATAGTTTTGGCGTTGTGAAAATACTGCTCAGCAACCAGCACTGATCATACTATCTGAGCTTTTGAACATGCAGCGCAAGCAATTACTGCATATCGATGCCTTAATACCTAGAGTTTCACAGTAGGTCCCTATCAAATGTTTTTTTTTTTTTTCCCGGGAGGCTCGGAGGCAGCTAATACAGTAGATCACCCTCGCAGGGCCACTCATCGGCACTTCTGCTGCAAGACAGTATCATTACTAATGACTCCTAAACCTGTCATCAATTTCCTTCAAACCATCTGCTTGCTGCCCGTTACACATTACAGGATCATGTAAAAGTCATTAAATCTATTTAGATCTAGAGAAGTATGAGTCAATAACATCAATGTGGGTGGGAGCTACAGCTCACTCAGCTCCTTTCAGGCTAATGTGTTTCAAATTGACTTTGTCAATACATGTGTGTGTGTGTGTGTGTGTGTGTGTGTGTGTGTGTGTGTGTGTGTGTGTGTAGTTACATAAGGACATTTGCAGTTGTGATGATCTGGGGCAAGTGATTTCTTTGCAAGCATATGAGCCTCAGCTCATTTATTAAAGTAGGACACCCCTGCGCAGCCTTCCGCTCTGCTCTGCAGTGTTATTTTACAGTACAAGAAGCGTGACGTGACGAGAATAGCAATTTGTTCAAAGAGGCATTTTCCTCTGTGATTGACAGTAACTTCTTATTAGATATATTACCTCATGCTTGTGAATGCTGTTTTAGGGCATCTACCAAGTGTTTGAAGGGAAACTGCTTCAGGTCAGGTTTTTTCCTCCACTGTTCTTGTGTCAGAGAAGCAGCTCACTAATATGAACTTGACGAAAAGTGAACAACAAAGCCAACTTGTGAACTACTGTACAAGATAGGTCCACTGGACATTGATCAACATGCCCTGACAACTTTTAAAACGTAAGCATTTCCCTGAAGCATTAAATGTTTGTGACTAGCTAAGCGTCAATCAAAGTTAAAGTTAGTTATTATATGCTGTAAAAAAACATCCGTAATTATTTTTTTTTAAAGTTTAACACACAGCACTTTAGGTAATGTGCTGTGTGGGTGTCAATCAGATTTGATTGACAGTGGCATAAATAAACAAGCCCACAACTGTCATCAAATTCTTTTTCATATTTTGCTCAATTCTGATTGGTGCATGGAAGTATGTGACATCACTTATTTCCAACTGATCCCTGCCCACTTCAGACTACTGAGAAAAGCACGGGAAAATATGAAAGAAATTAAGAAATCTCTCACATGAATAAACCAAAACCTTGGCAGATAAAAGTGTGATCTTGGACATCACTTAGAGTAAGAAACGGTTTGAGAAAATAGGTTTTCAGGGCATTTAAAGGTTGGAATCAGTAGGCATGAAGGGCTGAAGGTGCTTGTTTGCCCATTTCATATTCCACACGGTTCACGCTTACAGCTTTAGTACCTCTGCCCTGCTTTAAGTCTGCTGAAAGCTGGATGGATCAAATGATAAGGTTTTTATGTCTGGATTTGGATTAAATTGGGAGCAAATTCAATTAGAAAGTGAATTTCTTCAGAGCTTCTTTGTGAAGAACATTGGATGGTCACTTCATCTTCCAAACTACAGACTAAAGCTACAGTACATGTAAAGCCCTTCCAACAACCCATGGGATTGTCTCAATCAATTTAGTGTCACCTGGCAAATTTATTGCATTCAAATGACCAGGGAGTAAAGCTAATTTAAATACAGGAGAGTTGATGTTTGTTTCACCCTTTGCTATTGAGTGGGCATTCAATTATATATATCCTCGGTAGCAGTGGCTCTTTGTTGTCAAGGAAATATATCGAGCGTCAGTTGTCATTGTGGGGTCAGAAAGCCCACTACACTCCAGTCCAATTGATTATTCTCCAGTCTTGCATCCGTTTTCATGAATGATTTTGCATGTTTGTCCATACTAATAATTTCTGTACAAAAATGTGCAACTGAAATCACAATCTTAACCCTGTTTGTACGGCATTCAAAAGCAGGGGCAGTGATTAACGGGGTGTTTTTTTGTGTTTTAAAAGTTGGAAGCTCTGTGTAGTTTTTCAGATTACTTTCTTATTGACCGTAAAATTATTTCTGTTCAATTTGTCTGAACCGGACTGAAAGTGGAAACATGTATTTCATATGGCATTTACAACACAGTGAGATACAGTATCTCATATTATCCAGCCATCCATCTTTTCATTTTTTATGTAATTGCTTCAGGGTAAAGAATGAAGAACAGAATTCAATTGGAGTTTGATTTTTTAGGTTTTCATCACTTTGTGTTATCAAGAAGAGTAGTTTCTTTTTTTTTATTATCAAGTTGGCAATGGCTATAATTTGATTGAATTCCTGCCATCAGCTCAACTATTGTATTCTAAAACACCTCTGTTCTTCTATACTTATTCATTTCTGACATTCCAATTATCTTTGTATCAATCATTAAAATCTATTAACATTTAATGTCTTTTCATGGATTATCATATGCTACAGTTCTACTCTTAATGCTGATTCTTTTTTTCTGACTGAATAAAAAATGTACTGCTCATTACATTTGATTCTGTGTCACTATATCAGGCAACATCCAAATGGACTCATATACATGTCCCCTTAATCGTGATTATAGCAGTATCTTTTGTTTCACGATAGGCAGCTTTAATTAACATTTAAGGCATTTTTCTCCTTTTATACAATTTAGAAGACAAAGTATTTTTGCATTTTTGTCTAAAGCTTGTATGGTTTGAATGTGAGCTATGCAGTACTTTTATGGTCTGATTTAGGATACATGCAGAATTAAATCTGAAGGCATTGCCAAAAGTATCTTATATGTTTAGATCATTTCAAAACATGTATTTAGTTCTGCAATTCTTCTGTAGCTAGTTACCTGACAAAATTCCAATCATGAATTAATTTTTAGCAGGTTAAAACGTTTACATTTTATGTACACTGGGGCTACAAATAATGATATATGTATTCATTAATTACATTTTTTTGATTAATTATTTTGTATATAAATTGTCAGAAAGTTATGAAATGGTGCAACGTGATGTTTTTAAATGTCTTGTTTTGTTGGACCAGCAGTCTGAAAGCCAGAGATATTAAGCTCACAATGATATAAAACAGTGAAAAGCAGAATGTCCTCACATTGGAGAAGCTGGAATCAGAGAATATTTGGCATTTTTTGCTTGAAAAACAACTTAATCCATTATCAATACATATGTCAATTCACATTATACTGGGTGACTGATAGATTAATTAACCTAACTATACAGTGAATGCATTTAACCAGTGCAATCCCTTTGTTGATAGGTATATACATGTATGACACTATGTGCCAAATATCCTTAAACATTTAGTAATTTAATACTTACAGATTGACTCGTTTTATTTCACATCCATGCACTCCAGGATTTACTAGACATATCAATTCTATCGTATGAATGTTTGTCCTTATTCCGTCTGAATCTGTCTCTCTTTGGGTTACTATCCAGAGAAACCCCATGGTAAGATTCATTACAGCCAGGAAGGGGATCAGTGCTGAATAACTTGCTCATGGTGGCTTTTAAATGCCTCCAACCTCCGCAACAACAGGAACCTGAAACTCTATACCATATCCATTAAGTGCATAACTTAGGGTGGACAACACCTCACGTGAATGAACTTGAAAGGATTTTATTCGTCAGCAGAGGATTGGTGTCAGGCTTAGACTGGGTCCAATTTCAGGTATCGTGTAGATTTGGAGTTCAATAAAGTCAGGGGTTAGAGGTAAATTTGCCAACTCTGTGCAGTTGTGGCTTTATAACCCACAAAATCCCAATTTGAAAATTCTAAAGTTATATACCACAAGATGTTCAAATGGTAAAAGAGGAAGTTGCAGTTCACTTTTTCGACGAGATACCACTTGTGGAATTTAACTTACTGAAGTACTCTACCTATGTAACAATTCTTAGAGGTAGTTAAGTATTTACATTTCATCCTTCCACTCCGCTGCATTTCAGAGGGAAATGTTGTACTTTGTGCATCACATTTATTTGAAGCCTAGACACTAGTTACTTGACAAATTTACATTATTGTGATCCTTTTTTATAAAATATTAGGCATTATTATTTATTTAACTCTCAAACACTATGATAAGTCATGAGAATTGGCCCCACCCTGAGCAGCCACATCAAAATGCTGCTTATAACAGATCAATAATATATAATAATTTTAACACTGGCATGACCCATTCTGCAGAATAAGGTACTTTTACTTTTGATAATTGAAGTACATTTTCTAATAATACAAATGCACTCTTATTTAAAGGTGCTTCATATGAAATACAGAGCATATCTATTGCCTCGCAACAGGTCTCAACATGGCGATGGTTGAGTCGGCGGCTCGCAGCTATCAGTAAAAACAACGGCAGCAATGCTGACAGGCTAACAGTCTCAAGCTTTGTTTATACTTGCGCTTGGCACCGCAGCACAAGCCTCCACACATAGTGCGTAAGCTCCCAGCATGCAAAGAGGCGTTTATACTCGCTGCGCTGTTCATTGCATTATCGTCCGAAACGCCAGAGGGAATACAAACAAAATTAACTTTCAAGAATCAAAAAGACAAATGGTGTAACCCATAGACTGTAGGTGTAACCGGCAAAAAGCCATAAACCAACCTCAACAATGCAGAGGAGGGATTGTAATTATATGTAAACTCATATCTCATATTCATGGTCTACTGTGCCTTTGTACAAAATAAGAAACAAGTCAAGTATTACATGCATTTTAAAGAAACAAAGGTTGAATATTCCGTAAACATTACAACAAATTTGATTCCGCTGGCAAAATATATACTCAATTTGATAAGTTTTAAGACCTCCTGTTTCTAAAGCGTCTAAAAACAAATTGGCCTATTTTTGTATAATCCCCAGACATGTAAATAGTGCTAAACAGAGGCGCATGACCACGTGCCGGCCGTCGTTACGTCATTTTCTGGCACGCGTGTCTCGTGTCGGCTTTACTACGGTGAGTATAAACTAAGCTCCAACCTGGAGGAGAACCGTAGGGTGGGGGCTACACTTCGGGGCGCCATTAACCGCTGCAACTACCGAGCGAGTACAGAGCGGTGGCCTTGGGCTAGCCAGTGGGGCTCGCTCACATGCACTAAAAGGCATATGTGGCTGACCCGGCTATATAAACAAAGTACACAGAAGCTTGGTCTTGTAAAGAGAGCAACTTCATTCTCTGCTCAGGTAGACATTACGCCACTAAATCTTTATTCCGCAAATAGTTGTTTGCTGCTGTATTAATGCTCTGGATAACAAACAGAGAAGATTTAAGTCATATTTTCAATGCGGGACTTGTGTAGCAAATATTTGTGCTCTGTGAGATTGCTACTTCAACTTAAGGAATGGAACGTATCAGAATACTTTCACTACTACATGACACCACCGTGTCATTTAAGAAATACCATTTTATTTTATTTTTCTTGAACATACTTGCAGGTGTAAGTGAGTAATTTGATCACTTGCTGCTGTCATTGTCTCCCATACATACTTTCACACACATACCTGCACACTTCCTCACTGGCTTCTGCAGCTAATATAGTGTATCAAAGAAAGGCCACGAAGGCTTTTATCGGAAGAGGAACATGTTACGAACTGTAGCTTTTCACAGATACAAACACACTTCTGAAAATAAGTTAAAAGAAAAAAATAAATCAGAATGAAAGAAGATCCTTGGGAAAACAATGCACTGTACTTTTACTTATGTAATGAAAACAAACTCAGCTTAGTGCCAGTCAAAGAGATTGATTTCCATGTTCACAGGGGGGTCAGCTTTCTTATCAAAGACGCTGAGATGTGATTTTGATTATGACTGCTTCAGTGCCACCCTACTGAGATAATGTTTTGGTTGCTGTCTCAGACATTTAAATTTGCTTAAACAACAAAATGAACTGACAAACAGAAAGACAAGGAGACGTTCAAGAGATCAGATAAAGGAGTAAAAACCATCTCTTAAATAACAACCTTTCAATTGTAACTTAAGTTAATAAGTGGTTGTGTGGTATTCAGAGTTTACAAAAGTTCTCATGTCATTATCAACCAATAGTAGTGTTTATGGGAATAATGAAAGGGAGTTGGTATTCTTAGTTTCCTCTTTTGCATTGCAACAGAGACCTCTCAATGCTTCTGTGAAGACATCCAATTAAAATCAGAAAATATGACCTTTGAGCTGGAGGTTACCGCTCCCAATGGTGTTCTACAAACAATATATTAATGTACAAATGTCTGTCGATGGAAATATACATCCTTCACAGCGTTAGGCAAATTCAATGGCTTTGTGTGTATTGCCTCCAAAAAAAGGCAGACCTGATTGCATCTCAGTATTTTCTTCTGTAGTGTGCTTATGATTGTACAATTTGGTACAGTAACAACACAATACTTTGATGAATAGCATGCCCCTAGAGTTTTGTGGTTCGATGAGATGAGTTGATGAAGTGTTTTATCCTTTAGAGTAGTAAACTGTGGCTGGTAAGAATGAATGTGAAAATCCACAACTACATGAGTGTGTTCCAGTGCGGTCTATGATTACCTTCCCTCTCAAGATTCATGGCTTCAGTTGTAAGTATGTGTGTATAATTAATCATCTCAAAATGAATTCCTGTTGATGAAGTCATTATGAGATTGATCATTTTAAAAAGTGAGGTCACTGTGGTCCCTGTAAATCAGTGGAGCTGTCACAAATATCTCAGTCATAATGGTTATGGTTAAATACAACGGGTGCTCCAACAGTAAACTGACCGACATTTGGTCTGCGAATGCTTTACACCTTGTATGAATTAGTTCAGCTTTGCCTCCATGCCTGTAATTACTGCCCCCATCTGAATGGGCTTAGCAGGCTAGTGTGAAGGAGTCCCAGTGGGGCCCAGCGTGGGTCCTTTCAGCTTTGTATATTCCAGCCGTGCCATTTCAAAAAAATGTATTACCGCCTTGCAGCTCTGGTAAATGTCATGCCATTCTCTCCTGTGTGGGAGGAACTGCAGCCATGGCGGTGGTCAAAGAACCCCAGCCCTGAAACCAACAGGAGGCCGGGCATTTTGAGAAATGAAAATAGATGAGCAAACAATACATCTTGTTCTTTTTTCTTGTTTAGAGAGAGAGGGAGAGAGGGAGGGAGAGAGAGAGAGGGATCGAGAGAGAGAGAGAGAGAGAGAGAGAGAGAGAGAGAGAGAGAGAGAGAGAGAGAGAGAGAGAGAGTGAATGGATGTAACAGACTTCGCTCAATTTATGCACCATAGAATGTAACATTTGCATGTGGTCCTTTTTTAAGAGGTTTCAACTCTGTGGAGCCATATTTTATAGTACTGTACATAACCACCATCTCCTAGAAATTACATTTATATAGTACTAATTTGTTTTGCACAATTTTGAGAAAAATGTAATTGCTGCCTGGATTATGTTCACCAACAACGTTTAAAAAAAAAATGAAATACGTTGTCTCTAAAGTTTTTGCAGATATCTATCAATTATGAAATACATTCTTCTTTCTTTTCATTCTTTTCATTAAAGATAAGATGATTATGATTGAGATGATGCCTCTGTTTCAATATCTGTTTAAAATACTTTTGAACATACAAAACAGCTTTGCACAGTTTCCCAATAGTCTCTCAGTGCCCCGAGAGACTATTAGTCCAAGGAGCAGATAATCCTCATCCCTGAGCACTTTTATTTTTTTAAAAGTGGAAATGAAATATTTTGCCAGAACATAAACCCCACATTTGTTTATGTAGTCAGCAAGTCACATACTCTCACTCTCCTGTCAGACTCATGAAAGCAGTCAGAATAATCTTCTGTCAGTTAGCATATACATATATATTTTTTTCAGTTCATATGCCCCTCATCATCTGTGGCAATTTTAGGCAGTTTGACAGATGATTTGGTCCCAGTTGGTCTGCAGTGAAGACGTCAGAAGACAATTTCCACTTTCCACTGGATTTTATTTCCTCCAAAATATGTATGAACAAGCCGTCATAAACTCCTATAGGTTAAACGTGGCTTACTAAACATTCTCCGGACTCAGGACTGAATAATTCTAACTGATTAAATTAACTGATATAAATAAAAACTAGCTTGTCGAGCAATATTAAGGATTCTAACAACCCAGAATGCACTGGTATTCTCTTCATTGGAAATAAAAATTAATGTTGTGAATTTGTAAATGAGTAAGTCCTCAAATGCAAAATAATTCAACCCCTAGATAGCTGATCACTCTTCAAAAGACTAGATGTTGGTTTTCAGAGGAGATCTCTCTATCACATCTCATTTAACTATCACTGAACTGTTGGGAACTTGAGATTTGCTCATTATCAAAGGTGCCCCACCAAAGAGGTATTTAGAGTGACTTGGCTCTGTGGATGATGTATGCGTTTATGTCATATCACACTGAGCCTGAGGAATGACTTGTAACCAGAATGAATGAGGCGTTGTGGTTTATATGCAGACAGAAAAAACACACCAGATTGCCGGAGGTAATTGCAGCTTTTTGACTGCTTCTCAATCTTAAAGTACATAAAATGGACATGTTGCAAAACTCAAATAGCATAAAGCAATATGCGCATATAGTGTTTTTTTTATCAGTTCAAGATATCAATATTGGTCAAACCTCATTAAAAATAAAGTTTCAAGTTTTTTTGAAAATTTGTAGCTGTGTTCCAGCTAGGAATATCAGAAAGAACAAATTAATTATCTTTCTATGCCAAGGCAATTAGGCAAGCAAGAAGGTATCCCGTGTGCCAAAGGAGTGTGTATTTTTACTCAAAAATGAGTATTCATGATACCAGAGCATGGTTTCCTGATGAGCTAAAATGGCCCTGAAAATACTTACACCTGACCCCTTTAAACCCCCACAACAAAAATAACTAGGGGATACGTTATAGGTCTGGTGAAAATGTTGTTCTTGTGTAATTATTGTGTTCTTAACAGACAACATTTTATGAATAACAGCGCAGAGGACAAAGCGAAAACATTTCACTTTTATTTTAAAAGGATTTAACATTTACTATGAGCACATCAGTAACTACAATGTGAATGAAGAATATGCAAAAAATTAACTACACCACCATGTTATTCAACATCTCCATTGCTGCAACTACCACATTCAACCTATTTTTATATCAAGTAAAATGCTGTTGCCGGAAAAAGAAAAATCCTGCGTGTTTACAATATTAAACGTCAATGCTTTCTTGGTTTCAAATGTCAAGGTAAAGTAGCAATAAACACATTTCCTGCTTTAACTTATCATTTTGAAGTAAATGTACACGCAGAGAAGAGCTTTTCTTTTCCTCGGTAGCAGTTGTAGCTATCCCCAGTTACCAAAGAGTTTAAATGCAAGTTTAACATATATGTACAGGAATAGTTAGCTAACTGTCAAAGTTAGTATAGTATAGTTCTACTGTACATATATTAAACGATGACATTAGTCCATTTGAATGAAATTCTGTGTCCTTGGGGGCAATTCACAGCTCCTCTCAAAGTAAGAAAATATATTTTCCATAATCAGGGATTTAAAAGGTTGTACTTAATAGCCTAACATTAAAAGTTCTAACATCAATCATGTTCTGTAAAAAGTAAATACACAACACCATGGTTTAAAAGAAAGAAATCTTATAAAAAATTACTATATCTGTCATATCTGTTATGGCTAAACTGCAGCTACATGCAGAGGTGGATCATATGCAATATTATATTATATAATCTCATTGCTTAATTAATTTGCAATGTTTTCAAAAAAGTACATCATGTGGTTTAATCAGACCTCCAGTCAGTCAATCATCCAGAGTTTTAGCCACACTTTTCATTTAACATTAATTCAGAACAGCATGCAGAGACGAAACAAAAATGCATCTGTGGATTTGTTTTACTCTGGGTAAGTAGAAAAATAGATGAATTCCTGAAAGCAAAACTTTCCCTTTTCAAGAAAACGTCTTCTTAGAATTACAAACTCGAAAGTCTTATGGAAGTAATTAAGTATTCAGAGGATACAAAAACGAATACCAAAACCCTACAATAGAATTTAATTTTTTCTGAGACAGAAGTGTGAGAGATTGTTTTTTTAAAATCTTGTACTTACTGAAGGTGGACAGAAACTCACCTCACCTTAATTAAATCTAAGAATGGGATCTTCTGCAGCATATTTTGAGCCTTATGGCTTGAATCGTCTGCACTTCCAAAGCTTTAGGGCATTAAGATACCTCTCAAAGAGTGTGTCTGTTTCAGACGCTTGTTTACAGGGAGGGTGAAACAAAGGTTATTGAAGCTCTTCAATATTTTACGGGGAACCCCTCCCTTGCCATAATTAGACAGATTACCTGTTAACCATGCTCCAGTGTGCAGAAATGTTTTAAACAGATCTATCCTCCAGGCAAGTGGAAAGGAAAGTCAAAAAGAATTACACGCTGTCCGAACAACAGTGTATGCGCTATTAATTCGCTGCAGCCACGCAAAAGAAAAAAAGAGGTACTCATGTTGAGTAGTGATTAATTTTTAACTGGTTTAGAGTACAAAAGGTTTGGTTAAAAATTTAGAGGCCTTGTGGCTGACAGCGGCAGTCAGATGTCGATGTTCAATCCCTACCACGCAGCCTGTTTGCTGTAGCTCCGTGTGGGGTTTAGAACTAGGGTTAATCATTTACATCTGCAGTACAATACAATGTAATACAATACAACAACATATATACAAATATACAAAACTTCAAAAACAAACAAGCATGCATTTTTATTCCCATAATTCTGGCTTTTGTTTTTATTTATTGTATCTTATTGTGTGGTAGCACATTGGGTCATGGAGTCCACTGAAATTTCACAACTCTTTGAGGCCGAAGGCATTCTTTTTTTTTTGGTCCTCCGTTCCGTTGGTCCTCCGTTCGTTTGTCCCTATATACCATTCTCATGATCGCAATATCTCATACAGGAACACCTGGTGGGAAAATCTTCAAATTTGGCACACATGTCCACTTGGACTCAATGATGATCTGATTCGATTTTGGTATTTAAAGGTCAAAGTCATTATGGCCTCATGTCTGTCCCTATCTCGTGAAAGCAATATCTCAGGAATAGCTTGAGGAAATTCTAGAATTAATTAGCTAATTATGACAATTTCACACGAATGTCTAATAATGAAAAATGCTGTGATGACATTTTTGGACAGCCATGGATGTGAACTGCAACTTGACTGGATGGCAAAGGCGGTAATTCTAGTTAAATAGAAGAATCACCTCAGAGACACTTTTAGCTGATCAGGAAATCAAGCTGTGATATGAACAGTGCTCAGTCTTCAGTAGAAATACTCATTCTGAATCATTTGGCACATAGGAGACCACATTGCTTGCCTGCTGCTCTATATGGATTAAAATATTTGAATGATTTACAGAGATAATTTCAAATCTTTCTCCAAACTTTCTCAATCCACAATTGATCGAAATGAGCTTTCGATTTCAACCTTCGTAGTCAAAAGCAGGATCAGCGATTCTCCCAGTATTTTCTCTTTTCTCCACCCACACCTACTTGTGCACGTTCAAAGAAAAAAATACTTTCACTTGAAAGACGACACAGCTTAGCTTACCAGGAACTCGCAGCTGCACTTTTCGAGACACCATGGCCACTGCCGGAGAACTGTAAAATCCTCCTGCTGCCCTGAAGTCGCCCGGTGTGGCAACATTTTGCCTTCCCTGTGAGTTATGTAAACAACGAATGTGTCACTGACAAAAAAAAAAAAACTACAATTTGTAAGCTGCAGAAGATTTAGAGACTGCAGCAACCAATGTAGAGCACCCCCCTCCCACCCCACCACCACCATTAAAGAAAACAGTGCTCAGCAAACTTTCAGCCAAGGCTGCGCTACTTACACTTAAAATCAATTGCGTGTCTCCATCACTTCGTATGGTAAAGTATGTGATAGCATACGGTAAGGTTTTAGACTTCTTAGTAATTGTTGCATGTTAATGCAGTTTTGAAAATGGTCCTTGTTGGTGTGTACACGTCTAGATTTGAGAACTGTGAGAGATAAGAGTTGTAAAATCACATCTCTGAGATTCATGAGCTCTACATTTACAAACACTGAATGCACAGTCCATCTATTAAACTTAATCAATGTAAGGGATTTATTGGCACCCTCTTTGTGCTTTTTAAATTTTTAATGGGGGATGAAAAGGGAGAGCATTCACAAAGCTTCTGAGTGAGTTGTAATGCTGGACACAAAGGTATATTTACTTTCAAAGGGCATTGAAATCATTCAGTAATGGAATTGGAAACTGTAATTAGATTGGACTTGTTGTTTTTTAAGTTAAAATCTGAATCACAATTTTTTAAGTGAAGCTTTTTTTTTTTACTTCTAAATTAAGAATTTCAGTGGTCTGTCTATTCTTATAATCAAACTGATATCTTCATTCCCTGTCGCCAATGAGGTTCAACTTTCTTAAAAGGTTCCATAAATGCCATTTAATATACTGCATTGTATGAAGTGAAAAGTATTTCCCTAATACAGCGCTGGAGTAATTAATTGCTTCCTACTTTTCCAATATAATCACTTATGCTATATATAAACCAAGTACAGTCTGTATAATGTTTCCCCTGTGGACAGCAGGACCATCTGTGTTGTCGTTTTTTCCTTTTTTTTTTTTACTGATGACACCAGTGCTTCAGTTGCACAATATTTCTAAACTTGGCCCAAGCTGGATGTAATCACCTAGCTTGTCTGTTGTATTTTCTTCTCCCAACATATTCTTGTTGTCAGAGTTCAGCACTCACGCTATCTCATATTAGTTCAGATGTGGATTTTGAGGCCTTGTAGTGTTCAAGTTTGTAAAATGTGTGTCACTGTATGGCAGCGTTTTGCATTGCGGTGGGAGCATCATGCTGTGGTAGAGGCTGCTGATGGATGCTTCTCTGCAGTTGGCCCTGAAAGGGTTGTGAAGGTAAAGGGTAACATGAATGCAACAAAATACAGAAAACTGTCTGCAGTAAAAGTACAAATTGTGAGACGATTTATTTGCGAACAATACGACAAACAAAAATAGCTTAAAAAAAACTCCAATGTTGAGGTCTTACAGTGGCCAAGTTGGAGTTCAGATCTCTTTCCTATTACACATTTGAGGCGTAACTCAAAAAAGCCTCCTCATATCCTATGTGATTCAAAACTACAAAAACAATACAAGATGAAAAATTCTTAGTGGGGTGAACACTTTTATAGGAACTTGTATGTGGTCATGTGTACATGTGCTCTTCCTATAACATAATTGAGTTTTAATCTATAATGCTGCTGGCTTGCTGCAGTAGGAGCAAATTAACCCTTGCCAATTAGACTTAGTATAGATAAGCCTCAGATATTTTAATCACCAAACAGGAATTTCTGTCATCTTATATTCATCCATCACTGACACCAGGCCCCTGCCTTTGATTGAATTTATGGAGGTCAATTGTTAATGGCAGTAGGGGTTTTAAAAATAAAAGTATTAGTGAAATCCTGATGCAATATTTCATCTTGCAGAGGCCAGATAAAGCCTAATGAAAAGTGAATGCTTCACTGACACTGTGCTGCTCGAATGGCATCTGCACGCCTCCACACTTAGTCCATCAGTATGCAAAGCATTGGACGAGAGGCTCTAGAATCACAAGTCTTGTGGGACTCCCCACAGAAGGGTTGAGGACATGCAAGTACCTTCCTCACATTTATCTAAACCACTCCTTTTCTCAGCGCGTAGAGAAAAGGGGAATTGCGTAAAGAGATGTCAGATCCAAAGAAAGGCAACGAGATATGCAATGTCACCGCCAGGCTATCAGGAGACTCTTTCTTTTTAATCAAAGGCTCCCATCTTAATGTCCACAAGCCTGTTCATTTGCAGTGGTCTGTGCAGAGTTGCAAAACAGCTAGCATACTGAAAGCTCTCGCTCTCGCCCTGCTGTGATTCTCTGTAGATCATCTTTGATTGACCCAATTAGGCAAGTCCACCGGGTGATGCTTGCTGCTTATTAGTGTTTCACATTGGCTTAATCATTGGATGCAGTACGTGAATGAGGTGCAGAGCAACCTGGCAGAGGGTTGATACGGGCCTCCTTTACAGTGCAAATGAAACCAAATGATGGTAACCTGTGGTAACTCCAACAGCTGCTTTGAGTGCTTATCAAAACCAGTCTTTATACAATTTAGTAGGTCACTGGTTAGGAGAATATTTAAGAAATCTTAAAGTACAGTAGGGCTATGACGTTCATTGTATTAATTCCCAAGTAAGCCAATCTAATTTTCTCCCCAGTGGCAGTTTAAGTGTGTGTCAGCTAACAGTTTTGTACATTGTTTAAAATTCACAGCATTTGTGACATTCTTTCAAGACATAATGAAGCAATATTTTATGAGATGAGCTGTAGTGTAGTGGGATGTGAAAGAAGCGAGCAGCAGAGCATCGTACTACAGATGCAGGTGAACTCCCTTGTGTGACGGATGGAGGGGAAAAGGTAATTTGTGAAGAGACCTACCTGCCAAGATGATGAAGAGTTCTCCTTTGTTGATTTTCCCAAAAGTCTCTCCCAGTCAGGAGTCATAAGAGAGCAGAGCTTACAGTGACACCTTGACTGGCAATCAGGGAGAGGTAGTCCATTCGCCAAGCTTTGTGTGCGTTTAAAACAAAGAATAGCATTATGTTTTGAAAGGAATTCTCTGTCATTTGCAGAGGTAATTTTTCTTCTCTGCATGACAATGTTGCCTTCGGGCCTATAGTATGACAGTATTTGTAAATAGATTAAACATTCCTTAAGGAGTGCAATAGGCATGCACTAACCTAAGACAATAGTTCCTTATTTGAGCTGTTTGTGCTGCGTGATGTTTAAAACAGGAAGAGTGATTGATGTCTGGAACTTTTAGAAATGTTTGATTGCTATCTAAACAGTCATTGCCACAAATTCTGGAGAATAAAGTTATGCTTTTGAAAGTGTAAGCATTTTATAACTCTATTCTGACCATTTGAATGTTTTCCTTGTAGTTTCAGTTGGTATTCTTTTTGGTGTTTGGGGCTTTGTCGAAAATCCAAACGTATTTTGGTGCCCTGCATGTTCGTTTAACTGAATTTAATAAGGTGTGTACTGAGATGAGGTATCATTGCCATTGCCTTTGCGTTTGTTTGTGTGCCACACAGAGAGGAAGAGCAAAAGCCTTTGATAGTTGTAGTTTCTGTTGTGGTGTAGGCCTCCCAATGAGCCTGGAGAAATTCAATTCTCAATAATCTTCTGTGGCCATTCTTTTTTAGTTTTACTAGGAGCTTGCAGAGCCCTCCTCAATGATGCTGCAGTCTAAAGATCGGATATTCCATTATCCAAACTGCTTACCCTATTCAGGGTTGTGGGGGCGCTGGAGCCGAAGCCATTGGGCGAAGGCAGGGTTCACCCTGGACAGGTTGCCAGTTGATCACATATAGAGACAGACAACCATTGACGCCTCCAATTAACCCAAGAACCCGGAGGGAACCCACACTGCCACAGGGGGAATGTTCAAACTCCACACGGAAGGACCGCCCGGGATCGGGTATCGAACCCTCTTCTATTCTTCATTGTGTCATTAGATATTAATGATAGAAATATGGCAGTGTGTTGATGTGCATGGGACAGTTTTATAATTATTGGAAGTGTGATGAAGCCTTTTATCCAGTTAACTGTAAGTTATTTCTTATCTTTATATAAGTGAATCTTTAAAGCACTTTTTTGCTTTAAATTCCACCTTTTTTGATACGCTTGTACATCTATTCAAGCTGCTGTATATTGCATATTGAAAGTCAAGCTATCAGCTGTTTAATTCAGAATTTAATTACACTCACACTTAATGAGCGACTACTTGGAACTATGCATCAGTTTTGCATACGGTGATAGGTGTTTACTCAGAAGTACTTAAATATTTCACACAGAGAGAAATGTAGACAGGTGGTGTTTAAACAAACAGCATGCGCATAAGCACATCCCTTAAATGAGATGCAGTCAGGAACACATCAGGATCCCCGTCTGTCATAAAGAGATGGAGGCTGGGCCAGAGGAACTCACACAGGTAGACTCAGTAAAATCAATAATAGCGCTCTCTATGCATGTGTAATGTGCTATCAAACTTCATGATGCTGCGACATCGTCATTTGTTCCCAATCAAATTGAATTAGAAGTTGCAAAGGCTTCAGGACACACCTCCTTCAGGCAAACTGATCAGAGCTGTAGCGAAGTTGGAACTGCCTTTACACAGTTTAAACAACACTTTATGGCTATGTGTATGACTTTTATTATAACTATGTTTTATACTGTATTTTTTAAAGAGCCAATGAAGATTCCCTCATTCTGTTCAGCGATGAATGTATGGGAAAAGTAAACAAATTGAAAATTACTGGGACTTAAAATATTAAAATATTAAAATACACAAGTAGTTTTACTTGCGTATTTTTATTATTTTTTATTATTACAATTATATTGTTATTGTTTCATAATTTAAAACAGCGTGGTTTATGTTGTGTACAGAACTACAGCATTCTCATCTCTATATCTAAATACAAGCCAGGTGCTTGCTGAATGGAGTGATCGTCAGGACAATTCATTCCTTGATACAGTGTTCCATGCAACTACAACAGATGTTTGATGCTACAAGAACTGAATTTATACTCTTAGAAACATATACTTTATAGAAACTCATTTTGACATGTAGGAAATACAGTACCAATTGTTTTGTTCTTTTGAGGACATCAGTACAATAGTAAGAAGCTGTGCTGCAATTGATCTGGAATTTCTTTCTCACCAGTGGAAAAATGGAGTTCTGTCATTACTAATAGAAGCTAAAATACATTGATTCTGCTGCTCCAATGGCTATATAGAAACAGTTTTGTACTACATTTAGACTTAAAATATTTAAGCTTTCATAGTTTGACTTTTAAACTGTTAAGCAGAAACATTCATTTTATTCATATGGCAGATTTTTGTAGTATTATTTTAACAATTTGCATTTGCCAGGGTAATTTTTTGTTACCTTTAAATTTCATCAGTGCTTAAAAAAAAAACAACTAAAAATGCTCTATTTGGTACCCATAATGCTGTCTGTCAGAGGGGTGACGCCCTCTCACAGTTGTCACAAGTGCTCTGTCTCGTGTCTCCCCTTGGACTGCATTAGTGTCAGCATGCGCTCTGCTCTCCTCATTGTGTGTAATCATTGCTTTGTCTCTGGTGCCCTGACACACACCTCACTGCATGCAACTTCCGCAGTCTCACCGGTCCCCCAACCACCAAATCTCTTTCCGTCCCCTGCGCCACTGAGCTGCATTCGCCTCACACCTAAAGGGATTTCTGTCACTTTGAAAAGGCCAGGCTTGCCATGCCTGACAACTTGCGTATTTGTACACAGTGATGCAAATGTTTCCCCACTGATATTGTTTTGTCACTTAATGGTGACCCCCACTAGTGTGCCATTAAAAGCTTGGCATTCCTCAGTCTCCCAGAAACAAGGCATTTCTGTAAACTTGTCCCTATAGGACATTTTCAATACTTGTCCTTCTTGTTATCTATGTGCTATTGTGTGCTGCACAAACCCATTTTCTGCTTTATTCGTCCCCCGCTGCATGATGTTGCTGGGAACCCATGGGGGGTGACAAGAACCCTTCACGACTTTCCCTCTGAAAACTTTCTGCTTTTGTCTACGGTCTTATTTCTGTGTTAAGATGAGACCTGGGAATAATCCCAGGGGTTTTGACATAAATGGAATTCAAATTAACTGGATTAAATGCTATAACCATAACAGGCATAATAACTATTACAACTTTGGATATGTTTTGATCATGTCCTTCATTTCATTTTCACCTTCTTTTTTACACTTGTCTCTAAATAAAGGAACATATTTTAGACTAAAGCTGAAAATGGAATCAGATCTTAGAAAATAGCAAAATGCCCTACAAAGGAAAAAAAATCTTCTAATTTAAAAAACACACTTGAAATGGAGGTTGAACTACTTGTTTGTAAGCCCAATTATTCTGAATTTGCAAACTTAATTTAATTGATGTGACCCAAAAAAGACTTTAACTTTAACGTTAATAAATTGCATTTGAAACAATTTACGTTGAATATGAATAGTAATAAATCATGTGTTCTACTTTCCAATGCAGTGTGCAACATATGAGCCATATAGTGCCATATTTTTTGCTGCCACATAAGGGATTGGCCTGTCTCCATGGTGCACATAGTTTTTACCCTGTTACCTGTCACCACCTCAGCTTTGAGAGACTTCGTGGCAGCAATCACTGTCACAAGTCACATGGTTATGAATAAATTCTGTGGTAACGCTTTGAGCCTTTCACTTCTCTTGGTAGTGTGCAGGCAAAGCTGTCGCCAAGCCATTTTGAGTTTCATTTTTGGAAACAATCATTGGCTGAAATTTTTAAGGCTTTCCTTGTAACATTTTTAAATCATTATTGTAATTTAGCCTACTCACTGTTGACAGCCACGGCAAAGATGCCATGGTATTAGGAACCGTTATCAATAAAACACTCTTTAAGTTTGAAAGGGTTGGATTGTCCTTGAAAGTTAATAACTGTCATTACGATATCTAAATCAATGCATTTTCACGATGCAGCGATTTCAAATTGTTTTGCTCACCCTTTTTTGCATGCTGACTTCAAGTTGGGTGTGCAAAGCAGGGGTAAGCAAGGTTTTGTTGTCATCTTGTGAAACGTTCACGAAAGGTCAGAAAGATTAATTGAATGTATTCCACTTTTCCATATGAGTGCTCTACTACAGTTAGAGACTTGTCTCCATTTTATGCAAAAGTTGAGGATGTACCGAGAAAAGAAAAAGTACGCTGTCTGTTGAAGCATTGCTGCTTTCAAGGACATGCCATACATAACACATAAATACCTGGGGGGATTTTTTTTTTCCCTTAACAGTACATTTTTTACAGTATATAGAATGAAGTGCACCCTGTTTCATCCCCTTTTTAATTAATTGTGAAGACTATGATACTTGCATATTTATGTGGACGCAGTTTCTAAATAGGTAGAGGGTAGCAGAGGAGCCATATGGTGTTGTCTGACATGAAGAAATTAGGCCACCAATGCTGTCTGTTCATTGTCATCAACCTGGCCACCTGCTTTGCTTCTGCAGCGGGTAAACTAGTGTAGGCCCCCTCCCACTGCCACCGCCGCAGTCCAACTTGTTATATCTTTATAAAACAAGCTTTAACAGAAAACTAAACTATTCAGGGGCAACTCAAATTTTTATACAAATTAGCTTGAGGCCAGAGAGTGTTGGCTGGCTTTACTCCAGCGAGTTCAGTAGTTTCGTCTAATATTAAAAGTAAAAAGATATGTTTATTTGTGGCTTGAGTGTGATGATACAGATGGTTAGATTGGCCTCTGCCATATCCTCTTAGGTTGTGTCCTTGACGTAGGGATTCTGGGTGGAAGTGCCAAAGCCTGCACACCGAGTAGCCTTACTTTTAAAACGTCGTCCAACAAGCTTTTTTTTTCCTCCACCATAGTAAACAGGACATTTTTTTCTTTGTGCATTCCTCTGAGACAGATTTACATGCAGACATTTTACAAGACCCATCAAGACATTTTCCCTCTCGGGTCACCTTGCTACTCTTTGTTTGCAGTGTAATCATTTACTGAAATTTACTGGGTTGTGATATATGCTGGTGAGAAAACATATGGTGTGACTAAAGCTCAGACTATCAGTCAGCAGACAGTTACTTAGGTCGCATTACAAGCTGCTGGGTTCCACTCAGAATAGACACATTTAATGCAGACCTCAATGCCGAGAGAACAACCTCTGGGGACAGACTACACACTCTTCCTGAGGCACTTAATTTTTTTTTTGGTGTCTGAATTAATTTTTCATCATTGTGCTCTAGACTCAGCAAGGCTCCATGGTTTCACTGATCTACAGTGGAGCGAACTGTCATATCCTTTTGGCAACAACTCACAGGCTACACCCAGCTGCTATGTGTGTGGCTTTGGTACGGTGATACAGATAGTTATTTAGATTGTCCTCTGTCGTATCAGCTTAGTCTGTGTCCTTGACTCTTGGATGCTGGGAAAAAGTGCCAAAGCCCACACAACACCAGGCAGCTTTAGTTTTAATACTCCTTCCAACTAATTCTTAACTCTTTGCTGCCAATACTGAATCCCATTATATTTTATTGGTAACGAGTTTTGTTTTGAATATATTCCCCCAAAAAACTGTTAAATGAATTTATTTACCAATTCATTATATTATCGACACTGTTTAAAATTGAATTTACTTATATTCGTTTCATCTACCCCATGTGAGATGTGATGAATGCCTGAAAATACATACTCTTTCAGATTCTTTTATCTCCTTTGAATTGAAGAACATAACAAAGGCTAAATACAGTCCACAGTTGTGAAAACTGTATAATGTATTATTTCTCTTATCTGCCACAGAGCTCAAAAGATGCTCGCCTAAAACCTTTGTTCCAGACAGAAGATGGGTATTGGCACATATCTCAGCCATCGGGTAGAAAGAGTTAAAAGGTCTCCTTAGTTGATTTGGCCCCATCAACTGTCAACAAGTCTTCTAGGCCTTTGCTTGAACCTTGAATGTGCTGGATTCCGGCCTCCTTCTGGTTTTGCAGGGAGGTTTTTACTCACCGCGGCCCCAAGAAGCCTGAGGAAGGATTAAAGATTGATGAGAGCTCTCAGAATCAGTTTATTGCTCCAGAGATCCTCGCATGTGTTATGAGTGGGAAGATTGTGTTGCTGTTTTGCCTCCTACAAGTTCATGAGGCTGGCACAGCACTGAAGTGGTTGAAAATCAAGGTTAGATTGTTTTTTCTTTCTTTCTTTTCTTTTTGCACAGGAGATAGCCTTTGGATTGCCAGAGAACTATGAGTAGGCAGCAGTACAGTATAGTCTGATGTGAAATGTGATGCTTGTGCTATCAGGAAGAGAAGTGTTCGTATTTCCACAGACTCATGCATTTTGCCTGACTTCAAAGGTGATAAGGGCTACACTCACTCACTATTGCAGATAATACCTGGACCATCTTGAATGAATTCTCACTTTTGCCCCTTTGCTACAATACATCTGTCTGAAAAGAACATGAACTGTATCAGTTCAGCCTCAGTGAGGAATATAATTCAGTTCAATACGGCTGGATTCTGAGGTGGTCATGTTGAGACTCAGTGCTGTTTATGAACTCTCTTATTTGCTTCCTGTGATCAGAACCTTTGGTATGTGTTACTTTTCAAGTACTCTTATATGCAATACATAGAAAAGTTAGTGAGCCCACAACAGTTGAAAGAACCTGAAAAAAACTCAGAGGAAACACAGCAACACAGAATATTGGAAAAATCACTTGGTTTGGTGAAAAGCCAGTGAAACTTGGTGTATTGATGAAAGCTAAATTCAATCATCCTACGAAGCTACCATTTCACAGAAGAGACAAAAAATGATGGCAGATTAAAGCATCACATCTTTTAGAGCGAAGAGACTATTTAATGTTCTTCTAATTATTACAGACATACAGTATATGCAATGTTTCCATCACATTCTCCACAATGGTTTTGTTTGTTTGAGGTTTGACTATAGCTCCTTTAATTACATCACCTCGTTGCTCCTTTTTTTTTGCAAAAGTTTAATGGCAACCGACAGGAGAATAAGTGTTACCCACTGTTTATCTTGATACGCCCAACTCCAAATATTCGCAAAAAAGTCAATTCATTTTCTTTTGCCAAATTTTCTGTAAATTCTGTTAACATTTGCACAACATTTGGATGGAAAATTTCCTATTGCAAGCCGCTGAAGTCTGTTTTTAACAGATGAAGTACTGTGGTGAGACTGATTTCAGTTTGCCAATAGTGCAAATTAAACAAATATTCGTCTCAGACCACAGTCCCATAAAAAAGTATAGGAAGCCCAGAATGAAGATTTTTTCTTTTGCATATTTTGTTTGTCCACTGTTAAAACACTTTTAAATTTAAATGCCTGTTGTCTCCCACTGCTTACAATTAAAATAATTTAATTTTGTTGTGCATTAATATTATTTTTGATCTTGGAAACAGTAGTTTGATGGTAAAAAACTAACTGCAATACAACATCCACTTACTGGATTTTTCTGGTGCTTTTAACTGCATCTCTCGGTTTTAAAAGGCAGTATGAAACTTTTATTTTAATTTTAGTACAGGGATTTCACTGGGAATTTTGTTGTTGATGGTCTAATTGCTTTTTTCTGGTGTGTTTCCACCATGCCACATATTGAATATTAGCACAACTTATTGTTTATCTGTAACCTCAATTTAAATATGTCTGCAAAAACTCATATCTGTCAAGCCTTAAAGGATGCATTTGGAGCAGACCTGAAGCAGTGATAGAAATCTCTGTGGGGACAAATAACAGACCGTATTACAACACATCAATTTTTTGGTTTTGAGTTTAATTTTTCATCCACGTGCTATAGACTCAGCATGGCTCCGTAGTTTCACTGATGAACAGTGGAGCAAACTGTCACTTTTATTTGGCTACTCACAAGCAACACCCAGCTGCATCCTACGCTATGGGTTATGATGGGGAAGGGGGGCTGCTAACAACACAGGGCTTTATTACCTGGGAAATTAATGATCTGAGAGACTAAGATGTAATGGCTGAACCATCTGCAAGAAATCATCCTAGAGAGGATCCGCTTTCTATCCAGTTATCTATCTATATCTGTCTATTCAGCCATAATGCTCCGCAGGAACATAAATCAGTGAGCTAATTCATACTGTTAAGGTGAAGACACCACAGTTAGCAAACACAACCTGATGATTGATTACTTACAATTAAGTAGGTTAAATTGGGTTATGTTTTGAGATTTGTTTTGAGGCTGTTAATGTTTGCTCCTTGTAAAATATAAATGTTATTACTGTCTGAAATTAGAAATATATGTTCCAAAAATATATGAATGTCTTGTTGATTTTCTTTGTATTTTTTTTCAGAATACTTTGACCTTTTGAAAATCTGCAGTATACTGGAGTGTGAGTTACTGGGAGAAGACTGGTGCTCCATGAAGTTGTAGTGGATGTAATTACTGGTGCAGGCCTGGTTTCTATGGAATGATAGAGCAGGGCCATTGGTGATTGGCTGACAGGGCTTTGGAAAGAGCCAATAGGATCGCTATGCTTTATGTGTGGAGCACACACACACCAATAGTGAGTGAAGAAGCACCCCCTGTCGCACTGTTTTAGGATTTACCCTCCTGGCTCCATCTTCAGCTCTACCGAGGCTCGCTTGTCCACAGTTTTTTACAGATTATAACCTCGGTAACAATGCCACAAGGCCTCAGCAGTATGCTACTTAAACGGCAGATTTTCTCTATAAACCCTGAGGATCCTGGAGCTGGATTTTGTTGCACTGCTTCTGTATGTTCATGATCTATTCAGTGACGTAGGCATTGTGAGCTCTGTCGGGAGAAAGGACCTGATGAAAATCAGGCATTTGCACCATTGGCTGGAAAAAAAAGCTTTGGCCTTTCACAGTGACATTTGATAGGATTATGCAGATGATCACACTATTGTTTGGGAGTGGAGCCTGTCACCAAACTTTCTCCAACTCCATTAATTGCCTCGAGAGTACATTCTGTATTTGCATAATTTGACACCTAAAAATTAAGCCTTTCGAAGGTTATTTTGCCCAAGATTAAACAATGTGATGTTAACTAGATAAATTCCATTATTGCCTAACTATTCAGACACTAACTTGATTTGCTAACTTGCTAGGAGAGAAAATGAAATTGTTTGATTTGATTTGAACAAAACAAAAAAAAAAAACGCTCTGTGGCAATAAGTGTTTCATCTCTTTCACCAGCAATATCTTGATTATTTTTTCATTGGTTAGACATCTCAGAATGTCACATGATAAAAAAAATAATTTCAGCTTCCTGTAGAGTTGGCAAAATCACTTCCACAACCCACAAATGTCTCCCCAGCGGCTAATCATATCCTCCAGACCTTCCACACCTCGATTAGCGAGACCATGTTGGAGCTGATGTTTGTCACATGTCTTGAGAACATATCCTCACCTATACACCCTTGTCCTTTTTAATTGAGCTGTAAGCCAGACTGCCATTCAGGCTTATATACTGTACACGTCCCCTCAGCTGACAGGGTGCAGAACCAAGAGGTTCCTCATATGAAAAGCTCTGACCTTTCTTTTGTGGTGCAATCAAATGGGGCTGCCTTGGTCCTTGGCTCTGAATAATTAATTCCTCCCCTCAGTAGGAGTGTTTGCTAAACAGTGGGGTCCTCTGCAGTTCACTTTTTCTGCACCACTGCCACTGCACCCTAGGGGAGGGATGAGTGTACGCTTTAGTCAGATGTAAGATGTGCCTTTCAGAGAAAAGAGAGACAGTCAGGAGATATTTTCCTTTTTCTCTACGGAGAAAAGACAACTGCATACAAAGGAGCGTTGGAACCAACTTTGCATAATTCTTTGCTCCATCTAATGCTATTTACAACAGCAGGACTATTTGTTGTCAAAATTAGTTAAAAATGGGACTCATCCCACTTATTTTATTTTTAAAGATTAAGCTCCTTATCATAGCAGCTTGACTGCTGATAAAATAAATTGCTATGTAATGTCAGCTTACTTGCTAACCCATGTCAGCTTACTTGCTAACCCACCCATGACAAGAGGTTCATTTTACTTTAGAGACCTAAAGTAATGGTCGGCCCCGGAGTGGATTGGTTTGCAGGACAGCCCCAACCTGCAAACCAATCCCGTGTGAGGGGGCCGAATGTAACGGCCCCTACTGCATTTGCTTCGTAACAGCGTCATCTCAACCCCCAGTATACACTCTTTCATCATCCATAGAGGAATAATATATTGTAGGGAGATGCTCCTGAAGCGTCCTCCACTGGCAGTGTGTGACAGCCACTTTGATCTCAATGTGAGAGGCTGAACCTCCAGGAGAAATTATCAATGAGATGGGGTAAGAGAGACAGACAGGAAAAGAGACGAGGTGGGAGCGGTGCGTAGTAGTGTGGCGTGTTGAGTGTGTTTGTGTGTGTGTGTGTGTGTGTGTGTGTGTGTGTGTGTGTGTGTGTGTGTGTGTGTGTGTGTGTGTGTGTGTGTGTGTGTGTGTGTGTGTGTGTTTGTGTGTGTGTATGTGTGTTGGGGGTGTGAAATGGCCCATCCAATTAGAAAGTGATATTTATTATTTAGTGCCCACGGCTTATGGAAAAATTAAAATGGAAAAAAAGTGTCACAACATTTATTAAGGTATTTGCTATTCAGGGTTGTTAAATTATAAACATACAATAGAAGTTGTTTTTTTGGCAACTTATCATGTTCCTTGGCACATTGCAAACATCTAACTCAGTGTATGCAAGGGGGCAGTACAAGACTTTAGAGGAGACAAACATCTCTAACTGCTCAACTTCCATGCAAGCTTCATTTAAGCTAAACCCTGTGATGAAGCATCAGCAGTGATCCAGCTCCACACTGGCTCTGCATAAAAGCCAGTGCATTCTGTCATAGAATAAATAATAACCTAACCTACTTTTCACTGGCAAATATCAGATGATTTCTACCGAACAACAGTGTATTTGTGGAGTATTTGTCATCATAGTGGTCAAAATGATGACATGAAGAAGCAATCCTTGTTTATTTATTCATATTCATAAAAACAAACCAGTTTTGTCTCTTCAGTAGCCCATCTCATTTTGGCAATGTATTTGAAGCATTGTTAACATATTGCTGTTTCTCTTACAAATGAGATATGCACAGATTTTAAGGCCATCTTGTTAGAACCGCATTAAGTAAAAGAGAATGTAAATCAAATGTAAAATGCGAAAATAGATTTATATAGTTGAGTGTGGAAATTCAGTGTTGACCTTGGAGAAAGTAAAACACTGAGGCTCCAGAAAAAGCTTGTACATTCAGTTTGAGTAAAGATAATTTTGTCAAACTATATTTATGTACATCTACAAACACTATAAGTAATTGCTGCTTAAACTAAAAACGTATGCATGCCTTAATTTTACATTATGATGAAAGTGTCTCCTGCAATAGTAGGCAAATTGTAAAATGGATTTTGATTGACCTACTTATGACTTTTAAAAAAAGTCTGAATGAATATCATAAAACTCTATATCCATAACTTAATTAATACAAACATCTTTTTTAAATGAATCCTTGAAGAAGTATGGAGAAAGAAATAACAAAACCAACCCTGTGAAACATAAAGCAATATACTGCCTTTTGTAAAAAAGAAAACTGGGGAAAACACTACTTGGAACATCTGCATATGAAAAATGTAACGAAGACATATTAGCCCATAGAAATGTTATTACGGGTGTAGGGAGGGGCTCGCTTTTTCATTTTTTTCTGGGAGATCAGAGATGGTGCTGTCCACAGAGTTGCTTTTAGTCCTGATCTCATCTGTTTGGCATGAAGGGGGAGCTGTGGCTCCTCCTTTCTGACCAAGGTTACAGCTCTGGGGTTCACTCTGTACCTCGCACATTTTCTCACACTTTTCTGGCTGCGCTGTGCCACATTGATTTAAATGTATCTGTTGAGGGGAAAATAATCAATGCAAATTCCCTGGCAGTGCAGCCAACAAATAAGACATGTCTGATTCATCAAGCGGACATTGCTATAAAGACCACTCTTTCTCCTTTGTCCCATTTCTCTCTCTCTGTACCTCTCTCTCTCTCTATCTCGCTCTCTTTCTCTCTTCTCTCTCTCTCTCGCTCCCTCACCTCTGGGCCACTTCACCCTTTTTTACTTCGTTCACCTTTCACTGGCTAAAAAGTCTTAGCCTGATTTAGTGGAAGGAGCTTTATCCCTATACATATACCTTTGGAATTACAACATAGCTATTTAATTAAGGTAGGTGCTGATATACTTACCAGACATTTTAAGTAGCTATTGTTTTGTGTTCTTATTTGCTATTACTTAATTTTCGCAACATTGAATGGGGAGGAAGACATTTTTTTTTGCCATTCTGTTAACTTTTTTCTCATCTGTTCTTAATATAGGTTTTCTCGATACAAATAAATAATGGTGTTCTCAAAAAGATTTAATATCAATATATTTTTTTATTTCATTGTTAAGAAAGTTAATTTGAAACATGCCCCTAGTTCTTAACCACATTACAATGAAAGTAAGTCAACATGTTGAACAGGAAGGAAGTCTCACCTGACACCTAACCCTAACATTTTGTTTTGCTCCAGCTTGAACTTGGTCAAACGGTCTGGCTCCTAACAAGGGCAGAGTGTAGCCTGTGTATGTAAATTCACTACATGTGTGAGAGAAATAAAGGCAGGGGCTATTTGGAAATTCCTGTGTGATGAAAGGAAAAGAATATCCCCCAAAAAATGATTAATGTGGTGTTCAGGTACACAGAAGATTGAGTGATCCTGTCATCACACCATATGGTACCAATTTATTCCGGCAAGCATAAGGCAAACTCAGTGGAGGAGCTCTCACGACTATGCCTCTACCACTCTGCAAAAAGAAATATATATATATATATATATATATATATATATATATAAACGGTGTGTGTGTGTGTGTGTGTGTGTGTGTGTGTGTGTGTGTGTGTGTGTGTGTGTGTGTGTGGATATATATATATATATATATATTATGTATATATTACATATATCTTATGTATAAAGTGAGAACATTAACAAAGCAGACACCCAGACAGATTTTTTAAATTGTTCAGTTAAGTGCTGATTGTTATCTCTGCAGTGTTGTTTTTAATTTTAAAGTGCAATTTATTGTGAAGGTGCAGGCTTAGAGAAAGGCCATAAGTAATTGCTCTGGACAAACTGTTCAAATTTATTATTATCATTATTATTATTGGCATGTTCCCACATTCCCTTTTTCTTTTTTTCATGCATGGAAAATTACATTAGCCACTGTGAGGCAGGTTACTGCTGTAAGTGAAGGGTGTGTAGGACTAAGAGTACTGCACTCGCAGTACGGGAGCATTATCTTGAGTTTTCCTGCTCCTCTTCTCCATCAAATATCAGTGAAGCCAATTTAGATAAAAGTTGACTAATGGCTGAGAAAAAAAATCTCACTGGTTTTATATTGATTAAGTGATTGCTCAAATCTGGACCTGCAGATGCGGAATAGTAGGATAACTTTCAACAATACACCTTATTATTTTGTGCAGCAACTCTGGAGGTTTTATTGAAGGTGTACTGTCTAAAATATAGCCGGGTAGGATACACAAAGGTACTTTGGATCTAACAAGCCTGTCAAATCAGGCCGAGGTCCGTAATCTGACATGGTTGGTTTCTCTTCTAGCTCTGAAAAAAGTGTATTTTCCCAGCAATATAAATTCTTAAGGCTCTGAGTAATTTGCTGACCTAAACGCAACTGCACAATAAATATTTTACACTGTACAGTAATTCTAATGCAACAATATAAATATTAGAAAAATAATAAACTATGTTGCTAGAGTGTTGGAAACAATATTAGAGTGATGCAGCAACGATGTATCCATATTTTTATATATATTTTTTATTTTAATAAACTATCCTGTGAGATGTGCAATGGGTATGATAGTCTTTCACTTGGCAGCCTATGCAGTGCTTGACATTTTGTGACGTTTCTGAGATGCGCCGAGTGCAGCTTCTTTGAATGGTGACTTGGATATCTGCTTCTAATGCCGCTCAAATATGACTTTCAACTCTCTAATCTCCTATCTCGAGTCAAAAGCGGAAATGAGTGTTTTTTGAAAATGCAGATGCCATTGGTAGGCGGGGTGGGGTGGGGGGGTGGGGGGGGGGGGGGACAGGCTAGGGAGCTGGCTCCTACCACTTTTCTTTTTCACTACCTTGTTATTTGTCGCCTCACCCCTGCAGGGCATGCTGACAGGAACTGATAAACCTCTTTATGGTCTGAACTGAATTGGTTCCTATTATCCAAGGTGTGGAGCAACTCAATGGTGGAAATAAAAGACTTTATCCACTGCCCATCTGCCCACCTGTCACTCTGCCCAGTTTTCAGGATTCCATGAAGCTGTGTCCCATTTGTTCTTGTAATAGTTGTATATAGCTAGTTTTCTCTTTTTTTTGCCAAACGCTTCATTTGAATACTGGCCCCAATAGCCACATATTTTGCCATGGAAAATAAATTGCAGTCATAAACATATTTCAATATATGGGTGTAACTGCAGTTGTATTATATGGGTGTACATTTGGCCGTAACTGTAACATTGAACAGAGAAAATGAATTTGCTTATAGAGGAACCGAGCCAGATCTCTTATGTTTGACTTGTAATCAAGGAAGTAGAACCAAGGAAATCTTTGAAAAGTCACTCTTGTGGCTTTTGGCTCTCTTAAAAGCTCTCCGTGAATCCACTGGCATCAGACCATCGTAGCAGTGTTTGTTTTAAGGATCATGCTATTGTAGCACTGTTTTATACTTATGTCGGAGACGTACATATTAAAAAGTGTGTAACCCCAGAGTGTTCAAATAGTGGCGAGATAATTCTACACATTTCTTATTGACTGTGTGCTACTCTATCAAACTGTGGTACTCTACCCATAAATCAGTGAGGTCACACAAAGTCAGTATAAATAAAACACTGATTTCTTTAAAGAAATATTTAGTTGTATTTTTTTTAGGTTTATTTATAAATAAGAAAACAGATTTGATGGTGATTTTGTTTTTCTATTGGTTTAAAGGTCAGTTAAAGTATATTCTTCTCTTTATTGTACTCTCATTTACACTATGGGTTTGTGTCTCCATACTTGATATGAAATTATATATATATATTTAATTAATAAATGGTGTAACAGTAAAAAAGAAAAAAAAAATGTTATTAAATTAGTATGTCATATTTAAAACTATGTGATGTGAGATAACGATGCACACATTTTCTATATGCATGGTTAAAATTAATTAAACAGATCGTGACATTAACAGATTGACAAATGTTTATTTATATGTGATACTATATTGATTTTCTGCCATCTGTTAAGTCTTTCCAGAATTTTTCCTGGTCAACTCAAGTACAGTGAGATTTATATACGGGGTGTTTCAGGCTAGCAAGGTTGTTGCAGAGTGCTTTAGGAGAAGCAAAGAATACAAAAACAAGATATAACAAAGGTTCTCACAAAAATAAATAAATAAATCACTAACTCCAGCATGGATGTGAGCTTGTATGTTGGCTTGCTCATGCTTTTGTACATGAATCTGATTAAATGTGGTGGCATCTGAATGACCATGAATCGAGTGTGAGCAGACCAATGAAAGTGAGTGTGGGCCAAGGAAAAGCAATAAAAAGAGTTCCTGTGTAGGTGGATATATAAATGGATCCTGAGACTGTTCTTGGATATCATATTTGCTTGTGCCACTCTAAGTATTGACATACATCGAATACTGATAAACACCATTCTGCACTGACTGTAGCTTTACTCAAGACTTCTGAATCTCCAAATCTCCAATATGTATGAAATGGCATGTCAGTCAGATTATCAGTTTCTAATGACCGCATTTTCGTTACAAAAATGCGAAGATGCATCATGACAGTTAAAGCACATTGCATTAAAAACATATGGAGGCCTTAAGGCTGACACATGTCTAGCCACTTAAATGTCTGCTAAGTGCAGGAGAATCACTGTCTTAATGATTTGTGTCTTAAAATGTAATAATTCTAAGGTTTGGAGTTAGTTCGGTATCCCAGATGTTTACTTTTAAGTTTCACCACTTCATCAGTTCTGTATCACACTAGAATAAATTGAGCAGAACATAATTTACAGCTTTGTGCTCATTGACATGCAAAGAGGTTCTATCCTTGATTATAGGGCAACCTGAAAATAAAATGTACTTCATGGTGACTAAGGGTTGCAGACTTTCTTAAGTCACTGCATGAACTGCAGTGATTTGGAAGTGTCATTTGTGAAGCTTTATTAAATACTCAAATACTTGAGTCACCTTGAAATGGTATAACTATCTATCAAAAGTGCTGCAGATGTATAATTGTTCTACTAAAATGAATGAACATGGCATTAAATTAAGCTGGCTGTCTGTACTCTAAGACACTGAATCCAAAGAAAGAAGAGTACATGGTCAAAAAGTCACTTTTCAAATTATTTTGGAAAAGTGTCAGTGATAAATTAAATCACTGTTAGTCCCTATTTTAAGTATAAGAAAATAATTTCACCATGTGTGCCAAATAATTGTTTCGGGTTAAACCTGGCTATACTTCAATACGTTGACGGTCTCTCATCTTCCAAAGCTTATCTTGAGCAGACTGGTGTTTTCAGGAACCATACAGTCTCCTGTATTTCACTTCAAAAGGATTGTGCTTTAATCCATTTTGCTGAGATTAATTAGCCCTAGTTTTTTTTAATGCTAATGCTTTGCTGCTTTTGCTTTTAAGGGTCACATTTAACTATAAAGCAAGGAATCTCTGTATGTTTGTGTGTATGTGTGTGTGTGTTCCAAGGATGTATAGTTTTGGAATTTGGACACGTTAACTTTGAATAAACAAGCAAACAGTGTTCTGTGCAGCAGGTTTCTGCAGACTGAGTCGAGCATGTTGTCCGCAGCGGACCTTTGCAGGCAGCGGCTCATTAACTGAAGTTCATTTTTGCTGCTGGATGCTGGATCTACTAAAATTACAACCAACTCTTCTTCACTTCCCTGGAGTCAACGAGCAGTGAGCGGTAGTGAATACTGCTGCAAGAAGTTTGGGGAGCCACGCAATCGGCCACCTTCTCCGAAAAGGCTCTGCAGTAGCTCTAGGAATTGGCAAAGAGGTGACTGTCTCTATAATTGTACAAGTAGTCTTTTGGAAAAGGAGCAGTGCCCTGATTAGATGTCTTTGTTTTGTAAAATGACATAGTGTCAGAGTTCAGGCTTGATATGTTACGTGGCCTTCTTGTGAAAATAAAATAAAATAAAAAAGCTTATTTGTTGAAGGTCACTTTGAACAAATGAAAAAAAAGAATGTGTGGTGAAATGTCAGATTGTTCAAGGTGGCTTTAAACAGTTGCGCATTTTGATATTAGTGTCAACTGACTGGTTTAAGAAATGCAGATAACAAAGATCCAAATCCTCGAGGGAGAGAACGGTTCGGCTCTGTGACTGGGAATTTCTCCCCAAGCCCAGTGTATTTAATGACTCTGTTTGCATGGGTAATGGGAAGAAATACAGCCAAAGATGGATGTCTAGTTTACTGTAGTGTTATCTGTGGAGTTTAGGACTGCTTTAAGCAAGTTATCAAAGCCATCTGTTTGGGCCTACGGGCCGAGGCTGATTAATATAGGCATGGAATGAGAATGACACAAAAGAACTAAAGTCACAGGCACCAGCTACAATATTTCTTTAACTAATTGATGGATTTAAAGCTTCACTCTGACTATCCTGATGTTGATCCCTCACCAAGGTAGCATCAACAATGTACAAAAAAGGCATAGCTCCAGGTCATACTGTCATGTCTTATTACAGAGTAAGCAATTGTGTTGGGTTTTGGGTGCTTTTAGGATCATATTTGTTGAGTATACTGAGGTTTCTATGGGATGATATTTTAGAGATGTACACCTGGTGGGAGAAATGTGAGTAGATCTATATAGAGGCACGACAACTCAGGAGATAATTGATTTGTATAATAGGAAGAAGATATGAGGAAAAAGGCTCCAGGTCAAGATTGCAGAAGGGATTTCTTTATTGGTTTATGGAGAAGCAAGTAGCTAAGCACAAACAAAGTGCTTTAGTGAGAATTGAAGGTGTCATGTCAAATTTAAGTTGCCAAAAAGTTACAGTTAGTTAGCAATCAGTGAATTACTACATCAGTTATACTGGGCAATTTTAAAACAGCTTTAATCTTATTAGCATTTAGATGGGCATGCTAAATGGGGTATTGCACAGGACACAATATAAAAGCAACACCCAATTCATTGACTCTGTGCTAACCACTCACAAATACATCAATAAAAACAATCACGAGTAGTCCTACACTGCCCATCCTTGCCATTTGAATTATTTCAATTCAATTTAACTGCAGTGTCCCACCCTCTCAAGCACCACAACAACATTCGAAGAGCTCAGTGACTTTCTATTTTGGACTAATAATCCAGAAAACAGATTTCTCTTTCAGACCAGTAAGCTAAGCGTCATTGATAGTTAAAGGAAGACATTAGCATGAGTCGGTGGTTAATGACATTGTTTAATGGTGTGTTCACTTTGTTAATATGGCTGACAACACAGACACATTATGCTCACAACTTTGAGTTGTTGTGAGTTCCATATGAAGAGTCACTTTCAAGGATAAGTTCACAAATTTTCAAATCATTTTCAAATGGCTCCTTGCCTGGAGGCTAGTCTACAAGGCAGGTAAATAGGCAGTGATGGTTGGGTTAAAAGTGCTAAACATACACGGCAAATTGTTGAGGGAGCGATCGCAGTTGTAGAAAATAAAATATCCACCAAATGATGCAAAATGATAAAAATATAAGACTAGAAACAGATTATTTTCGAATGACGGTTACCCGAGACATTGTTATTGAAGGTTTTGATACAATGAATAACAGACTTTCCCCCAAAGTTTATATGTTGCATTTTAAAATCTAATCTGCAATAAACTGTTTATGCCATTGTTGAAGGCTAACAGTTTCGCCCCTGTTTATTAAGTACTCAATTTAATAGAAAACAAACAAAGGTGTATGTTTGTTTCTCCAAGAGACCCGTATGACACAGAAATATACACAGAGAGTTCTGATCCTATAGTGAACCCCAAGATAGCTCAAGTAATTAGTATAATCGCTGTAGGATGCATTCACTCATAGTTAATTACAACAAATTCCCTCTCCATGATCCGCAGTGTGCACGGATCAAATGTTCCTTCTGCAATTGAAAGATAGAAGCATCTGTGACAAGTCTCCGTCTTCAGAAACCCTAAGCCCTATGTGGTCATCGAGAGCTCCATCTTTTAGTCTTCCTCTGCTCAGATGGGGTTATCACTTTATAGCTCTAGTGTACTTATATCTCTCTAATTGTGGGATGTCAGACTTGAATGCACTCTTTTCTTTAGAATTATTTTCATTGCATTCAGAGCCCCTTAAAAAGCATGATGCACTCAACCTTGAGAATGTATCAATAATTCAAACATCATCATCTCATGATTTATCTGTCTGAAATTGGGGGGGGACTGTGTCTGAGGGATACTATTGCACTCTGTCACACCTGACTAGCTGTCACCTGCTAGAGCATGGCTACATCCTGCTAATAAATGCAGAGTCAAAGCAAGCACATTTTCATGATTTGCAGTACAGTAACTGCTGCCCTTAGCAGGAAATGTGACTTTCAGATACCCCAATGTTCAGATGGTAAATAGTTGGAACTTGCATATGGTTGGACTGGTTTTCAGTATGAAATCAATTCTCGGGACGCACAGATCCTGTTTTCTTTTAACTCCAATCTCAATCAGAATCCAATTCATCATTTGTAAAAAAAATATTTTTACTATATCTACAAACAGCAGGTTTTAAAATTACATTTTCAGATTTTTTTTATCTTCTTTGATTGATTGGATGATCTAATATCCATTCAGAAAATGGATGCCTTTTCCCGGGGATTCGTGAAGCTTTTAGCAGACTAGCAAACCTCGGTTGCATAAAAAAAAGTATGTGGGACACAACATTTAAAGGAGCAGTGTGTACCATTTCGGGGGATTAATTGGCAGATTTTCAAAACTATGTTTTCATTAGATTATACTGACCCGAAACTATTAATTGTTGAAGAATATTTAATTTAGCTTAGAAAATGTCATTTATATCTAAATAGGGAGTGGGTCGTCTTCCACGGAGTATGCCATCTTGCACCGTCAGGTTTCTACAGCAGCCCAGATGGCTACCGAAACTCTGTATTAAACAGGCCAGGGATTATAAAAGGTCAAAGTGTTGATAAGGGTCTGAGCTCCTCCAACTACAAGCACATAGACACAAGCACATACACACGATGCGTTAGCGAGCAGAGATGCTGCTGTGGTGAAGTGAACCAGGTGAAGTGAGGAATACGCGAGTTGACGGCAACTACGATCGTAACTGTTACTGCAATAAAACATTCACAAGTAAAAAGCCAATACCTCTTCAATGAACATGGACATGTAAATGAAAGTGAAACCTAATTCAATCGGCCGCTTTCATCCAACGCAGCTATGTTTACACAAGCACAGCATGCATGATTGACCAAAATGATTTTTTTTTTAACAAGGCTGAAGCAGAAGCTATCTGTCTAAAGTTTACTGTTCATCTTAGTTTGTTCTTTTTTACTTCTCTGCTGTCTGAGACGAAGCAGACAGGAGGACAGAACGCATGACTGATACTATCTTGTGTTCGTGTTCTTCATTATTGATTATTATCATTTATAAACTTTGACTTGACTTTATATAGTGATTTTGCTGTTGTAAACATTATTGTTGCTGCTCTAGAAACAATATTTAGTTATATCTAAATCATAAATAACTCCTAATCCGGTTCTAAATTGAATTGCTTTTAAAATACTATGTAAAATACTGTATTTTAAAAGCAATAATTTAGTCAAGAAAAAGAACAGAGTATTGATAAGAGTAGCTCCTTGCAATAATAAAATAGTTTTCCGACATGCTTGGAAATGGAACGGTGTGCGGAGGGTCATATTGTTGCTTGCAATCTGCAACCTCACCACTAGATGCCACTAAACCTCACACACTTTTCATTAATTGACATGAGACAACTTTACAACTTATTTGTTTGTTATGTGTTATTTGTTGGTCCCTTTCTGCCTTAATGGCATTTATACAAACACATTAGTACATTAATGTAAATGTTTACGTAACAAACATGGAAGTTCAAATGTGTGAAATATTGCTGAATAAAAAATAAAGAAATTCAGTGTGGCTCCGCTTACATACATTGACGACGCATGCTGTCAAATAATTAACTGAAACTGCAGGCTGCTGTTTATTTGTTCTATGCGCTCTGCAGTTCACTCGCTTACATCTCTATGTGGTTCCAATGTTTTCAGGGTGTGCGAGAGTGGTTTTGACGGTTGGCATTCCAGAGAAGAGAAAACAACAGATCAGACTTTAAATCCTGATCCTACAGATCAGCTCAGGACATCCAATATTTTTTAGTCCTTACATTTCTGGACATTTCTGGATTTTCTCTAATTAAACTGATACAAGTTTTTTTGCTTTCATGGCACATTTTTGATTGGCAGTATCATTTTCAACCATTGACTTTGTACATGGGGTGCCTGCTCTACCCGGTGAGCTACCAGAGCACCCGTGTACATCTCCTTTTGCAAATGAAGCAGTTTCTTTTTTTTATTTCTGTGCTCTGTGCTGATTTCAAAAATGTTTTGGAATGTTGAAAAATTCCCTTACATAAATTCACATGTCATCAGGTCCATTCTGTGATCTACATGGTATATATTTCACAGCAGCAAAGCCACCAGTGTGAAACAATGAAACACTTGAGTAAGCTCTTGAATTTTTTATTGTGTGTGATATATATATGATTTGGTGCTATTCTGTATCTGTAAAAGGTTATCAATGAAATTCATTACCCAGTGTATCAACTATATTAAATGATTCACCAATTGAATGGTGAGATCTTAACATCTATTATCTAGTTGACATTTTCACTGATGAGATAGCAATGGATTTGACTTGACTCTTCAAATTAGATTCATTCATCATTATGGTTGAAAATGAATACAAATTTTCTTGATCAATTTCGCTCCCTCCCAGTAACTTCTGGTATCAGATAACCAAACATGGATAATTAGTAGGTATGAGCAATCATAACCCACTGTTAATCACGGTGGAAGTTTGTCGTTTTCATTGTCGTTCCAGTATCAGCATACTTGTGAGACTGAAGAATATTTCACTGATGTAATGCAATCAGAGGTCTCTATCTCTGAGAAGTTTTGGCTCAATTAGTCCTCCTGAACACTCAAGGCAGAGTGCCGCGTTAATTTTGTCCTCTACTCAGCACCTGATGTGTAGTCAATAGGCTCCGACAAACTTTTTAATAAAAAAATATTCATGAGGCATATCTTGGCATAGGCTGTTCACGATATACCATTTTGAGGAATAGATATTGTCATCATTTTATTTAGGGAAATTCATGAAAAACAGGCACGTCCACAGGACAATAAACACATTAAGCAGATTACATCAAACATAAACAATCAATGTGGTCTGAATTAGAGAACGCTGCCATACTCATCTTTGTCTGTTTGATAATCTTGTTTAGTCTCCTTTCAACAAACAGTCCTGAAAATGAACAGTCACAGAGAGATAATACCGCTATGTTTCAGTGGGAACGTGTTCTGCCTCCCTTGGGCTGGAAGATATCTGGATGGTCGAGTGAAAAATTGCCCTGAATTCTGACCAATGAATCGTTTTACCCATGCTTTAATGCATTTCATAAATAATCTGCCTCAGAAGGTAATTAGTGCAGGTGTTTACACATATTTCTGCCATCAGGGTGCACAGTAGGATCACAGTTGGCTGAGTTAGTTTTAGGTTATTAAATTATGCCCAAGGTAACAGGAAGAAGGATGAGCTACAGTTGGGCAGGTATGAGCAACAACATGTTTCCCTATTCATCATCCAAACAAAAAATACATATTCGGGAAATTATGCAGGTTCAAGCTATCTCCCATTCGAGGAACAGATTCAGTGTTTGCATAATCAGGCCTGGATGCAGAAAGATTTTTCATATTCAAGAGAGGTCAATAGCAGAGAAACATCTCCCTGGGGGGTTTTCCGAAGACGAAAGAAGTGTTGGGCCTAAAATGTAAGAATTAAGCTGCTTAGCTTCACAGGGCCAGATAGGAAAGTAAATAATTTGCATCGTTTTCTCAGCAATAGTACAAAAAACAATGCATTGCAGAAAGCATACAGAAATAAGAAACCTGACCATAATGTTTGCTATAATGTCAAAAATTGAAAGTCATGTAGAATACCCTTCCCATAATGAAGGATGTCTCTGGATTTGGGGAAATTTTCCATTCACAACCATACAGACCTGTCTGTCAGTTTCCTTTGAATGACTGTGATCTGCTGTCAGCCGAATGCATATTGTAACACTGTAATTGCTGTTACTGTCACTGTCCGCACCTTCTTCCCCCAGCCATCATATTATTGTTTTTTACAAGCTACTTACAGCACACAGATGCCTCTTTTGATAATGACTGGTTACAGGTGGTGTTACTTTTAAAGTTGACAAATACTTTGTAAGACTTTAACATGTCATATCCGTTGCTTTACACTAAAATTTTACATAAATATATGTCATGCTTTGCGTGAAACCAACTGCACAAACTCAAGGCAAAAATGTACACTTACAGCGATGATTTCATGATTTATGATTCATGGTGTCTGAGAAGCCTCTAATTCACAGATATGTTATTCAAAATTGACTTTCTGGATTGTATTTCATCATCTCAAGTGAGTGAGCGTCAGTGACTAAATCAGTTTGATGTTCTAGGACTGTTTTAACTGGCCGAGCAGGTTTTGAGCTGAAGTTTTGTTTTATGACCTATTTCTATTTATTCTTGTTGCTTGCTTTGAAAGCATCACAATGCAAAGATGGCTGATTCATGAAGCTGAAATGTTCACTATACAATTCACATTTCAGAAAACTAAATAACATTTCAGAAAACACAACATTTCAGAAAATAACAATCTCAAAACACAAGGACATTTCATAAAGTACATTTCATAAAAAATGACATTTCAAAAACAAGACATTTCAGAAAACGCAAAGACATTTCACAAAACACACCGCCATTTCAGATAACAGAACGTTAAAATAAATAAGGTTAAAATAAATTAAAAGGCTATAATATTGGCGATATCTACACTGCACTCACTGCACAGTAAAATTACTTAACGCAAAAGTGGTGGGGGAAAACCATGACGAAAACACTGCGAATGCAACTACTCCTATTTGTATTACACTCTGATCTGCAATATAATATGTTTGTATTTGCACTCTCTGTATTTGCAATCTTCCCAATTTTGTATTCTAACTACTGCACCTCAATTACCCTCGGAATAAATAAAACTTCTATTTTATCTTATCAACCTGACCTGCGAGAGGCAGCAATGTACACTATCCAAAGGCATCGAGTCTGCCGGAAATAAAAAAGAAGTACTTGTCGCAGACAGACAGCCCGACAGTCCATCCGATCAGCGACGGGGAATTATCGTCCAATACATACCTGATTTTTACGGTTTGAGTTTTTTGAAATGTCGTTGTGTTTTTACCCTCAGAGACACCGTAATGTTCTGTTTGCATCAGGACAACATAAAATTAAATGTTAAAATATCAGCAACAGCATTATGTTGCAATGTTTTACAATGAGGAACATCTGATGAAAAAAAAAAACGCGTTTACAGTTATTGTTTTACCTGTAATTGTATTATTAAGTACTGATATCTTTAATTGGTATCTGCAAGTATCCAAATGTAAGTCCTTGTACTTGGTCTTAAAAAAAAGTAGTAGTTGCGTATCCCTACTGCTCACCCGTCTTAAGTCATTACGTGTCCAAACATGGTTTGTTTACATGATGTAACAGAAGTGCATATTTAACGCTTGCTTGCTGGCACGTTATCGCTCTCTCTGCGGTAGAGTTCTCTGACATCATTACCGTTGTTCTTGAATCATTCCTCGTTCAGCTTGGCCTAACGTTACATTTCATTTTCAATCAATGAAAGTGACGTTGCGTGACTCCTGCCGTGCAATCGAATATACATTTTTTATTCGAATTCAGAGTATTTGTTGAAAGACCTAGAAGCTACATGCCCCCACCATGCAGCCCATTGCATTGTTCTAACACTGATATAGTTCATAGTAATTAGAAATCACTAATATCAAACGTTTGTCTGCCTTTGTCTGGTCTTACCATATCTACTGGCATCCAAACAGGAAGGCTGTGGTAAAGTAATAAAGTAGTTAAGCATCTGGCTCAATTTGATTGGATACCTGGGCACAGTGTGACATTAATGAGTGGTGCAACTCTGCGCATAGCACTGAAAAGTGTAAAAAACGCTAGAAAAACACAATGCTCAGCGCAGCATGGTACGGCGCGCCTGATAAAATAATGGTTTTGCGAGCGACGCATCTCAGTGTGATCGGGGCTTTAGGGTGACAAGAGTTGCCTTACGGTAGGATGGTGCTGGGTTTAAGCTCTGATTCTTTCCACGTTGCAAAGATTCAAGTGAAGTTAAGACTGTAAGTTGCCCATAAGTGTGTCTCCATTACTCTCTTTATGTAATGGCAACCCATGCAGTGTGCCATGAGGGCAGATAAGGTGAAGGCTTAAAATGCCGGAATTATAGAAAACATAATGGCCTCTAGTTTGAGAATGCAGCAAAAAAGGTTGGTACACAGGTCGAACACACATTGGTACAACTGGTGCTGATGGACTAAAAAGGTGGGGCTAATTGAAGATAATTAGCTGTTTGGCTTGTTGTAACTATAGTCTATTACTTGCTAATATTATGAACCTTTCCACGAACATTACACATAACGTTATTTCAGATCAATCAGAATGACAGTATATTGTTTGGAGTCCTGGCAGTAACAGGAGAGTTCATCAGCAACTTTGTGAAAGAAAAAACACAGCACTTAATAGTTATTGGCCAACTGCACCACTTAATGCCTTTAAACTAGTGTCCATTGAGATATCTATTAAATCTTTAATTAGTTTTAATTAAAAGATACATCCATCTGTATGCCATGTTTACTGTGGTTGGAGAGGCTGTCTGCACGCTGCCATACAGAAATGTACTTTAACTTGTCAGGTGGAACTAGTTGACAGTGCCAATAAGTCTTTTCAAAACATACGCAGAATGTGTTAGAAGAGAAGTGTGTTCACACCATGGCTCTATTTTCATATATCAAAATAAAAGCAACCCAGTAGCAATGGTTTTCACACTTTCCTTACTGACAGATCCTAAAAGTTGTGCTTTGGCTGATTCAAATACTTTGACAGAACTTACCACAACAAGTATGCCACCTTTAATGTAGTGTAAAGATAATTTCAATAAATTTCATCCCAGGAGAAGATGACATTGTGTAGTTCATGATTTCACCTTTGAAAAAGTTGCTGCCAGGGTCTTACGCTAGATGTTCTTTTTTTTTTACAGAATTCTGGTATATAGCTATATTGTGGTTGCTTCATATTTGTTAGTGTTAAGCCTTTTCATTACACTTTCATTACACTCAAAAGTTGTCATAAAATATGATGACAGACATAAAAAGCTTAATTCTAAAACCTTAATGGAAGCTTTGAATGTAAAAAGAAATTCAGTACAGCCGTAGTGGATTTTTCCGAGCCACTTTGTTGTTATCCATTTACATGATATACTTTTATATTTAACAAATCTTTTAGGTTGCACATATTAGGCTAATGGATGTACTATTCATGATTTTTTTATTTGGAATTTTTCCCAGCAGAAATCTTGGCTGTTGATATTTTCATCTGCCTGACAGCTACACTTTATACCGGCAAAAAGTTAACATATGTCAGCCAGTCTTAACACTGGTTGCTGCCATCAGAGCTGGGCTGATTTCCGGTTTTGCCAATCCGGTCAGGTATACAAACTCACACATGTTTGATTTTATGTAAAATGGCTGAGTTGCAGTTGTCATTAGGCTATGAGACATTCTGGCAAATTAAAAAGTAGTCTACTCAGCAACATGTGCCGACAGCGTTAAGGCACTAAATCCAGCTTTTATTGCATTAGTAATATAGTGTGACAACGTTATAAACATAATATTAAAGGAGTGCGGAATTTTACAGTCAAGCCAACGCTGGCAACATGAGGGTGATCACATTTTAGTAGAAGCGGGAGAAAGATCGTGGTCTTAGTTAAATATAGAAATATATCGTTGCTGACTTGAAGCACAATACAACACAATTTTCAATTGTCAGTGAAGTTTTTAGTCAGTAGTCACTTTGCAAAATTGATAAGATCATCAGTAAAGTTGTGTTTTGGACGGTTTTCAATTTTTTCTCCAACAATTTCTATGGTGAGTTATAAACCTTGATATATGCGCTAATCACAGAAAACTGATGTATTGACCAGCTTCTAACTGTTTCTGGCATCTGGGAGAGTTTGCAGTAAAGGCACAGCTGTTTAATTTGTTAAAAATCAGCAAAACAAATTTAAGCAATTATGTTAATTTGTTATATTTTGGGGATTCAAAATACTTCCAAACTCCCAAAATAAAATAGAATGGCACTTTATTTGCACAAATCCATTTTTTGTCATGTATTTCAGTAATTGTATCTATTTCAGCAGTGTAATTGTTGAGCTAAGGATTTGTGTATGTGTGTGTTTGTGTGAATCCAGATCGGGACTCTGAAGGTTCAATGTTTTTGGCTTGTCAATGCCATTTTGAAATCACATATACCTGATAATTGCGCACAGTAGCTTCTTTTTCTTTTTTGGGGATTTCATATAACTTCTTTCAACTGGATGGCACACACTCTAAGGTGTGAAGGTGCTAAAAATGTTGTTGTATACTTATATTTTCAAGTCATCACAGTATGTAATTATGTTGCAAACATATAAGCAGGTGCTCTGAAGCCGTTAAGAACCGTAACTGTGATTTAATACGCTGTTTTCATAGCCCTGCCATGAAGCTAGGGATGATGAGTTTGAGTATTTAAACCCTTTACAAAGTTACCACTGTGTCTGCAGATACAGTGAGTGCGGCAAGCAGTACAGACAACAGTAATGAGTTTTGAGCAGCACTACCTTGCTTATACTAAAGCTGTAGGTTTATCCTTGAAGGATGACATAGGTCTAAGAACCAGTGCTTGCTTTTACCAAGGTTGGACAACTCTCAAAATGTATTATTTTAACAACAGATCGTGTTTAGAAGTTTTAATTGCATCTGGCTCAGATATGTATCAAAATACATATCGTTTACTGAGGCGAGGATTTTTGGAGACTATATCCTCTCTGGGAGAGGCACAAGGATGAGTTGTGCCAGATTTCAAAGAAGTCAGACTGATGACCATTGGGTTTGGTGATATTTGGCAGTTTTTAATGTTTTGAAAACCCATAGATTGGCAAAATACCATCACATTTAGCAGATTTGCACTTCAAAGCAGAGGAGTTGAAAACAAAGATGTTTTAATAAACTTTATAAATGGCCACATTGGTGGTGTTTTTTTATCCAAATTCTTACCAAAAACTAAGCACTTATTCTTTGGCTCTCCACTAAACTTGCTATTAGATTTCATTTAAATAAGCAAAATATATTTTGATACACACAAAGAAAAAAATAATAATAACGTATAGCAAATGTGGTTTAGGTGGTTACATTGAGTGAAATTCCTCAAGTCTATTTGCTATGCTTTAATGTTTATATTGAAGCTCAACTGAATCTCAAAGGCCATCCTCTTCCCACTAACTAAAGAAGCATCTACTGTTGGTCTGACCCTTTATCCCACCAGCTTATATGATTTATTTGTTTTTTAACCATGCTTTTTCCAGTCAAGTCAGCTGTTTCAATTCAACCCATGCATATGAAATACATACTTGTAGAGAAATATTTGATTTGACTTTTCCCAACAAAAAAACTGTCTTTCCCTTTATTGTAGTCTCGTTATGCAATTATTTATTGTCATTTGCCAAAAGGCAAAAATAAACATGTAAACTGACTAAACTCATTAAATACATAAATTGCATGTTTTTGATTCTTTGCAATAATGTGCGCTGGTAATTGATGCTGTGAAACATCAGAAGTATCAAATATCAAATCTGCACCAAACATCTGCAACAGATACGCTGAATGATTGACATCCGATGAATACCCCAGTAATCAAAGTCTGCTGCAATGCTGCTTGTTTCATGTGAATCCGTTCACTCCATCAGATTGCTGCCGGTGGAATGTGGATTTGCCTTGGACCAGGACTTTAATTAGAATAGACTGTTTTGAAGTCAGACTGGTCATTATCTGGCTAACAGAATGAGGACATTTTTTCAGAGTGTAGAGGGAATATACACAGACTCTGTTCTCAAAGCTTAAGTAGATATGTATCAAATAGTCACACAGATAGATGAATGTGATTCCATGCCTCGCATGACATTGTTGCCAAGCCTGTCTCCAATATTTCATGCTACTGTGAAATTACTCGATTTATAGCCGCTCCAGGCGGAGCCTCATGGACAAGTGAGTGGAATGTGATTGCAGATGCTGAAATTTGTGCAACACCATAACACAACCAATGATAAAGTAGTTCAAATGCATCAGATACATGACTAACTAATGCATTTACTGTAATAAATGCAATCCACAATTTGATTGAAAATTAGCACTCATGACAGTATACAGTTTGAAGTTGTCAGTGCTGCTTTTTGTCCATCTAAATTGTGAAAGCTGAGAATTTTTTTTTTTTTAGAAAAGGTCTGCTTCAAGTCTGTAATTTTTATAATAATAAAAGCAATCGTAGTAGTTGAAGTAATATAAAGATAATATCTGGTCAAATCTTTTGAAGTGTTTCTTTTATGCTGTAAATAAGATACATGGATCATCCAATCATTGGACCAATGACAAGATACGTAATTATTCCTTATAGTGTTATCTGTAAGATAACATTACAAAATATAGATAATGATGATAGGCTTTTGCCATTCACTCTTCATAGCATTGCAGCGGACGGTGTGTTGAAAAAGTGAGGAAAGCCTCCTTTGGCCATATGGCTTGGTGTCTTCAGCTGTGGTCTCTTTAATTACAACAGGAACAATGGGTCAGTTGTCTCAATACAGTTTTGAGGGTAACATCTTTACAACATGGATTAGCATGAAGAAAGCAGCTGTCAGCAAGGATTTCTCTATCTGCCTCCCTTTCTTCTCTCTCTTTCCTTTTTATCTGCTCGGCTTCCATGTTGCTAAGCACCGAGGCAAGCAGCCATGTTTGAGAATACATTTCTCGGCGATCCACATATTTATTCCATTCCTCACTGCTGGATAAAGCCACCTAGCATTTAAAATATAGGATGAGTTTCATCTGTGCAGGTATGCCCCGGTGGGCAATCACCAAACCCCATGATGTTTCTGTGGAATGGAAGACATGTCCAACCAGATTGTTGTTGTGGGATTGTATTTACCAGAGATATTAATATTTGTAATAAAAAAAAAGGTATCTTGCATAATGTCTCATCAGGTATTCAACGTAAATAAAAGAAGAAAGCTGGATAAAAATGTTTCCTGCTGTTTGCTGATCTTGATGAAACTGAGGTTTAATTAAGATTTGGAGGATTTAACTATGGCATATCAGTAGATAGTGGGGCACTATTCAGACACTTATCTATGTACGGCGTCTTTGGCAAAATAAACAAATAATTTGGTTTTATATTTTTTCTTTATCTTTAAAATGCATTTCATGTAACAACTACTATAAAAGACGTAGCGGGAAATTTAGGAGGAATCCGGCTCAACTAAATTAAGAAGTAATTATTTCTAGAAAGTGACCAAGCATGAATAAAATCGAACAGCTGTTTTCAAGACTGTAATGTACAACATTGTGCTATGGTTGGTGTGAAAAGCATTTCTTCATGAATGTTGGCCACAGTGACTGTTTGATAAAAACAGTGGGATTTCCATAGAATACCAAGCTGTGCAGCGAATACACAGCTCCGTGGGTAGTCAAACAGTCGTACTTATGAGATGCATAAAATTGCTTGAAATAAGGTATAAGCTGGTTTACACCCAGATGGTTGCAAGTTATGTTGCACAGAGTCAAATTGAACAGAACAAAGTAGTGTTTAACTGTCTCCCCTGCAGTGCTGAAATAATGGCCCATCTTTGTATGTGTTGTGATCTCTCTCTCTCTCTCTCTGCGTCTCAGTTTTTTTCTTTCTCTCACTGACATTTTTTTTTTTTTTTACATTTTTAGCCAACTGAGATATGTATCTCAGCAGGATAAAAAAACTGCTGTAGTGAAACAAGAGCATGAATAATTAAAAACACTGTTATTAATGAACTCCCAGACATTATGTTAATGAATGATTTCAAGTCTAATTTGTCAGCTCGTCTTTGTCTGTTCCATCACTTTTCTCTGCACATTATGTGTTATATATTTATTATATCATAATAACCAAATTTCTGACAGTGTGAGAAAGGTGATACCAAAGTACTTTTGGACCGGTAGTTCAGTACTAATGTTGCAAAACCTGCTTTTATTATTATTATGTAATGCAGAATTAGTTCCGCTCTCGTTTTGGTAAATTTCATTTTGCTGTAATAAACTTATTATTTTAAGTGTGGATTTCTATTTGAAACTAAACAAAATGTTCTGTTTATGTTGCGCCTTTGTAGTTAAGACTGTGTTGAACTTGCAGTGTAAACTCCCGGCTGGGTCAACTTCAGTCATTCAGTGACAACATCACTTTCTGTTGATTGATTGAGATTTAATCTCCCTTCAATCAGGCCCTCCCACAACACATACATCATCATCCACTTCCTCCATCTCCCATGAATATTATTCATCTACTTGGGAGCTGTACTACCAGACACAGGCAGCTGGTCTGGTGGACACTAAGAGAGTTGCAGCAACTGTTGAAGCAGTTTCATGCACAGACATATTACATTTTTTATTTATTTAAGCGGACTTCATAATTGAGCATGTTCAACCACAATATGTTGGAGCATGTACAAAAAATGAAATAATTCACACAGTTAGAGAACCACTGTCAATCATCACGCTACTGATAAATGTCTTTGAAAACAACTATAGGACGATAACATCAGGTGAATGAATATGTAATCGCTGAGCACCACATTGCAACAGTCAATGTCTCTTCACAGTGAGTCTATGAGTACCAGTTGTGTCTTATCAGCATGACAAGATGGTGCGACTGAGACTGAAGATCCCAAAGATCCATTAGTGCCCTCTTTTTCATTTTGACACTGACTTCTGGAAATCTGCCATCACTTATATATTACAGCATCAACAACCCTCTGTTTATCTTTATTACTGGCCCCTAATCTCTTGTGACAGTTAATCATGTTACAAGTTCTTTGGGTTGCTTCCGTCCTTTACAACTTTAAGCATTGTCTTCGTTTTCGTCACACCATGATATTCATAACTTCTGATAACTGAACGGTCCATTATACAGTGTGTCCCAATCGCAACTTGTGTCTTAATAAGAGAAGTCACCCGTTCTCCCTCAGTGCTGCTTAGCCGTGCTGTGATTAATGTCTTCATGGTCTGGTCAAAGTGTCGATATCTTCAACAGCTGGGCCCATCTGTCATCTTTTTCCTGTGACACCCCTGAACGTAACTCAGGTCCTATCAGGGAGGCCATCCATCAACGTGGTAAACAGAGACGTCTCACATTAGCAGCCCTGAACACTTCTCATCGTATACCATAACAGACAAGCAATCATCTGGTATTATGTCGCGCCACAGGCTAATGTGAAATATTAACGGAAATATACAGCACACCAGCTGCCGATTGGACGGGGCATCTGTGCTTAGTGTAATGGGTGGGTAACAATTTAATATTGTGGAGACAGTAGATTGTAAATTTGCTCTACAGATTTGTTTCTACGCTGTAACACTGGATCAGGGACCACGTCAATTGAGGACAAATCATTTTTGGGGGGAAATTCTTTCTATCTTTACCCTTTTTTTTTTTTTTCTTTTTTTCACCATCCTTTGTGTGTATAAATCAAAGGCACACAGTCCATTTACTCTAAATAGCCAACCCTGCATATTGATTTGTGTTGTATTCTCTGTGTTGTAAAGTCTGAGAAGCTAAGTAGAGAAGAGCATTTCACTTGTAGTTAAACTAGATCTGCTCTATAAGAGACTCATAAAAATGACTGATATATACAACCACCTTGGAACATAGAATCTAATGATGCATTCAGATGCATTTATTACATTTGCCTGTCACGCTATTTCCTGTAGGGGGCAGTAGAATCAGAGACAGCCATGGTGTCTTTTCATCTGTGCAATTGGTGACGGATTCACCACCATTGCTACTTGGATAAATGCTAGAGGGTTGAGGCCATGGGCCAGCTTACTAGGGATCAACCTCATCGTTCTCTCCAGCAGCCCCTCATCTCCCCTCTATCTCTCTGCCTTTCTTGCAGTCCTATGCAGCACTCGCTCCTGGCAGGGATTATGCTGACACTGTAGTGGGAGGAATATATGCACGTTGGAAATCAAGTTATGGAGCTTTTGTCGGTGCCATTGTCAAGTGATGGAGATCAATGTGGGTGAAATATGTGTTTTCGGTGTTTACTTTGGAAGCGCCTCCAAACACACAGCTCTTTTTGAATCCAGGGGCCACATTTCTATTTCTATATTTTTCTCACAGCTTCCAACAGGGGTACATCTTTATATTCACAACTAAGCCATAGATAATGGCCTCAGCATCAGTGGGAATTCCTAAGGACAATGTGGTGATATCACAGATAAAACATCAGTCTCTTGACTGTTGTGGCTGTCCAGTATTTTTGATTCAACCAACAGCAAGCCACATGGTTTTTTGAAAAAGAAAACTCTATTAGATAAAAGAGGCCAAATTAAGCACAGGTCCCCTAAAATTGAAGCAAGATAGTGTTTCTTTGAATCTTTGAAACCCAAGCACGATCTGGCTCAAATTTAGGAGGACGACGACTAACTGCATCAGCACCTCTGCATAAAAACTCAGTCAGTTATGAAGACATAATGGGAAACAGGATTCCCCCACAATGCTTCATGTAATGCACAACTTTTTTTTATTTCCTCCTTTTTTTCCCCCCATCTGCTGCGGTCAAAGAAGAGATGCTCATTGTAACAGTAGGAAACATATTACATGTATTGAGGAATAAAGCAAAGGAGGCCAATAAGTAGGCAGTTAAATGGAAATAGTTTCATTTCCTTTGGTGTAAACAAATACCCCATGTAGTCCCCGGACCAGAGCTGTGGGTAATCGGCTGCTATAACTCAACAGAACACTTTGCCCTGAGCTAAACATAATACTTCCTGCACTTAACTAAATCCATTTTTCAACCCTCAGAAGAGTTATGACACAGCATTACATTATTGCACAAATGTCTGACAAAGTTAAACCTGTGCAAAACATACAACAGTGTTTATTCGAAGAACTACAATTTTTTTTTAAAGAGTTTTCAGAGCATTGACACAAGAGGCTTTCAACTGACCTACCGTATGTTCTTCTTCATGTATTCAGTGGACTAAAAATAATTGTATCAAAATAAAAAAATATATAGATTAACCATTCGACTTGAACATATCGGGAGGTTAGTCAATAGGTCATTTTCCATCTGTATGGATTCTTTGCTCAATGCCTTTGCTTTTCATACACTGCGGTACTAATTAATTTAATTAATTGCTGTTTCATGTCCGCATCAAATTTTTATAGATTGACAGACACATGATGGGCAGTTATGAGGAAAGTGATATAGTTTGAGCACAACGAAGAAAAAGAAAATCCCTCTCAAAGACAAGCGTCTACAAAATGTGAGATTAGGCACCTGTGTGAGACTTTGATTTTACGTGCCAGTTTTTTTTTTTGTCCGAGTTCCAAAGTTCATCCTTTTGTAATTAGTGCCTCACATCTCTGAGACGGGATATAGTTGACTGCTAAGGAGAGGATGAAGCCTGCACTACGGTAATAGCATTAATGCTTCTTTTCACCCCATCACAGGAAGACGCAGGAGGTCTTTTTCACTTCTGCAGGTGGTGGGAATGCTATTGCCACACCTTCTAAAACAGCATGACTCTATCCAAAGCCAAGATACTTCTATGATACCTCACCCCGGTGAGGCTGTTTGTACAACTTAGCATTAACACTTTGGCCATTTGTTTCACTCAAGTTGTAATGGTGCTTGACTCGCTTCCAGTGCCTGCACGTTTCAGTCCATATCTCAGCAGTAAAGCAGGAGACAGGTCGGTCTAAGGTCCTGCTGCGAGGCATTGCTAGATAAAGTACACTGCAGGTAGAAACATGCATGACCACTCACCATTAGATCACTCCCTATGCTGTCCCTGAGATGGCACTCTTAATTAGAAGGTCCTTGGCTCTTGCTGTCTAAACTCAGGTTTTACTGCCCACATTAACACTTTACATAATACAGTTCCTCGCAAGCTACGGTAAAACAATACATGGGCGTACAGTATATTATGAATACATGCTGTAATTGACACTATTTTGGAGTTGCTTTATGGCTTCATGTTGAACTTCTGCATCCTCCTAAGCACCGTCTACGTTGTCTTTGGCGATTAGCCTGTTACTCACCTGCTCTTCCTCCCCAGACAATGGCCTGTTCTGCTCATGCAGATGATGAGGTGCAGTATCAAAGCCAAATGAGATGGCTGCCAATTAGGGAGGGCTTCCAGGTGCATTTCAATGCAAACTCACACCAGTAACTGCACCCTGTAGTGTCTCCATTCAAAGACACTTTATAATGGGAAGACTTCAACAGAAACTTATGAAAGTATTTAAATTACCAGAATAAATGACATACCCTTTTTCAATACTTGGCACAGTGGGGTGTTGATCTTTGTAAGGATGTCTTACTAAATGTTCTAAGCAGGAAGTGAAATTGACTTGCTGCTGGTACAGTTTGTGTAACTTCTTTTCTTCCTTTCATGCTGAAAGTTAACTGGAAAAATATCAAATGATCCATTTGCCTGTGTTCTGGATGTACTCCAGTTCAAATGCTTGGAAACGGTGTGAGGCCACACAATTATTTGGTCAGCCCCCACACTCCCCGGGGGATACAAAAGACTCTTATACTGTGCTGAAGCACAAAAGCCTGAGACAAATTCAATCACTTTTCACCAAATATGCAGGTCGCTCTCAACATAGTCTCAATATTTATAGATTTGTAATTTATACTACATAGGGCTGTTGTTGACAAATCTGTGAGCTTTCTGTTCAGTGTCGAATGTAAAATTAATATGAGTTAATTTTGTGTTAATGTGAACAATAAATGCGTCCCAAAAGAAAAGTAAAAAAAAGATCAATGTAGCTCAAGATATTCATATGCACGAAAATACCATTTTAAGCCGTAGTGATGAACCAGAAACTTCCCTCTTTAAACACCTTTATGCTAAAACAAGTTAGGTCATGACAGAAAAAGGCTTTCCTATGTTCCTGTGGGTGTGTTTCCTGAATCTGCAAATGCACAGTGATGCACCAAAGTGGCCTTTGAATCAAAATATCTTGTTATTATTCAAATTAAATCAAGTCAGGGCAGACGGGAAGAGCAGTCAGAAGAAGCTTGCTGCTGTACATCTTGAAGCTCTACCTCTGTGATTGCTCAGGCCATCGTGGAATAAAGATTTGAAGAAAATCACTAATCACAGCGGATGTCATTAGCATACTACCAATAACGGCATGCAAAAAGGAAAAAAGGAATTGCCTTATAATGCTGGTTAAAGTACGATTCAATGCCATGTATGGATGCACACAGCTGCTTCACAAACAGATATATTCACGACCAAACATGGGTAAAGGAAGTGTCTAATAATGTTTTTTTTCAATGTTTTTGTCTGAGTCACTCGCTGAAGCACTTGATGCTAATATCACATTCCCCCTCTTTCTTTTGATCAGCTTTTGCAGCTGGGCTGCCCTGCCTCACTTGGATGCATCAACAAAGCTTGAAGTGGCCACTCTAATCTGGTTAAGTGTTGCCTGGTTGGGGAGAAATTAGCCGGATTCTTTTAACTTTTCAAACAAACATAATACAGTCAAACTTGCTGGATGAGAATCAATTACATGAACTGAAAATAGGTTCGGGGGGGATATCATTTCATTTCTGGAAATCATCTAGTACATCTATTCAATGTCATATGCCTGTAGTGTCACATCTATGCCATATTTCAGTCCAGTGAGATGAATGAAGCAGAGTATCTGTTGAAACACTGCCGGAATACGTTTAACAAATCTTTTCAGCCAGTGGCGATATTGTAATTATCAGAATTACTTAAAAAATAGTTATGCCCTGCCTAAATCCGTAAGATATTATAAGAAATAATGGGATAGTTTTAGGGTAATTTCGTAGTTTCTCACTATGATCTGATTTGTGGCTGCAAACTATTACCCTACTTGGTTCTTTTATTAAAATAATCTGTGTATTCAGCATATTTGTTTGTGGTTGAGAAATGTAATTTCCTGAAATACGAATTGCTTTGAGGCCCCTAATTCAAACAGTATAATGGATATCTGTTTGGTTTAGTAAACCAAAAGGACATATATGTTTAGTTATAACAGATATATGGTGATCATCTTAAACCTTTTGATATAGCCGCGCTACCCATGAAGCAGTCCTCATTAGAATTCCCATAAATAAATCACATTTTCACTCTAAAGTCATGTTTGCTTTGTATGTCAAGCTAAGAATATCCATCTATGTCGCTGTCAAACAATGATTTGTGTAGATAAATTACCACGGAGCAAGTAGTAGAAAAATATTTAGCTTGATACTATTTTGCTTTCAACATTTTCTCTTTTCAAGGTATAACTTTCTGAAAAAAAAGACTTCTTTTATTATCAACTTGCCTAACAGATGGTTTTTGAGGAGAGAATGGAGTGTTATCACAATACCAACATTTTTGTTGTATTGAACATTTTCTCCCATTGGATCTTTAGGGCAGATTGTCTCCATTTTTCAATGTGTCTCAACCCTTTGTTTAAGAGAGCTCTGTTAAATCTGTCTTGCTGCTAATAAACTGCCATTATTCCCTCCAACAAGGCTGCGCTCATTAATAATGCTTCTGTCAGATGCTCATTCTCTTCTGTGAAAATAGAAAATATCATTAATTACAGTTTCTGTCACCCTCTGACAGCTGAAGCGATTGTTCCAGTCCCTGAGTTCTGTTTCATTGTGTCCATACCTAGTGACTACCTATTCTTTACTGTCTCAATGGGGATGTCCAGCATGTGAGAGCCACAAAGGCCCTGGGAGATCTCGCCACACATTGCAAAGCCTCTGTCCCAGCAACACATTAGTCATCCAGGGAGCGATTGAGTTTGGTGGTAAACTCAAAATGTAGATCTATCTCACTCTCTCAAGCAGAGATTAGGAAGTAATATCGGTCAAGATTGAGTCGGTTTACTTTTTATTGTTGATTTGTTGCATTTGTGCTATACTCCGAGAAATATCCTCCTTGGAGAAACACAGAGGGATTTTCTTATTTAATACATCAACAGGGGGAAAGAAAGAAAAAAGACCATACTTAAGGTTGCAGCTGCTGAATGTAGAGTACATTCTTGTATGAATACACAAGTATCTGATTGCATATGGAATGTTTACAAACGAAAAATGGGCAATATGAATAAAATGAAAAAGTTGCAGGAGAAGAGCCTAACTCTCCAAACATATCCAAGCAGCGTGTTAACCGAGACTTGCCTGGATTGTTTAGTTTTACTTTATGTAAACTACAGAGAAGCTCACAATCACACACCAAGTGTTCCCCAGAGCGTTGCTATGTCATGCCAGTATGTGGCTTACTTTGAGTTGCTTTTATCCATGCTTGTGAACTTAATACTGCAGCTACCCTGAACCAGAAATGTTTTAGTCTATTAAGTGCTAACAATTAGCCATCACGTTGTTGTGTATCACTGGTATAAAGCAAGATGTACGAGCCTCCATGCAGAGATCTTTTTAGTTTGTTTATGTATGTTTTTTCATTGGCTACGGGGGGTGGGGTCGCGGGGGGGTGTGTGGGGGTGGGGGAGGGCTAAATAAGCACAACCACTGTTTCTGCTCCACAAATTGATATGTTTTGCAAAATAAGTTCTGAAATACATGTATTTTTGTCAGTGAGTTTATGTACATGAGGTTTCTTTGGACATTAAAATAAAACTTGGTTGTGGACTTTCACAGCCTACATATTGAATTAAGTATGCTAACATTAAAGGAAAAATAAAATCATTCAATGAAAGTTTCATATAAAATAGAAATGTTCAAAGTCTGAAATGTAATGTTACCCTGTACTACACAGGCCATGTCATCAATGGGTGAGACAAAACATTATAAATTACATGGGTAATGATAATAATTAAGACTTTTTGTAAATCCGTACAAGGCCAAAAACTAAAACTAAAATAAACTAAATTCAACAGAGTATAGCTAGTGCTAAAATCAAAAATCAAATGGAAGTTAAATAGACATTCGCCACCATCTGCATTATTTGGGGGGTTGATGGCATTTGTCCTGCTTCTTTCACAAAGTTTGCATCAACATGTCTGAGCAAATCAAATCCAAATATATATATATTTTAATATATATATATAAAAATATATTTTATATATTTTTTGGATAAGAATGTACTCATTTATATATCAATAAACTGAAGCTTTTTTCAAATCGCACACCTTATAAAAATGTACAGATACACATAAAAGTACAAAGGTGATGCAAAGATAATAATGTGATTCATATCGATTTATTTCATTTAATATTCTCTTTTTAGATATATGGCCTTGAACATTGATAACACGTTAGGTTATTCAATGCAATACTTGTATGTATGTCCAACATTTGTTCTGCAAAGGTGCATTGGTATTGGATTTAATTTTATATCAGAACATGTAGGCGGTGTGAAATGTAATGACGTGATAATGAACAACACGAAGCACAGATCAAAATCAGTCAATAAAAGAAAAAAAAGAAGCTATTCTTCAAAGGCTTTTCATGAAAATATTTAAACGTGAAAGGCCAAAGTACTCATTATATGCTCTGTCTGTGATAAACCGTATTAATGGATAAGCTGTCATGACGCCATGCTGTTTCTGAAGTTGTTGCTGAAATATTCTTACACATATTCTGTCAAACACAGTATTATATGACGCAATAACGCAGACTTTGGTTAAAGTTTCCAATGATGGATAAGCTTTGAAGGATATGGTCCCAGACCCCATACATGGATGCAATTAAACAAGGGCAAGTGATAGCAATAATGTATCATCTACTAGAGCTGAGGTCCTGGCTTCCGACGAACCCCTGTTACCAGAGACAAATGACTTGCAGCAGTCGCCAGCGTCGCTTTTAACTTTGCATGGTGCAGACACAGAGAGGGAGTGTCTTTGTATCAGTGGTGGCCCGGCCAAGACAAATGGACAGTCATAATCCCCCCACTGGTGGGGAATGTGGTTTATTAGAATACGATACAGTGGATGTGAATTTTTTTTCTTGCAGTGCGATTCAGTTTCCAGCTCGTTCCTCACCACACACAAGTCATACTTGACAGTTTCCACTTTTTTTTGGAGCGGCTTAGCCATCTTGGAGCTACTGCCTTTAAAGTTAGATAAGTTGTCTGTCAAGGAGGTGAGTCTGAAATGTATTATTACAGCCTGTTCTGTCCCCTACTTGAGAAACTTGAGTTTGCAGATATAAGTAGGGCACAACATTCTGTGTAATTAAGTTGGACAAAATGTGCACTGGGGTTTAACTAAAGAGAAATATGCATTCCTAAGTGTCCTATATTTAGAGAATCATTCTGGTATCTTTTGGCAAACACTGTTTATCTATTCGGTAACAGGATGCTCTGTTTGGGCCATGCATGCAGGAACTGCTGACACGGAAGGGATTTAGCTATTATTGCATATCATTACATGAATAAAATATGTGTATGATTACATGCAAAAGTTTGTTCAACGATTCTCCAATTTAGGTTTGTTGGGTTAGAGGGTGGAAGGCTGAGAGGGGCGGGTTTTGTCAATACTTTGACAAGTAATAGGTCTGTGACCTGTGTTAATAATGAATAGAGAAATTACAAAAAGTTGTTTTGTAATTTTTCAATAGCGAATAGTATTGCATGGATCAAAACTTTTAACCAAGTAATCTTTTAACCTAGGCTTGCTACATTTTTTATACCCATGTGCAAGAAATATCAAAGAAAGAAAATTCACACTTGATATAACTACACATGAAAATAAGTGTGACTTCCATTCACCTCCTCCTCTTCTCCTTCATCCAACAACCTCTATATTGTCATTCCCATCACTGCGACTCTTGGGGCTCTGAAACATGTTTGCTTTTATCTCATACACTCTGGTCGTTTCCTTGAACACAGTAAAGACCTGCGGTGCTAAGAAAAAACATTTATGGCCTCTTATGTCCTGTTCAGTCCTCAAGGGGTCCTGCAGTGTCAGGGGAATGTAGATGAGCCCACCTTGGACCTCTTTTTGCCACTTTTTGATAGACCTGCAGATGGTTTCATGCACACCGAAACCCCCCGATGGGACCCTTTTATCCTTGTTCCAAAAATGGCCATCTGAGCTCTTCATCATGGGTTGTTTGGGACAGGGTAAGCCCTCATTTCAACCCTTCATTTTTCAGAAATTCCAGTTGCTCATTTCCCATTAAGATATATTTGCTTAGGTTGAAAGACATTATTCTGCTTTTTAATACCTTTGTGTCCCTGAATCTGTATTTATTTGAAACTTTTGTGCGAGGAAATCACACACAAAAGATTAATGTTGTAATTACTTGAGCATAATTACCGGGGAAACAGTTAATCAGCATAAATTAACAAACCAAATAGTTTGAAACATGTACTTGAGGAATAAACACATTATCAATTATAATGAAAAACAAGAATCCAGGGAGCTCAAAAATTGCTGAAAAAGTCTTAATTCCACATTTTTCTTGAGAGGAAAGTTGAAAACTTATCATCGAACAGTTTGCATTAACTTGGTCTGAATAGTCAGTTCAATAACAATCCAACAGATATTTTTCTCCTGGTATTACTTGGACGCCTTTTTCTGGATAGCTTTTACTAAGCCCTTGTGTCCTACAAGCACATTTATAGCGTTTGTAGTTACAAGGCCCCACATCTGAAGCTCATTATTATTAAGACCATGTTAAATGGTAAAGGTGATGTGGTGGAAAGCTTGCTGACACTTTATGCAGAAAAAAGTAACCTGTATTTAACTTTTAATGGCTAATAAATGTGTAATGAATGACATCCTACTGATATACTTCTGGTGAATGAAGGAAAGACTCAAATGTAATATGAACCCAGTTTATTTTTCTATTTAATACTTTAGATTTGAGGAATTTTGATATCCAATATTCAGTTCAAGCCTGTGTGAAACATGACTTACACCATCATGGGATATTAAAACTCATCCAGCCATCCATTTCCTATACATACTCATTCCTATTTCAGGGTCACGCAAGGCTGAAGCCTATCGCAGCACGCACTGGGTGAAAGGAAGGGTAACACCTGCCAGTCTATCACAGAGCTAACACGCACACCCACACACACACACACACACACGCACCCACACACACACACGCGCGCGCGCGCACACACGCGCGCACACACGCACACACACACGCGCACACACACACACAAAACACACAGATAGGTTCACATTCACATTCACATTCACACCTCCAGCAATTTAGAGTCTCAAGTCAACCTGAGCTGCTTGTCTTTAGACTGTGGGAGGAAACTGGAGCACCCGGAGGAAATACACGACAACATAGGGACGAACTCGTGAACGTTTTTTTCTATAAAGTGACAGTGTCACTTAGCCGCTGAGCCTCCCACACTGAGTTCAAACTGATACAATTCTTAGCAGCAGCTCCATAAGGCATAGTGACGTTCTACGCCTATTCAATGGAGATGCAAATTATGGTATATATTAATACCCTCTCAAGAAAATGGGAGCTTTTACTCAAACATTACTGCTCAATCAGCAATCAGGGAACAGTTGGGTGTACCCAACCCTGAAATGTCTTTTGTGATGAAATAATCCTAAAGGTTCCCTTTTTTTAGACTTTAATTGCATCTCAAAGTCTGCATTAGCGATGAAGTTGATTCAGGTGTCAATGTTTTCTTATTTATTTATTTAGCGTTTTATAACATTCATACCGAACTACTTAAATCAGTAACTATTTCTTCATTTAAAAAAATAGACCAGACTTTTTGAGTGATCATTTGTTAAAATTGCTTAAACTTTTTCATATGCTTGACTGTTTACTTTAGGTTTTATTTACTGTAAATTAATACAATTATGCTGATTTACATTTCATTGAATTACAGTTATTCATATCAAAGGAAGATTTACATTATCCTCAACAACAAGAAATAGATGAATATATTTTCTGTTTTGCTGAACGCTATAATCCAATACATCAAAATATAGTAGGATTACCACTGAATTTGTTTAAAGTAGGTCTTTGCGTCCTTCTTTTGCAGATTATAGAATGATCTTGTGAACATAGATTTACATTTGTAGATTGATAATGTTGGGCAGAAACATGGTGGTGTTGGAGTTAATTTTATCTAACCATTTACAATGGTTACAATGTAAAAATTCCAATGTTCCAAAGACCATCAGTCTTGGAAATAACACAAGAGTCCTGGACTCCCCAAAATATGATATCAAAGGTTATTTAACTAATACTTTTTATAGAAGATTTTAAAACTTTAAAACATTTTAAATTTGTTGGCCAAACATGACATCTCTGTTCCTCTTCAGTAATTTACAATTTTAACATTTTAAAGGTGCAAAAGGGTTTACTCAAGAAATTGCAATAAAGCACCAAATTGTGGCTCAGCATGAACCAGGTACTGTAGCATGGATTAGCTCTCCTTAAGAGTACATTTAACCAACGTTGTGTTGCTTGGGTTTGTGCTATGTGCTCAGACTAGGTACTGTTTGTAGTGCCTCCTAAAGGAGGCTGAGCACAGTGGATTACAAGCAAGGCTAAGGCTGCCACCCCAGAAAACATGACTCATAAGCTCTTGAGAGCCGCATATGTCTGCATCGTAAGTCAACTTGTGATATGACAACATGACCTTTGGATTCAGACCCATCTGTTGTGCCTCAAATTTTTATATAAGAGCGAAGAAGTGCTTTGCAGTAACTAGAGGTTTAGAAAACATGCTCCACAAACTATTTTTCATAAATAGTGTCCTCAGTGCTGGCTTTAACAATCAGTGAATTTAAGAACTCTTATAGTAAGAAAGCTTCATTGTGCTGTTGTCCGATATGTACATTTTTCCTATAGGGGACTGTGGCTTAGTGGTGAGCAGGGTCGTCCTTCAATCGGAGGATCGGCGGTTTGATCCTCGGCTCTGCTAGCCCATGTCCATGTGTCCTTGGGCAAGACACTTAACCCTTGATTGCTCCGTTGTGTGAATGGGTGAATTATGTCATGTAGTATCAAAGTGCTTTGAGTTGTCGGAAGACTGGAAAAGCGCTATACAATACATTGAACACCTTCAGTATTTATTTTTTCTGAAAAATTCTGGCCTTGAAAGTATGGTCATGTATGCAAGGATAAAATCCTTATAAACCATTTTAAAAGGACAGCATTGTTGGAAATTTAAACCTGCCTTCACTTTTTGGGTCACTTTTGACAACAACACTGTCATGACCTCACCTAAAGTTGGTATAGCGAATGTGTTAGCATACTGTCACCTATTTACACATCCAGCAGACACGGAGTATAGCATTCATTTGGAGTTGTGTTTTTGGCTACCTAGTGAACTGGAGTCTAATTTTCACTCTCCTTTTAGCTCTGTTTAGGTCTCCACCAACTCCTTATGGAAATAGCTGGCTCTTTAGCTGCTAAAAGCTCCGCTATGTTCACCAGCTAGTTGCTAACTGTGGTTGGTGAGAGCAGTAAGAATGAACCAATCATTGCAGTTGCAGGTAGTCAAACTACTGAGGGGAAATGCAGAGTCGGTTGACAATTCTATGTGGGTTTGTCAGTACGAGTGACACTTTTTACATTAAACATAGGTATTTAATCCATTGTTAATTTGAAAAAGTTATCCTTAAAGTGCAGCTTTAAGGAGAGATAAACATAGCAACACCTAGACACTCCTTCTTGTAGGTTGATGGTATTTGGCATGGTTTTGAGAGTTGCATGAAGCTCCATCCCTCATTATATAAATGCTTCAATAAATGGTAATATGCTAAGACGAATTAGTATTGTGTATATATATTGCTCGATACAATACTCTCATTTTTTATCCACTCAATAAATCTAATGCTGTTTTTTTGTTTTAATTGTTCAATTATCTCTTGGTTTCTGTCAAATGTATAAAAAAAATAATAAAGTGTTTTGCCTTAGTTAATATCAAAATTGTTCTCTTTTCTCTTCCTTTAATGCATTCACATATTTTTTATGTCTCTTCTTAAAGTTGTTTACATGAATTCATCCAATCAAATGTGATTTGGGGCAACTAACTGAAAACCACCAAATAAGACTGAAATTAACAATCACTTTCATTATCGCTTAATCTATCAATTATTTTCTCGATTAAACCATTAGTGGTTTGGTCTTTTAAATGTCAGAATATAGTGAAAAACAGATGATCAGTGTTAATCAAGCACAAGATGATTAATGTTGTATTTTGTCCGCAAGTCAAATATATTTTGTAAACTTTCATAGAGGAAAATTAAACCAGAACATTTTTACATTTAAGAAGCTTGAATTTTATTTTCTTAGATAATTGTTTAAGTCGATTAATCGATGATCAAAATAGTTGGCAATTCATTTAATAGTTTACAACTTATCAATTAATCCTAACAACTCCATGACAACTCCATCATATAAAACCTCACTTGACTGTTGTCGGGTTATAGTTAGCCGAGCAATATCTGAGGAGTGTGTTTGGATCTCAGTCTGCTAAAACATAGTTTATATCTCCAAAAGACAGCGATTGTGCTTTAATATATGAATGTCTTCCTCATTCCACCGTGTTGATTTATCCATGCTTGTGAAGGATCTTTTAATACTTCAGATATTTTTAACATTAATCCCAAATAATAATCTCCATTCATTCCACCTCCATCACATGACTCGTATTTCACAAATGAGTTCAACAAATGAAAATGGCCATTTTGAAATAAGCCACAATAAATGAATAAGTTGCACACTTGCCATGATTTTCCCCTTTTCCTTGCCTCGACATCCACCAAGCCCCCGTGTGTGTGTGTGTGTGTGTGTGTGTGTGTGTGTGAGTGTGTGTGTGTGTGTTTCTTTTTTTAATAGATGGCACAAACAATAAAAAGACACACAACTATTCAAATTAAAATTAAGGTCTCTCTGGGCCAAGTGTAAAATTGCTTTCACCACCTCTGTGTTGACTGGCAGGCCAGGTCATTACTGTAATTCCCTTGTGAACATATTTTGCTGAAGATCAACTTATAAACTGTGGAAATTAATAAATGAGTGTTGGATGGTTGAATTTGTAAGAAGAGTACAAAGATTGTCTAAAACGAATGACAATAAAAGTGAAGCCAACCAAAAAGTGGTTACAGTCTAATTACGTTACATATAGAAATAGCTCTTGCTGCTTGTTACTGCCATCACTGTTTGCTGTTGTTTGTATACAATATGCATATCAAATAACACAAAGAATAGTATATTTTACTTTATTCTACTGCAGTCAGTCTAATTTTCCAGATGTGCTATGGTCCATGTATCTCCGTTGTTTTGACATTTGACATAAAGACTACACAAATTAAAGCCTTGTATATCACTCATTAGCACCATCAATCAAACGTGTAAAAAGGTTTAAATATACAACACTGCTGACACGTGGAACTAGCTGTTGACATAGCTCAGATACATTAGGCCTTAAACAAACCATTCCTTAGGAAATCATCTGTTAACGTCATGCTTTTGGCAAAAATGTACGTCTTTAGTGTCAGAGGGTGCTCTGCTGTTAAATCAATTGGTGGCCATCGTTATTCTTAACTATGTTGTCAGGGAAATCCATTTGTCCTTGCCAGATACGTATATATTGTTCCTAAACCACAACACATTTTTGAAAATCAAATTTTCCATACTGAATGGAGTTTTGTAGTTGATGATCTCACATTTACCCCCTCATTCTCTGATTTGTTAGGATCCATTTGAGCTTGATATTGCCATAAAAAAGCTGTTAACCTTCTCATTCCTTTTTAGAGATTTTTTGGGGTTTATGCTTCGAAATACACACAAAACTGAGACAATAACAGTTAATCAGACAGCAGTAGCTTGCTTCCACTGACAAACATCTCAACAAGTGGTAGAATGGCAAACAAAGCAGCAAGGAGCACATCCTGCTATATCACTGGCTCGTCAGTCGGAGTCATCACAGTTTATGTGTAGCATTTATCTTACTGAGGAAACTGATAAGTAAATAAGTCTCAGGGGAGCACGTCCTCTGACAATGTAAAGCAGTGGTAATGGTTTTGAGTCCTTATTGGATGGTTTGTTTTTGGCCAGGAAGTGGCCCCCGTCCTGGAGAAATTTGACCTAGGCACGGGGGTCAGCAGCTTGTCACAATTATCTTTAAGGTCCTTTTACTTACAGATTGGAAAGAGAAAAAAGAGCCGGTGTCTCCCAGAGCTCTGACTCTGCCTTTTGCCAATCAGGAGTGTCACAGGAAGGGAAGAATCCACTTGGCAAAACCTTTATCAGTCCATCAGCACCACTGCATGACATGGGAAGACAGCCAGACATTCTTCTCACAGGAGATCAGTTTCTTGGCTCTGCCTGTGTTTAAGTGCGTCCTCTGCCACTTCGCTGTTGCTGATAGTAACCCATTTGGCAGCCATACACAACTTGGCTGCCTGGAGGAGGGCTGAGGTGGAAGCAATAAGCAAATCCAGTAATTTTAAACTTCTCTGCAGTCATTCTAGGAATGTTTTGAGAGCACTCCTTTTACCATATTACTCACACGGTTTCTAAGAGTTTCCCACTTTACATCTCTCTGAGAGATAGCGAACATCTCTCTTACCAAGAGGTGTGCATTTCAACGGAGGGATCAGAAAGTATGGTCAGCCGGAAATCTTCACACCTGTAGTACCGAGGGAGTTTTGTCTCTGTGGTGCCTTTGCTTCTGCAGGGAGCTGTCACTGCCCAGTTAGAGAACAAATCTTAGTAAAGCCTGGCTTTATATATATATATATATATATATATATATATATATATATATATATAGCATGCAAAACAATATTTGTTATTGGTATTGATACAAGGATTTTAATTAATCTACTGATTTCTTTTGTTGATATGCATTTATTCTGTATAATGTCAGTTTCATCACAGTTTCCTAAAGCACAAGGTGACGTCTTCAAAATTAAAATAGCTTGTTTTGTCTCCAAAACCCAAAGATATTCAATTAACTATCACATAAGTGAATGAAATATAGCAAATCTTAACTATAGTAAAAACTGGAACCAGAGCTTGTTTGATATTTGTGCTTTAAAAATGATATGTACATCAGTTTCTTTAAATAAGAAGGTAAGAGAGATCAACTCTGCAAAAATACTGATAATCTTCCACCATTTTCCAATTTGTAGCTTATTAGCAAACAAGTGATAAATAGCAATTCACTTAAAGTTTTACTATTTCTGTGCGCTTTCTATTAGAGTAGGTCACACATAAAGCATATCATTCACTCTGTGACCAGGCCATAAGTGTGCATGGCACAGCAATCAATCATTGTTAATCAATTTTAATTCCATAACTAACCACATTGTGAATGTGAAACAAAAAAATGATCTAATGTTATATTTATAATACATTTTCTTTTCTTTTACGCAGGTCATGTCAGTTTGTACCATGCACCATCTGCTGTTCAGTGCATGCTGGGAAAGGCTCAATCCAGGCAGGTAAAGACAATAGGATCTCTTTATTTATAGCTTTATATGCATTTGTGTGTGTGTGTGTGTGTGCGTGTGTGCGTGCGTGCGTGCGTGCGTGCGTGCGTGCGTGCGTGCGTGCGTGAGTGCGTGCGTGCATGCGACCAAAAGAAAGAGACTTGGGATTTAGTAAACCTTTTTTTTCACCATGGGCAGAAGCAGAATGTGTCATGTCCATAACCCATTTGCAGGTTCAAAGCCTTAATCCAGCAAAGTACATCTACTTTTAATTTCTATTTGTTTCCAACTATTGACCACTAATCTAAAGACTTTTACCATTTTTCATGGGAGTGGCAGCAGTTTCCTTTGAGGATGCAGTTGAGACATTTAGAAAATCAGCACCTTGATTGCATAACTATTTGTGGGCAGCCTCTGTTTATATGTACTTGTGTGAGTAATGCAGCTGGTCGCTACTGTGATTGGCCTGGATCAGTTTAGACCGAGGATTGGAGTGTTACTGGTCCAAAACCACAATGGAGTTTATAAAGCTGTCTCAAAGACAAATGTACCAGTCTGATGAAACAGCATGCAAATGTCTGGTTATGGCAAATACGTGAATAACAATTAGGAGGGGAAATAGAAATAGGAGATTCATTCCCTCTCCCTCAGCATCTCTCCTGGCTCCACTTAGGCCGTCCTGTAGTTCCTCTGCCACTCTGCTGCAGCTGCAGTGCCATCCTGCATCCTGCCCCGCTCCACTTCTCTGTCTGTGAGGTAATTATAACCAGCGCGGTGGGAGAGAGTCACTGCTTGAGGGTTAGCCTCGGACCTTTTAGCCACACCACCTTCTCTATATCCATCTTCTGAGTTGGCCAGCAAAGCTTTTTAAATGGCCCTGCCACAGGTATTTCAGAAACAATAGAACAAGCCAAAAGTGAGCCAAAGTGGCCCTTTCCAAGTTCACCTTCGTCAACAACAGTAAAATTAATATTTCTCTTAGCAACAGGCCCAAATGTTGTAAGTTGCAAGATATGATTCCAGCAACTGCTAAGCTGTCATTGCTGAGGTGCTTTTTGGTTGGTACATCTCTTTGATTATTCTTGTAATCTAAGTAAAAACAAAAGAAAATGCATTATTGTGCAGTTTTCCTGAGAAAGACCATCCTGGATGTTTAAAACAGCAAATTGAAAAGCTTTCATTAACTGGAGATATGCAGGTGGAATTACTAATATTTTATGTAAGTTCCACATACTGAATCTTTCCACTATTTGCGAGACATTCATAGTCTCATTGAAATTGATTTGTATACTAAATGTATTTTATGAACACAAAAAATATAATAACAGGAATAAACAAAAATATAGAATACAAATAAACAGAAATAGTAGGAAGATGATTGCTGCAACAGGCCGCTCAGTAGCAGTTCAATATTGTGTGAAAATTCAGCTATGTTATGGTCGAGCAGTCACTGGATTAAGTTACATAGCGAATTGGAGAAAACCAAGCTAATCATTTTAAAGGTAAAGCAATATTATAGACAGATTCAGTACTTTTTCATAATTTTAATATATTTGAGTAGTAAAGTGAAACAGTAAGGAGGGGAATGTTTACCTATTTCAACTTTAATTGTGGACAAAATCCATAAATTTTTGTCCCCACAGAACTAAGGTGCTATAATGTTCTGCTACTCTCATGACAAGTTTAGATCCAGGGCCTCTAGATCTTAAACCAATATATAGCTTATTAATAGAATTTATGTGCCATATGCCGTCTTCTCAGGGACAGGCTGCCTAATTATCCCACAAGCTGAATGATATTGGTGGGCTTTATTAATGTTCCACGGTATTGCCAGGGACAACCAATAAATGCAGCACTGGGGATTCCACCAAATGAAATGGGAATATTTCAGTCTTTAATGAAGCACTGTCAATGTGCACCACATATGCCCTTATTTAAATATGCATATGGTCCTTCAAAGATATATTATACAAAGGATGGGTAAGTGATGGTAGCTGACTTGCCTTTTACAACCGAAGAGCTGCTTTGAACCGCCTTGGGTCCATCCTCAGAAGAAAAACAACAGTATTGCATTCAGACAAGATTCAATGCATCCTTTTTATTATTATGATATTGTTTGCAAGGTGGACTTAATGAGCACCTTGGCGCCCTGGCATGGGTTAACCATCTATTTGCAGGTTGTCTAATCCTGTTGGAACTAATAGGAAAAGTTTACAATACAGACATGGGCATTTACAGCAATGGGTCAGGACATCAAAGCAACAGCCTTGGTTTCTCTCACCTTTCATTGGAACATAATGGAAAATCAAACATCATTATCAGTACATAGAGCCATAAAAGACAAATGTGTGTGTTACTGCTCACACTCTGTTTTCCTCAGTGTTTTATGTGCTCCCTTAGGAGATGTTAAGGCCTGTTGCAGATCAACCATAAATCTCAAACTTAGTCTTTCTGTTTGTTGCAAAGGGATGTTGCTGTCTCGCCGAAGATTGACCATGGCTCAGGGCTGGATAGAGACCTATATGACAGGTCCCTCTGAGGACTGAATGGACAGCAGTGTCTGATGAATGGCCTGCCTCCTTCTTAATCACAGAGCTCTCGCACCAAGTGAGACACCAACAAAGGCGTGTGCGACAGCGCTGTGCAAGCCCAAGGTTCTCAATATTACTTTGGTGAAAAACTGACTTTTTGTGGTCTATCAACACAGTTTCTCTTTCGCAACTGATCATGTTCAGTCAGTGCAATAAAAAGATTTTTTAGAAAAGTAAATCCCACGAAAAGACCAAAGTCAACAAATAATTGATCCAATCAATAAGTATTATCTGTCTGTATTCCTATAGACCTCCATTGTTAAATCTATATTTTTCTTTTTTCAAGAAAAGGAGAACAGAATGAGCATGAGCGGCGTCGTGTCTTTTTCAACACTGCTACATACACCGTCCTGCTGCTGTAAATGCTCACTAGAGCAGTGATTGTCAAAGTGGGGTCCATTGTGCGAAAGTCTTCAGATCTTACAAATCTATAGAATCTGAACATGCTTTTAATGCATGTCTAATATCTTTCTGATGCACATACTTCATAATACTCTTTTATTGTTCCTTCAAATTAACTAAGACTATAGAAGGGTAAAAAAAAATAGGCCAAGTCAAATTAGTCCAAGGGACATCAAAGGGTATTTTCTCTCTTTTTTTTTTTAAATGTGTATTAATCCACAGCTGGAAAAATAATCCTCAACAAGTGAAGGTTCTATTCCTGTTTGGGTAATGTTTGCTATAAGCTACAGTAACCAGATTTGTTAGGAAATTACTTTTTTTTAATTTAACATTTCTTTAAAATCAACCCTAATGTTTGCGTCTTTAATTGAAAGGCGTGGACCCACAAATGAGTATTGAAACACGGGCTAATACATTGTTAGTTTAGGTCTCTTCACAACTCTTCAAGATTGGTTGACATAAGGAAAACATAGACTGCTTATAACAGCAGCCTTGATCATTAAAAAGTCAGTGTCTGAGTTCGCTTATAAAGGTGAAATTTCAGAAAACTCAATGCGTGAAATGTTTTATTTCCTTCCCCAAAGTTGCAATGTGTATTCAAGAAAAGCTTTTCTGTACTTGATATGAAAATCATATTTTATTCTGAGTTCCATTTAACATTGAATTGCAAAATGTAAGTCCTCATAGTCAGAAAAAAGGCTTGTGTCAGTAGAAAAAGGTGACCCTAAATACATCCTTCAGTGTTTGCACATTGATGAGTGGCAAGCAAAATTGTCCTTCAGAGCCTGTTATTATTTGAGCAAGCTATTGCAATGCACGGCGCACGGTGAGCCTGGAGCATAGGTTGCATTTTGCTGTACACTCCACTGCAAAATGAGACTAGTCAAGCCCTAATGTAACCAGCAAAAGCTGGATAAAAATCTATACAAACTCAATTATGAATCAATTTGAGTTTGTGTCAGACAGTCTGGTGCCAACAGAGTGGATTTTTTATTAACTTATGGTCTGGGAAGAATGAAACACTTTTCATTTGTGTACTTCAGTATGTTGCTTCATGATTCAGAGGAAGGGTGTTCACACTTTGTCTTAGAGGGACTTATCTCTCATGGTGGACCGGGTGGAGAGGCATAGCATTTGTATCCTAATTGTGAAATGTTTTTTTTTTTTTTGTTACTTCACTGCTCAAGATTGTTAAATTATATAGATGTTAGAAGATAGATAACCCCTTTTGCAAAGCAGAAGGCAGCTCAACAGTTGATTGAGTAATTAAAATGAAATCCCTCCCACATTGATTCGTATTACCACGTTGCTGTAGTACATTTGAGTACAGATGGATTTTTTTTTTACCCTGCACCCCACTGTCCTGCTCTAGCGTATCAAACTAGGTCACAGGCTTGAATATTCATGATCCTCTATGACAACTCCCTGCTATTCCATGTCAAGACCTATGTTAATTCTGAGATTTGCACATTTGAGCCTGCTTGAAACTCTTTAACTTCACTACCTCAGATTTTGAGAACCACTTTGACAACCTTAGCCACGCTGAAAAGAAAATAGTGTGCTGCACAAGGCTCATGAAGAAATGGGCCTAACATCCAAAGTTTGGTGTACATTTAAAGCAAGTCATTTCTCTGCTTTAGTAGACATATGGCTGCCATTTTGAAGGGTCACTCAGGATACATCTGTGATAGCTTGAGATGTTATTGATTTGAACAAGATAGCCATGTGGCCAATGGGATTGCCAGAGAATGCTGTTGTTTTACACATAGACATATTGTGCTCCTATTCTCATGTGTCACTGAAGAAATGACAGTTGAGACTTGAATATTCTGAAATATAATGGTCAGTTAGACCCACAGCTCATCAACATTACAATCCACCTGTCAATCATTGTCCACCATGTTGTTATCATCTGCCAGTTGCCATCTCTATTATATTGTAGTGTGTGTGTGTGCCCATGCACACAAACACTCAAGGGTTCCATTAAAAGTTGCCCTACAGTAGTTTGTCCTTTTTTGTGCCTAACTCACACACCTGACACTTGCCAGGAATACATGCCCAGTCCCTTAAGGTCAATAAAGCACTAAAGAATTGGCCAACAGAAATGACAGTATTTCCCCCTGACATTTACACCCAGTGTGATGACCTCTCATTAGTAAGAAAGTGGGTCGTATAGGATCTAGTAGTTATCAATTCTTGAGTGAGAAACGGAAGCTGTGTATACTTCATCTTGGGAAATAAAACAACTCTCTTGGTAGTCATTTACTACTTTGCTGCCAAGAGCAGCATCATTAATTGGAAATGGTGTGGAATGCTTGGCTTGGTCCTTTTCTAACAAGTTGACGGAGAACTGAGGTTTTCACAGCCAAACTGTGGGTGCGTTCAGCACAGAAACAGTGGGGAGGAAAGCAAATGTGATGGGAACATGCAATGTTTTATGAAAAAGAAGAATCGTTTTAGATGAAAGCTAGTTTGGAAAACTGTAATACTACATACTGTAGCTAGCTGTTTTTAAATGTACTGTCCTGTTGTTGTTTTTTCACTTCTCCTCTGTGATTTGTTTCTGTATCATTGCTGTTTTTTTATACGTCATTTTTCTTTTTCCCCAGTCGTTCAAAATTACAACCGCCCTGTTGATGTATCTTGAAGATGATTATCCACTGAGATTGGTCTTCTGTAGCTGAACACGCCCAGGGGAGCCTCATCACCCCCGCTGTAATAGTCAAGAACAAAAGGAGTGGAGAGGGAAGGAGAGGAGTGAGGCAGGAATTCCACTGAGCTACAACAAAGAACACAGTCAACTCCCCCCTCCTCACACCGTCTACGTGAAGATAGCTCGATCCTCATCTCACCCTGGGAGAGAGATATACGGAGGCATATTGATCATAGTCTGCTTACAGCTGTCATTAATTCAGACAACTCTGAGCTTAATTAGAAGTTTTATTTCTGGCTCTCAGTTACTTTGTTACTCAGTGGCATTAGATGCCCCCCCCCCTTCTTCCCCCCATCCTACTTAGTGTGACATAGATGCTGCCCCTCTCCACCTTCCTCTGCCAAATCCAACATTTAAAGATTTATCTCTTAAATGAGAACCTGTGGTAAACAGGCTAATCTGTTTGGCTGCACTCACGGTCATGGCTGAATAAAACATTTGACAACGCTAAGCTCTTGAATCTTCCTATCTCTCTCTGGCAAAAGGCCTCTCTCTGCCTCCCTTCAGGGCTCCTTCATTGTTAATCCTACCGATCGCATTCTTCTAGCTTTTTGCCGTGCTGCAGGGGTGTGGCCGGACTTTTGTCTCGTCTGACAGAGAGTTCATTATATGATTGGCGAGGAGCTAATGCAATAACGCTCATCACGTGCCGCTACCAGGGCCAAGTCCAGCCATTCAAGCAGCACTCTGCATTCTTCTTCCTCTCCGCTCTCCCTCTGTCTTGTGGAAGCAGTCTGCTACCTCTCCTGTGGTGACAGGTTCCCTCTGAGGTATTTAACCACTTGTCTTGCAAAACCCCTTTTAATTGAAATTACCCATTGGCTGATAAGCTTCTGGAGCCTTATCGGGGAGGAGATACAGTGGTTAGGGTCTTTCATGCTGGAAGGTTTTGCTCTTGCTTGCTCCTCTCGCTCTTTTTCTCATTGTGTTTCTCTCTCTTCAGTTCTGAACGCCATACTGTCTCTTTTTTTTTTCAGATGGATGATCTTTTATTCTTTCTTTATTCCTTCTTTTTGCTTCTCCTCCACTTTTTCCAGGTTTGAAAGTTGCCACGTCAAGCATCCTGTCTTTGGTGCTGTTGTTGCGGCTTCGTAGCATGCAATACACTACATGAGCCAGTAAGCACTTTGCTTCTTATCTGACATATACAGACCTATGAACCACTATGGCACGCCTCCCCTGTGGTGAGCTGTAAGGAGTCACCGGTTAAGAAAGCTAATGCTGCTCCAGCCAAAGTCACTATCCTTGTGTGTCTTCGAATAAAATAGCTTTTCAGCCGTCTCATCAGTCAGCACACAAACTGCTAATTTATCATTCCGCTGGTTCAGGCACATTACACACTAATGCAGAAGTACCATAATTAGGTCAGTAACAATCTGTTATTTAAATTCTGTCACAGTCAAAACTTGACAAACTTCCCTCCCAAACACACACACACACACACACACACACACACACACACACACACACACAAACACACACACAAACACACACACTAACTCACTTCTAGTGAGACAGCAGTATCAGCAGCAGAATTCGTTTTTTTTTTTTTGTGACAAGGAATTTAGTGATGACATAATTTTTATTCAACTACTCATCGTTTTTTATTCTCAGTCAGCTTCTGCCTGGCTGAAGTCGTCTCTATACAGTGATGTTCTTGGATTGTGTCCTCTGAAGTATGCAGAGTTCTTTCGCATTGCACTGAAAGAAGAATGATGTTATCAAGTCAAAGACTGTAACGGTGCGTTGGCATGCCAATAGAATTGCACATGAGCTCGGTTCAGGATCCCCTCATTTCTAATTGCAGCACAGCACACAGCAGTTTTGAACGGGCTCCAACTCAGCAGGCTAAATTCAATATGAAAATGCAAAATGCATAAAGCAAGGTAAACAACTGCAAATGTATCCTTACTTTTCCAAAGATGTCATGAATACATGCACGGCAGGATGGGCTCATGAGTACACACAGCTCAAAAGGCTGCTTGTATGTTCAACAAAACACACTGTTTTGCTACCTGGAAATATAGACTCAGGGATTTTTTTTTCTTTTGATATTCAAATACTTTTTCCTGTGAGTCAGTAAATAAACTCCAGCCTCTGCCCTGTTGAATACAATTCGAAAGCTATGCCCTGCCGAATCAAATTTGATGAGTACTTACTATGCTGAAACCCACATCACTCTTCAGGCATGACACAAATGAGTAATTCAGTGGTCATTTATAATGAAGAGGCTGTTTTTATCACAACTCCTGGTATGAACAAATCAATGTGACACCAGTGTTACATCTGAATAATTCATCAGCGGTTATTAGGCCCTTTCATTTACATGTACTAATTGGAAGTACTGCTGCACACGCGCCTGTATGATAATAGTTACGCTTAAGCTGTCAAGTGCATATGAAGGAAAATAGACCTCTCATACTTGGTGGTTTATATGTATGTGCTTAACTATATGATTGCTAAAATGATGTGTCAAAATAGGGGACTTTTGATTAGCAAGCAGCACATGGCAAATATGAGTCACAAATAAGTTGTTATTTTCCTTTCAGATTTCTCTGTTTCTTTTATAACATCAAGTAAAAACCTAATTCAGCATATGTCAAGTCAGCCTCATGACTACTCTCACAAGGAAAGAGTATGTGTTCAAATTGAAATGTTTAAAATTTAGCCGAAACCTGCCAAAACCAATACAAGAAAAGAAAAGAAAAATGATACTTAAACACACACACACACACACACACACACACACACACACACACACTATTGCATTGCATTCTACATTACCACACGACCACCTTTCAGACTATAATAAGGCGTTGAGAAATACCAGACTGGCTTACTTGTCTGAAGTCTTAAATAAGAACCGAAACAATCCTTGGGTCTTATTTACAACAATTGACTGCTTGATAAATCCCCCTTCGTCATACCTCATTTTTTCTCAAATACTAAGTGGAGCAAATGTTCAACCTATTTCAGAGACAAGATAAGTATAATCAGAATGAATATTAATCATACAAGATTTAATTCCAATATACTTTGCACCCTTGTGGATACTGATGTGCTCTCTGAGTTAAAACCTTCTACGTGTTTGCTTTACCCCATACCTACCCTGTTTTTTTTAGACTGTTTAAACTGCCTCTCGGATGAATTATGAAGTATAGTTTACCACTCTTTTTACACAGGCACCTTATCTGTTGCTTTAAAGACTGCCGTGGGTAGACCACTTCTCCAAAAAAGCAATCTAGAATCCTCAGGTTTTGGTATAATGACCCATATCAAACCTCCCTTTCTTAGTTAAGATTTTAGAGAAAGTTGTTTTTCAACAGGTAAAATACTTTCATTAAAAACCACAATATTATTGAGACTCAGGTTTCAGAGCCCACCACGGCACAGAGACTGCATTGATTAAGGTAGTGAACAATATAATAATTAACACTGATTCAAATAAGCTTTCAGTGCTAGTTCTCCTAGGTCTTAGTGCAGCCGTTGGTACCATGAAATCCTACCGCACAGACTTGAACTGATTGGCCGTCAGTTCCATGACTTCTCCTCAGAGAAAACAGACATCACCAGATGACACCCAACCATACATTTTTATATCACAAGATGATCTTAGCCCCATAAATGTCTAGATGATCATTTCTGGGGAAAAGCCCAGAGAGAGTCTCTGTCTGTACACCTTCAGTCATTAGCTCTTCATGCCAAAGACCATGTCAAACACCTTGGGGTCAGCTTTGATTCTGACATCAGCTTTGAAGCCCACATTAGAACTTTCACCAAAGTGTCATTTTATTATCTAAGAAACTTTGCTAAGGTTAGACCATTTCAGGCTGACACAAAAAAAAAAAAACTAATGCATGCTTTTAAAACCTCTGGGTTTGACAATTGCCCAGAGGTTGTTAGGTCTAAAGAAAATTATAATAAAAAATAGCTTTTGGTCGCCTACAACTTGTTCAGAACGCAGCAGCCCGAGTACTGACGAAGACCTGACAGAGAGAACATAAAACTCATATTTTAAAGTTGTTGCCTTTCTCTGTCTAGTTTTTAAATCACTGAATGCCCTGGCACTAGCCTATCTCTGACATGCTTATTATAGCATGCTTATTATAGGTACCTTGCAGGTCCCTCAGATCATCTGCAGCTGGCCTCCTTGTCAAAATGAATGAGGAGACAGCTTTTAGCCTCTGTGGCCGTAGTCTCTGGAACAGTCTGCTTGAAGATCTGAGGGACTCCACCTCTGTGGACACGCTTAAAAGAAACCTAAATGCATATCTTTTCAGCCTGGCTCTTACTTAAACGGGCAGTTCATGCCAAAATCAAAAATGTATGTTTTTTCCTCTTACCTGCAGTGTTATTTATCAATCTAGATTGCTTTGGTGTGAGTTTCCTAGTTTTGGAGATACTGGCCGTAAAGATTTATGCCTTCTCTTGAATATAATGGATGCCTTGTGGTGCTTCATGTGGTTACTCAAGATAATCCACACACCTTTTGTGAGCAGTTCTATGTAGGAACTAAGAAGGTCAATGGAAGCCAGTGACATGGAGCTACAACATCCGACGCCTGTTGCTGCGTGACACACACATCTGTTGAGCTGGTGTTAACTTATTTCAGCACTGCAATGATGCGGTGAAGTGTTTTTGTTTCACCCTCTCGTGTCCCCTTCTCTCACCCCACAATTCATTTTCCATTAGGTCTAAAAAATGGATAAAAAAAAGTTTCTTGCCATTATTTACACTATTTAACAACATAACTGCGTCAATGAGGGCTTTAGCAACACCTCAACAGCGACTCAGCGACAATGTAGCTGGTCTCTTTGGCCGTTTTGTTGTATTAGTCGCTCTCGTGGGAACATAGCATAAGCCTTAATCATTGGTTTTCATAATATTTTTTATCTTTCTTGTTTATTTATTCTATTGACTTCATTTATTGTTAACATTTCGTTGTTTATTGTTTACATTTTCACTTAAAAATTTATATTGTTGCAAAGTTGTTTTCACCCTTTGTCTGTGCTGTTTAAATATTGCTCTGTGAAGCACTGACATGAAAGGTGCCATATAAATACAGTTGCTTTTACTAAAGTAAGAAATCAATACATATTTTTACATTGCTGTATTCTTACTGAAGAATATTATCCGTATGCTTCTTCTACCACTGGACTTATCAAACCACATATATGAAATGCAGATTTCGTAATTTCTACCTGACATGACAACATACAGCATAGTAGAAAAACGGTATTTTTGGGTGTGACGAACAAGATCAAGGAAAGCCTTGGGCATTCATATTTGAGATTTACGTTGCTCAACTGGAGAGTTTAGGAGGGTAAAATGAGCAGAGTTTAGGAGGGTAAAATGAGCAGATTAAAAAGCTAGTAAATACAAGGAAACAGAGTGAGCAATGTGCTGCAGATGGAGGGGAGTTTGAAAAGTGGCAGTGCTCCGGACGGGCGTGACCTGAGAAACACCATGTGGAGGTAGAAGGACCCGCCGGAGCCACCTGAGCCTTGACTCTGTCTGAAACAGGAGTGCTTCGTTGACAAGCCATCACTCAGAGACTCCAACAGGGCTTTCAGCAGACCCCCGTCCTCCCTGGCCCTTCTCCCGACACCAGCCCCCTGACACACACGCTCGAACCCTACACCACAATGTATGTCAGCACAGTCATTAGGGTAATTGCTGATTACGTGCACAATTGTCTCACCTAACTCTGCCAGACGTCCATCAATCCACAAGTAGGTTTTCTTACATTTGCAATGACGGGTATGAAAGAAGATTGTTCAGGATGTTGACTTCTTATTTCTCGAACAAATTAGAGCTTTACTCAGATCAGTTTTATTGTAATATTTACACCCTTCTGTCTCTTACAGTCTGAACAGTCAAGTGAGATATGACTGGCCAGATGTCACTGACACAATATGAAAACTCATGGCAAATGCTTTCGTTTTGAGGCCTGCTGATGGATAAGTGGACAATGTGTCACAGACAGGTAGCTGTGAAAAATGGCCCTTGTTATGCTTGTAGACAGTCAAGGTATCAGTGGAATTCAAAGCGGTGAAAGTCTTTGCAGGCTTTTTTGACAGTCTGTCCTCATTAGTAGAGGTTACAACAGTATATATTAAGTTTACTGTTTCGTTTTGGTTTTTACATTGGCTATAGTCTACATTATATCCATTTCAGAGGATATACAACTGACCATTTATAAATTAATCATATTTTTAAACCTCTTATATGAAATTCATCAGATTATGATTTTATTTGTCTCTCAATTTTCTTCCTGAATTTTAAAATGTTTAAAACGGAGATTTGGCGAGTCGCAGTGTCTGCTTAACCAGAGAGTCCTTGTTCAATCAAACCAAAGTTCATGTACATTTCTGGCTGACACTTATATTGAGACTTAAGCCTGAATCCGTCATCCGATAAAAATGCACAGAAACCTGAGTCTGATGGGTCTTATTATTCTATTATTTGGCAAACATTCGCATTACAGAGAAAACTGAATTAATTACGTGGGTGCAATGGATAGGTTCTGAACAGGGCTAATGAATGAATGAATGACATTAGCAATAATCTATCGTTTAGCTGCCTAGACCACAATCACTACTGTCTACTGTGCATCCTTTGTTTTACGACCACACCCAATTTCAAGCTGTTCTGCAATCATCTGCTTCGATCCGTCTTTAAGTTATGCATCTCTGCATTCTTTACTTTGTTTGTCATAAGGTGCTTTGTACTGGGAGATGAATGAACAACGTATATCAGCTCATCATATGTCATTTTGGATGATGACTCTGCATTTCAGTGGCTCCAAGTGGTTAAACAACTCTGACTGATGCAAAACATCAAACCTGTTCTGAAAACTTTTACGACAGACAAAGGTTTCGGAGTAAACACGATTGACACAACGTATCGTATTTATTTTTAAACGTGCTGCAATTTTGGACAAAAAAATACGGATGGTGCAAAGGCCTTCATAGTGAAAAAGCAAATAGATTATCTGTGCCATTCTGATGGTAACTTTGAAAGAACAATCTCTTTTGATGGAGTCCTCTCTTGATGGAGAACAGGTTTTCCCGTCAAATTGAAGCAGTGGCTGCTTACACTCCTTGTCCAAAACATCTGTTTGATCAGCTTTTTTTTCACACGGATGAATATTTCAATTTGTATTTGGAGACTAAAATCAGCTCTCCTTGTTAAAAATGCATGATTTCATAACAGCTCCGTGATAACAATATTAACCCATTCAAACAAAGGCTCACCTTTGCAATTACAGTGATCCGGAGTGATATCAAAGGGAGGGCATGCTGATGCTGGCCCTGGGTAGTCAGGCTACATCTCCATTTACTTATGTTGATTTCAGGGGATCACACTGAGTTGCCCTTTAAAATGTGTTATTTATGGCTGTTTGTGAACGTCACTTGAGTAGAAAATTGCTTCTCATCTTTCTGCTCGCCTATGTGGCAAGGGCAAAAACTGGTGGAGGTGGTGAGGGTGGACAGATAGAGATGGCGGCTGAGGTGAGTGGTCCTTCATCAGTACCAGGTGATGAGTTTATGCCTCCTCACTCCCCAGTGGCCCTGAGGCCATGACCTCCCATCCATCCCCTTGCGCTCTCATTCATTTCACTTTCATAAGCACCAGTAATGACTTTGCGCCAATGAAGGGGAGAGAGAGAAGTCTGAGACACTTGTTTGAAAGAAGGGGAATCTTCTTCCTGCAATGGCAATTTCTTGTGCTCTTAAAAAACCCTGCAAGGGGATATATAGCTATTACTGAGGTCACGCAGGACAGGAACAACAATCATTTTCACCTTCTCATGTACACACACTACTTTATGCAGCTGACACTCAAACAGATTGACACATGCCTAAGCGCACACATGCATGCACATAGACTGATAGCACACACAGTCACACGTACTCAAACAGTGGCTGATGGACCAGCGGCCCTGTGCATTGTAATATGCTTGGGAGCCTGTACAGGGATTAGCAGCTCATTTCAGTGGCTGCACAGTTGGCCTTCACAGTCTCCCAGGGGAAGGAGACAGCTGTGCGGGGGTGCTGTTTGGAGAGTGGTTAGCTCTGTGTGTGTGTGTGTGTGTGTGTGTGTGTGTGTGTGTGTGCGCGTGCGTGTGTGTGTGTGTGTGTGTGTTGAGGGGCGGGGGGGTGAGGCGTATGCTTATCTGACACCAAGGGGCAAATTTGAGATGGTCCAATACCAGCTTAACCAATACACACTACTGCACTTTACTGAAACGGGACCAAGCAGCTGACTCCCACCTCTCAGGAGATGTCTTATCATATTGCACCTCACTTTAAACAAACTACAAGTTTGTGAGGATTTAGAGAGGCTTCAGCATGGGCATGTGACGAAGCATGAACGCATGTGTTAGAGAGGATTTGTGATGATTAAAAAAAGACCCTCAGAGATCCAAGTTAATTTTAAAGTCGGTTCGAGCTAATTCACAAAGATAAACACAAACATTGGTTTCTTTTTTCAACAAAGTACTCAGGGCGCACAAGGCCCAAACTTTGTTGTGATAATTACATGTGAAACCACTGACTTTAATTACATTTTGCCCAGACAAACCGCTCTGGAGACTTCTGGTGATGGGATCCAGGTGGACCTTGTTATGAAAATGCGAGAAAGGTCTTGAGTGACGAGGGGGTCATGTGAAGATGTGCGGTCGTGATCTCACACAAACCTTGTCTGGAAAGAAACAGGACATATCCTCAGACACCTAAACACAAATAAATATTTAAGTGAGAGTCAGCTCCTCTGTCAGCTGGAGACTAGGTTTCTTGACTTATGGCTTCTGAAGTGACGAATTGGGAATTCTTGGATTTGATGACCTGTGCTTGAGCCTCTTTGGCTCTTCCTGCACCCATTCGCTTGTTTATTTAGCTTGTTTTTCTTGTTGCAATATTTGCATTTCATGTCTGTTTTTAAAGCCGTGCATTGGAGAAATTCTGTTACAAAACACTTTCCTGATGAGTAGCCTATAAATTACAAGTTTAAACTAAAGCATTGGGCCAGGTTGTCATTGTTGCCATTAGTATAAATTCTGATCGTAGCAACTTTGTTTTTACAGGTTAAGATTTCATACCTGCTGGTGGGCCGGCTTCCGGAATCCTCAAACGTCAGCTGTCAGCTCCAAAACAAACACCGCCGACTGCAGGACGGAAAGGAAAAGGGAAACTGAGAGAAAATCCAGAGTTCAGCGCTCTAAGAAAACCTCTTGCAGGGTAATACACTACGACATGAGACTGGGACTCACTCCTCTGGTTATTTCCCAGGCGCACTAAGAGTTTTACAAAAGTGACCAAAAAAAAAAAGATAACACAAACCGATGTCACCTTCTGTAATTTTGCAGACAAAGGAACCCTTTACTGTGTTGTATCCATTCTATTATAGAGGACACCATGAACTGATGTGGAATTTCCATGAGAAATGGGACTGGTGGTGAGCCTGGGCTCCATCTCACAGTTAGTTGTCTCTCTAATCCAATCTAGTGCAATGGTGTTATCCTTGCAGTACCAAGACTGCAGCAGCAGGGGACTGCTTTGTGAAGAGAGGAAGGGCGTTATGACTCTGACACCCCCAAACCACAGAGAGGTCACTGGCTTTGCTTCTCTGGCTTCCTCTTACTGTGTCGACATGAGGCGTGGGATAGAGTGGGATTCTGAATTCAAAGGCAAGGTTAGCTTGAATCACTTGAGATATACAGATGGGAAATAAGACTAACAAATGCAAAAAAAAAAATGAAATAGTAAATGTTTTCTCCACTGTGTACTTTGTGAAACAAGAAAGAAACACACAATTTGTTTTGTGTATTTGACAAGTGGAGGTCTATTCAATTTCAACCTTGCTGTGTCAAATATCTCTCAAACTTGGACACAAAACCCCATAAATATTTACTATTTCCACAGAGACAAAGTTAAGAATCAACTACTTGTTGTCAACCCCCGCCCCTCCCCACCCACACACACACACACACACACACCTTCTGCTGAGGTTTTAATGTTTGGGTCCTGGAGAGGTTTGAGAAGAGTCCCAGCCTCATTGTTCTGAACACAACAGCTGTGACTTAATGAGTCCATTCCCGAGTGCTCACCCTTTGCCCAAGTCTTGGCTGCTTCCACTGCTGCACCCTCATTGACCACATGACCATTGTCACCAAGGCATTCACCGGGTCTTAATGGTAAGACATACAAGAATGCAGCGGTGGCTGAGCCTTTGCCACCTCGAGGCGATGGTGGGAAAGCTCCTGAACTCAATTCCAACAGCTTATGTTTACCATGACAAACCAGTGACCTATGGGTTCACTCGAGTAATTTGGAGAGAACCTCCCACACACACAAAAACAGACATACTGACCCATCTTTCTCTCGATCTCTGCAGCTCCATTTAAACTGCCTCACTGTGTTTCTGTCTCTGGATCCTAACAAGGACTCCTGACAACATTGTGGCTTAAAACCTGTGACTGTATATAAGTGGTCGTATTGATTGTGACGTCAACCATTGGTTTGTGTACAATGGTTTTGAAGCCTTGAATTTAGCATTTTGGCCATTGCCATCTTGGTTTTGGGCTGTTGATGAAAATACATAATACACAATGTCAAATTACAAATATCTTAAGATACAACAATATATCAAAGTGAGAAGAATTCAAACATAAGTCATCCTCTCTATTGGGGCACAAGAAAATGCACTGTGAAAGGGATTAAGTTATTTGACGAAAACCCAGAATGGACAACACCCAGACCAGATAACATCGTGGTAGCAACCTGTAAATCGCAAAGTAGCCATGTCACGAAGCATAACCTGCTCTATTTGACTCTAAATAGGACCATACTTCACAAAATTAACATCATGCTGTATTGAAGAAGAATTGAAATTAGCGATTAAGACCATAAACTCATATTTACAATGTTTACTTAAGCAAGTTTAATTTTCTCATAGACTTCTATACAATCAGACTTTTTTTGCAGCAAGAGGAGTCGCCCCTCTGGCCATTGGAAAGCTTCACTTTTCAGAATCAGAGGTTGCTGCCTTTTGAAAACTGTGTTTGTTACCTTCATTTTGAGAGCAAATTCAAAAATGCAACATTCCCTTTCACAACGGGCAAAATATCAAGGATGGGATTCTTGGCTCTTTTTCTGTCAACGACTTAATATCATTATCTGAAAAATGAACACTCTGAAACTGGGTTCTCTGGGATGTTGGCGGCTGCAGTTTGAAAGCTGAAAAGGAGCAAGACATGTGATGTAGTACAAACCTGCAGCCTGGCAAGGGAAGTTAGGATGTTGCCATAGCAATCGAGGGGAAGCAGCCATAAAAGTAAAAGTCCATCGGTACACAATTCTTGTGGAACCATGCAAGTAAATTCATTTTACTTCCACACTAAGGCAATTTGACTGGGACTGCTGGAAACAACCTTTTTACGAATGAATTATTCACATAGATTTGGTGATCATGGCTCATAACAGAATTTCAAAATGGGGTCTTACATGACCATAAACCCTGCTTACTGTCTTTTATTCCACATTCACTTCAGCTGAGCTATACTTATGTCAAGGCTAATCGTATTGAGTGTTTGGTCCCGTTTATCCTTGAGGAGGTAAAGCACGCCTGTCAGTCTTCCGCATATGCATACAAAGTGGTGTGCTTCTTTATTAAAGACTATACAAACAAGACTGCTTTAAGAGCCGTGAGCAAAGATGGTGCTGAAAAGCCTGGAGTTACACATCCTTAACCCCCGGAATAACATAGCATGGTGCTGGTATCATTATCTTGGAAGGTCTGAGTCCTTAGTGAATGCTGATAGCTTTATGATTTGATTCACTTGTGCTGTGAAGTAATTAAAAAGGAGGGTCACATTTGAATCTCTCAAAACTGAAAAATAGACACCTGAAATAGTATTCAGCCATTCTATAGTGTAATGATCTGTGGTAAATGTATGTCATGACATATTTGTGGATTCATGAAATCTGTTCTGTTCCCCCTAACAGCATACTTAAACAATATTCATAATTACCATCATTTGAGATCATGCTATGAATCGAATTCCAGTCATGTGTCCTCCATACGTACTCCGAATTAGCTGGGGCAAATGTCAGCGTGTTTGACCCTGGACATGAACCTCAGGGAGAAAATGCTTGTTGAAACCCAGACAGGGCGTGTTCATGATAACCCCCAAACCCCCCGAGAAGGTTGTGCTGGTGAGGTACTTATCCCCGTCTCCTGGACGTGCCATGCAAAGTGAATGACATGATATTAAAGCACTTCCTCATCAAGATTGAAAGGCGTACAATCTTTTTTGCCTTCAAGCAGTCAATTATTTGACAAGTACACATAATGAACAATGCAAGACTAGTCAGAATTTAATCAAAAGGCAGAGACAGGGGCTCAGTGCAGATGGGAAATGATTAACACAGTTAATCAAACATCCCAGCGTTAGGTTAAACATGGCAAGCCTATCCCATCATCTGAAAAAAGGATGGGAGTCGTTGCACATTTCCATTTCCTTTTGCCTGTGGAACATTTATTGCATTTATTATGTTGACCTCTGTTTATTCTGAGACTTTTATGAAGGTATTTATGTTAGTCCTGACATCTCTGACAAATTTCCTCTCTTTGGTCAAACCTAATGCAGAAGAGTTTGAGGTTGCTAGCTTTGAAGGAATTGACAAATGCAGTCTAATCCAAATGGTATTTATGTAAAGGTTATTTGATTTTTGAAGGGTTGTTGTTGAGAATGTTTTGTGAAAAATCACCCACACATAGTTTATAACACAAGCTCTCCAGAGAAAATGTAACATATCGAGCAGGTCAAACAGGTGCGAAACTGTACAGACACTGAGACATGTATCTTTGATGCATAGTTTTTCTGTTGCATCAGATTGACAGAAACTCACAACAAAAAAGGATCAGCTTTGTCTGATGTACCAAAAACTTCATGTAACTCATAAGTATATATACGATCAAGTACCAATTTGAGGACAAATTTGAAGTACTTGAGTGTTTCCATTTCATGCTTCTTTTCACCCCACTTCATCTATTGCACCGCTTTAGTTACTAGTTAGGCTACTTTACAGATTTTACACACAACATATGATCTTAAAAAATATGAGACACTGTTATAGATAGAAATACTGTCTTATTTAATAGTAGCCATTATAAAATAATCCATTTGGATAACATCCAACACCTCAACTAGCTATAACAATACATTCCACTTACACATGAATGTATCAGTAATAACAATCCATTGATAGTGTAAGACAGGATTCCTTTTACTTCTGATACTTTTTCTACTAATACTTGCATACCTTTACTTACAGGATATTTTCAATGGAGGGCCTTTACATGTAAGGACATGATTTTATATTACAGTATTGACACTATTTCTTTGGTAAATCATATTAAAACCACCATTACACAATGACATATGTAATCTGTAAATGAATTAGTGTCTGACAAAAACCCGAGGTAGAACTGTGTGCAATGTGTTGCTTGGAATATCAAAAGTTGAGAAATAATAACAAATCAATAGAGATTGTTTTTTATTTTGTCGTCTGCCGGGTTGATCATGTGTCTGGTGTGTAGGAATGAAACTTCTGTAAATCTTCAAAATATCTCTCAATTTTGCAAACTCGTGGAAAGTCTGGAACAACGACTATTGTTCCTTTCCCACTTAACCATGCAACAATAATTAGCCGTGATTACAAAGTATCTCTTGAGAAATTGGGACAGAACAATTTAGTTCATTGTCCTCAGAAATTGGAGTTGCCCTTCCTTTGCTTGTCTTTTTCCCCTGTTGGATTCATCTGTTCTTCAGTGTGCCAGGAAGAGCACGCCACTAATCAAGCAAACTATTTGATTGGCTTGGAAAGATTTCATTCGGACCAATTTGGCTTAATAAACAGTTGTGTCAAATGATTTGGACGAGTGCAATTACAGACCTATTAAAGGATGTATTAAATAATGTGCTTTTGGTATTGGCAGTATTTACATACGACCTTGCACATTTGCAAAGGCTTGTGCTTCCTGAGACGTGTGGTTGGAAACACACCTCTGGAAAAGTAATCAGCCCTCAAGAACAAGTTGTTTAGTCATATTTGCAAGTTTTGAGAAGTTGAAAGACCTTCAAAGATTGTTGTTGCCTTGGTAATAAGCATCTACAGCAATAGCCAGCTTGAATTTGGCCATTTTTATGCATTGGTGAGCAGCCTCTGTATTTAGAACAGTAATGTTTTATGGAAATAAGCTATATGTATTTAAAACTTATAATTGTGTTCCTTTATACTGGCACAAAGCAGTTACTTTTAAATTAGTGGAATTAATCGGAATGCAAAATTGAAGGGAGGAATGTCCATCCACAATGATGAATGCTTAGGCAAGATTTTACTTCAATTAAAATTTCAGGCAATTATTGTAAAAGATTATTGACCTCTAAAGGGACTGGTGAGGTCACGTATTTTCCTCTGTCTTTGCAGTATAGTATTCATCTTCATTAGAGAGAACAATTGAAGGCGTTTTCCTCTCGTACTGGAGGGTATTAACGCAGACAGATTATCCTCTGCACACTTCACTAATAAAGTTGATTTCTATTATTGTCTGTCCAGGTAAAGGCAGATTTTGAAGCATTGTCTTGTTCACACTGACCTGCTTCTGCTCTTCATCAGTGCTTTTGAGACTCTCTTGTTCTTTCAGCAGGCATATAAAGGTCATTTTTTATTTGATCGCTATGTAGTTGTTGTTTTGTTCTGTCAGAAAGTCATTAGTAGGGCTCTATTGAGTTAATGTAGGGTTCTCTTGAAATAATGTGATAGTTAATCATGCTATTATTTTTGCTAAACTTTAGAAGCAGACATATTTTTTTTTCTTTTTAATGCATCTGATTGATGCATTATTGCAACTGGCATAACACATCTGGAGTCCGACACCTTCCTCAGCACTGTGGGAATATTATGGGGATATATTAACTTTAAATCTGGGGGAGACAATTGAAAAATAACTATGCAAAAAAAAATGTTAGCTTATTATTTTTAGAGTTCCCTGAAAAATGTAGAAGTGAAAAATATCACAGATGTTCTCTGTTGCCGAACAACTCTGTTTTCGAATTATAATATATCAACTTGATGAATTATAATTGTGATAACATTGTGCTTGACAGAAAAGCTTTTTAAACGTGTTGCACTAGTGAATAAATGGATCTTTCTTTCAACCTGGTCATTTCGAAGTATACTAAGCATTCACTTGGTTTACAGTGAAAATGCCTCATCTTTTGTTTGAAAAATATGTCCACATTTACACAACACAGAGCACAACACGGCAAAGTGAAGCAAATTGGAACCGTTGGCCTCTGCTGAACCTTATTACTTGTGACCATATATCATTTTTTTATAGGTCAAAAGTGAGGCACATCTGTTTCCACTTGGCTAGGTTTCCATACAAAACATTTGAATAGATATTCTTCACCTATATCCGTCGCTCCCCTATGGTTGTTTAAACCAACATGCGTTTCATACATCAAACCTCAGAAAGGGCAAAAGGCTGTTTTATACCAGAAAGTGTATTTCTGATTATAGAACACAGTTTAGAAGATCTTTTAATGTTTACGTTCTCTTAAAAGGATTTGTTTATATAGTGTGGTCTTTTAACACTCAACTTATTTGACAGTTGTGCAAACCAGAGCCCAACATGCCCACACTGGATCTTGCTTTTTTCAAATTTGATCTCGAAGCCCCTCATGTGTTTGACTTCTTTTTAATTGCTTCCTGTCTGCTGGGTCAATTATAAGTCCTCGGCATTTTAAGGGGGGACCGGCTATAGCAGCATTTTTGGACAGACGGAGTGATTAAATAACTGAAATTTGAGTAGAATGATGAGATCACTCATTGGGACTTGATTTGATAATATTTTACTTGGTGTGCCAGCTCATAGCGTACACATGTTGATTTACGTTTAGACAGAAGATGATTGCCTGGGCTGCCTTTCTTAAGTCGGTTTAATGAGAAAAAAGGGAGAGGGACCAATACAATCTTACTCTTTTATCCATTATTGATTTTGGGTCAGGTTCTTGCTGGTGTAAATAGCCTATTGATATTGAATTTAACTCAAAATATGAGCCTTGAGAAAAACACTCAAAAGATTAACCAAGTATTCAGCAAGCAACTTAAAAACACATAAAAACAGGTTTTCATTAACATATGGTAATCCATTCATTTTTAATTAACCCCAGCAGCAAAGTGAAAGCAAAATAATGTCTAATTTCACATACTTTGATTGGTGATAATAGATTGTGTAGTTATCTTAAGATATTACTTTAACAGGAAATATGTAATACAACAGCAAACATATTCATGTCAAGGTCTTGTGAAAATACATCTTTACAAGCAAGACAAAGAACCAACTTCAAGTAGAGGCTTTTAAATTCTATATTATTTATTACCACATCAGCCACAGTTTGAAATTCAACATCCTCATTCACAATTTACAGAAAAGCTTTGTAAGTATTCAAACTTACAAAAATATTACACACAACGATGCCTCGGATTTGTAATAAGCCTATGCAAGCCCTGTTGCTTCCCTAAATAAGCTCTTGGCCCAGTTCAGCCCGTGCAGAAACAGGGCCACTCCTCGAGGTCAAAACTCACCGCTGCATTGTTGCCCATGGCTACATAAATATTAACCGAGTTTGCACTGTGTTGAGAGGCCTTCTTTGATTATGAGTCTACTCTGAGAGTTTGATATCCAAGGAGACCACTACAGCCAGCTTGACTAAATTGATGAGAGAATACGGAGAGAGTCGGCGTGGTTGTGATGTGGTGGAGTTTCACTTGGTTTGGAACAGATCAAGCTGCTGGATTTCATGCAAACGAAGCGGGAAAAGAAACATCACTAGTTCGCAGTTCACATACTTAAAGCTTCACTTTGAACTTCTGCTCTGGTGGCTGGGAGAGGTGTGACAAGAAGAAAATAAGAAATGCAACCGCCTTTCGATGTCCTAAAGCTGGTTTGCTGAGCTTTGCATAGTAGCATTTAGTAAACTGTAAGCAGTTCCGATTACAGCAGTTCAACATATTTTGATTATTTTGGTCACGTTGATCGCACAAGTACACGACACAAGCAAACACTGTTGGTGTATGTCTTGGTCAAGCCCCGTAAAATGTATTAAAACTTCAAAATAAAAGTCAAACACACTTAATGAAGAAATAATTGAGTGATCAAGGTTAGATGTGGCTTTGTTAATTGTGCTCTGAAGCTTATAACCTGACCAAATCTCCGTCCGTCATCAAGCAAAAGGATGACTGATTGGGGATCAGACGCAGTCCTGTGACTGGTCATGTGTGCCTGAAATGTCAATCATGTGCAAATATTTTGGGAAGGAACGAATAAGCATTGTTAGGTGAACAATTGAAGGTTAAGAGGCAGGCTCGGAGCCACATGGGAAATGGGGGGACATGTTTACTCTCACCATGGATGACTGAGGTCTGTCCAAAGCATGTGCCATCATTTTCAACTGATATGAACACAGAAAAACACTGTGCTTACATCTTTACTACCCTCCACACATACACTTACATTTTCAGTTTTGTTAGTGAGTATGTATTTACTTCAAATGCTGCCATCATTTCTGTCCTTGTTTTTCACCTTCGTTTTTTTTTTTGAGCTGAGCACAAGAGCCAGCATTTATCATGCACCATTTGGTGAGTGATTACATGCAATATTGTGCTGCATTTGCAAGATATGATTATATCACAGTTTATCATAAACACTTTCACATAAACAAGTTATGTGCAACCGCTGTGACTCGTCAAAGAAATGACTGTACAGGCTTGGGTCACACACACAAGGTGGCCTATAATTAGCAAAATAATTGTAATTACTGTGTGATTCAAAACGATGTCTCTGTCTTAACCTGTTTGTATTTAATATGCCTGCGAATTTTACAGTTCAATGATTTATGGTTATACAGAAGAATAGCAATACAAGTCTAATGCCCTCTGTTGACAATCTGAGGAAGCAGATTCAAATGAATTCATGCAAAATGGCAGTTTAAGCTGTTCAACACTGCAGCCATAGAGACACCACATGTGTTTTTAGTCTTGGCTTATAAATAAACATGTCTCCAGATATGGATGCCTGCCACTGGGTGACCTTTTATTACATCTGTTTTCTCTTTTTTGTCCCTTGGAAGAAAAAAAAATGTCTGTATTATTATGTAAAATTATGCTTATGAAAACATAAGTCTGCCCCTCTGCTGTGTTCACCTTCACCTGGCAAGCATGACTCAACTTCACATTTCCACATAGTGGGTGAAGGACAGTTTTTATTGAAGCCAGGTGTGTACCCACGTCCTGCCTGATAATGTTTCTGGACAGAATTCCTCAACCAGATCACAACATGCTCCAAGTCTTCACCAAATGCAGAGAGAGAGACCTGCTTGTTTTAGTTTGTTTTACATATTCTGATTTCAAGATAGAGGCCCTGATGAAAATATGAAAAACAGCAGTGGCCTTGAAAATTTGATTTCTTACTTGAAGAAAAATATTTTTGACTTTTTCTGAGGGTTTTAATAAAAAAGAAAATCACATATTACAGCTGGGAATGTCCCGTGGACATCTTGTGCCGATCAAACTGTAATCGCCTGCATTACAGTGACTATGAATTGTGGACCACCAACATAACTCGCAGCTTACGGTAATGAGTCCAAGGGTCAAAGAAACGGCGGCCTGACAAAAATCCCTTTGACTGCTGAACGGCGTCATGAATCATGTAGCGGAAAAGTGCAGGGGGGGAAAAAACACCCACAATTGAGGAGAGACTCTCGATATGAAAAACTGCTTGGCTACACACACCAGCAGCACCATCAGCGGCTTGACCACTGCTGCCGGGGCCCGTGTGTTATCCTGTGGGGCCAGTTGGAGTGAGGGGGAAGGTGGTGGGGGGCTGTCTGTACTTCCATGTTTCTTTTGATGCTTGGTAATATTACAGTAGAATGAGTCCTCTGTCATTGGTTGAATAGGCTGGACTGCCTACTGTGACAGAGCATGGGCCTCTCATGCCCAAAAGGAAGGCAGTGTTGCATCTCTAAGCAGAAAAAAAAGGGGACAAAAATGAGGGGGGGGGTGGTATTTATTGATAACCTCCTTCATTTCTGTATGACGTAACAGAATATTCTCTTTGGTTAAAAAAAGAAAAAAAAGAAGAAAAAAAAAGAAGAAGAAAAAAAAAGAAAAAGTGAGCTGATTCCTGTCGGGCATGGTAATAAGTTGACGTGATCAGTCTCCGGCACAGAACCAGACTCCGAGTCAGCGCGCATGTGGACTCCATGCCAGGTTTTGGCGCAGCCCTCCGCTCAGACAGCTCCTGCAGACGGCAGCCTGCTCGCCACTGCACTGGCGCTGTTTACTGGAAGCCCGCTCCGCGCTGCTTCCACCAAGTGTCTCAACACTGTGAGCGGGATCTTTTCCAGAGGCGAACCGCTGAAACTTGCCCCGTCTTCAACAGTCTCATTCAGAGGAGAGCCGAGAGGGCAGCGTCGGCGGTTAAAGTAGCGGGAGATCGGTCTTCTCCCCCTCCAACAGACACTGAAAAGCCCCACACTCTGTCCCCTTCCAGTCACTCTGTCTTTCTGGGGTGCTTTTTTTTCTCTCTCTTTTTTTTTTCCCGTGTGTTGTTGGTCTGGGTCCCCGAGCTCCGCTTCTCCTCTTGTTTGTTGTCGCTGCTTCGGGAGTGAACGGGCGCACAGGACAGCCCGAGAATAGATGCGCCGCTCAGAGGTCCACGAGGGGTTGATGAGTCGGGACTGAGCGCAGAGCAACACCTTGCCGGCCATGGAAGCGTGTGTCTGCTGCAGGGGAATGTACGGGCTGAGAGGGGGACCTGCCGCCTGATAGCCAGCCTCCGTCCCAGATCAGGGGAGCATGCCTCAGACCTGCAGACCCACTCTCTTCGCTGCAGAGGAGTTCCCATCAGAGTGTCTTTCCACAATCTGACATTTTTTTTTTTACAGTTCACACCCCCCCCCACTGAGTTCATTTCAGCCTGTTTGGCTCCACTGCTTTTCAAGAAAGGTAAGAGTAGTTTTTATTTAAAATTGTCTTTCCTCTTCTTTCCTTTTTTTGCACCTTTATCACGGGGCTCATCACCACGTTTATAAATCTGACCCTAAGCAGCAGCCTGGGCTATTGTGACAAGTTGTTGTGGAGTGTGATAACTTTTATTTCATTGCTCGGTCACTTCGGAGCGTTTGCTTTCGCTTTTGGGACTGATTTTTAAATATCACCGAGACATTACTCAAGTCTTTGGCTGCTTTTTAAAAAAAAGTAGAAAATGTCGGGATTCATTTCATTAGGAGGAAAAACGATTTGGTGTGAACAATGAATACGGCTTTACAGCAGGACACCTCTATTTGTAGTCATTTAAATGACCCGAGAGGTACCGTGGTTAATTGAAAAATGATTCATCAAAACATAACCAGATGTGGATTGATTATCGGCTGCCGACTTTGGCTGAATGGAAACTATTCAAAAAGTGGGGGAGCAGCGCCTTTACGTGAACCAGAACATGTAAAGCACCATTAAATTGGAATGTACGCCTCCAGAGTTGAAGTGTAGTTTGTTGGTGGTGCTAGTCACCGAGGCTTTTTTTTTTTTTGTTGTAATCCACTGATGTTGGTTTGAATGGGGGATTTATGCTGGAAGCTGTGACCTGAGAAGCGATGTCGGTGTGATTCTTGAGCATTCACAGGCTAATCCATTATAATTGGGGTTAGGCTATTTGTCCAAAGAAAGAAAAGAAAGAGAGGAAAATCAGGCTGAGGCTCGCCTACCAGTGTAATAATTAGTTTTGGCTAAACACAGAGCTTGTGACGCAATGGTGCCACAAGCGTAGGGAATGTCATGGAAATCAATCAAAGGGAGACATAAAAACGAAAACATGTAACAACAAAAAGTAAAAAAAAAAAAAAAAATAGGGGGAATATCTGGGTGCTTAGATTTAACTCAACCTCAGTCGGCACAGAGTGGCTGTAAAATTAGATCCTTTTACTGCACATGTATTATTTAGGCCTACCGATTCCGAACGCGTCCTGTCAACCATGTGTTAAAGAGTAGGCAGCAGGAGCGCACACGCGGTGCGGGCTGTGCGCCTCTCCTGGCCCGAGAAACGCACCGCGGCCAGCCGGTGATGCGTGGCAGCCCGGGGCACAGCAGCAATCTCCAGTGATCGATCAGCGGACTGGGATACATCTAGCCACAGCCTTCACGTGCCCTCAGCTTATATATATATATTTTTGTTTTTGGTTGTCTTTCTGATTTTTAAGGGAGCTACGAAGTACTGCCTCGATTAGAGTCCATGAATGTGTCTCATTGGTCTGAAACATCTGCGTACAACACATTCATAATAGCTGTTTAACAGAGGAAAATACAATTACTGCAAAATGTGACGTTTGTTGAGTTTTTTTTTTTTTTTTTTTTTTTTTTTTAATGAACTGTGCCTTTTTAATACAACCCTGATTGAATGGGCAAGACTGCTTCCTTGAGAAGATAGAACTCAAAAGAATGGTGGGTGGACGATGAAGTGGCTTTATCTCCCTCACCATACATAACAAAGTGACATTCAGCTAAATACAAAGGCAGCCTATTTGAGTTTTCAGGAATGTGTAAGATTTAAGCCAATGCACGCTTGAATCAGGCTCCAAGAGCAACACTCCTTACCCAATCCTCTTTATTGGGGAACTTCGTTTTCACATGTTTGTGCATAAAAAAATGTTTGAATTAATGCAAGTGCAGATTCCAGCTGTTCTGAAGGAAGACATTAGCATATCAAAGTGGTCAGAGCCCTTACACAATGGAGAGAGAGACGTATTTTCTGCCACTGGTTTTTGGCTGAGCCTGAAAGGCTTGAGAATGAGTGTGTGTGAGCTGGTAAAACTGAAAGTCTGTGTATGTCCTCTCTTTCTTGGAAGAAATGTTTGTATGAAATGTTGTGTATAACATAATCTCACTTGTATTTGTTTGGTGTGAAAGAATATGTCAAAGCTTCCACACGACAGGATAATTGTACATAAAATCACAGAAAGTAAATAGTATAAAGTTGGGGGCGAGGGCATTTGATTATAGAGGAAAAAAAATAACATAAAAAAAAATATTCTTAAACATGTATTGGAAAGCATTAATTCTTAATTAATACTGTAGCGATTTATTTTTAGTTTGTCAACGAATGTAAAAACAGGTGCTCATTGTAAATGATACAAACTACTTGTGAAAAAAAATGGAAATTGTCTTCTCGGGTGTCTCGGTTTTTGATATCTTGTGCTCGAGCATGCCATTATGAGCATTTCACCGATGAGTCCAGCTCGAGAGAAAGTACCTTTCTCGGTCTGCAGCCTTGTTTCAGTGGAAGTGCGTCCGGTTTCAAAGAACTGCAGCTGCTCTTGATCTGCCAGAGCACCAGATTGCCCCTCTTTGCTTCGGCGTTCATCTCTACTGGCAGATCAATACAGCACAGCACACTTCTATGTGGGTTTGGGGCAGACAAAGTGCTAAATATCACTCTATTCTCTTTATGTGACACTCTCGCAGCACATGAGATTCTAGGCTCGGGTAGTGTGATTGGGTGAGTGGGGTTGAAGGCATCTAAATTTGTGACATTACCGGCTGTTGCTTCATTTACTGCGGCCGTATTTTTTAACCCCCAGAACGATGGGTATCTGACTGGCGCACCAAACAAGCGTAACGCAGCTTTCATAACCTCTACAGATTTTGAATCTGTAATTTGTTATTGATTTAATTCAATAAGAGTGCACACGTACTGACCAGTGGCAACATTTGCTCACTTTGTTTTTGTGTCGCACGCTCTCACAAGCGGGGATATCTGCCCGTTGCCTTTGTCTGAGTAGCGATTGGCAACTCCATATGACTGATGTAAAGGTTGCCCTGCTGCTGAATGGGTTGTCTGTGCTAGCGTTGCACTAGGGACGCCGTGCCTTTATTCATGGTGAACACCACCATAGCTACTCTGTAGCAAAATCAAGCAAATGATTGAGGTTGTGAATGCGTCAGAAGTAGAGGATTGCAGGGAGTTAAATCATTTGGATTTACATCCCACTGCTTATTTGGCGTGTAAATTGTGGGTTTGTGTTTTGAGATGCAATCTTTGCTGTTGCTAAACCACCTACATGGAGTCATACTGTGCAGATAACTGCTCCCTATTAGAGGGAAGAAACAAGGCTGTAAAAGAAAGCTATGGCAAAATGTAACATGCAGGTCTTCGGTGGGCCAAAAATCCTCCCCTTTCATGACTGATTTTATTTTACGATCGGCAATCAGTAAAACGCTGTGCGGCAGTGTGTTCCCCTCCCTGCCATTTTGTAAAAAACATTTGTTTCCACTTGCCAAAGGCCTCTGGTGCGGCGGGGGATTCGGTGCCCCTGAAATGGCAGGTGAAACTTTCTGCTTGCCTAAATAATTTCCTAGCAGAACATTACACTGGAAGGACACAGGCGGCGGAACGTAAGGGTCAATTCAAACTCTGGTGACAAGAAACAACATGGATATTAGCCGATGGCTCTTGCATAGCTCTCTGTGCACTGGTTAAGTGGCAGCCTCCCTGAGCCTATCTGGCATCTCTGTTTTTTGTGCGTCACCCATTTTGTGCTTCTCTGAAAGGTATTTAGAAGAAAAGGAGGTGCAAAGTGCAACACTGGGATCTAAAAACTACGCCCAAACGATTGGGTGCGACATTTGAAAACACTACCTGGGTTTCGAATAAGATTTGCTGTGTGCTATTAGCAGTGTGTATTTAGGTCACTCCCAATACGTCTGTCAATAAAGCGTTGCGCAAAAGAAATCCATGAATACCTTCCTTAAGTGGGATTTCTTTTTAAGCATTATTATTATTTTAAAGATTTAAATTAGTGCTGTCACTAAAGTTATAATTAGTTTATATCACTTGGATAATTGTAAGATAATAAGACCATTGCAAATATATTTGTAATTATAAAAAAAAATATTCATATATTATACACCACGTTATAGTTTTTTTTTGCTTTCATTTATTTTGTTACATTTATTCTTTTTTCTAATTAAGACTTGTCTAATATAGACAACACACACACACACACACACACACACACACACACACACACACACACACACAATGACCCTGTCTCATTCTTTGTGCTATGTGAACAGGACTTGCCCTTATCTGTGCACAGCTGCAACACTATTTGGGAAAATATTCAATTTCTGTGTGACAGAGGAGAACCTGGGAGGCAAGGCTCTGAGCAAACAGCAGTTATTGCGGCTCTGCCATAGCAGCCGAGAGCAAGGCCTAGCTGGGTGAGAGGGGGGATCTGCGGACGTCTGCCAGGGGAAGGAGTAATGTCTCGGCTGGATTATAGGAGAGTGAAGCACTTCCACACTTAAAAGCCCCTTTTTTTCCAACAAGACAGGCCTGTTATTTAGGGATGGTGTGGGTAAACACACCATAGCAATATATTTCCTCTATATAGGCTGCCGTTGTCCTTGACAATTGTGACTCAATGCAAGTGATATAAGTTTTATTCCTCGTCCCTTTTTTCTTTTAAAAATAATAATTTGATGTTAGGCGGTGGGTGTGTTTCAGTGTGTTTCGACTAACATTGTTCCAGCGAAGTGCAAACGTGAAAAGCAGTGTTCAACATTCAAATATCATTTTGCTTTTCTTCGAATGGCATTTCAGTTTTTATTTATTTATTTTTATTGGAGCTGTACCTAATATTTAGCTGTGTTTGTCTGTCAAATTATTGACGTAGCTATTGTGTTGAGTTACGTACTATTTAGCAATAAAGTGGACTACGATACTCTCCCAGAATACCGAATGCTAAAGGTGTATGTAGCAACAACCAACTAAACTATAAAAACCACCAATAGCATGTCTTTCAATGGTTGAGATTAGAACGGGTTGTGATTTGCTAGTTCTTCTTATGCATGTGCATATTGATACACACCGAGAGCGCTTTAATTCAGAAAGCTTCGGTAGTCGCTTACATATAATGAATTCTTTACGTTGGTCTGCAGTTTTCAAAGCAACGTTGATTCTGAACGATCAAATGCACCAAAGACTCGAGTCAAACTGAAAGAAGAAAAATACGAGAAATGCAAGTAAATGCACTCCAAAGCAACGTGTACCGGATACTTTGCAGTTGAAGTCCTGCCAGATGCATATTACATCCCATGTTTGTGCTCACTTTTTAAGAGTATGCATCACAGCTGTTTTCATTCTATATGCTTATTTGGTTATCGGGTTGGTTTGGAAGGCTGAGGCTTTGATAAAGGATATTTTATTGTACAGTATTTAGTTGGGGAGTGTGGAAGCTTTGTTCTTGTAATGTAGTTGCCAAGTCAGATGGAGTTGAGCGTCTGGTCTGGGAGTTTCAGAGGAATATCACAGGCATGGTAACTTGCTAAAAACTAAGCTAATCAACAAAATAATTGTCTGTTCAATTGCTACCATGCCAGAGACATCAAACACAGCCGAGGTTGGAAAAACAATCAAATTATCTCTTAATGATTGCTCACGCTGACAGATGAGCACTTGTGAGTTGGTTATGTTTGTAGGCGACATATGTGAGGAAGAATGAACTTTGGGGTCGCTCGCTCATAAATTCTGTGTACATCTCGTAATTTGCACAGATATCCATCATCACCTGTAATGAAAACAATTCAATATTATTACGTGTTTTTTGGCAGTGGAACAGAGAGAAGTGTATTAGTCTATTAATTTCCTGCAGTGAATCATGAATCCTGCTGCTTTTATCCTCAAAGTACCCTCCATGTGTGGTCCACAAAAAAAATGTTTCTGTTTCCTCTATAGACTAAAGTTTGGCCCCTATGTCTGTTCTCTTTGCTCTCTTTGCTCTCTTTGCTCCCTCCCTCCCTCCCTCTCTCCCTCCTTCCCTCCCTCCCTCCTTACCTCTCTCTCTCTCTCCCTCCCTCCCTCTCTCTCTCTTTCTCTGTCTTTCTCTCTCCGCGTAGATAATGTCTCTGCAAATGATTTAACCGCCCTCGTTGAGGCTCCTTCCAGTAATTGAACAAGCAGAGACTGGGTGCTTTACAGGAAAACAATAGTCATATTATCTCAGATCTCCACTAGTCTGAGATTCAACAAAACACTACCTTGGATTGGACTTTGCGGACTACTTCGAGGGTCTGAATTGAAGAAAGGAACAAGGTTTGCTTTCTCTCCACACTAAGAAAAAAAAAATGGATGCCATTAATTTTCTGCAGGCGCGATATTTTGAAACTGTCGCATGATTGGAATGCATGTCTTGCAAGATGCACCTGGGGGTAAAGTACAGCCTTGGGTGCTACTTGGTTGACTTGAAAAGCATACGTGTGAGGAAGGCTTGGTAATAATTCATTAGAAAACAGGGACATTGCTTGTAGCAATAATTAGTACAAAAGCGCGTGCTAATTATAAATTACTCGAATTATTGGACCATTTTTAATAAATACATTTGTGCAGAATTTACATACAACTATTAATATTGTAATTCTGATTATTATTAATATTATTATGGTTTCGACGGACAAATCCCTTTACATGAAAATGTGTCTCAAACCGCCAACCTGGTGCAATCCGGCATGATTGCACCAGGTTGGAATTTGTTTTGTTTTTTGGCAGAGCAAGGGGAACTTTGATTGTGTTGCTGTAGAGCAGAACTGACCTTGTGTGTCAGAATGAGGTTTTTCTACGCCTTGTTTCATACAGAGCACTCTTAGACTGAAATGGCCTTAGGAGGAGTTGTTCTTGACAGAGATGCATTGTTTCAGGCAGCCAATAAACCACTGCACTGAGTGGCTACATCTGTGAACCTCATCTTGACTACAGTGTGGGGCTAGCAACAACACGGCAACTGTCACGGCTGCACCTGCTGCTGTCTCAGTACAGAGCCTCCCTCTCTGTTGCCCATAGAGCCGCATCACTCCGCTCTCCGTGACAAGCCAGAGGCAATGGTCTCTGCTTGGGTCAACTGGAGAAAAGCTTCTTGGGAAAGCATTTGAAAACAGGGGGACAAAATGTCAGTCCCGAAAAGAGATGTTAAAATAATATTTCTGCCCTCAGGGCCAGGATTTGGTTCAGTTGGAGCTTGGGTTTAAAATTCCTGTCTGGGAAACATAGCAGGGTTTAAGAGCGCTGGCTGAGTAAAACCTGACCACCGCTTGAGTATTCATTCTTCAGCGCATTTGTCCAGCTACAGTAACAATATGGAGTTTGATATGACAGAAGGTTTTTCTCTCCCTAATATTGTGAATGATGAATAGAGATAAATGGAGCTGACTCTTCTGTACACACACCGCCCTGCTTGTGTATTGAGGCCATTCAGAAGATGATCTGATCAGCTAAGAAGAGATTCAGGGGCATTAAAGGCTTTTAAAACTCATATGCGCTCATATTTGCTATGCTGCTGTTAGATGTCACATTGCTAGCTTTGCTCTAGTATAGGAATTAATAAACCTCCATTTTTTAACACACTTTATTTGGTTCAGTGATTACCTGAAAGAGAAAACAAGAGGCAAGAAATATCTTGCGGAAAAAAATGACTATTGGATCATCATGCTGTCTCAGAAAAAGATTATTGGAGGTGAACAATGCCGAGAGGATTTTTAGCCAGCAGAAGTGATGCAACATGTCCACTTCCCTGCCAAATTGAACTTAGGAGTGTGAATAGCAATGCAGGAACACGAGGAGTGTGGCTGACGTGAATGCAGATAGTGTGGGATTAACATAGGGGAAGATTGAGCGACAGTGGCCGGTGACGTCTCTTTACAGCTTTGCTTGTACAGCTGTGCCAGGCCTGGCATTCACTGCTGCCTGTTGGATCCAACTCCTCCTCTACTGCCGGGGGGTTAGGTAATGAACATCTTAAATACTGCAGATAAGTTGAGCTCCTGAATGTGTGTGTGTGTGTGTGTGTGTGTGTGTGTCGTGTCGTGTGTGTGTGTAGATGGAGATATCAAATTATTCATTTATTTATAATGAAAATTGGAATGCTTAATATTGACACCTCGGTGTGTCTGTATGATTGGATCTTTTTGGCATTTACACAGGAAAAATACATATACAGGCTGCCCTAATAATGAATCATGCCTCCTTCTAAATGAGGTGTGAGGCGGCTCTGCTGGTGTGAAGTCTGCCATAAATCACACATACCCTGACTGCTTTATCCATTAGACCGACCTGTTTGTCTAATTCAACTCCTCAATCCCTAGCGAGCGGGATTTAGTTATTCAGACGAGTGTGAGAACTGCAGCTTCTACTTCACACCTGGTATGTTGTCGCTGGACGCGTGTCACATAGATGTGGGAAAGCAAGACAAAATGGAATTAGCCACAAAATGACAATCCAGTTGAGTATGAGATTCATTATAGATTCCAGCATATCAGGGCTAATATCATGATGGTTGTGATTTTCATTCTTCAATTGTTGGTTATTTTTATTTGACAAACGCAATGGTAAGAATGTAAAGTATATTAAAAATTATTATTGCGTCGCTGTACGATGAAGACGTCGTATCGCCACAACTTTTCGTTTACCAGCTTTGGTTTCAGCTTCGTGGCATTTTTCAGCTAAACCTGTCGACTATTAAATGCTTTATTTAGCTGGAGAAGTAAGAGATATCTTTCCCAGTCCTTAAAGGAAAACTTCTTTTCTTTTTCTTTTTTTTATCTCATCAGTGTTTGTTTATCAATCTTTTATAATAATTTCAGGTGTGAAATCGGCACCAATACGCCGGGACCCATTAATTTGTAGTAGACAAAGTTTTTGAATTAGCTTGGACTGCGGAAGTGTATTTGTAATAAAAAAAAAATTATAATCAGTTTTCATGTTTTACAGGGGTTTTTCTTTTACTGTATGTCTCTGCCTGCAACTACATAAAAACACAATTACTTTTTGAAGAACCTTCCTTATTTGGAGGTAGACAGCACTGATTGGCCGACATTGTCTAATATATCAAATGCCGAAAAATCTGCCAGCAAATGTAAACATTTTTTATTAATCTACCTGTCTATGCTCTCATAAGAAACAACAAATAGGAGCATTAAGCCATGTATGTTTTTCCCCAAGTCATAAAATAAAAGCAAGGTTAAATGATGAGCAGACAGAAAGCTCTGAGCAAGCTGCACAAATTCTCAAGTACTGCATCTGTGCCCGGCAACACATGTTTCATTTTTAGCTTCGGCATCAGCAGCTGAGCCAATGCGATGAGTGCTTTTCTGTAGTAGTTGATGGAAACAGGAGAAAAGCAGTGTAAAGAGGACAGTCAAATGGGGGTGGGCAGAAATGTGTGCATTTTTGTCGTCCGCAAAAAAGTGGAGCCAGTTGCATTTCCGTCATTCATCAGCCCGAGCTGATTACTAGTGAGTCTGGAGTGAGCTGACAGGATGTGGCTCCCGTAGCCATTTCCCCATTAGAAATAGGTCCAGCAGGCCCGGGGGTTAGAGGCCGGGCCCTGCTTAAAGGATGGTTGAGTCTGACATGTTTTTGCCGGATAACATCTATGTAGCATAGCGTTGAAGGTGCTAATATATTCAGCGTGACTCTAAAAGGTTTTCCGACGATGAACCCCACAAACTTTTGCTCTGTAAATGGTGGTGTCGAAAAATAGCTACCAGAAACTGGAGCTGAATCTAACAATCAGCTAGAGATGCTGAACATTGCAGACACTGCAACGCCTACTCACTTTACTGCGAGGGCCAAAAAGAGGGATCTTTTATTCTCTCACCTGAAAAGGCTGGTATGCTCCTGTGCATAATGGAAGCAGTGTAGCAAAGGGAGGGCTGTACAGACATCACTCGGGGGACAATATTGTGAAGTCACCGCCACATACTTGATATTTAAACTTTAACAGAAGTTAAACATTTTGTGCCAAGACAGAAATGTGTAATGAAGCTTCCATAACTCGATTCTACAACTGGAGCATGCAGCGATAGCCCCAAACAAAAGTGCTAATTGACGATGAGAATATTTTGGTGTATAATACATAGAAGGATGACAGCGATGGAAAATATTCATAGGACAGGGCTGAATATTTCTTAGCGAGACAAGAACCTCTCCTTTGATGTTACAGTGGATAACTGCTTTTAACCTGGTTCTGTTATTCACACGCTCTCCTCTTTGTTAAGTCACATTTTAATAGAGTTAGAGGAATGCAAATTAAGACGTTGCTCTTTAAGCCGATATAGGTTACGTTTATATTTTTTATCAGTACATCTTTAAATGTATGCCTTTTGTGTTTCAGAGTATCGTAAAACACATATGATGCTTCCCATTTTAAGTGTTGAATAGCTTTTCATGAAAAGTTAGGTTTGTTTTGTTTGTTATTTTGTAATAACAGATTTTCAAAAAAAGCTGCCGCAAATGGCGGTGATAGCGAAAGGTTCAACTCTGACTGTATGTGTGAATTCAAGGAAGTGACTTTTTAAGGCATCAGATTGCACTGTAATTTAACAAGACAATATTAATTATGTAAAATGTAAAACTCTTTGGAGATTAGAAAGTGCATCTCCATCTCATGTGTCTCTTTCACGATGTTTTGCACTCATCAGATCACCACAGCTTAGACACAAAGACAATAATTGCTGATTATGTTAACAGAAAGAGGTCATGGCAAGGTACAGAAGTATTCCAGCTATTTCTGTAAAAAAAACACACATCATCTTTCATGTACACGGCTCTGAATGGTGCAAACCACCTCACAGAGACGCTTGTTGTTGTTCAGAAGAAAATTTTCCTCCCCAGCAAGAGCCCTTGTCGAGGTGCGGTATTGCCTTCTCTCCCAACATGGGACTATGTTATCACCCTCACTTCATATTCATAGTGAGTCTTAGTCTCCTGTCATTATTTTGTGTAACTTAGAGCTGTAGCAATTACACTTCAGTGGATTACCTATGCAGAGATACAGAGATTAAAATCTCCGCTTCATACTACCTCCAGCGCGGCGGTTCAAAGGTGCGACCCGTACTGCAATTCGCTATCGTTTGGCAGAGCACGAAATTGGTCAACCTTTCAGAGTTTGTTTGCGAATTTGAATCCCTTTGGTATTCAAAACAGGAGGGCCTTATGACAGGGAGATAATTTCCTCGTGAATGTTTTATCGCAGTCGGCTTGACAGTCTCCTGTATCTGTCTGCTGGCTCTCTCTCTCTCTCTCTCCCTCTCCTTGTGTCTTTAGATTCCCTGACTTTGGTCCAGCTATCCAGAGAGAGAAAAGAACAAAAAAGAAAGCCCTGTCGCCCCCCCCCCCAACCCCCCCACGCCCTCCCTCCCTCCCTCCCTCTCTTCTCCTCTCCTCCCTCTTTGTTATCACAAGAGAGCAAACACATATTAAACATACACAAGGTGCAGAAGCAGTGATTGCTGTATCTGCTGCCCTACTGTGGGTGGCAGGGAACGATAGCATAAGCCACAGCCCCATTTACATAATTTTTAAAATCATGTCAAGCCTGAATCAGGGTCAGTTGCAAGTTGGGCATATTCTTGAAAATATATATCTCTGCCTCTGACAAAGCATTAAAATGTTAAACTATTGTTTTCATCATCCTCCTCCCGTGGTGTGCCATATGTTTATATTTGGGCAAAGGCAAAGTATAGCAGCTTTCACTCTAATCTATTGAATGTAAGCCAAGTGTTCGCTTGATGACATCCCTCACATCCACATTAAAGTTGAAATTTATTTAAAAGTCTACTCTCTCTCTCTCTTTAGTCCCAAAGCGGCAGCTCCATTGTACAGTGAGCAGGCAGGAGAGAAATAGCACCATAGTTATTAAAGGGGGGTTGGAATGAGCCAATCTGGGCTTGTTTGCATCACAATCCCTGACACAGTGCTGATGTTATGCTAATGAACTCAGCGGAGAAGGCGCAGCCCCCAAACTGTCCTCTCTCTTTCACAGCTAAAAGTGGGGAGAGGGCAAGGAGTAGTGACACTGAAAGTGCATGAGGAAATCTAATGATGCAGCCTGGAAATTCAAAGCAACTTAAATTACTCTATTTTGTCATGTTGCCGGGTTTAATGTGGTATTAGATGCTTTAGAAAAAAAATAAGAAAAAAATATATATTTCATTCAGAATACGCTTCGCGTTATTGTGCAGCCGGGCGCGTGAAGCGATCATTTCTGAGCAAGAGCTAAATGCCTTTTTGACATTTTCTCTGTCTTTTGAAAAAAATAAAAACACCAATGCACCATCATCAGGTTGAACAAGCACCATTACTTGTCAGGGCAGTATACTGATTGAAGATTTCAGGCTGACAAGTGATTGCATTCAGGAAAAGACTACACCCACTTCTTTTGTCTGAGCTTCCTGACGAGACACAGTGCTATACCTTGTTTAGGTTGACATATGCCACTTCCCTTGTCTGACAAAGGCATTCATTCCATCTTTTAGATTGAAAATGGATACGGCAGCGCTGGGATAGAAGTGTGCCAGGATGAAGTAGGCTACAGTAGACCCACTCCACTGCCGAAATAATTTGTGTAGTATTTCTTCTGCTCGAAGGGTTAGGTCATTGTGCTGTTTTCTATTTTAGTGAGAACTGAGATTATGCGGTGTCCCTTATTTTGGCTGTTTGTCCTTCCTCTGGGCCAGAGAAAGGTTAAAAGCCTCAATTAGACACTGAGCCAAGGTTGGCCACATTATGCACAATGCCTGTAATCTGAAAGAATTAACACCCTTCAAAAATCTAAAATACTGCTTTCCAAGCTTGTGCATTTTTGGATTTTAGAAATATGCAAAGACGGAAGATCTTTCTCGATGCTTTCTTGAACAATCGTGTACTGAGAGAAAAATGTATTACGGGTGCTCAAGTGCAGTGATGAGGTGAATCCAGGTAAAAGCTAGTATTAAGCCATTGTTAAATATATCCAGTCACAAAGGAGGAGGTGTAGCAAAGCAAACAAAGAAGAGAGGGATTTTGGAGCTTTTAGACATTGAGATGTGGATTGTGCAAAATCAATATCAGGATTGTACATTCAATGTAAGTCAATGATTCACTTCATGATAGATAATTCTTCCAAAGTAAAGTTTAAATATATTCCCCCAGATTTTTGGTCGTAGAGATAAGTGCCAAGTTTCTCTTTTGTTTCTCATTGTTAAAACGAGTAAATACGTGGATAAATGGCTTATTTTCCTTCCTGCTCCGCTCCCGTTTTAAACGTGTCTCTCACAAGTCATCTTCTCCGTTACATTCTTCATGTTTTTTGTTGCTGCCCACTACCTTAAAAATTAATCATCCTGTTTAATAACGCCTCACGATCACAGTGCATTATTGATGGTGAGGTCCTTAATAGAAAGATGAAGCAGGGTTTTTAACCATTCAGCTGCTCATTTTGAAGGAGTTAGGAAGGGGGGGGGGCGTGGGGGGGGGCTGGTCACCAAAGCTGCTTACTGGTGCGTATCCGAATAAATACTGCACATTATTATCATAGACTAAAACCAGGCCCTGTGCATCCAAAAAGGCTCGGCCCCTTTTCTGCAAACAAACATGTTGTTTTAGATGAGAGGGAACACTAAAAATAAATGCGTGACACAAGCTGCCGAACTCAATAACAGATTTTTCAGGGAATGTGACCTCAGTGAGCAAATCTCTGACCTCAACTGTTTATTTGTTCACTGTGGTTCAGTTTCAAGCAACATGAATGACTCAGACACTTTTTACTTGACACTCGTGAGTTTTATTTTATTTTATTTGTTTTTATGTGAATGTGCAGTTGTCCACGTTTTTGTCCCCCTGCTTGACTTTGCTCGGCCACATTGTATTATTTTTGCATGGACGCTGAATGGTCGCACTCATTCTGTAATTGAGAAGATGAGTTTGGGAGACGGTCTGGGCCAACTGCCGAGTTCAGTTTGTGTAATCCCTGATTCATTTTGACTAATTTAGTCATGGCAAACTGGATCACACAACAAATGTTTCTTTTCTGGTGTCCTAAATTGCTGTCTGACCAAAAACCCTGCAAAGTATTTATGTGCACATAATAATTGGATTGGGTTGCTGGACAGGAGAGTATACACTACATATTGCATGCGCTCTGCGTATTCCAAGGTGAATCGTTCTGTGTCAAGGACTTATTGGACTTGATTGGCAGGTACTATCACCATGAGATGCCTATATAATGGCAGGGCTTCCATTCCTGACCTTCCTATTTATCTAGCTGTATTAATGTCAGCCTATTAATTCCTAAGCGGAGGAACATTTGGCAAAGACACCGTTTAACGGCCCTGGCTGAATCATTCTTATCTCAACAGACCTGAAAGGAATAGTTTTGTGCTATCAGCAAGTGGAAATGACATTTTGAAATTTCATTTGAGATAATCCACTTCACTTCCCAGTAAAACATCAAAATTACAACTAAAAATGTATGGAACCTGTATTAAAACTTTGTTACCGTGGCAAATCATCTGGCTATAATCCATGTGGACAGACAGGTGTAGGTATCTTTCAGCGCTAATAGGATTTTTGTTGCATTGCTAAAGTGATTATGAGGCTATGGATTTAATATCTATTCAGGCAGAGGGCAGTGTGGCACTCGGCGCCTAGGGATAGAAAAAAATATCATGTGAAACTCACTATAAACACACATTGTATATTGGCAATTTTAAATCACGTAATACTCACTGATAGACGTGGGTTTTTCACATTTAAAACGGCACCTGAAATGGATTTATTTTTCCAACTCGCGACTTTGTTTTTGACAATGCTTCCATTTTTGTCTCCATAAATATATTGATGAGTTGGAGTGTTCCAGCATTTGGCCCATGATTGCTGTATTTAGAAGCCATATGTCCTGACCAGTGGGGGGTACTCAAATCGATTAATTGAGTGGCTCATAAAAATGATCTATGGCGCAAACTCTAAAAGCAATGAGCATGACAAGAGCCACGCTTATGTCACACGCTCCGGCTCTCGCATGCTACTGTATTTTCTGGGGAAGTGTGGCTTGAAAAAGAGAACATTTTGATCCACATATTCATAAACAATTATGTTTATGTACTCTCAGATGATGAAATGGGTTAGGTAATACCTGAAAATGATAAGTAACCGTGAGCCTGCAATACAACGTAACAACAAGGGATGTCATTTCTAATCAGACATTTATAGGCCATAATATTTTTGAACTATTTGAGATATTATTATTTGTTTATGGTGTTCTCATACAATATTATATAACAGCATTAACAGAGTTAAAGTATTCTCACTGGCAATATTCTCCAAAACGCCAGAGGGCCCAACTTGCGAACAAACAAAATGTACTGTGAAGAAGTGTTACCGGCAAAACACCATAAACCAACCCCCACAATGCGGAGGAGGACTTGTAATGAACTAATTAATTATGTTGAATAACTTAGCAAAATATTTGATTCAATTTAGATTTTTAAGACCTCCCGTTTATAAAGCATCTAAAAATGAATTGGCTGTCTTTGTAAAATCCTCAGACATGTTAATAGTGCTTTTATCAGTGAATTATCGGTGACAGTCATGTTTGAAAAGCTGATGCGCAAGCCGTGATGATGTCATTTTCTGGCAAACACACCTCACACGGCTTCACTTCAGCAAGCATACGCCTCGCTCTAAATCGGTTGTTTTGGTCTTAGTCGACAAAGATTTTTTTTAGTTGATGAGTCGTTGTTGTATTTTTAATTTTTTTTAATGACTTATGTTTTAGGAAACTAATGTGCACATCCTTGGTAAACACACTATTTAAAGTGGTGTTTTTGTGATGTTATTTGCAGAGAAACTCAGTTTTACGGATCTGTCGATTAAATCAACAAATCGATTTTTTTTTTTTTACAGAATTGTATGAGCGTAAGTCGACATAGAATGTCTTTGGTCGAGGACGGCCCTAAAAAAATAAACCTCATGCTTTGCTTTGTTTTCCCCCTCTCCCATCCACACACGCACACACACACACACACACACACACGCACACACGCACACACACACACACACACACACACACACACACACACACACGCACACACGTACACACGCACAAACACACGCACACACACACACACACACACACTTGCCAAGCAGTCTTGTTGCGCAGCATGTGTGTTTGACCCGGTATTTCTCTGGCTGAGCTCCTGTCAGGGTCAGGTCCTGCGTTTGGGGCACTAGCAGTCACACAGTGTTTGGTCGGGTGTCATTCAGCTCCTCTGGCCCTGTGCTGCTCTCAATCATTCCCCCAGCAGAGGGGTCAGCCTCTGGTTCCTCCCTGCTCCACATCTGACTCAGTGGGGCTCCCGACTCATCCGATCACCAGCCCAATCTCTCCCCTCTGGAGTGCAAATTTTCTGATTTACGCTTGCAAATTGTACATCTTCAGCAGTGTCAAAGCAGGAACACAATCTCTTTTGGGAATATATTTCCTCCACAGCTGAGGCTGAGTGTTCTGTGACGGAGCCCCGCGTCCCCAGGTATTTCAGTTTTCCCCTCAAAGTGGGTAAGAGAAACAGAGATAAGAGGAATCTTATTGTATGTATGAATTCATGTATGAGGATGCTGTTGGGAAAACCCAATAGAAACCAAATGCGTTCCCTCCATTCAACATGTGGTGGTCTGCTGGTCCTGATTTACATTTCAGTGAATCTCCGGCCCCATATTTCCCTTCCATTGCATCCTGTGATGTTCCGTGACAATTAACATCCCAACTCTTTCTTGAGGTTTGTTGAAAGCTCAGGGGCTAATTCAAGGGTCAAGCAAGACTTGCAAGCTGTCAATCTTTCATTGTAACTAGACCCCCCTCACTCCCTCCCCCATTCAGGTTCTTTATTCTTGGTCTCCCCTCCATTCTCCCAGACCTCGTTTTATAGAATGGCCCAACTCTTCTTCTATTCTCCTGTGGCCCTCTAACAGCTCGAGAGGGACAACCAGGAGCTTTGTCTAAGGAGCCCGGCATTCTTTGACATCTGCCTCTTGTTTTCAGACCCCCTCTGCATTCAAATTTCAAACTGTCCTTTTCAATCGGCCCCCCTCCCCTCCATTCTAATAACCCCCTTCCTTCCAGTTATTTATCCTTTTATTTATTTATTTCTTAAGAAGGCCAACTTGGATCCTTCAATTTACATTTTTGTCACTCATTTAATTATAAAGCCTTCTGTTGTATTGGAAATGTATGAAGCACACATATGTTTAAAGCCTCTGGGCCCACGCCCCTGTGGCTTCTCCATTCCTCAGAGTACTTAAACACATGTCTGCAATGACTTCATATTTAGCCAAAACAGTGAAATGCCTGTTGACATTTTAGCAATCTTTGCTTAACAATCACAGAAAATTGCCTTCTTCATGTGTCCGATGCAGTAGAAGCAGCAATGTTGATCATGATGCTCTTCTTCATCTGTCCATCCATCCCCCCCCCCCCCACACACACACACACACACACACACACACACACAAATAAAAAGAATCCAAACCCCATTACAATAACCCGTTCTTGCAGAAGCAAAAACCTGTTCTGAGATCACACCCAAGTCGAGGGCTATTTAAGAAAACAGCCAGGGTATGATCGCCGTCAGTTTCTGTTTCAAGGCGGGGAGAGGAAAGATACCCCCAGCTGAGAGGGAAGACCTCCGCAGGTTTAATGAGAACGGCAGTCTCCCTTCAGTCGGCGCCTTTGGTGTCTCAACATGTTAAACACTCACAGCATGATACAAAATATATTAAAGTATATGACTGTTATCATCGATTTACAGTACACCCATCCCCGTGTACCAGGGATCTACATTCTGCATTTGTTTTCATGGCAGGGGGTCTCGACTGCCTTGGAGGCAAAGCTGTGTAAAGGCATTTTGTCTTTGTCTTGGCATTCTGACACAGGAGGTCTGTTGAGCGCGCCGCCTCTTTTTTACACCGAGCAATGATGACAGGGAAGCAAGAATAATCATATTGATTCAATGCTGTTATCTCAGGCTGAGACTTATTATAGTTTGTTTACATATGTAAACACAAACACCATGTATCCACCAAGGAGACACAAATTTACTGAAATGCACACTTTTAACTTGTTCCAGATGTAATGCTTGTTGTACTCCGGTATATGCTATTTCATTTACAAAACTGAGGAGCAATATACTGCCTTGTGTTAATAGATTTGGGGTTGAGGAGGCAATGTGATTGGATAGAAGACTTTTAAGTGTTAAACGAGTTTTAGGTATACGACACTTAATCTACTGAATTAATCTGAATTGGGTTTGTCACATAGCGTCGTCAAGGTCGTAAGCCAAGTAGGCAGAGCATTAGTCTTTGAATTTGCACTTGGCAGGTATATCCCATAGTGTCTGTGTTTTGATTCTGTGCACGCACCACAGAGGTCACAGAGTGAACCAGATGCAAAAGGGAACCATATTTGATAAAAGAGTGACGAGGGATGGTGGGAAAATAAAACCAATATTTTTGAGTGACAGCTAAATTAATTTAATGCTACAACTAACACCTCAAGTGTGGTAGTGCCTGTGGGAATCTGCTTTGTAAAATGTTAAAAACAATCATCACCGACAATGTCTCTCCATTTTCCTATTATATTACCATTTCCTGTTGGACTGTAGATCAAGTTAGATATCAAACAACTTGTGTCAACTTATTACCGGGGAAATTGGGTTATTGTGCACCACAAAAACATTGAAGTCAACTGAGTTTTCACAGTAAATTATTTTGTTCATGATAAAATGCTAATTGAATGGGATCATTATCACTCACATGCAAATGTGTGTGTCATCCAAGTATTGTCTGTCTGAGTGAACAAAACAGGAAGACTATGTTTGAAGCTCCTTAAGCCTACAGTATATGCTCCAATATAAAGCTTTATTGTGGACACAATCTGTTTAAGGCTTCGTTGTACATGTATGGACCTTGACTGGAGACTGATTAGTCGTAGCCACTTGCCTGATAAACTTAATTGGTGCCACGTGCACTGATCAGCTAAAAGACCAGGTTTAGGGTTTTGTTGGAATCCAATAGAATCCAATATGTTTGGTCGCCGTGATTATCTTTCATTTGTCGAGTCTCAAGACTGCATATTATTCCATAGAAACTAAATACACTGTGGCTGAGTGTACTCTGCTCTTGTTAACCTCTTTTAAATGGCTCTAAAATTAGAGGTCTCAGGTGAGACGTAATGTCATACTAGATGAGCTGATTATGGCTGGCTTAATTGCAACTTTGTTGGCTAATGTGCGCGCTCCGCATGTTTTCTCGGTGATGAATTATTGTGCCGTCTGAGAACTCAGACAAAACAGATGAAAGAATCTTCAGGCCGTGGATATTCTCCAGAGTGAAGGAGCCAGCCGAAGCTGATTTGTGCAGGTCTGACTGTACATGACAAACAGAATTTCTCGCCGTCTTTTCAGTTGATTTCTCTTGTTTTCTGCTAGTATGATGGATAACACACTGTCCCTCGAATATTAACAAACAATTGCAGGCTGTATATACACAAGAAAATGGCATGTTGTTTTTGAATGGGCGAACAATAAAGAAAAAAAACAGTTTCTAATGGGGTCCTATGTGTCTTGTTGCCAGAGTGATGCCATATCCCATGGTGAATGTGCTAAGGGTTCATGGGAGTGAGAGGAGTGAGCTTAGCCCAGCAGTGTAAACACACAGACAAAAGGGAGCCGTTAGTAGTGTGAAACGCATGCCTGGGCGCGCAGGTAGGCATTGGGTTTCACCCTACACAGCTCCAGCACTGTATCCATGACAGGGAGGAGGCCATTTGCTTTTGTAGCGAAAGAGAGCAAAAACAAACATTCAAACAAACTAGCACTAGAGGGACAGGTATGGATGAGCTGGGGAGAGAAGAATTCTGGTTTGTGGAGATGTAAGGGAGAGGGAGGGGGGGGGGGGGGGTTAGGGAAGGAGAGATAAGGTTGTTTGTGGTCAGTCACAACAGAGAGAAATGACCATTTGCTCGGTAGTGTTTCTTTATTTGTTTGTTTGGCAAGGGCGCATGGGTGGAAAGAGTCACAAAACATAACTCAAATAGAGGTACTGTTACATTTCAACCTCTGCTGAAGTGGAAGGGAAACGCAAGTAGTAGGAAATTCTACTTAAAAAGTACTATAAAGCGACTAATTATAAAAGGGGATGTTTAGTTAGCCATTTAGACTTTCTAAAAATAACAGCATTTGACCACACAAGACATCGTATACATCCACCTCTATTATAAAATAGTTTTTCCATTTATTACTCCGACAAGGACCAAGCTAATGCAAACCAATATGACTGTAGCAGGATGAAAAGCTTTTTGGCTAATGTTCACCAAGCAATTACTATGGATATTTTTAGCATTTAATGTTACTGTTAGTTAATTTAACATTTCCTTTGTTATGATTCTGTGTCAATTTACAGTTGGTCAGTTCCTGATGCAGCTCTTGACAGAATTGTTACTGCAAGGCTGATTTGAAATCTGCGGTAGTAAACTTTTGTACCACAACACAGTGAATTGTGGAAATGAGAAGTCTGGTGAACATCACTTTTAAATCCTTACTGATATGTTAATTTGTGTTGTGGGAAAGTACAAATCGTACATAATTGAAAGATTTAGAAATGCTCAAAAAGCAATAAATAAGTTATTTCTGAAACGTACAGAAAAATATAATTTGACAGCCCTGACATGGGCAGCATCACGAGGAGATAGATTGGGCGGGACTTATCTGTTTGATGACTACGCTGGTCCCACCCCTCCCTGCCTGTGAAATGGTTAGCATTCAGCAGCCATTAAGGGATTTCCCTTCTCAGGATTATTGACCTTCTGGGCTTATTTTAGTGGCTTTTCGTGGGTTTGTAGCATTTCACAGCTTACGGTTTGTCACATTTCTGCAGCGGAATGTAAATGCAGCATCAAGTGCCTTGTGGCAAGAGTGTGACAGGGTGAATTCCTCTGTGAAATCACACAGGGACAGAGCTCACCACGTGGAATAAATTTCATCCCTGAACTGAACAACTCTCTTGGTCTGCTCCACAGGTGAGAGGATCAATGATGAGCATCTCTGAGACCAGTCGGCTTGGACTTTTTTAATCAGAACCTTTTTAGTCACACACAAACCTGCCACAAACCATCAACGCCGGGCGCCATGGCATGCTCCCTGCTGAAACTACAAACCTTCTGCTGGTTTCTCATCACACTGGCCCAAGTGCACTCCACCGAGGGTAAGTACATATGAAACAGTTGTCTTTGTGTTCTCTGAAAATATGACTGATATGTTCTCGTGCCAGTGTTCTTATTGCTTATTTAGAATGAGTTTTGTTTCAGACTAGTGCCCTAATATATTTTTTGCTATCTTAATAAGGAATATAGCATGAGCAGTGAAATTGTGACTCAAGCCAAAGCTGCTCCTCTGAGTGCAGGCGGTGCTTGTGTAAGTAATGCTGCTCTGAGGACAGTGGGCACAGGCGGATGGGGGATAATCTTGAGTGGTTTCATTAGTTGGTAAATTGTGATTTGTCTGAGATTTTCTGCTTGAAAGCGTCAGTTGTTCCCAGTGGCATCAGAGCTGGATCCATTTGTAGATTCCTCTCTAAGATGTTTCATCTCATGGCAGACGCACACAGATTTCACACCTCAAAAAATATAAAGCTTGAATGTATTTTAATCATAGTGCATTTAACTTTGATTAAATCACTCTCAGCTGTCTCGTAATTACAAGAATTATGCTTCCAAACCATATCTCATAAACTGTATCCTGTACATGATAGTGTTTGAATAGAGGTGCATTACTTTAGATGTTTGAAGATTAGATTTAGAACAAACTGGCATCTTTGCAGTGCAATGTATCAAAAGCGTCACTGCAGATTGGGTTTGTTGGTGCCAACTGTTGAAGCTCCAGCCAACTGTTCACTATACCTGCTTTGCTGATTTTTAAAACATGCAGCAATGTAAGGTTATTGATTCAAGTTTGGAAGCTATTGATTTATCAAGATGCCTCATACACTGTAGTGAGTCACACCATATGTGTTTTTTTTATGTATCATCTGGCTTGGATTTGATCTTCCATAAAATAAGTGCTGGTCTCTGTAGGCTTCAGTGGATTAAGAAAATCACATAAAAGGGGTTGTACATAATCATATGTATTCCATATACTCTATGTCGGAACTTTGACGTACCATTTCAGAAACCTCATGCAAAGATAACCGTTTGCAATTTCAAGGCTTAGGTATATAGAAGTAAACCTATTTAAGGAGCAGGAAAAAAAGTCACCACCCCGGAGAGTTTCTGTCCCCAGTTGCGGCAATTCTGGTTTCACCAGGCCCTGCATAGATCTCAGTTGGTAATGTTTTAAAGGTGGGAGGCCAGTGAGCGATCTTGACGTTACACCACTAACTCCTAATGCTTGGTCAGGGTGCATCAGCTAAATGTTATGCGATAAGGTTATTCTTGGTACCAGGTCCTTTTCACTGAGGGTACCCCCCTAATGTGAATTGCAGGACACATTGATCAAATAGTGTGACACTGTATGAAACTGCTTTAAGATCATCTTCAACGCAACATTCGCTAAATCTGTTCCAAACAGGAGCGTCTGCACTTTGTCAATTGTACGACGTAGTGTACACCATAATTTTGCTGGTTGCTGTTCAAATCTGGGTCGAGTGAATTAAGAAAAGATTGCGACCGTTAATTGACCGTAGCTTGGTTTGTGATGGATGTGCTGTGCCGAGATAGTGACAACTCTCTCTGACTAATCTGTGGTCCGCAGAGTTTTAGCTCGACATTCTAGTATTACATTCTAGGTGGTACTAAAAAAGTACAAGGTAGTATCGACAGTTTTTGCTAAACGAAAACCAAAAAAAGAACCGGTTCCAAGCGAGTCAAGTTGAGTAGAGCCTTGTCGTACCATGCAGTAGAAATGTGGCATTTGTACATTTTATGAGGTGACATGTGATTCAGAGGTGACACTTTCCAGGCAAACAGAGAAAGTAAGCAGTGACTGTAGATTAGATTCAACTTCATTTACATTGCACAGAGTACAGGTAGTGCATGAGGAAAGTCGTATTCCAAATGAGAAGGAAAGAAGGAGTAAACGTGACAACGGAATAAACCCATTTATTGACATTTGTCATTCACCTTACTTCCTCTTGTTGGTTCCCGTCCGCCCTTACCTCCCTCCCATTCCTCATGCCAACCACAGAGATCAGTCCAGAAACAGTTCATTACAAACAATATCCCCGAGTAAACATGCTTCATTAAACTGCGTCTAACCCTAATATCTTTTTAATGCATTTTTATAATTAAATTAAATGGGTTAGTGGAAGGCTGTAAATAGTCTCAAGTTTGGTTTTGTTTCCCCCTCGTTTTTAGTATTCGAAGGGAAAGATGCTCACAGCCAAGATTGAAACTGTAACTGTGGGGGATTGTGTTCTTCTCTGTTCTCCCTCTGTACAATACATGTCCCATCCTCCACATATTACTGCAACGGTTCGACATCTACACACAACTGTGATCTGTATTTGTCATCCCATGCCTTTCATCTCCCATTTTCCTTATTTCATTCACAGCTGAAAAAATTGCTTGTATGCATCCACAACCCCATCAGCCTAGTAAGTGACATTAGTTTCTAAAATGTATTTGGCGTACCATTTTAATTATGCTATATATAAATAAACGGTATATGTTGCATAGTGTTAATATATATCAAAGGAGCCCTGGGGACCTAGAGCTCTTGAACCGAATGATATGGATATAGAATTAACCATGCCTTACTGGAGATATCATATGTTTGTGTTTTCCGTCCCTTTTGTGAGCAGCTTCTCTTTATGGCAGTATTATTTACAGTCACGGTACAACTGCTAAAACTATAGTCCTTTTTTGTTCAAATACAGGTAGTTTTATACACTGATTGTTCTCGGAACATAAATTTGAGCCAGCGCTATTGCAGTATGTCTGTAATCCTAAAAAAAACCAGGAGGACCTTGTTGTGTGTACTGTAATCAATATCAAGATCAGTATAGACATAATGATATGAGACTCAATGTCATCTGGGCTTTGGTTCTAACATACAATTCAAACATTTTCCCAATTTTAAAGGGTCATCAAGTGTAAATTCTACAATTTGGCATTAATGTCATTTAAGAGGCACCAATTTTACTCAAGTTCTGTTTAGTCATCACGTGGAGCACTACTCAGCCTGTTAACACAGTTGCATCATGGGGTCTGTTGCTCTGGACAGAGATTTTCAAAGTCTGATAATACCATCAGGGGTTATCCTGGCTTGGACTTGAAAGGTTTTCTTTTCTTGAGACTCTTTTCTTGACATTTTTTTAAGACAGTTAAGTCTGCATCACAAACTGGTGGTGTGAAGTTTGAGTGACGGGAAAATGGGTATTTAGCAAGCAGGGAGGGTTTAACAAAATATATTAATGAGTTGTATTAAACTTTGTTTGTTTGTTGGCTACATCTTGCACTACTGTTTCGTTTTGTTATTTAATTGTATTTAATATTATTATTCTATTCTATGTGTTGTATATATTGTGCATTTTTCTTATTTTCTTCTTCTTTTTCTTCTTCTATTCTATTTTTTGTATATATTGTTCTTTTCTTACCTGTATGTAAAAATGCTGCTGTAGCCAAAAAATGTCCCCTTGCGGGATTAATAAAGTATTTATCTATCTATCTATCTATCTATCTATTAGGGATTAGGGATGGAACCAGTTTCTATTGGTTCTTAAATTGATGGTAGTGAAATACTGACTTGCTCGATTGTCCCTTTAAATTTCATTACACAACATTCCTTTATTGAGTAATTTTCAACACAGATTAGTCCATTATGGTAGATGAGAGATAGGTGAGGAGGTACAAGTAATCTCTGTCTATCACTTTAATCAGAATGCTTTACTCTGACCTGCTTTGATATTGTTTTGCATCAACACAAGTTTGCCCTCAGGCATTCAGAGTGATCTTCTTTGAAGCTGCAGGTTTATTTCCTTTTGTCCTACCGGTGTCCTCTGTGGATGTCACCATAGCAACCCACCAAAAATGAGATGAAGGTGTAATTTATGAAGTAATAATGTTTTTTTGCAAAATGTAAAAACCAAGGTGATTTTCCCCACCAACACATGGTTAAATTGGCTCCAATGTCTTCCGAAATAATTTAGTCAAGTCTGGTGGGGTTGAAGGGATTTGTCTGTATCAGCAACAGAATAACAATTCACACCTAGCTCAGCCACACGCTCTCTTCAAAGGCTTTCCAGAAGATTGTTAGAATTACAGTGAGACAGAATTAGAGAGCCGAGCAAGGATTCTGTGTCAAGAGCTGGGAGGGCAATGTTGGCAACATGTAGACTGAGTGCCAAGAATATACCAGTAGAAAATGTATCTTTTGTTACATCGGCATTGATGCACTCCACCTACTTGTGATCAAGTTTATGGTTTTTAAATGAACAGTGATAAAAAAAAATCTTTAGCGTCTTTATCATTTGGCAGTGCTGGTGTTGCAGTGTGCAAACTTTACAATAAGTAAACGACCATGATCTGTAGAAGTACAACAATAATTGTTTTCTCTATTACATAAGGGTACATGCAGAGTTGGCCATGATATAAAAGCTGCGTTTCAGAGGCAGAACTTGTTTCAACAAGTCTGACACAGAGAATTTCTCTTCCCTCCGTACACCCTGAAACCACACTATTGTTTCTCCTCAAAGCTTGAAATGTTTGAAGTACTTGAGATTTCTCAAGGGCAACAGGAAAGGGCACCTTTAAAAGTCCTCTTTTTGTACCATGTGAAAGGAAAAGAGAAGAGACTTAAAGCCTTCATCTCAAAGTGAATGGAGTGAAATAGACAATCAAGGTGTTCTGAAATGTAATTACTGGAAGTAAAAGCCCAGGGCTTATTGTGAGACCGAACTTACAAGAACAGGATCCAGCACCTCCCAGTGCTGTGCCACCACCTATTTGCTCTTACTAGCCTTTTCTTGTAACCATGAAAGCATATTTATACAAAGTCTGAAAATGGCCATTCCTTCACTTTTGTTCCACTCTGAGAACCTCCTGCACTCATTCCATACTTAACTGTATTAGGGCAGGCTGATAGTGGTCATGGAATGCAGATTAGTATCTAACATCTAAATCCAATCAGGTAAACATCCAGATATCATAAGCCTATTATTCAGGGGCAAAGATACTATATCTGTGCTTACCAATAATGTGCTTTTCATTCTTTCTACTAGGTGCCTCTTTCTCAGCAGCTTTGTTATCTTGAGAGAAAAAAAAAATCAAAATACTGTAGGCCTGTTCTTTGAAGGACTAATTTGTGCCAGAGTTGTGTCCGTGGACAAGAATAGTACCCCGCTGCGGCGCCACACTCCTGTTCCCTGACCACTTAATTTGGTATTAAAGGTACTTTGAAAAGCCTGGCCCATAGCTAATTTGTTAAAAGAAACAAATAATGTCTTAGGTAATTACTATATGAAACACTTATTTGCCTCTTAAGATTTTATTGGAGACGGCACTAAAATAGTTAAGGCTAAAGGGGGGACTCTTTCCTTTGTCTCGTGTGTCTTTAGTCAACAACTTCTCTCGGTTTTGTCTTTCCACCTACCGCTTGATGTCAGCCCGGTTGTTTGCGGCAGACTGTGGAATCTGGCTTCCCGTGGAGCCAGGCAGGCGTGGGGCCTGTGTACGAAGGCCCACCATGCTGTCATGTCTCTTTCATCGCCAGCCAGGCTTGGCCAATAAGGAGATAAGGAGACAATGACTGGGAGAGCAAGCAGTGGCCAGGTGTAACCACAGCCCCTGGGTCTCCTCCCTGCCGAGCACTTCAAATCCTCATTAGGATTTTCAGCAAAGGAAGGAGGGATTTTCAGGATTAGGGCTTTGTGACTGGTGGCTCCATGTTGGTGTTTGTCATGCAAGAGCATTGCAGAGCTCTTGACATTATGCCACCCTCCTCCCTCCGACCCAAACAAAGTCCCCTCCTCCCCCTTCACCTGGCATTGAGGCAGTTAAAAGATGTTCCACTAACCCAGAATGTATGGAGCTCATAATTATTAACTCATTGCCCTTGCCAAATGTTTTTAACTCCATCCTAGTGACCTATTCTAGTTTTCTGTGGGTTAGGGCTGCTGCATCAGCGTTCTTCTTAATGGTTATTTATGCAGAGATAACCTTGGGAAGCATCATTAGTTTGTTGTGGGCTGTCACCGTCCATAACTCATGGTGGGATCTCGGCCGTGACACCGATGCAGCAGTACAGACAGGAGACACGGTGCCTTTTTCAACTCCGAGTGCTCTTCTCCATGTGTTAGTTATAGCACGGTCACTGTAAATGGTATTTTATGAGGCTATTTATCCCTTAACTTCTCACTTATTTCAAGGTTACTGAGCTGTATGTGTTTTTCTTTTACAAGGATGTGGCCATTTGTTTAATTAAGTCATGAGTCTTGCTGACTTCTCACACAAAACAACAGCACTGTGTTGCTCGACATGGTGCTCAACCTCTAACATGGTCCTTAATTGGGTTTCAGACTTGTCTAGGAGAGTGGTTCAGCGTGACAGAGCCACAGACTTAGTGTGAAACCTACCTTCTCTCATCATTCTCGGTGGTGATCTTTGTGGATAATGGGCATTCACACGGGTCTCACGAGGCCCTTGCTGGGTGGGATCTCAGGCACCCTAGATTAGTCATCTACCCACATGTCCCTATCTGCCTTGTGCTTTACCGTCATGCTTTGTCTCACTTTGTTCTTGCTCAGGTAGAAACATGTGGGCCCCTAACAAGTATATCCCAAACAATCTTCAAAATATGTTCTGATAACCCATAGAGTCTCCTCTCTGAATCCCAAATACAGAAAAAACAAATATGACTTATCAATCTCCAGTGCAGTGGTCTATAACCAAAGACCTATTATTCATGGAACATTTATTGTGTTTTGCTTTTGTTGGTTGTCTCTGATCGGGCCGTGGCAGATGTGACTACCAGTATGTGGGCATTTCTGTATAAGCAGGTTTCAATTTGTCAGAGATATGCCTCCAGTTTTAAAGTTTTTGTTTGCTCCTGTGTTCTTTATTTGTTACCTGTTGTGGCAGAATGAAAACAGTGTCTTTAACTTGTAGCACAAAAGGGAATGTGTATTGAGAAAATACCCGTATGACAACACAGTGTTTCCCACAGGATTTTGTGAGACTGTGGTGGGTAAACTTCAGACCTCCTAAGGAGCTCCGGGGGCATGCTCTCCAGCAAAGGATTTTGTTACATTTTAAAGTTGAAGGCATCAATCTGGTGCACTTTGGGAGCAAATTAGGAGGCTAGGTCTGTGAAGAACTTTGTGCTCTTGTAAACAAATCTGTTCTCTTCTTCTTGAAGTGGTAGAATGTAACTAAGTGTATTTTTACTACTTAAGTACTGTACTTAGGTACAATTTTGTGGAGTTTGCATGTTCTCCTGTGGTAGTGTGGGTTCTCTCTCTCCCACAGTCTAAACACATGCATCTTAGGTTAATCGAAATAATAATGAGTAGACTTTTATTTTTGGTACTTTAATACTTTTGTACTTTTCCTTAAGTAACATTTTCAATGCAGGACTTTAACTTCATCATCATCAAATCATTAAAAAATTGGTTGTATAAATATGAAAAGAAGTCACACTCACAAGGCATTGTAACTAGAGGGGGTCCGTGTTTTGAGACCGGTCGGGTGGGTTGCCGACATCGCACACTGAGGACAGTCCGCCCCAGTTAATAGCCGTGCTGGGAACAGGGGGCTCCCTCAGTTCCCGCAGAGAGTGAGGGCGCACCGAGCACTTAGTTCAAAGCCTCGGGAAGTGGCGAAGTCCTGGCGAGGGGTTCTGAAAGCCGACTTTCACTTTCTGAGGCAAACAAGAGCCGTTCACTGCTCACAGCTTTCGAGGAAATGCACCCAGAGAGAGCCAGCCAGCCAGCCAGCCAGCCAGCCAGCCAGCCAGCCAGCCAGCCAGCCAGCCAGCTATCCATCCCACTCGTAGAGAAAAAATATATCGGTTCATTACGAAACTGGTGCGGAACAAAATAGACTTCGGTGGGCCGCCATAGTCATTAATGTGAAACACTACAACAGGCACTTTAGGTTCTGTAATGTTTTTATGTTGATAGAGCCTGAGTACTGGACATCAAGGACTGCAGACAGACCTCACGCAAGGACTCCTTATGAAGTCTGGAAAGGGCAGATGAGAATGTTTTTGATTATCCATTGTAGATGGTATTTCAAAAAGGAACCAGCAAGTACACCTCGCGCCAGACAAATGAGCCAGCTCAGCTGGTCAAAGGGCAAATGTAGTCTGGTTTCCTGTTTGCTACTGTAATATCGGGGGATTTTAAGGTGATTAGACTGCAGCATTCAGGTCACATGGAGTGCAGCCTTGCAATATTAACTAGTAACCTAAATAGGCCTCAGTTTTTTTCTGTAGATTAGAGACTGATGCCAACTGTTATCAATTTACTGTCACTGTGCATACTGTGTCATACTGTGAATTACATTTTTGTATCAATGTTAGCAATTTAGTCCTTCTGCAGCATCTGATTTGAGCAACAGAGCAACCGAGGGATGAGTTCATTGAAGTGGTCTTTTGTGAACTGATATTTATGAAACCATTGACTGATGCCTGTGAGTTTTCTATTCCATATCAGCTGAAATACTCAATGTAAACAACAACAATCTACAAGTGTTCACGGGGTATGTAATCATGTTTTCATTGTGAGGATTCTCTTGAAAGGCATGTTCACTGAAGCACAGGAAAGAGCGGTTATGGTTTGGATGCCATGCTATGAAAACTGATTGTAGAACTGGTAATGACAGATTCTGTTAAGGGAACATAATATTTTCAAAGGCTTAAGATTTCACAGATTTTACAGTTCACGCTTGAGAGTCAGATTCAAGATATCCCTGCTTGCCCTTAGTGGAATCCTCTTTGTCCTCCTGCTTTCAGTCCTGATTTAGAGCAGCCATAAATCCTGAAGAGGCTCCTGTAAATGAGGGGTGGTGAAACTACGCCCATAAATATAAAGGATTTAGAACCAGGGCCTTTTGAAGGAACTCTGAGTGCCCATTTATGAAGCTTGTTAACTTACAGAGTTTCACTGATACATTCAGTATTTTCTCCTTTTGTTCAAACTTCTTATAGGCTTTTATTTGCCGTGAACATTGTCTAAAACCTGCTTGACCAAAGCCAGGCTGTTATGAAATGCTTTGAGACAACAATAAAATTGTTCTAGCTCATTGCCCCATATTTGTAGGTCATAATTTGGAACAAAGAAGTCATGAAGTGCGAGTTTACTTGTTATCAAACATAACACATCAGGCTGGGCCATTTGTGCTTTGATGGATCGCTACAACTTGTCTGCGTGTGACTCAGCTTTCGACCTCCTGAGTCATTATGACCCCTGAGTGCGTCCGTATGTCAAGGGTGTGGGCCTCTGCTCTTAAGCCCTCTACGCAAGTAAATAACGGCCTGAAGAAAATAGTCAATAGTCAAAGATGGATTTCAACTGTTGAGACATTACAAATCAATATCAAATGATATAAGTCATTTTGAATCAAACCCTCTCAGTATATTAAGGCGTCTCATAATACTAACTCAGCCCAACTGGAGCATTGCCTCTTGCTTTATAGTTGCTCTTGTACCCTAATTTCCATCTCACACACACCACAAGTCCCCAAATTATTTTTAAATAGCCAACGACCAATAATTAAGGCCGATAAGCATGAGAGACATCTGATAAATCCTTAAATGAGAACTTCAAAGTGGTCCTGCTGTGACATGTGAGGGCTGGAAACAGATGGAGGAGTGAAGCAGGCTTAGCCTATGGAATTGATTCAAATTAGGTTAAGCTGAAATCTGAAAGTTTCTTATAAAAAATGTTAAGGGGAACCTTCTTTTGAATGTTATAACAATCAGTTCACTGAAGGGGAAAAATGCATATGAGATGGAAGGTCATCAAGATAATATTCAGCCTCTGGATTATAATGAATAGCAGCCAATAAATCCTTGATTAATTTAAACGAGAGTAAAATTCAATTTTTGCTTGGCCAGCTTTCTCCAAGTATTAGAATCCTTGAACCACAGGAAATCTAAGGAGAATAGTCCCTTGATCAAATAAAAAAATATTAAAACTAATGAAAATAAATAAAACAAAATACTATTTTTTGCTTTGTGTGGCATTTGTCTGAGAAATACTCCATATGTGTGCAGAATATGTGCATAACCTTGAGTGAGTCCAGTGAGGAGACAAAAGCTGAGGAGGCCAGTGTATCTGAGTAAAGTAGCATAGTGTCACATAACAATTCACCAAACCTAGAAGCTAGCAAGACTGCAGTCTAGTCTGAATAAGAGCTGCATAAAGAATTCAGTTGGAGCAGCAGTCGTGTCATCAGGGCATGACTACCCGGTTGGTCAGGGAATTTAAATGCCAGGTGGGGGTCAGTTGGAGCACTTGCTGAATAATGTGGCACAAATGCATACACATGAGTCTCGGGAAGAGAAACCACTGCTGGGGTCTGCTTGAGGAAGTACACTTTGGGAATGCAAACCAAGCAGATGGACCCTTCTCATTTCCGTGCACTGCCACTGGTGACCCATTGGGAAATGCTTCCTTATTGAATCGAGGAGCATCAAACGCTTCATTGGAGCAGAGAAGGAAGTCTGGGCTACCCAATGTGTCAGAGTAAATTGTTTTCATAATTTGTAATGGAAACTGTGGAAATAATATAGACCAGAGAAAAAGTTGACCAACACATAGCAAATCCATTCTACAAGGTCTTTGGAAAAAAATGACTCACATCCTTATCACGTTTAAACTCTGGATTATTCTTCTGAAATGTTAGCACTGATAAGGCTGAGTAATGAGGTCCAAAGAGCTAGCTGCCACTAAAAGGCACTGTGATTCTTAGCAGGGACTGCATTATATCAATTCTCCTCAGGAATGACTCATAGGATCAGTCCACTACTAATCAAACAAAACACATTTAAAGAGTAGTCAGCTCAATTTCAATTTTGCACAACTGTAGGATTCCATTTTATATCCTTTCTAAATTTAGTGTTTGGAGGATGTTTTCTTCCAGATTCTTTTTAATTGAACCAAATGTACCTTAACACTTTCACAATAAAATTGGCACAAAGCCTTGGCCTATCCTTGATAATCTTAAAATGTATTGTAATTTAAAGCTTAAATCTACCAGTGACCATTTGTTAAGGACAAAATTTACTGTTTGGTGGTCATCTCAGCCATTTCATTACTAGAAGATGTCCTTGGTTTTTGTGTGACCTAAAAAAAGCACTCCCTCTTCTCTCTCACACAAACACACACACACACACACACGCCGCCTGGCCCCAGGGCTATCCGATATTAGACAGTGAGATGACATTGTGTGCTTGTGCGAGTGCAGTCAGCCGACATGTGCAGATGATGTGAAGTCAATAATGCATTATGAAAAAAGGGGATTTATGACCTTGATGAGCCCCATAGAGCTTAATTAGGCCTTAAGGTTGATTTACATACAAGTGTACATGGAATTTGATGAGGCTGTTTTTTTCTGCTGGTGCAGTGCATTATCATTTTGTCTGGCGGCAACACTTGATGCCTTGTATTCGTTCAAATTCTTTCGGATTAGATAGAAAAAAAACACAAACCTTTCTTGGCTAGCCGTCTTTGCTGTTGTCCAGGTTTTGTTTTTTTTAACGCAGTAAAATCATTAAGTTCTAAGCAACAGGATCTCATTTCTTTTCTGTGCAGTGATGGCATTTCCTGTACAGGCTTCTGTGTCTACAAGGGCTGTTTGAGGATGAGGAATAGAGTTAATGTAAAAAGAGTCTCTGACAGGGTAAATTTCTGCTTTAAGAAGCCCACTTTAACACCAAAAGGGGAAAACAAATTATGGTATTTTTTCATGACATCTATTCAGAGAGAAATGACAAGATCTTTTTCAGAGTCATGTACCTATATCAAAGATGCTCCTGATAGCCCCCCTGCTGTTGCTATGGAAGTAGCGGAGATGTAAATGAACTGGAGTGAATTGGATGGTGGAGAATACAAATGAGGTTGGAATGCTCATTCTCCTGCTGCTCTTTACCTCTTCTTCTTCTCCCAATATCTTTCACTGTTCCTGTCTCCCTCTCTCTGTGTGAAAGTAGGTTTCAAAGACTACACACATTAACATTAACTAGTATTCCACATATTTTGACACTACATAATGTGATACGGGATCTTCTTTTTTATGTTTAAAAAAAAAAAAATGGCTTATGTGATGGCTTTAGTTTTTTAGACAAGACCACCATTGCTTTTTGCTAAATTATTATTATTTTGTCTGGCACTGTGCATCATGCTGTTGGATGGATGAAATAAGAAGGGGGAAATCAATGTTTTTTCCCCTCGAGAATAGCTTTGGGTTCTCACTGATCATCTCCGATATAAATATGAGCTAATCTGTGGCACATAAGTCATAGTTTCAACATCAGTTGTCAAAGGGTTTAATAATCTACAGATGTATTTGCGCTGAATTACAGAGGAGAAAAAACCTCTACATAACTGACTGTCGTCTGCTGTTAGCCATGCCCAAGAAATGACATCAGCTTTCAACAGACAAAGTGGAAAGAAAATAGAAACATAGTCTTGAGTTAAAGTTAATGTTTAGAAACTGAAAAGAACACTATCTGTCAAACCAGTAGTGGGATTCTTTTTCAGAAAGGCCACACAAAGTCAGCAGTCTACCTCATAGCCTGCTGTTTGCAGGATATATGCAATATTTTCTTTCTTCTCCTCCTCTGTGTGGACCTGACTTCTTAAGAATACATGCTGTTGTAAAGGATATCTCTGGATTATAGAATCAGCACTGTTGGAAGAGTCTTGACTTAAAGGTCTCTTTTCCTTCACAGACTTCCTTTGCCTGTGCCATAGAGAGGAGGGGTAAAGGATGGGGTGGCAGCTAGACTCAAGCTGCGTTTCCTGTGGCTCCTTGCTAATGCTATAGGCCACACTTTTCTTTCACCCCAAATCCCCCCAGCAAGCGACCTTGTCGGCTCAGGAGTGCAGAATAATGGCGGCCCAAGCAGAAATGCTAGCTCATTTACAAGCAGCTGTTTAGCTCTCATCAGAACAGCGAGGAAAATCAAAGGGCTGTGTTAACGGTAGACGACAAGCATCAGGAGCGTCCCCGTCACATTTCTCATTGGACTCTCGACAGAAGAATTATCTGGTTTCACATCAAAATAATCTGAAGACCTCTTTTGTGCTCTGGCCACAATGATGGCAGCGTGAGTGGCTGAATAGGCCTTTTGATCAGCCTCTGCTTTGCCCCTGGACTAACTCTGGAAGCATGTTTAACTCAAGTTACAAAGGGTCATTTTAATATGAAAACCATTTCCTGGAGGCAAGAGAGCCCTGATGAAAAGCCGAATAGTTCCTGTCATTAATGCTGCATAATCGGCGCTTGGCAATAGTGGAATACTTTTATATAACTGAGAAATTCTCAAGTTTGTTGCCCTGATTAAATGTACAACTGTTTCAGATGCTGCATTTTAGCGGTGTATAATCTACATATTCTTTAATGTTTGTAGTATGTTTGATCATGGTAATGTCCAGTTTCATGGGACTACATGGGGTAAGGTCTCTACATGGCTGATGAAGGTCCTAATGACTCCTCATTTGTGTGAAATAGGAAGACATTTTGTTCATTACCTCTGCTTCAGTGACACTCATATCCTACCAGATGGTCACTTTCCAATTGATTTGGCTCATCTGTGTGGAAAAAAATGAATTAAAACATTAGAGCACCAGAGAGCTGGGCATAATGGGTCCACTTTATGTACGGGAGTTTCTCGCAGTTCTACAGCTGCAGACTCTGTATCGGCCTAATCTTATTGCAAAGGTTATACATGGTAGTAAATGCCAGTCTGGGAAGCTTTAAATAGAGGTTCCTCATTGGTGTAATAAAGTGCTATAACCCATGGAAATAGAGGCCCTGTGCACCAATCAATGTCAATTACTAGCATGTGATAACAGCGTGTACAATAAGCACTTGTCAAAAGGTTGAGTGATCATGTGCTTTAAAGAAACCAAACAGCTGTTTTCTAGTGGACAACACCAAAACTGGCTTTAATTGTAATTTCAACATGTTGCTTGTTAATTATACCAGTATTTTTTCTTCTTAAAATGTCATTTCAGTCTGTGGGCGGAGAGAAAAAATTAGGATCCCAACTGGTTTTGTGCTTTTTCTTCCATTGTGCAATGCAACTGATCATTGCTCAGCTCAATGCTTGCTACATAGCTGTAGGGGAATTCAAATGCTTTTCTAGTGGTGGTGGGTGGGATGGGTGACCAGAATGCCTGATTAGTGTCAGCATGACCATGATAAGGATCTGACCAGTAATGTCTCTGCTGCACCATGTTGCCATGGTCACAAGATTGAGTTTTTCACATAATATTTAATTGACTATGCCGTGATCCTTTGCTCCCTAGCGTTTAATTAGTGCAATGAATGTAAAACTCCTCATTTTTTGGTGCTCGATTGATAAGCACCTCTCTTTCCAGCCCTTTGTCATTGGATGCACTATCAGAGAGTGAAAGTACATCAAAGCTTGTAAAATAACATCTCATATTTCGAGGAGTTATCTGAAGTGTGTGCTACCTGCGAAGAGGAGGGTGCTGACTTTCCCTATGAATCTGAAAGAGTGTCAGTTGCAGTCGTGTGGTTCTGTTTTTGCACCCATGCACCAGTGGTGTGCACTATGTGTTGTGCACTATGTGTTGTGCCATTTTGTTTGCTCAAACAAGCCTTTATCCAATAGTCGAAATCTCAGAAGTAAAAGAAAAATGCCCCTGAAACACAATATAGCAACAAATTCTCCAGTAAACTGTTCAAATCTTTCTAGTTGTGACTTTAGCAGACTTATCCATAGTACTGCGAAGGAAAAAGAATCCACCACAGATTGGTTTACTGTTACCTGATGGAAAGTAAATAATTTTCATATGCATTCCGTGAGTGATTATGGTAATCACCCCATGAAAAAAATAATGATTACTTTTCTGTCTCATTTGAATTATTTATTTAAGTAAGATAGTAAGCATTAGATTTTGCTTATATTAGATTCACTGTGATCACATTCTTCTGTCGTGATTGCAATTCATTGTCGTGCCAGAACATGATCGATGGTGTTTTGGTCTCTTCATAATACCTGTATGAAAACTGATAAGAGGATTTATTTGAAGTAGTCACATAAACCCTCCATTATACTGTAGAATATAAAAAAACTCATACAAAATAATTATAGCAGGAGCAGATTTTGATTATTTTATTGAAGTAGTGTACAAAAAATAGTTTTGACTCTTATAACCAATGGATATTTCTGTATATGAATATTGTAGTTGAAGATATATTTTCCTAGATCAGATCACCACAGCGTGGAGAAGATATTTTCTGAGGAATCTCTAAAATGTAATTAAATAATTAACCAAAGTGTTCGAGAAGACATCCAAGCATTGCTGATTTGATTGTAGACACATTGTAGACACATTGTAGACTTGCCTTTATTGTTTGCTGGACTGGGTGTCCCTGTATAGATTTGTCTGTGTCACTCATCCCCCCATGTACCAAAAATACCATCCGACACCAGAGTGAAAAGTAGTTCAGCCTAGGGCCTAATCAATGGAGAGAGGCTTTTGGAGGTTGTTTACGAGCATGCTTTTGGTCCATGATGCACAAACCCAGCTAGCAAATGAAGTATACTTAGAGGAAGGCAATTTTGTTTTATTTCCAGAGATTTGAACACGAAAATGTAGCGTTATTACAGGGCCTGTTATCAGCATGGTTGAGAAGTTCCTTAGTGCATTTCAGTAGGAGTCCTGCAGTACTCTTGAGCATACATTTATCTCCTCATTGCTCTAGTCCCTGTTTTCCTACTTAAGCAGAGAGTCCGCATCAGTTCTAAATCATAAAACCAGAAGCTGAGACTGTAAAGGCTCTGCAGATTTAAGTGTTATAACAGAGTTCCTGAGACACAGCGCATCAGTGGTTTTGGCTGCGGATTTGGAGATCAAACTCAGTGGTCTTGCACTTGGCCAAAGAACCAGTTCACTTCCAGCCACAAAATAGGCCAGAGCAATGTAATGCATCCCACCCAGCCATATGTAACTACTGCCCAATTGATCCATGTGAAGTCTATTTGACCTCTGAAGTAAGACGAACTAGGATTCAGTTGATTATGAATATGAATATATATATATATATACACACACACAGGTCTCCATTATATGTCATTATCATACCATGTTTTGAGTATAGAAATTGTACAAATTGTAATGTGGCATTGACTGGTGTTTTTACATTGGTTGTTATAGTTGCTCCACATTGTATTGCTGACTTTTGATGGAGCTATGCTGAAGTGCATTGACATGACCTCGAGATTGGCTGCCAATCCTGTTCCTAACGTGCAGTGTTTTCATTTTTTCCCACTTGGGCTTTTTCTCTCAAGCCAACATCTCTGATAAATTGTTTATCACCTTAAGCGTTTCTTTTTGACTCCAGAGAGAAAAGGGGCTGCAGAAATGAAATATGGCTGGAACCTATCATATCTGAAAGCCTTTACTTTTCCATGCCTATTGGTCACATGAGAAAGTTTGCTGTCAAAAAGAGCAAGTAGAGGAAAAAAAGATCCTACCCTGTTGATTGTATGCTTCCAAACAAATAAAGTCTTACAGAGGTTAGATAGGTAAGCTTCCCTCCTCCATACAGATATATCCTTTGTTTACCCGAGGAAAAAGAAGGACTATCCCCTGATTAGTGCACAAATGGAGGATCAGGCAATAAAAACTGACATTTATCTTCCTTTGTAAAATACCACAGTAGTATTTCCTGGAAAGGCATGCAATATAGAATGCTAATCTCCTGTCATTATAGCATTGCATTTAATCAGACTAAGATAATTATATTGGTAGCTAATTGATAAGCATCCAATAGGGTAAAATGAACTCGGCTAAAATGAACTCGGCTAATTTAGCAGAGCTGAAGTCTGTGAATTTAAGAAAACCGTTGCCACATAAAGAATATCTCGCAGGATGACTCATGAAAAGAAAAAGTGCTTTATAATTACAAACAACTGCACATATGTTTTGGTCCCACGTTTCCAGGTGCCAAGCAAATAAGTGTATGAGAAGTAGTAACGGCTCTTTTTTTCTTCTTCTTTATCCTGTGACTGTGAACTAAAACTCATTAGGGAAATAGAGGCTTTGAAAGCACTAACACCACAGTCATCAACCAAGTTGCAGGTAGCAACACCATTATTTAAAAGGCTCAAAGAGGTGACCGAGTCTGCTCTGCACAGAAGGAGGCTGTAGTTATTATTCGGTGCTGCTAGTGGTTTAGTCAAAGTCCACAGAGGGGCAGCTGGCAATCTTTTTAAGCTCTATGCCGCTCTCCTCTAATACTTGACATGTCACAGCCTTAGAAAGCTGCTCCGACCAAAAATATCCCATGTTTGGATTGCTATAGTTTATGTATAGTTTACTTTTAGTTTCAGTATGACTTTTGACTTTGTTCTCGATTGCGGAGCAGAAAGCCACAGTAATGATTTATTTATTTATGTGTCCTACCCCCACACCCTCATTGACACACACACAAGCTTTTTTACCAGTGTGTCGATAGCCCGTCCTTCGATTGTCAGCACTGCAAAGTGGATTCAATTACACTCATGTTGTACAAATGCTGGTTGTACTTTTTCATTTTAGGTAGAAAAAAAGAGCGTTGCAAAGTAAACCACAAAGCTCCAGTGGTAGACTGTGTGGTGGCTGTGTGTTCCCGTACTCAAATGAGACACAGAACACTAGTATGACAAAAAGAAAAAAAGTGGTTGTTTAAAATAAGAAAAAAAACTTTCAAAATGCCCTCAAAAAATGAAATATTCTAATATCATTAATTCAAATGAATTCTTAATGGAATTTGTTTTGATCATTAGTGTTGTATCAGTGTGCTTACTGTACATAGATGGTTGTAAGGGGTTACAATTCTCCAGACATTTTAGCCGACTAACTAGATTTTAATGACAATTATCGATTTTCTCCAGGACCAGTCAGGCATGGGGATGACATACTAACACCATTAGCTCACTGGTGCGGTTGAGATCTGAAATGTTCACTCAATATTCTGATGTATGTCAGGCTAGTAGTCCAATCCAAGGCTCACTATCCACATATCAGCGTGATTCATCTTGCTAAACAGTTGCAGCCTTTTGATTGAATAAGAATAAACATGCACAAAATGCTGCTTTTAAAGTATATCCAGCACCTCCAGCTATGATATCCTGTATCTTCTGCCTTTATGCCATCTTCATCTGTTTCACCTCAACGACACATCTCTTTTTGATTTGTACTAATAGAGCTTTTCTCTCTTTCTCTCTCTCTCTCTCTTCTTCCTCAGGGTTTAGTCGAGCTGCCCTGCCATTTGGCTTAGTACGGAGAGAGCTGTCTTGCGAGGGTTACCCCATCGATCTGCGGTGTCCCGGAAGTGATGTCATAATGATCGAAAGTGCCAACTATGGCCGAACAGATGACAAGATCTGTGACGCCGACCCTTTCCAGATGGAGAACGTCAACTGCTATCTTCCAGATGCCTACAAAATCATGTCACAAAGGTAAAACTGCAGACATATCTGTGCAGTATGAAACAAATTATCACAAAATGAGATATCTGCCAAAGTTACAGGGGCCTTGGAAAATAATTGTCAGGGCTCAACAGGTACGGTTGCCTAGTTGCCTTGAGCAACCAGATTTGGACCACTGTCAACCATTTCATTTTGTCTGGTTGTCCCTGTTGGCAACCATTTTTCCTGTGCTTCAAAAAATCCTCTGTATCTCCCTTTGGAGTAAAATCTTCCACCATGGAGAAAACAAGGCTGCCGTCGGATAAATGTACTCCATGGAATATAGCAAAAGTGAATGTAAGCGTGGAGTTAAAAAAAGAAAAAGGCAACAATAACCTACAAGACATTAATGCGACAGATTAAAAATAGAAATCAGAGTCAGGAAACCACACTAATAAACCCACAATAGACACCAAATTCACATTTAAAAAAATTTAACATAAAAATGAACCTTTCAACAACACTCACAATGACAAAGTCTTTCCTGATTTGACATGACTGACAAACTGCAGATCTAATTTGGCTTGCAGGAGGTAATTATTCTGTCTATTGTAATTCACTCTGTTGAATACATTCTGTTGCAAATGTGCTTTCTAGATTAAATATGCTAACATCGGTCTATCACTGTTAGCTTTGGTTTGCCTTATTAGTGAAGCTGAGCCACTTGCTCTTAGCAAAATCTATGTGTGTGTGTGTGTGTGTGTGTGTGTGTGTGTGTGTGTGTGTGTGTGTGTGTGTGTGTGTGTGTGTATAAAATATGAAAAGATAAAGGAAAAAAAGCTTTTGCCATATAAAATATGTTTAATTTGGAAATAAGTTAATATCTTATTGATAGGTATATCAAACACTGAGGAATACATTTTAGAAATTGTCTAAAAAAAATATTTGAATAAATATAAAATATTTGGATTCCAAATGCAGTATTATTATTTGCCTGCATCTGGCAGTTTATTTCAAAATGTGCTTCATTCGTAGCATTTCTCTGTGGTAAAAAATATCTAAGTACATTAACTCAAATTGATTGATTGTTGATAGGGTACAATTTTACTCTACTACTATTCAGTAACAAGTATTCTACTTTTTCTACACTAAAATTATTTAACAGCGATAATATTCTTTACATTTTTATTTTACATACGAAGCATATGATTAAAGATTAAACCACCCATCAGTGTATGAAATAGTAAAAACTTCCTCCAGCTTGACCAACTACAACAATAAAGTACTGCTTACATGTTGATGCATAAATCATAATATGAAATAATAAAATGTAATCATTATTGAAAAAATAAATCGGCATAAAGACTACTTTTATATTTGATCATTTAAGTTCATTATGTTGAGAAAACCTATGTACACTGACTCAACTTAAATGTTAACTATTGATACCTGTAATTTTGTACTTTTATAGTGGTGTCTTGCTACACTTGCTATCCTTGAGTAAATTATCTGAATACTTCTTCCACCCCTGGCATTTCCTTAACATTATGGTGCTGCTCTTTTGTATTGGCTCTTTGGTAAATCCTGTTGGTCAGATTAAGGGCAGGCTGTTGGCAGGCCCGATTTACAGATTGATCACTGACCACAGGGTTGTCACATATTTTAAAGCCACTGTCTCTGTAGCTATCACTCATGTGCAAAGAAGGATGATTTATTGTGGAAAACATACCCACGGAGGTGCACAGACTCGCGCAGTAGGGTTCCACTGGGAACACCGTATACATGAGACCAGTTGTCACATAGGGATGCCATCCGAGCCAAAGTGCACGGGATGGAATGACATATGAGCGCCACAGAGAGAGAAATTGGACGGTATGAGGCCGTCAGCAACTGTGGCAAGCCGCCTTGGGAAATAAAAAAAAAATGAAATAAAACAGTGGAGCCCTTGTATTCAGGGGGTTTATTGTCAAGCCCTATTTGATGAAGTCAGATAGCTGACTCACGTTGTCTGTCTTGAAAAGCTGCAGCCTGCCTGCTCCCCGCTTGTGGCCCCGTGTATTACGCTGCCCTCAGCCTCGCTCGTACAAAAACAGTCCACTGAAGCACAAATACTGACCCAGCAGGAGCCTCCTGACAACAAATCCCATACGGTCTCGTAGAAAGGCTCTCCACTAGCGCCTGTGGAGGGCTCTGGCTCTTTCCTCATATGCATATCCTGATCGTGCCAGAGGACATAGTTCAGATGTTATTTTAAATGTGTTTTTCGCATTTCAATGTCACTGCTGTGCTATTGTACTCGGAGCGAAGAGAGAAATGCGTGTGTTCGAAGAAAGTGTTGTGTGATACGAACGGTCTGTCAGGTGCGTGGGTTCAAAAAAATCACACAAAAAGAACCTCATAAGAGTTCACATCTGATACCACAGGAAGAAATCCAAAAGACATCAACTGCTGTAAAATAGTGAGTGGCATATAGTTACATAAAGGGCCATACATAGATAATTTCTTTGTCAGTGTGACAGTCTTGTGAGATATATCACCATGGAAAGTGTGAGAGCAGATTTATGTTATTTATGTTAATTTACATGAAATGAAGCCAGTTTAATTCCTATATAGGTCTATATCATAGAAGCAGTGTTTGCGTAATCAGTGCAGAAACTTAAAACAGTCTACCGTCATGAAAATAGATTCAAGGACAGCTTGACAAATGCCCAAGATTGCATATGGGACTAATTAGTGATTTTAGTATCTCTTGTCTATTTATTTATAGGAATCAACTAAAATAAGAAGCAAATGTAATGCCTCTGCTGCCAAAAATAATTATCCTCAAACTATAAGTGTGGTGATTTTTTTTTATTCTGCCTATTTGGAATGCAATGTTTGTTTCAAGGTCTGAGCCCTTGACTTCTCCACAAGTCAAACCTCTGGTCTGTTCTCCGGCTCCTGCTGAGGCTAACCCAGCTGAAATGTTCCATATGTGGGGCAACCCACTGCACACACACTGTGTATGGAAACAAAAAGTAGTATTTTCAACTGTACAGTCTCCATCAAGAGATGATTGAAGAGCCAAAATTATTTGTTGCCATAATTACCCTGGCCTACAAATTTAAGTGTGTGGGAAAAATCACATTAGCACTTGTGTGGAAAACTGTGTTCACTTTTAAACATCCGAAATTAATGTGGTCCTGAAGTGTGGAGAATTGGATTGAGGCATCACTGAGTTTGATAGATCCTGTTGGCACTCCAAGTTGTTTTTATATCTGGCTGGCATATTATATTCATGAGCACAATGATTTTATGAAAATAGCCCTAGGACGGTTGTGGCTCAATTAGAACATTCAGCTGCAAGCAATTAGTCGACTCAAGTGGGTGATAATCTGTGCAGGAATTTTTCACGTGGACACCTCCCCAGCAGATGTGAAACTGCCTGGCAGTACAGTTTAAAATAATTAATTCATTGATAATAATATTCAGCGAGGTGATTTTTTATGTTCTCCTTTTCAGGATTTTAGTTCTTAATAATTACATTTCCTCATCTGCACTGGTGATAATGATTATGATCGCAGCCACAACACATTCTTGCCACACGTCTTCGAGATTAAAACTGTAATTTAAATGTATTGTTTTGTACCACATTCAGTTGTGCATGCACTAACCATCTGGCGCTTACTTACTATTTAAATCTAGTAGCTTGAGGAATAGTAAAGATGACAATGACACATCTTGACTAATCATTGTCACAAAAAGAACGCATTAAGATATACAGTATGAATAAGTGGCTTAAATCCATTGATTTCTCCTTGACTAATGAGCTTCATCTGAAGTATTCGATAACAAGGTCATCGATTACACAGTAACATAACATGGCTGGGTCCTGCCGTGCCTGTGGATCATGGGTTTTCCAAGGAGCATATCATTGACACGAATGATCAAAGCTGATAGCTCTCTAACAGACAATGTGAAATTCATTTGTGCGATTAGAGGACAGCTAGTTAGTTCATCATTATCATTAAAATGATCATTACCATTCACCATTGGGTATTTGAAAGGTTTTATCTTGTAATGATATCCTCAGCTTGAATGTGACAGATTTTTGCAAACATTATTAAGTTAATAGGGTTGTTAACATCTGACTTGTAATGTTGAAATTACCCAGTGATATTAGCATGCAATTGTCAATAAATGTGAGGCAGTTCTGGAGAGTAAATGATGCTGCTTACACTATTTATATCAGTGACAGGACTGCTTGCGAGGCTCTCCGAGGAGCTCCATTGCTGCCGCCTGACAGCACACTGCCTTGTTCTTCCTCTCTGTTAGTGTTTATTTAAAGCGCGGCAGATTAAGATTTCATGAAGATCCAGATTAAGCTCGGGGTGTACACAAGTTCATGAGCCATGAAACTGCTCTCTGCTCAAGACTATATTGGCACACATGTTATATCATCTTATATTACTGACTATGACAAAATGACTGGGCAATATATACTGTCAACAGTTCAAACAATTTTTGCCATACCATTTTTTTTACCGTCCTGATGTTTCAGACCAATGTGGGCAAAATCAATGTGCAGGACTAATTTATGATCAAATTAGTTTTTTATTGATTTTTTTGCGTCAATGTGACGATGCACCTAGATTTTTATTCGCCCAAAACAAACAAGTCTGTCTGGTTATTTTATCATTAAACACATTTGAGTTTTCAGACAATTTACTAAAACATGAACAATATTGCAATATAAAACTACGTACAATGACATATTTATTTGGCATATGGCCCACACCTATTTGACAATATTAATAGTGTTAACAATGTCTGTGAGTTACAATTTTTTCCACCAATGTTTTTAAATGATACCCTTCAAAAACTAACAATCTGTAAATATTAATCTGTCATGGTACATACAGTTTGATGACTCTGACATCTAAAATTTAAATTTAAATTTCCCCAACAGCAGTGCATTCTGCTTTTGTTCACAAAAGCCACATACAGTGTCTGTAAAATGAATTACCTTTCCTCCCTCCTTCGTCATGTTTTTATGTTTCAAATTATGCAATTTGGATTTCTTTTTTTCCTTTTTTTTTCTTTCTTTTTCCTTCTGATCAACAGAAAAAAATACTCTTTCATATCAAAATGAAAACCTATTACAAAGTGTTCTGAATTGAATTGTTTTGAATAAGTATTCACCCCTACATGCCCCTTTTTAATAGATGCACCTCGAGCAGCAACTACTGCCTCGAGTCTCTATCAGCTTTGCTCATCTGTACACTGCACTTCTTCCCCATTCTTCTTTGTTAAACTGCTCAAGCTCTGCCGGGTTGCACAGGGATCATCCGGTCCAGTCACAAGTTCTTGATCTGGACTGTGACTCGGCCACACCAGAACATCAACGTTGTTTTTAAGCCATTCCTGTGTAGCTTTGGCTTCAGGCGTGGGTGTGCTAAAATTGCATTCTGCCATCTTATAAAGGTCACATTTAGACCTGCAGAATGTCACAATAGTATTTCCATTGACTTTAGTGGCATGGCAATATACCTTGGCTGCTTTAAAAATCAATAGGTAAGATGGACGGATGAGAGTCACATCCTCCCGAGTCTGTAAGAGCCTGGAATCCCCCCGTTGAGCAGCATTGGCAGCTCCAGTAAATATAGCATAAACACAAGCATATGACAGTAATTACAAGTTTCTGGGATGTCTTACCCGGATATTGGGTCAGACCTCAAGTTGAAAACAGGATGCTAATGGTTCATTTCTAACGACCTATTTCCTGAAACATTATTGGGCCACCCCCTTCGAAAATGGTCTAAATGTACTGATATTGGAGGTGATTATACATCAAGTGTGTGTGCTTGGGTGTTTGTTTTGTGTATTGTTCGCAACAGATTGTTTCGTTTGCTGCCATTTTGTGGCCCTGGAAATGATTTAATTTTTCAACGGGCTGTCTGCTATAAACAGACTTGCCTTTTCAGAGAGATGTCTGCCTTGATAATTGTGCCATGAACCTCATCAGCATTTCAGATGAAATGGAGCTAGACGGGTCACTTTGAGTTTAAGAGACGCTAATTTGATTGAAATTCAAACTGGGAGCACCAGGAAGTAGATTGTGCCTTTTTTCTGTAATGTGCTCCCGTCACTCATGTCGCTTTTCTCCTCCAGTTACACAGCGATTGTTTTCACTGTTGATGCTGTTTTTTATATTTTGAATTACAAATGGCTGCTTAGGCTTCCTGAACGCTGGAGTGTTGAGGGGTAGAAAATTGAGCAGTAGGGGCAGAACATTCGAGGATTCGGAAATTTAATCTAAACTAGCCTTGTCACATCATGAGAGACCTCCATGACGGTCCCTACTGGTTCAATTTAAAAGCAGTGCATTGAAAGGCATAAAGACAAGACGACTCATAATGATTTTCCAGAAAATATTAATAGAGGCGATCAAACTTGGTAAACTTGGTAGGCGTAGTCCTTCGCCTACTAAAAACATAGATCAGTGAGTTTAAAAAAATATAATTGTTTCATGTTAATATTTGCCAATTTTAACCAAGATGTGTAATAAGCATTTTGCAGAATTTTTCTTTTTCTGGTGGGCAAACTAGTGTTCCTACATTTACCTCAAACATGTCTTTGGCATTTCTGTATTTCATATTGTATAAGCTAATATTGGCCAGTGTGTCTTCTTCACTAAATAAAGTAAAAAAAATGTAAAGTGCATATGAGTAAATTGTCAATTAAATATACTTTAAACTTCAATTTACACAGTTTTGAGTACAACGTCTAAGTAAAGCCCAGTTGCAAGCTTATACAGAAGCATTGATTAAAATGGCATCGTATCTGTTGAGGGATTAGTGGAAAACAGATTTAGATTACAGTCTTCTATGTTGTTCTTTTGTGATATGGTTTGTTAGGGGAAATATAATTTGTAGATTTCTTTTATTGTCAATTTATTATTTATTTGGCACATTATATTCATGTCCAATTAGCCCTCCGACATGCTTTATGATGGCAGTGGAAAAGGTTAAATTGCATGTGGATACATGGTATCAGGAGTGCTATCAGTTACACCTTGTTGGCATCTTATCGCACCCTTTCCCGCTGTCAGCAGGGAGTGCTCATTTTTGAAGGAGATTTGCATCAAATCCAAGCAGCATTTTCTGTGACACTCTAATTGTACTGATGTCTGCCTCTCCCAAAAGGTCAGAGATGTGATGGGATTACTTTTGGAATACTTCAGTGTGATTAACAGGCTGGTCGGGGAAATGGAGGCAATCAAAGCAGAAAGTAGCTGCATCCTGCTCTCATTTCAGTTTTACTTTAAGAATAAATCATGTCACAACTATTTTTTATACTGAACATTTTGTTTTTTTATTTTTAAATAAATATATTATAACGTAATTGATACAGCTTCAGGATTTTAGCCAATGTGGACTTTAAACCTCTAGTCATATTCAGGGTGTGGAGCTCTGTAAACCAAACTTCATGCTGGACAAGCCTTTGTTAAATCATGTCACACCTGTGTTAGACTTGGTTTTACCAATTTGTCAAAATACAATAAAAATATGGCATTGTGTATTTATTGATATAAGCTAATACAAATATATTACCAAACAATTTGGTATGTCACTCTTAAAACAGTAACTTTCCTTTTTTACTTTATACTGATCTCCTTTTTCAAATGGCTAATTATTATTTCTCTTGCATAAATACTCTCTACACTTTTTCTTTCGTAAATTCCTGTTGAACAGTTAAGGTATTTATAGAAATGGAACGTTTAAGTCTGGAGCAAAGTGGAGAAAATCTTCCTTTGACTTAATATTCATTATGTACATGATTAATTACTATATAGCCCCAGACTATCAAAAGATTGTCAGAGATATAATATTTTACATGTATTTAATTAGTGTGCACTTTGAGACCTGTGCCCTGGCAGGCCCAAATGCTGAACTTTTTATGGAAGGAATTTCAATTACATGTTCTCTCTCAAATTGAGGGCTAGGACTATGCATAGGAGAAGTGATTAGGGCTTTTTCAGTTGGTCTCAGGAGATGCTCAATGTTTCACAGATGAGAAGAAATCACACAATCCAGTAGAACAGGGCGCTCTGCTCCATAGCTCTAAAATTAGGGCAATATATCAGACAGAGCTATCAACACTTATGTCAACATTGTTTCTAAAGAAATATGAGGTGTTTTTTTCCCCCAGTGCTTATGTCCTGTTGTTTAATACATTTGCCTGAGAAACGATGGCAGGCCTATGTCTCATTAGTGTCATGAATTTTATTTTTGATATTATTCTGTTTCATATGCCTAATATAAACCAGGCAGTCATTTCCCAGTCTCATTGGAATCTGTTAGATAAAGCACTGTAATTTATATTGCTCCTGCATGATATGCTTATGCATGAGCAAGGGGACAGAATCATCAAAGTGACCATATAATATATGGAAAGTGCTGCAGAGTCATGAAATATTACCCACAAAAACAAGCGGCATATTATGGGCCCAGCATGAGGTGCCTGTTTTAATTCCCAAACAGTAATTCATGGAATTAATTTCCATAAAAACAAATACAATATGCTGGTATTGTCATCTGTTTTCACACGTGAGGGTCATTAATATAGTGGAATGCCCCTTGAGACCTTCAATAAACACAGATGCACACACGCAGATATTGACACAAATAGTGTCATTATGGCTCTGTGTTAAAAAAAAAAAAAGAAAAAGAAAACTGCTTAAACATTGCCAAAAGCAAAAAATAAATATTGTTATTTTGCCGAAAAGAAAAAATAATTCTATCAAATGTATGTGAAAAAACAATGCATGAAGTATTTTAATTGGATTACATGCTGATTGGGAGAAATAGAAAAGGAGGAAGTGGGTGATGAATTGCTTTTGTGTTTTAAAAAAAGGAGAAAAAAGTAATGGCTAATTTCGTTCCCTGCCGTTATTGTGATTTAGTGCTTTTTCTTTTTTTATTTGAACACAGGAGCCGTTTGTTTAAGTTGCTGAGTAATTTTTTTGTGTGCCGTAAACCATAATGCACTGCACGCATTCATGGCATGCAGCTAAAATGCGGTTGTTTTCCAAACGTATATTTAATGCCAAACATCCCAACAGTAAGCTACTCTCCAATGTTCCACTGCGTTTCCTAATATTATATTATTAACATTTAGACACAGAGCGGTGATTACCTCAGCGGCCCAAAGCAAAAGCAAAACCCAAAGCACAATTCGATGCAACCAGTAATACATTTTCCAATGATCTGCTGTAAATGGGCTCACTGGTCTGTGATATAAGAAACAAATATTATCTCTGGTCCCTGCTAAATCAGCAGAACAGAGTTATTGATCTGGCTCCTCACGTTGCCAATAGAATTTTTAGTCCCCTTGGTAGCAAAGTGGGCTTGCTGGGAGTATAGCTGTCATTATCATGATTTCAGTACAGCAAAAGGGCGGTCACCTGCAATTGCCCGGGCTTCAGAGCACACCACAAGCTCAATTAGAATGTCTGCTCTCCAGATGTTAAAGGCAGCGACCAAAATTAACTTTTGACACTGCTTCGCATGGCTGGGGAAATAAAAAACAATATGTACTGTATGTCTGTGATCGCTAATAAAACCTTAGGTCCTCCATGTGATTTCTATATATAGATATAATATATTTCATACATTTTGCAAAACACATCTCATTCTGTTTATTTAACCTTTTTTGTTCTTCCGGATTGAGAATTATGGAGAATGCAGTAGAAATCATTAATGTTGATCGTGATGGCATTTTGAGTGAGAATTCAAGAGCCTCATCTAGCTGCTCAGCATGTGTAGACCCATTCAGTAAAGGAGCAAGCTCAAATCAATAAGACGAGGCATTTAAGTGAAACACAGACTTTTGTTTATTCTGTGCAAATGCGCCCCACCAAAGACCGATGTGGGGGGTCAAATCCACAAATCACATACGGTCCCTATGCAATTTTAGTGCGATAAGCCTTCATGTCTTATCCACCGACATTTGTTGCATTCATTTGTGCAGCTCATGGACATTTCATTTCTATATTTAGTTTTATTCACAGCGTTCTATATGAAAGATAGCAGTAATGTATATAACAACACACACACACACATACACACACACACAGTAGCAAGTTCTGATTCAATTTGATCACCACTTGCAGGGACAATGTTAAAGAACAGATGGAGCAGAAAACTGTGTAACTGCAAGATTTATTCAGAAAACCAGGAATGTAATGCACTTTTGGCCAGTTATTGACTAGATATGTAATATTGTATTATGGCAAAGGAGGAAAAATGTTGCAGAGCCTTTTTGTATTTTTTCATTGGCCCATACACATTCAGACATATTATCCAACCTCTTGAAAAAGACACACGCAATAGCAGAGCGTAGAAGGAATCTCTTTTACACCATACACACAGCAAAGAAGACCAAAGACAAATACTGAGTATAACAACACGTGTTCAATTCCCTTTACTGTTTACTATGTTTGAAAAGACTAGTGTGGATGTATTTAGGGTGTTTTTGCTAAATTTGTTTCCATTTGTTTGTTTCCAGATGCAACAATCGGACCCAGTGCATCGTGATCACAGGTTCAGATGTCTTCCCTGACCCCTGCCCAGGGACCTACAAGTACCTGGAGGTCCAGTATGAGTGTGTGCCCTACAGTAAGTTTGACCCTTCTGTCTTGAATTGAAAACCCTCCCTCCTCCACCCCCTCCCGCCCCCTCCCCTGCCCCACACACACACTCCCATCCTCTCTATCGCTCTTCTGTATCATATCATATCCCGTATCATTTCTTCCTCCTGCCTTTTCCAGACAGTCTGCTCTCTTTGTGTGCAACACCTTCCAGCACCATTTTCCTCTGTCTCTTCTTCCATCTGTGTCACACCATGAACTTTTCATGAAAAATGACCTGTAAAACCCTTTGGTCCTCTTTCTGTACTGCCTTTTATTATTGATGTGCGCACCGTGTTTCCAGCCGACCGACGAGCCTGGTTATGAGGTAGCCAAATGGAGTGAGGGTAGAGGAAGTCATGCTGATTCGCCCGTCATGGCGAGCGAGTGTTTCATTACTCTAGTCTTGTACGAGAGTCTATCAGGCGCAAAACACAGCTCACCTTGATGGCTTAATATACATCCATACAACAGGTGTTGAAATGTGTTAACAGATGTTTCATTATGTAACAGAACTGAATGCCTCCACTCGTAAGTCAACAAGGTAATATTTCATCTAAAGAGATAGTGTTAACATTTTGTCTGCTCCTTGGATGCTAAAATATTCATTGCTCCCAAACAATCTTTAGATTGCCCTTTGAATTAAAATTCCCCTTTGTCCTTTAAAATGCTGTTCATTTGCAATTTGTGAAGGAAGTTCCCCCAGGTAACCTTTACAAACTGATTAATGACAAAGATTTAGATCAATTGCCAGAATCACTAATCAGGTGGAACTGAAATAATTAGAGTAGGAAGTATTTGGCAGCTCTTGTAGATTAAAATTACTATTTTATAAATTGTTGTCTTTAAATGTCTTTCACTTTTGAATCAACTCAAAAGGGAAGTTTAGCCCAAATATAAATAAAGCATCTTTCTTCCACAGTATTTTTTTGTATATTCAACACATTTCTCCTACATTGCTCATTACAATATACCTGGCCAAGCTGTTCCCCTCAGTGTTAAATCAGAATGCATTAGTGATCATCATTAGATGGTGAAACTCATTACAACTTAAAGGTTAACCTCTCCAAGGCTTTGAGGACCTGTAATTAAAAATGGAATAAGCAATAATGAGTATTTGAATCCACCGTATTGAGCCAAAGCCAAATCATGTAGCTTTTACCTTAAATGCCTAACAGCTTCTTCTTCTTTTTTTTTTACACGCCTCATAGTTAAGTGAAATATTGATTTCATGTCTTGCTGTGTTACCTCAAAACTTAATAGTAGGATTAGCCTCAAGGTGCACTCATGTCCACCCACTGTTTATTTTGCCTTCTCCTTCTTGCACCAAGGAAACAGTCAAGACTGGTGTAATGTGGCGAAAAATAAATTTCTGTCCAAGCACTCTCAGTCCTGGCAAAGTCTTTCTCACAAAAAATCCAAACAGGTCCTCCATTTCACTCTAAGCAGTTTCAAACAATGCATGTCTGTAGCCCCGTCTTTTTGCTTCTCAAGGTCCATGCCCAACCAGAATAGGACCAAGAACACAGAATGTATCGTATCGCAACTGCCCTGGTAAGTGTGTGCTTAGTGTTCTCCCAGTCTGACCCAGTCCACACAAGCCCAGTTCAGCCTTTCCCACTCCAGTCCTGTTGTAAACTGTGATAGATTGTGATTTATAGGCAAGTTTCGTGTTATGTTTTTTTCCCTCTTACCGAACCTCTGTCTCCTCTTCCCCAAAATACAATCCATATACCCTAGATCATTTTGTAGAGTCAGACTAACGCAGAGAAAGGCAGTCATATGGGAAGATTTACTGAGCTTTTCCTCACCAGAGCAAACCCTTTCTACAGTTTGCACATGGGATAGCAAAGACCGTACTACAGTTATGTAGTTTTCAGATGGAATAGATCATGTGCCAAATACTAAGATTTGTGATTAAAAACATTGCAGTGGTTCAGGAGCTTAGGATCCCCTGGATTTGCTGGGATACAAGACTTGAGAAGTTGTTTTGCGAGACAACATATTAAATCTCCATTAAGCTGATCAACGACGGGACAAGTGTCCTCATTTTGACTTGTAACTGCTGCCCCTCAAAGTCTGTCTGTGCCATGAAATATGGCCAGCCGTTTAATAACATAATATGATAAACAGTTGTTTTCTGTCTCTATGACTCACTGAATATAATGTGGTACTTAATTAATTCATTCTATTGTCTCAGCCTTTGCATAATCACACACGCAATTTGGGATTTTTCACTTCTGTGCAAGTGGCCTTTGAAACAAGTTGCCTACATTTCCACCATTTTCATCCTTTTGGCTTCATAATTTGGTTCTTGTCATGAATTGCCCTCATTAGCAACATTATCTTCATTTTCCAGCCAAGGATGTAAATTTTGCCTTCACCTGGCACAGAGTCACCCTCTGAATTGGCTCTAGTAATTGCTTGAATCGGGCCACATAAAAGCAGAGATGTTTCTTCATTAACACTGCTCTGTGCAAGCCATTTTGAAGAATGCCGGGAAATAAACAGAAAAGAGTTTCCAATCCTATTGTACCCTTGCAAAAATGTAGAGACGCTGGCAGTGGGCATAAACAGTCCTTAAAGCTAATGTTTCCATTTTTCATCACGTTCTAATGCCTGTAACCCCCCAGCTCCATGTGACAGTGATGGCCAGATTATGAAAATTAAAGTTAAACTGTAACAGCATGATTTTTGGGTCCCCTTTGGTGTTTTCGTTTTCGTGTTCAGTTGTTTCCCCTTTTTTTTCTTCAGTGTAGCTTACATGATGCTTGAATTTAAATTAAACACTGCAGCCACTAGCGGAGTCTGCAGTTGACAGCAGACATCCATTCATATAAAGACGGTTCACCTGATTATTAATAGTAATTATAATTTGATTTAGAAAGAAAATCTGCAATGTCTAGTGGAGAAAGTTAAGGATCTTTGGGGTTAGTGTGGGTTGGCATGTGTCTCATGTTTGTTTGTTTTAATGTTGCTATATTTAAAGTGACTGACTCTCTTCCCTTCCCCTGTGCAATCTGCAGGAAACTTCCTCGGCTATCTGACTCACTCTCTTCATCCACTGACTGATTTCTGATCACACTGATTGCAATTTCTATATTTTTCATTTCTACTAACGTCATCGGTTCTTCCGTCATGTGTTCTCCTTTTCTTTCCAGGTTTTATTCACGCCATCTCTCCCTGTCCTCCTCTGTTCTATGTGGCTGAGGCTGAGAACTCAACTGTTGTTAATTTGTTTGCCTCTTTATCTGTGTTTGATCTCTTAGTTAGCTACAACGCACTTGAATTTCTTCTGCAGAATGGCGTGCATTCATTTACGGATCCTTCTGAATCTCTAGTTTCCACTGCTTTTTTTGCCACCGAAGCCTAGGTCAGACTCAACAATTAGAACCGATACAACCTGTAATATGAACCTGCACTAATTGGAGCTGGATAGTTGCAGGATTCAAGGGGAACTTAGTTTGCAATTGCTGACATAATCCCACGGTGCAAACTCGCCCAAAATGTGTACATTTAGTGTTTCAACATTGATCTTTGCAAGCCCGCTGTGGTTGAGCCTTTGTATTGTGAAGCCATCCGAGACTGAAATCTGAGACAGGCAAAAACCAATAGAGGTAAGGGCAAAAGAACTGACGCATGCAGTCTGTGCTTTGGAAATCTCCATCAGTAAAAAAAAAGAAGGTTGCTATTTTGTTGAAAAAAGATAAATAAATAATAATAATATTTGATAGCAATGTGTCTGAATAAGTGCATGTTAATAGACATTTATTTTTAAGACAAATATGTTTTATAACAATGAAATCAAATAAACTTTATTTCCTGGTTAAACGTAAACTCTAGCTTCTGATTAGTCAACCAGTTTGTTGTTTTGGGCTCAGTCGACTAAGATCTCTTTAGTCAATTAGTCGTTACTTATTATTTTTTCATGCTGAATGACTTATGTCTCAGAAAGCTACGAGCTCATCTCTGGTAAACACAAGACTTAAAGTGGTTTTATTTGTGGAGAAACTCAATTTACAGATCTGTTGATTAAATTAAATAATCAATTTGTTGACAAAATCGAGTTTTAGTCGACTAAGAATTTCTTTGGTCAAAGATAGCCCCAAGCTTCAGTGGTATGTAATAATAAAAAATGTTTGAGCATTTGGGATGCCCATCTTTGTCCTGTCACATTTAGTCAACAACCGGCTTATTGAACAGCAGGCAGACCAATTGTTTATCTAAACTGTTCCAGTTTGGAAAGACATGACATGGGAAGGTCTTGTAGTCTGACCTAGGCTTTAGACTAACCTAAGAAACGTCTTTTTCGAAAAATTCTGAAAATTTGTTGAAAATGTGTTTTTAGAAGTCTTCAGTCTTGTTGTTGCAGTTAAAACTAAGCTGGTGGTTTTCATGCAATACTAATGCATTTGGAATTAATTTTACTTTTTAAGTCTTGCTATGATGTGTTTTTAAAAATCAGCCGTAAACATTTCAGATGAATGGACTGGGTAATGCTTCTTTGGTGACTAGTTTGAATGTGCACATATTGATTAATTTATAGCAGACAAAGGCAAACACGAATAACAAATGAACTGGAGTGTTATATTGTGGAATGAAATACACATTTCAACACAAGCTATCTTAATATATTTTTGCTCCAGTGATGATTACCTGCTTCCTTGATAGGCCACAGTTTTTTTTCTGTGTACATATGAATTTAAATTGTAAAGTGTTACACCAAGACCTTTGTAGGTATTAGTCAGTGTTATATTGTCCTGAATTCTAAAATTACATCTTAATTGTATTCAAATCTAAATGTATTTTTAAAAAAGTGTACTGCTCTATATTTAACTTAAAGAAAGCAAATTAGAAAAAGACAAATTCTATTTTGATTTTTTTTCGTGGCATTAGCTTTGGTTAATGGTGGTGGGTGGATTAACACAGACCACAGTTTGAAAGCAATATGGTCAATTATAATAAACATAAATTAATAAAATAATGCAAGGAAGGCTTTGAGTCTCTCTTTCTTTCAATCATTTTATTTTCCATGTATACAGGTTACCCGCTATATGCCTAAAAAAGAATAGTACATAACGGCTAACTATACAAACAATCAGATTCACAGACATAAAAAATCTTTGAGTCTCAAAAATGGTTTTATTAACTTATAATCTTTTCAACAATTTCTATAACTAAAGAGTGATACTTTTCTGTATTTGTTTGTGAATCTCAGAATTTCCTGCTTATTTATCAAACAAAAATAAATTATTTATTTCATTTCTGAATGTCAGAAGTTATGCCATTGTAAAAACTCATACTTGCAGGGAGTTGGCAGTCTATCAAAGACAAAATCCATCCACCACTGTGCCATAAACTAAATGTATAATTTATAATTTCGAATGTTCTAATCCAGCCCCTTTTCTAAGACAGGACCTTGATGGCTGTGTGTCACCTTTCTAACAACTTTCCTACTTTCTCTGAATAGGTCTGACCATTTTTGTCCATGTCTCATAACATGTTTTTGCTTATGTGATCACAGCTATGACAGTTAATTCATATTAATCTCTTTTTTTCCCCTTGCACTCCTTTCATTCTCTCTTCCAACGCTTAAAATAGAAGTGGAGCAAAAAGGTAAATAACAGACACAATCCAAAACCCTAGCTCCTTGTTTTGTGGCATCTGGTTGTAAACTACCTATTTTCCCATGGTGGCCCCTACGAACCCATCGCAGACGTTATCGTCAGAATCCCCCTAGCTGTAATGTTAACGGCCAGTGTAGTGCAACAAGGGAAGTGGAGTTGGCCATAAAAAAGACGACACACAAGCAGCCAAAAGATGTAAATGGGGGCGTATTGGCTGTAGTCCATAAGGGGCTTCCTTTCCTCATTCTCTCTGGGTGCTTTTGCTACTCAGCAGAATATCATATTGCCTGGCTTCCAAACCCTTTTCCACAGCATGCCATGGTAACAGTGTTTCTTGGCCCTTTTTTCAAGCTATTGCTTTCTACTGTCCCTTTTTCTCTCCAAGCCCCCCGCCTCCCCTTTTTTCACTCTTCTCCCCATTATTCTCACCTGACCACTTGCTGCTCTTTTCTCTGTTGATTCTTATGCCTCGTATGCCTCAGTGCACCAGCCAAAGCACCTCAAGAGACCCTTACAGACATTTTTTTTTTTAATTTTAATGGTTGTGACATTTGCACCACTTCGTAATGACAAGCCTCTCAGGTATATACAGTAGAATAGGTGGTGTAACCTAGACACATCTAAGTACTCGCAAACATTTTGCAGACTGTGCTGACTCCTGCTCTCTCATAACCTCTCCCGTCTGTTGCCAAGTGACTTTAGTTGGCTGCATTTTTTTTTTCACAGGACCAATTGTTTTGTTAAGTTTTGTTTCTGTTCTATTTCCCCTCATTTGTGTTCTACTCCCCACAGTAAATGTCTATGAGGCCAAGCTTCTTTTTGTTTCAGACTACTTTATATATTTAAACATAATGCATAATAACTTTTCTATTCCTTTTTTTCTTTCTATGCACAAAACCAAAATCCTTATTCTGCTTGTGAATATTGGCTATAGATGTTAGTTGTGTTTTGGCCACTCTTTAATGTGTGTCTGTCCTTACTCCTCGTGGACAACCTGTAAAACAAAATGAAGACATTAGAGATAATATGGACATTACATATAGTTTCGTATGGTTCAATTTTCACATGTTAACCTGTGTCTGTCTCTTATTCTACTCTTCTCCCATTGCTAGTTTTTCTTTGTCCTGGGACTCTGAAAGCTGTCGGTGAACCTTCCTTTCTATTTGAAGCGGAGCAACAAGCGGGTGCCTGGTGCAAAGACCCCCTGCAGGCTGGCGACAAAATCTACTTCATGCCTTGGACTCCTTATAGGACAGACACTCTCATTGAGTATTCCTCCCTGGATGACTTCCAAAACGCCCGGCAAACCATCACCTACAAGCTGCCACACCGGGTGGATGGGACTGGATTTGTGGTCTACGATGGCGCCGTGTTTTTCAACAAAGAGCGCACCCGCAACATTGTGAAGTTTGACCTACGGACTCGAATCAAAAGTGGTGAGGCGATCATCAATAATGCCAACTACCACGACACGTCGCCCTACAAGTGGGGTGGTAAAACAGACATTGACCTGGCAGTAGATGAGAACGGGCTGTGGGTGATCTATGCCACCGAGCAGAACAACGGCATGATCGTAATCAGCCAGTTGAACCCCTACACGCTACGATTTGAGGCTACCTGGGACACGACCTATGATAAGCGCTCAGCCTCCAATGCCTTCATGGTTTGTGGAGTACTGTATGTGGTCCGCTCCACCTATGAAGACAATGAAAGTGAGGTCAGCAAGAGCCTGATCGACTACATTTACAATACCAAACAGAACCGTGGGGAATACGTTGATATCCACTTTCCCAACCAGTACCAGTACATTGCAGCTGTGGAATACAATCCCCGAGATAACCAGCTCTATGTGTGGAATAATTTTTACATCCTGAGATACAACCTGGAGTTTGGCCCACCTGATCCAGCACATGGTAAGAACCCAGACCCCAATAATTTCTTTACCAGACAATATTGTTAAATTGCATCGTCGAAATCTTGATTTTAGTTGCTGTCAAGTGTGCTTTGATATTCCTCTGGTATTTCCTATTTATGTATCAAGAGTTACAGCTGACTGATTTTTTAATTTAGAAAATCTAATATGTGCTAGATATGTTACAGAAGCTTTGGAGTGTAGGAAATCATCTCGAGGGGTGAAGTGAGTGGGACTCTGTGGTAAACAACACCTCGAAGCCAGTTACCATATCATAAGGGATCAGTATCTAGGGAATTTGGGGAGGTTTACCATCCTGGCCTTCCCTGAGTCCCTGGTGCTAAGGCTCAAGGGACCCCTGCTAGCATATCCCCTTTTTTAGAAAGAGTATGACAGGAAGAGAGAGATATACTTTTACCTCTGGAAACATACAAGCCCGGACAGGTGCAAAGTCTGTCCTGGGGCAAGGTTAGATCATTCCCCAAGTGATACTGAAACTCCAAATCTCCATCGGTCATTAAAAAAAAAGTACTTTACACTCTGTAGGCAGAGTGTAAGGATTCAAGGTTCTGTCTAAGAGAGAAAGAGATCGTAGACACAAGGGAGAAGGATCAATCATCCAGGGTCACATCAGCAGCGTATGTTTTTAATTTAGCTGTCAAGAGCTGAGGGGAGGCTAGCCTAGGCCTGCGATAGTCCTTACCCTGAGAATATAATAACAGTAATTATCCTAATCCCCTCCACACCCAGAGTCCTAAGTCCACGTAATGCTCAACGCAGTCAGTGATGAGCCACAGAGGTCAAGCAACTTTTCCACAGATTATCCGAGAGCTCAATATTTATTACGTGTTTGCTCATCCACTTTTGTATTGATAGGACATGGGCTGCTAAATCGGGTTCACACAGTGGAACAGCATCAATCTAGCCAGACCAAGGCAAGCTTTACTGTAACAAAGAACCTAATCCAGGTGGGAAAGCAAACTTAATATGCAGAGGTGGCATTGAGTAGAATACTGCAACAATCGTGGGGAACAAGATAAAAAAAATATTTTGTATTTATTTTTCAAACTCTAAATAACATGTTTGAAGTATCTCCACTGCCAATAAGACAGATACTAGACGGATTTTTTTAATTAAATATTTGCATATTATAAGTACATTTGGAGCAATTGAGGAATACGCTACAGCCAAGGTGTTTCCCAATTTTATTCTTTCGCAAAACATAATGCCACACAGAGAATTCAAATAAGCTGATTCGAAGCAGTACCTTGCATTTGCAGACAGCTGCTTTAAAAGTGGTCATGATGTCACCTTTTCTGACATCTAATAAATATATCAAATTGGAGCATGTCTTCACATGTAATCATGTGTTTATACACAGTAAACTGATTGTTAAGCAGTCAAGCAACATCCTCCACAACAGCGTTTATTTTCAGTTTAGCTTTCATGGATTCTTGGAATAATCTGTGTATAGACAGGCTGCATGCTCAATTGATTTATTCATTTGCTGAATGGACACTGATTACTGATACAGAAATCAGAGGCTTTAACGGAATCCGCCCTGAAATAAGACAACATTAGGGTTATTGCATGTTTGTGTGTGTGTGTGTGTTTAAGAAACATACCTTACGAAAGTGTTTTAAGTGTTTATTCACACTGTCAGACCCCCGAAGCCTCGAAAGGAACCCACGTCCCTTCCTTTAGATTATGTTTAGAAACACACAGTGCCTGACGTACTGCATTAGCTCCTCAGGGCTTCTGGATTCACACGTCTTTATTTTAACGTCAACAAGGTCTACGTTCTCTTTCCTTGACAAATGAGACATGATGCTGGCCCTGCTGCTGACTAATGTATGTTGAGTTGCAGTCGATGAATGCGAGGGAGAATGGTCCAGGATGATCATCAAGATGTCAATAAACTTGTCCTCCCACATGGCCGATGTTGACACATAAATGATGGCACTTTTTCCTGGCTGTCACTAGATGCCCTCTCTGTGATATCTTGATGCTCGTTTCAGTGCCTGCTTCACTAGGCACCCAAACAAGCTATCAGAATGCTTTTGAAGTGTTAAAAGTTGAAGGTACGTGTTTTGAGCAGCACTAGGCTAAAATACAAAAAATGGAAAAATGAAAAGAACATTTTAGATTTGCCCGAATAATCGCAAGCACATGTGAAAGCTTAGCACAGTGTTTGTACAACAGAACGTGGCTTATTATTAATGTAGACGCGAGAGCTGTGGTAATTGTTGACTTGTAATTGACTTTTTTTTTCAAAGAAAACAAAAAGATCTCTCGCTTTTTAATTTAGCCACAGATTTTTCTTCTTCAAGAGAACTTCAAAGCATGCACAGTGTCCACTGCGCATCCTTCTCCCTTTTTCCCAAATTTCTCAAGTGCGCAAACAACTCTGTTACATGATTCACTCCGTCATGGAATGCAATCACATCAAAGTGATGTTGGGACCCTGTGTGACAGACAGTTGAGTTCTTGTCAAATCCAATCGAGGCAAGATCATCTCTTGTAGGATTATGGGGGAGTGGATAGAGTCACATCCAACATGCGGCTTCACTTGAAGTGGACATTAAATGGGTCAGTAAGTCCCACTCTTGGCTTTGACCAACAGCACCATAATCCACTCATTTAACAATGGCTCCATGCCTGTTTTCCTTCTTGCATATAAAAACTCGTAAAAAGACATATTCCTTTGTCGCATCTTGTAAGTGAGATGATTAAATTGATTTAAATGAGGTATTCCCAGAGAAAACTCATTATACACCCATTTCTATGGACCGTTTATTCATGCCGAGCTCTGATATTTGGCCTCAAACCACTGAGTAAGCATATCAAAATCTATTTCTTAGCAGAAGTATGCACAAACAGACTCTGTTCACTGCCTCAATGGGACACAGGTGAGCCTCGGAAACCTTTTATTTATCCCCTGTCGTAAAATTAGATTCTGAATCACTTCCGTATAAAAGCCCCCAGCGCTGCAGTTAACACCCACACAAATCAAGACCTCCTCTTTAATTGTTGAAACGTCAATACATTTGCATACAATTACAATCTTTGCTGCACCCTCAAATTATACATTTTACGAGCGGGTGTCGTAAGGAACAGAATGACCCAATTTGTTTGAAATTATAAGGTAGGGCTCACTGGCGTGACTTGCCAATTAGCTTACACAACTCTGCATGTGGTCAAAACAATGCCCTGTAGTTTGTGTGTTATGAAAGTGCTTTGCAATGCAGAAATGCTCAGCTGTTACAGATGCTTGTGAGTCGCATGCATTAGCAGTCACCCCAGAGAGCCTACCTCTTATAGTCTGATGAATATACATCTCACTAATAAGCACCACTATGATTCATTCCTGTCTTCTACTGTGCTTACATAGAGGTCAACTTGTGCATGGCAACATTTAGAGAGAAAGCAGGGAAAACGGAGGGAGGAGGAAAGGTATGGATACTTTAAACGTCAACATCAAGCTTTCACAGCCATCTGAGGTGCTCCGGTAAAATGGCAGGGACTTTTTCCTCTGACGTGCTCTCCAGCGGTGCAGGAGCAGGGATCAGGATGTGTTAAAAACGGCCAATTTGTTTGTTTGCCTTGACAATAACCCCCCTATTCCCTCTCCCCGACCCCCTGTCAGCTGCCCAAGTGGACGCAGCGGTGTGAAAGGAGACTGTATTGATGTGGAAAATCACGCTTTTTGTTTTTGTTTTTCTGTCTTCCTGTCATATTCTCGTTGTTTTTCCCCCCGTCTGCTTCCATCTTATTGTCTCTCTCTTTCATTATCTCTCTATTGCGTTCAGTTTTGCTGTTTCAGTCTGTCTCAGATTTTCCTTTTACACCTCTTCTGCTTTTCGGCTCCCACTGTTTTATTCGTAGTCCTCCTTCAAGATCATCCATGAACTGTGCCTTAAATCTGGATATTTGCATTTGTGAGCGTGCGTGTCTACACATATATGCGACTGTTTGGCTTCCCTCCAGAAGTCAGGCTAAAGACTGTTCAAATCATGCCCGACGAGAGCCGTGCACACTAAATGACAGGATTTGAGTAAATCCTTTGCTGTGCCTTCTGGGAAACCATACGCACACATGGCAACAGGACAAAGATGGCCTTCACGTACACGAAGCTCAGGGATCACACACTACCCAGTGATGTCTTTCAGAAATATTTGCCCACTTGGGGAACAGTTTATAACAGTGTTTAGATTTAAGTGACATTATTCCATTGAACAATTTAGCATGAAGTTAACTACTTCTTTGAGTGAAAGCCATTGTTATGAGCAACTTCTCTCTGGTTCCTTCTCACATTCTTTCCTGTTGCCCTAAACTCCTGCTGGCTGTTTTCAGGATCACTTCGATGTTGACTGACTACACAAGCCTGGCCAGCCAAAATCTGACCAAATCAAACACCTCACTGTACACAACAATCGGCAGAAAACAGCCCAGCAAAATCCCCAAAAGTGACCTAAAGTCTTAAACCTGTGGGTTGGTAGCTGTGCCGGGTTAACTCAGCATGTCCCTTATGTTATCATATCACTTAAAGGCGTCCCTAAATCCCAGAAAGTTGTCCATTTTACTGATAATGTGGAATTTCTGGGTTGGAAGGGGAGATTGGGGAGTGTATCTTTATCCAAAGGCTCCCTTCTTTCCTACAGGACTACATGATCTCCCTATATGCCAGCTTCCCTTCTTTATGCCTCCCATGTAGCTTTTTTACCACCATTTTATGATACACTGTGACGTTATTCCGTCTCCTTCGTGACCCACTGGTCTCATTCTTGGTTACGATATAAGGGTGAATTTAACTGGGGCGATAAAAAGGGGGGAAGTCCCACGATGGGGATTTACAGTCTTGTTCGCAACGTCTCTGATATTACATTGTGGGATATTACTTAACCACCCGGTGTCTGGTGGCCGTTCAGCACATGAGGTCAGGAGGTCACCTGTTTCTTCTGAAATTTGATCGCGATCTCTGCCGCTCCTCATAAGCAACGAGGGCCAGTTGTTGCCAGACGAGCAGGAACATTTCACCCTTTATTCAAAAGCACAAACTCAAGAAATCGTTTTCTCATATTCCCAAGCTGCTCGTCACCACTTCTCCTGGAATGTCTTACCCGCTGATGTACAACTACTGTACAACGTTGCGCTGACGGCATACAAGTATGTGGGCAACAGCAAACCCGGGGTTATGATTTAGAATGTCACAAAGAGTTATTTTACATAAAAGAGAGAGGAGGGGGTATGATTATGGGTACACTGAGCCCAATAGCCAAGGGGATCCACAGTATCTTGTTTGATTACAGTCTGACTGTGAAACAAGGCGTATTAAAAGAATTATTACTTAGACATCACAATGGTCCCCCATCACTCCCTGACACACGCCTTTGAGGAGATTTATTTCACACAGACCTGATTGTTGTGTCTATGTGTGTTTTTCTAATCTGTGTTTATGTGGGTGTGCATGCTTTTTATGTTACACGTGTGTGTGTGTGTGTGTGTGTGTGTGTGTGTGTGTGTGTGTGTGTGCGTGTGCGTATATGAGCACTTCTGAAATAGACATCCTCCTGTGCGCAAGGCATTAAATATCCGTCTGCTCGGCACACTTGGAGTTAATGCTTGAAATTTGAGGCACGTACAGTACAGAGAAAGCTGCAAGGAGAGAAAAAAAAGCAGGCTGTAGTCTGGCAGCTGCTGTGTCTGTTCTCTATACTTTGGTGTCATTTTGTGTGTGAGGGTGTATATGAATGTGTACATGTGTTTATAAGCTTGTCTGTGCGAGCGCGCGCCTGTGTGGGAGTGCACTCTGCCTGCCTACCTTTGTCCAAATGAATCAATGTGTTTGTATTGAGGGAAAGCGAAATATTGGCGACAGCAGTAAATAACATAAGCCAGCTATTAGGTTTTGTTCCCTAAGACATGGACGTATACTGTACACACCCTCACATGGACATGACTCATGGGAAATTATATGAATTTTCACTCAGCTTTCTTGATATTTACTGCTGGCACACAAGCAATCATACACCGTGTTCCACTGCACAGCTACAAATGCAGCGCAGACTGAAAGACGTGTAATCCAATTTCCTTTGTGTATTATTGTTATTATTGGTAGATATCAAAATGCTTCGCAAACGTATTATAAATCATCACACTATTTCATACTTAAGAATAGCTCCATTTCCATATGAACTCAGAAGCGAGGCTGCATCCAGAGAGGGCTGAGTGAAATGCATGTTTGAAATTGAGATATTTTAGCTACAGCATTAGCAGAGGAAATAATTTACACTTTGTTTTTTTCACAGTTCAACATCTTATTTCAATTAACCTGCGCTCCGTGCTGAATGACTTTAACGCAGATGGGTTATTCATTTATTTTCCATCCACTAGATTCTCTTGGTTCCCTGAGCGTGGCCCCCTTCTGATGGCAGAAACAGACTTTGAATAGTTTGAGTTGTTAACTTTCACGATTCCTCTTCCACTAGGTGGTGATTGCCACCCAAGAACAGCATTTCACAGTGTACAAAAGACATGATTTTTTTTTTTTACCATAGGAAGGAGTAAGTCTCCTACAAAATGGGAACAAAGACGTAAATCTCCTAAGCAGCCTCATCATTATGAGATTATTCCATGACAGAGCAGGGGACAAGTGAGATCTAATAATTCTTTTAACTTTTTACGTGGTAAATTAGCTGAAACAAATGCTAAATGTGTGTTCCCTTACCCTTTTTCCCCCTCCTTCGCAAGATAAACGGCACCTGGTAATGTGTATGAAACATTACCCTGATGAACAACCATGCGGTGCCTACTGAAAGTGAAGTCATTAAGCATAATATAAAAGACACACACGCCGTCGGTTTTCATTTGTCACCCCGGCATGACTACTGAGTCCTGGTAAAGTCTCATCTGGGCTCTGTGCATGTGCGAGCGTGGGTGTTCCTGAGTGCTTACAGTGTGTGTATGCATATGCTCTGACAACACTCGGCAATCCGTGCTCCTCTAGCCTTTTCCTCCCCTGGATTCCTGTCTCATTGTCTGTCATCAATCCCAGACCTATAACCCCAGCGGTAATAACAGAACCACTGAGATACATTGAAGTGCAACAAAGTGTGGGCGTCGAATCTCACAAAGAGGTTATGAATAAGTCTGTCCTGACTATTGGCGGTACTTTGGAGAATATCACTCGATGCGTTCACACTCTGTGACAGCTAATTGAAGGTTCCCCTTGGGCTGAGTGCAGCAGAGACATAATAATCAAGGATCCTGTCCTGGTTTTCGCTATACAGCCCAAACATGGGATTTGCTTCTTTTGTTGTTATCAAAGGAATATTGCACAGGGAAGGCATTCAGTGGTAGGAGGCATGTGTTGCCACAGTGGAAAACAAAAATATTTGGTCCACGCTATGAATCACAAAAGGTATGGAAAAGGCTGCTGCAGCGCTACCAACAGATCAATACCCATCCCTCACCAGTGGCTGCTTATAAACTCATCCAGTTAGACATCTATGTGAAGAAGTGACAACCTGAGAGGAGTGTCCTTTTAATACCTTTGGGTTAATTCCTCCCAGCTCTCATTGGATCAAATTTAACCAAGCTATGGCATAAAGGTAATAAGATTATTGTGTTGCTGGCAGGATTACGGGCCGCCACGCTATGTACACAGGAAGAGCAGTGGTCAGAGGGGCGCATTGTTTATGCACGAATATCCCTGGGAAGTATATCCTACATTCACATTAGCCTCTTTTTCACACAGGAAAGAGGATTAGTTTGCATCATAGACATGGAATAAAACTCCCGACGGAATTATTTTAGCCCTTTTACTTATGTCCTTTTCATAATAGTTCTTGTTAATGAAGCTCTTTAACGTATAGCTTTATTTTATGACGTTGTTCACTGAGAAAAACAATTTTGAGCAATGCCAACCCAGCTTTTCTGTCTCGTGCAGCACAGACATGGGCTCAGCAAATTCCCCCCCACACCACTTTCCCAAAGCCAAACCCATCCAGTTTTCTATGGGACAATCCCTCTCCAATGGAAGGCTTTAGGAGAGCCAAACGAATCAGTTCTAGCCTCGTATTAACCAACATTAATCATCCTCGCGGATAGCAGGTAGCAAAAAAAATAAATAAAAACTTCAAAGAGGTTTAATTGTACATGTTGTAACTAGAGCATGGAGCTCAACATCCCAGCGAGCCATGACAAGCAGCCCTCTTGAGTGAGGGGTGTAGACAAGATACAGTTGTTAGTTGACATGCTAAAGGAATGTGCTTGGATTACTGCAGATGCCTCTTTGATTTATCGTCTGGAGTTGCGAGCCTTTTATCTTAAATCATGCTGTCGTGCAGCAATTCATTTTCATTTTATTTCTGTCGTCATTCTAAACTCCCCATTCACAGAGACTGGGATCTTATCTTATCATCTTTCATGCTTTGGAAAAGAGAAACCTATAAAAGGCCCCACAGTTTCTTGGGAATCTTCTGGAAGTTTGCCAAGCAACCCAGACCCAGATGTTTAAAAAGAAACAATGATAATTATTTACACAATATGTCGACACATTCATTTCCTTTAAACCGCGCTTCAACATTACATGCTGTCGTATGCTTAACCGGAAATTTGCAAACCGTTTTTTATTTTTCGGGACTTACTTTCACCTCGTCTTCACAGTGAGTCATGAAAAAATAAGGGGTATGGCAATAAAATGGTATTGGTGCAGAATAGAGACAGGAATTTCTCCCAGCCAGCTAAATGGTGGTGCTGAAAGGACACTAAGCACAGGTTGTCTCTCAACCGCTGTGACAGGCAGTGCAGCCGAGAATTTCACTGTGTTGAGTAAAAGGATAAAGGTAGGGGAGGAGGGACAAGAGCAGAGGAGGCTGAGGTGAAGCCAGCCAGCCAAATCTGCCTTCATCTCAGTGTCAAAACAGCCAGTCAGCTGTGTACACCTTCATGTCACCTGTGCGTGCGTGCGTGCGTGCGTGCGTGTGTGTGTGTGTGTGCGTGCGCGCGCGTGCGTGCGCGCGTGTGCGCGTGTGTGTGTGTGTGTGTGTGTGTGTGTGCATGCGTGCGTGTGTGTGTGGAGTTCTAAAGCCCCCAACAGGAGGGAGCACAGAGTCATCTCCTCTGGTCAATACAGCCTAATTCGCCACAGGTAGCAGCCAGCCTCAAAGGTGATTTCCTTTCAGCTCAACTGTGCTGAAGCCTCTCATCCACACCGTGGGGCCTATGGTGATAGTAGTAGTGGTGTGTGTGTGTGTGTGCTATCAGCAAGACCCATTATCCAATGAAGGCAATAGATATGGAGGTGTTGCTGCCCGGGGTCTGGCTGCCTCTCCTTCAATCCACTGGAAGACAGAAACTGTCTCCAGCTCAGCCCCATTGTTCCTGAATCTTGCTGTCATCGTCGTCTATGTGCGCCTCCATTGCCCCTCTCTCTTTCTCCATTTCCCCAGTCCTGCCCCTGACTCCCTGCTCTGTCTTTCCAATGCCGGTTGTTCTACTGAGGACTACTGTGCTCAGATCAGGCAGTGTAACCGCACCTCTTCACATTCTCTGCATGCTCTACAGGCAGCCTAATGGAGGAAATCAAAGAACTCAAATGCGATTAGATTCAGTGTGCACATTGCATTCTAATCAGAGCTCTTTCGATTGATATAGCTTATCCTTTTGAATTCAACCAACAGAGGGGGTCATCTTTTCTTAGTTTTTACTTGTAGATTGCAGATTTATATCAAATAAATAGTGTTTGTCAACATTTCATCTATGACATTCTCTTGTGTTCAACTTTTATGAAATGTAATTGCAGTGCTACCTACACTTCTCTGGCGTATCACATGAAAAATGTCTTCATAGTTTTTCCTTAGTGACTCATGTTAAATATAAGGACTGCACTATTTTCTCATTCCCAGGACTGAAACATATTGTTTTTGCCCGAGGCATTGCATGAGTTACTGCACACCTGCTTTATCAGAGTATGAGTTGTAGTAAGAAAGAACTGTAAAATGAATGTTCAGGCACCGTGGCTACATATACAGGTTCTGTGTTAGTGAAATTTAATCAGCCATGCCACAAAATCTCCCAGGCTAGAATGATTGCCAGGCAGGAGGATGTTACTGTAATTATTGTCTTGTTCACTGCAGACTGAGTGCCTTGGATAAACCATAGTCAACGTGAATGCAAATACGCTTGTTGCACAAAGCACTTAGCAGCAATTTACACAACAGGATCCTTGGATTTCTAAGCATGACATTTTTGAATAAGTTGAGGTAAAAAAAAAAAGATATGAATGTTAGTTACAGGGGACAGCTTTAAGGTTTCGTGGTACATGAGGGCATCTGCCCACTAGAAGGTCATGGTTTGAATACCTGCCAAAGCAAAATACTTCATATAGTCCACATTATGCACCCCGGGGGTGCCACACTAATTAGCTGACCTCACACAGCAACCGCAGGTCAAACTGCATCATGTTTTCATAAAGACTGATACTAAATGTGTCCTAGAGAGAATCAAATTCCATAAATAATGGGGCTGACAATGTTTTCCTCACTTGACTGCACACCATCACATGACTCCACAAAATATGATGCCTCTGTACCCTCTGTCTCTTCACAGCTCCTCCACTGTCAGAAGTCACCACGTCCCCTCCGCCTCAGAAAACGACAACCACCACCACAACAACCACAGCGCACTGGGGTGTGGCCAACACTACCACCACAACAGGGCTCAAGGAGGGCAGCAGGGGAGCACCCAAGCCGCCTCCTGTAATTCCACAGACTACTTCCCCTCCGCCCCTCGAGACCTTCCCTTTACCCCAGCGCTTCTGCGAGGCCACCGAGAAAAGAGACATAATGTGGCCTCAGACCCAGAGGGGCATGCTCGTGGAGCGACCTTGCCCCAAGGGAACACGAGGTAAACAGGGCTCCTTCTCACCGCTGGGCCGTGTGCTTTCTGCTTTCAATATGACCTGAGGCGTCCCAAGAGAGCATCCCTTGTTAGAGTTTGTGAGATGTGTCTGATAATCTTGCATACAAGTTTTTTTTTTTTTTTTTTTTTTTTATCTATAAAGAGCATCAGTTGAAGTAGGTGTTCAGGGAATCAGTGTAAGACTGTTTATAATGGTGTTAGGTTTTAGCTCTGCTATTCCAGGTCGAAACATGATTTAGCAATCTGTAACGGCTGCTTTGCAGAGCAGCAGGCTCAGCTGCTTCTCCTGCAGCCGGCGTGGAGACGAGCATCCCTCATTTGATTGTGTGTGAAATCGTGTTAGCGCTCAGAGTTCATCAGGCGCAGGCAGGGATGATTAGGGCGGGGAAAGAATTGTTGCCACTTTGTTGCAAAAACAGGAGAGAGCTGTTGAAAAATATTCAGAAACAAAATTGATAACTTTACATGTTTGGAGTTTACTGTATCCAACAATTTCTATTTAATTTGTCCTTTGACAGCGTTCAGACAGTATAACCAGATTAGCACAGTGAGAAAAAAATACTTCCTTCAGGGCTGATATTTCTGTGTGCACACACAAGCTGACATTCTCTGGCTTCATTTTATAATTTGATTTGACTTGATTAAAGTTGACTATTCTGTTCTTGTTTTCCCTGTCAGGCACGGCCTCTTATTTATGTGTCCTTTCCACTGGGGCCTGGCTCCCAAAGGGCCCTGATCTCAGCAACTGCACCTCCCACTGGGTCAACCAAGTAGCACAAAAGGTTTGTATGCGCTCTGCGGAAATGGAATGGGTTTCTTAAAAAAACAGAGGTGGATACACAAAATAATGGAAATGCATCCTCGCTACAAAGACGGCTGCAAAGCTCGGTGAGATGAGCTTGAAAGCTCCATTTATCAGCCATAAAAGAGGTCCGGAAATGAAGTCTAATATGTTTGCAAAGGTGAATAATGTGTGAAAAGTGCAGATGCATCAGTCGAAATAATTGCTAAATCATAGATCAAGGAAAATTACGTCAGACAAATGAGTAGAAATAAAGCACAGACGGAGATATGACATGCAGGGTATACATTAGTCATAGCTAGCAGGTCTTTGCGCACCTGTTTTTTAACTTGCCACACCAGAAAAAAGCTGCACAGAAACCCTTCGAGTCTGTCATCTGGCATTCTTGTGAACATTCTTCACTCTCTCCCCCCTGCAGATCCGCAGCGGTGAAAATGCAGCTAACTTGGCCAACGAGTTAGCCAAGCACACCAAAGGCCCCATCTTTGCCGGGGACGTCAGCTCCTCGGTGCGCCTGATGGAGCAGCTGGTGGACATCCTGGATGCTCAGCTGCAGGAGCTCAGACCCAGCGAGAAGGATTCCGCAGGACGGAGCTTCAACAAGGTAAAACGCTTGTGTCACTTCACTGTATGTAACAGAAATACTGAAATCATTCTCTCACCAATTCTCACTTTCTGCATCGCTCTGCACTGACCAGTTAATAATGACAAATGTAGAATGGATAACAGTGTGCCCCAAAATGATGCAGTAGTATGAAAAGTAGTAGACATTTGTTGTCATTCTCTTTCCTTTCAAGTTCCGGAAAGCTGACAGACCGAGAAGACAAAAACTAAATAAGCAGTTATGTTATTTCAGGCTGGCATGTAGCAGAGAACTGTGTTAATGGCAGTGTTTGTACATTTGTAGTATTATGATGTGTCAGGAGTCTCTGAGGGGGAAATACAGCATGTCATAAAGGTGAGCTTAAGCACTTTTACACCTTGACCTCCGGGTAAGTGGGTCCGCGGTACGTGAGATGGGGAGGGACCGGATATGTCATCCAGCAGTAACTTTGTATCTCGACCCCTCATTCGGGGCCTTGTTCCCGCGAAGCCTTTTTACTCAAGCTCATTAACTTGTGCAAATTATGTGTCTCTATTTTTTATCTCTTCTTTTTTTTTTTTTTTCTTTTCTAATAAAAAAGCTTCAAAAACGAGAAAGGACATGCAGGGCGTACATGAAGGTACAGGAGCAATGCCTCTGCCCGCTCTGCTTGCTGCCGTCCCCTCCTCCATTCCTGTGCTACTGTATATGCCCCAGTCCAAGTTCAGCAGCATGTCCCCTCTGCACTGTCATGTACTCCCTCCTTCCCTGTGCTTCCTGCTTCTTTGAGTAATTGCCTTACACACACAGACGCGATCGTACACAAAGTGCTTTCTAAAGTCAAAGAGAAGTCATGTCCAATTACAGAGGTGGCTCCCTTACATGGATGTGTCTCTGTGTTTTTTCCCGAACCCCCTATGCGTTGACAGCGATGGTGTATTTTGTTTTTCATTCTGTTTCTCCCTATTGTATGTTTTCTAAGTGTTTACTCAAGATTGCACGTCTGGATGCATAACACCACAACTCAAACAAACAACCTGTTCTCACATCCCTCTCATTATTCATTTGCTGAAGGATTTCCTGCATTGTTATATTTTTTGCTTTCATACAAGAGCTCCATTCAATATAAAAAACCCTCCTGAATATTGCATCAAACACAGTTCACTTGTGATTTATTGTAGAAGCAGCCCTCTGCGCTTCTGGCACAACTTCAGCCTACTTCTAAGGTTCACGGAGAAGGATTTGTTCAAATCTTTTTCTTTTTTTTTTTCAAGGACGATCACCTGACCTTTCACCGTGAAAATTGCGGCTCTTGTTTAACAAGGACATCGGTTTTAGGTCATAGAAGTCATTTGTTTCATAAATTATAGGTGCAAATCTTCAGCTCTCTCTGGTTAATAGGGTTAGTCGGGTCAAACCATTTTTTTTCTTCCTTTCCTTGAATGTGGGTTGGGTTCATACATCAAGTATTTTGGTCATATATATGCCTCAACCATTAGGGAGATCAGTGTCCTCCACCTGCCAACAAAGTCACCCCCCTCAATCCAAATCTCTCCTTCGGGAGGGTAATAAAATGGATCGAGCTAATTAACCAGTCAACAGCCGCACGTTCATAGAAAGAATGGAGGAAAAGGCAAGATACACATGTTTGTGCTTACACCACCTCCCCAAAATCATGTCATCATCATTTGTTTTTTAATGTCACGTAGTAATGTCAGAGTAGATTTGTAGCCATCGGGAACACAGTGTTAGGGAGGTTGTGTCGATGTAAATGACAGCATTTATTTGACTAATGACAGCATGAGAGGATTTGGGACAGAGATCGTTGAGTCAGCAGTATCTGACATCTGCCATACTTGACGCAACATCACTATAGCTGCCCCCCAACCTTTCCACCAGCCGTCGCCGGCATTGATTACCAGATTAGACGCATTGATTTGATTATTTCCTGAAGAAAACTCGGCGTCGCCTGGATCCCACGCCCAATTTATCCTCTGTCTGTCCTGAGCTGTTTATGTGGCAGAAAGTGTGAGGCTGGGCAAATGTTTGCGCAAAGGATACAATTCAATTAAACAATTTGACAAAGCAAATTGTTTTGTTTCATTTTGCACACAATTTCCTTGTCCTTTTGCAAGTGATTTTTGCAAGACTGACTTAATGATTTTTGGCACAGTTCAGTATTTGCACGTTCACTGCAGGTCAAAATGTTAAAAATCGCTTCGCAATTAGAGAATTTTAATTGAGGACAGCAATTTGACTTTAATCTGGCCATTTCTTAATATCCCGCTTTTGCACAGACCTGATACAGTGTCTGCAGCGTCCTTGAAAAAGAAACTGTCTTTCTCATTCTGTAACTGTCTGTAATTAAGCTTGTCATATATACAACCAAAGACTAAATGTCACTTTAGATTCTTCTTTTTTTTCTTTCTCCCCAACACGTTCACTTGAATCCTCACAGACGTGATGCTTCAGCGCAGCCTTTCATCCATTTCAGTGTCTGCATGTCTCTGCTTATGCTTGCAAACACATCTTTTTTTTCATTACTCAAGTAGCTTTGTTTTTGTTTGTTTGTGTATTTGTTTGTCTGCTTTGACACAGGCCATTGTGGACACGGTAGATAACCTTCTCCGACCAGAGGCCTTAAAGTCATGGCAAGACATGAACAGCACGGAGCAAACGCACGCGGCCACCATGTTACTGGATACCCTGGAGGAAGGTGCCTTTGTCCTTGCCGACAACCTCATGGAGCCGGCCATTGTCAAAGTTCCTGCCGACAATATAAGTAAGTAAACAAGAGTTTGTGGTAAGCAAATGACAGGAGTCCTTGATTGATGCGAGCTCATTTAATTCGATTACTTTCAATTCATTGAGAGGGTTACTCTTGTGAAAGGAAAACAAGACCGCCACATAAAAAAAGGACTTTGTTTTCATAATAAGCGTTTAAACCTCAGGGGAAAAGAAAAACAACGCATATTAGGTTTAACGAGTCGCTTACTGACAAAGTGATGAATATCAGACAATTAAATAGACTGGATTCTCTGATTGCGCACGCTTAGTTTATAAATGTATGCGTCTAGACCTTGTAACTCTATACATTAATGTGAACATTAGCCTGCTGTGGAGTCATGAAAAGCACATTGTTTATCCACTGCCTCCGTCTCTCATTTTCTTCTGCTGTTAGACCATATAAGGAAGGCTTCTCCTTAGTTGTTTCTTTCTCTGCCGTTCTGCTTTATTCATATTAATAAGAGTCTCACAAGGATGAAGTGATCACTTTTCATCGTGTAGACGCAGCGTTTGAGCCGTTGAAATGTCCTTTGGTCTGTGCTAAGATTTGTGGCGAAATATCAGGAAGAAAGCGTTATAATATTCTCCACTGTTTCGTTTGTATGCCCTTGTGTCTAAGTCAAACAGTCTGTAGTGACCGATATCTCATTTTCTCGTCCTTTCACCATCAACCCGTCCTCTGCCTTTCTGCACCCGGCAGTCCTGGATGTGTACGTACTCAGCACCGATGGCCAGGTCCAGGATTTTAAATTTCCACAATCCAGCAAAAGCGGTATCTCCATCCAGCTGTCTGCCAACACTGTCAAGCTCAACAGTCGGAATGGTAAGCTCTCTTAAACATACCAAAAGAAAAAAAAAAAGAAAGAAAAACTTCTGCTTACTCTAAAAATAAACAATAAAAATGAAGTGCACATTCAATGTGTGTGTTTTGACTTTTGCTCCTATTGTTTCTGTGAAAAGGTAAAGAGTCTGTATTAGTGTCGGTGCACAACAAAGGAGTTTATCTCAAAAAGGATTTTAACAAGTCTTCTGTCTTTATCGCTCACTCATCTTTCACTCATTCTTGCAGTTCCTTTTGTTAAATATTTTAATAGAATTACATTGGAATAAATTGTATTGTTTAAATATTTTTAGTCCTCTTTTTGTCACCACAGCTTTTTTCTTCACACATTGTCGCAATTGTTCTACAAGCTTGATTTTTTTTTTTCTTCTTCTTCTTATCCTCTGATGGTCTTCGTCTTTCACTTTCTACAGGAGTTGCCAAGCTGGTCTTTGTGCTCTATAAAAATCTGGGCCAATTCCTCAGCGCAGAAAACGCCACTATCAAGATGGCCAACGAGGCTTACGGCCGCAATGTGTCGGTGGCCGTCAACTCTGACATCATCGCTGCGTCAATCAACAAGGAGTCCAGCCGTGTATTCATCAATGACCCAGTGATTTTTACCCTGGAGCATATTGATGTGAGTCTCCCTGCTAGGGTGAATGGAGAGGTCATATTAAAAAACACCAGGAGGGAACATCCCGAGTAGACAGAGATCTACAATTTGAATTGTAAATGTCTGGCTAGGTCAGTCGGCAGTTTATTTAAGTCATTGAACATCAAATTAAAGGAGTCTTTAGAACCTAAGTGAATTCTTAATGAAAACTAATTCTTTAATCAACATTGGGATATAAATGATACCCATTTTCTTTTATAGTGGGGGAAATTAACTCCTAGATTAGCCGTACAATCTAGGATGAAATTACTGGAGCACCAATTATCTTTCGTCTTTTAAAGTTGTCACTAGAGTTCCCAGAGGGCTGTGCGAGACTCCATTCTTTACCAGAGAAATTGTGCAATTCCAAAGACATGCCGTCAAACAATTATGCTTCTCTGTTATTAAGGCCTCAACTATGCTTCGGTTGATTTGGCAAGCATGTGCCAAATGATATACAACATATGAATTGCTTCATAAGAGCTGTGAAGTGAAAAAAATCCTCATCCATATCAGTGCAGAAAAATACTTTGTATGAGTAGGGGGTAAATGGCCTCTGTGTTCTACATGTACTTCAATTTCAGGCAGTCAATTATTTGGACACTTAACCATATCTCTTGTTATCTGCAGATGGAGCACTACTTCAACTCCAATTGCTCCTTCTGGAATTACTCTGAGAGGAGTATGATGGGCTACTGGTCCACCCAAGGCTGCAAACTCCTGGACTCCAATAAAACACACACCACATGCTCCTGCAGCCATCTCACCAACTTTGCCATCCTCATGGCGCACCGTGAAATCTCAGTATGTCACGTCCATTTTTTATATATTATATACATATATTACATATCCTCCAGTTTTCTTTCAATCTCTCATTAAATTTAAGACTTTTTCCTATGTCATAAGCAAACCCAAAACCCAAAACCCCAAACCTCCTTGTTTCTTGGTTTAAATAACAATCTTACAAGATCCCAGTAATCACACCGAGTTTCAGAGGGTGACATGTGTATACTGCTTTCTTCATTCAAGGCTTCATTTTGTAAAACTAACATTGCATTCTACATCTCAGCAAACTAAAGGTGTTTCCTAAAAATTACAAAACCCTCACAAACGCTGAGGTCCAACAGGAATCTTACAGAACTACTTTATTGAAATGTAAAGACTTAAGTAACGTTCCTGAGCGAAGTAGTTCCCAACACTTTTTGCTTGTGATTCCCTTAAATGAAGCAATGTCCACTTGTGACCCTCCATCTCAGATAAAGGCCTCAATATCAACATGAGCTGTGACCAGTTCAGCCAATCAGAGATTTTTGCTTCTCAGAATGATTTTTAAAGACCTGAAGTGGTGAAAGTATGCAGTACTTAACAAGGAAAAATTAATAAAACATAATTTTGTCTGTGGCCCCCAAATATGTATTTTTTGTCTTCTGTTTTGTACACATACAGTAGGAGGCTTTTGCTCTCTTGTCAGTATCAGTTGTTGAAGATTTATATATTTTTTTTTTTTCAAGCACAAATGATAATTTTAAGATGACATGGAATTCAATGGAATATGTAAAGGAAGTTTAGTAATTCTAATTAGGTCACATGAAAAAAAAAATGCACACATTCTTTACAGAGCTGAAAGAAAAACATGTTGACGTCTTTCTTTTCTCAAACATATTTTTAAATTCGCCGTCTGTCTTTTTAATTTCTCCCAGGTTAACGACCGAGTGCATGAACTGCTCCTGACTGTCATCACTCGAGTTGGGATCGTGGTGTCCCTCGTCTGCCTCACAATCAGCATCTTCACCTTCTGCTTCTTCCGGGGCCTGCAGAGTGATCGCAACACCATCCACAAGAACCTGTGTATTAATCTTTTCATCGCAGAGTTAATATTCCTAATTGGTATCGATATGACGGAACCCAGGGTAAGCAGGAACGATTGCACCCTATTGATTTGAGTTTGATTCATTCTCTCTCACTTTATCTCCTTTCCCCCCCCAAAACAAAAGACCCTTTCAGAGTGAAATGGATGAGACGTTAAGCATTGTTTGTTTCTAACCTTCTCTGCTTGTCCCCGACATAACGCGAGCGGGACAGCACCATTAATATAGATTACTAAGGGGCCATGTCTTCCACTTGACAGCTCTTTTTTCCTCTTTCACTTAAAGCCACAGTGTCACGGCTGACCCTGCATCCATACCATTTTTTTTTTCCAAATACATTTTCTGTAGAAGAACAAAAACGTTTTTCTTCATACAGCTGAGCTTTATGATTACATCTGCTATCTCTACCCTTACAATACAAATGGTATTTAAATTTCTGCCGTGCTGATGGAAAGCTAAACCTGTGCATAGTTAGAGCCCATGTGGTGAATGAATATTCATTACTTTTTTCATCAATTTCACTGAATGGCTGAGGAAGCAGCGGTGTCTTTTCAGTGGGTTTTAATAAAAGATAGGGTATATAATATACAATTTTCAATAAAGAAAGATTCATCTTGTCATGTTTAAATCATTTTTGTACTACAAGTTAATCTAAAAAAATCTCCCCATTTTATAGAAACACACCGTTTCACACCGTTATCGATTATTCTTTTTTTTTTTTACTTCAACATTTATTCTTTGATGGTTTAATTTGGTTTTTGTTATCACTCAGATTGGATGCGCCATCATTGCGGGGATCCTCCACTTCTTCTTCCTGGCCTCCTTCTCCTGGATGTGTCTTGAGGGGGTCCAGCTGTACCTCATGCTCGTGGAGGTCTTTGAGAGCGAATACTCACGGAAAAAGTACTACTACGTGTCCGGTTACCTCTTCCCTGCCATTGTGGTCGGTGTCTCCGCAGCTATCGACTACAGGAGCTACGGGACCAAGAAAGCGTGAGTGCAGCTTTCTGAACAAATCCTTGGAAATGCAGAGCAGACACGCTGGATGCTACACTGTGCGGGCTTACCTGCTGTGACTGTATGTGGCAGCTTTTGAAAAGAAATCTCCTCATCATTTCTGCCAGGGCTTTACGTGCATCCCCGGAGCTACTGAAACATTTGAGCTCCTTTTGCCAGGGATGGGCAGCTGTTCAATATTTGATGTCATTTGAAAGTGGCTGACAGACTCAACACTGTGGTTTCAGGGGGGGCCGCAGCTACATTAATGCCTTTCTGCTTAAAGACCCTCCTGTGACCTCTTGTTTGTAAATGGTCTCTTAAAGAGAAGAGCACTGTGCCGAAAAAGCCTTTTACGTAGATTAATCTCAGCAAAGACCAAGCCGTCAAGAGGGGCTATTATGGGTCTTCCCTGTGTTTTGTACAACTGTTTTAATTGAAAAAGGATAATTTGAAAGCGCTCCTAGCTAAATATTGACTAGACATTACACACTCAATGTCATCAGCAACCAAAGTAACCAAAAAAATGTATTTATTTCCATTAATATTTGGAGTGTATGCTGCCCCAAGTTAAAGTGTGTGCTTCTTATTCATTACAGGTGCTGGCTAAGTGTGGACAATCACTTCATATGGAGTTTTATAGGACCTGTCACCTTTATCATCATGGTAAGCCGTTTTATTTTTCTTTGAATGCTGCGACTGACAGAGTGAGGAAGGGACTGTAAGTTTGAGATGAAAGAGATGGTGGAGGGAGATAAAGGAAGTGAGATGGTTGAACTGAAGGAAAAGTCAGCAGGATTTTTGCTCCACAGTGATGACAGGTTAATTTTACACCAAAGACAGATTTCGAGGCATCTTACAATTCTCTCTGCCTCTTAACGCCTGACAAGGATCGGGATTTGTTCGTCCACTTTAACCTCGCTTCCACACAATTCCCATGAAGTCTCACATTACAGGCATCATCTAATGGCCTTCCATTTGGACTTTTTATGATATGAAGGAACAAAACAATATGAAAAAATGGCCTTAAGGTGTGCATTTTACAGCCCACACTGCAGCTTCTTTTTTCCTCCTCTGCAACAGCCTCCTTGTGTGTTTTTCTGCCGACAGTAAATAGCAGGTGACAGTGTTGGGGAGAAGAGGAAAAGCAAAGGCACTTCTCTGTTTGGTCAAGGACCGTCAGGGGTGAAGGACATATAGCATATCATAATGACATATGTCCCATTGAGACATGCAATTATTTACTGGTCATGACATTATTATCTCCCGCTCCATCACAGAGGCTCAGAAGAATGAGACCTGAGGGAGTCTTCCCTTCCTGCGCAAAAAAAAAGAAATAGCAGGTGGTATTCCTCAGATATATCCTCTCAGCCCACCGCGCCGTGTATTGCTTTGCCCTCATGCACACGAAGGGATGAGGAAGCTCTGCAAACTTGTCTTGCTGCTGTGCAGGGAGGACGGGTGGTATTTGTTCAGCACTGTGTTCATTATCCAGCATAATGGTTAGTACTGTATCTACAGATGCAGTGACCTCTGTTGAACATCAAACTGACACTGAAAACATAGCGGAGAGAGGGGGCACCCATGTCAAATTCCAGCAAGTCTCTGCACACCATTGGCAGACTGCTAGCAGCTTTCAAAGTAAAGACATAGTACAGCCCTTTGTCTGTGTTGGAACAGAATAGATAAAAGACGAATCGTCTCACTGCACTGCATTTCACAGTTTTGTCAAAAAGAGACATTGCTACTCCATGTAGCATTTAAAAATGGAGGAGGAAGTGCACAGAACTAACTGAAACTGTATTGGAATGTCTTTGAGTAAATGTTGAAAAGCCTGTTTCTCTTTTGTTTTCATTGATTTTTTTTTCTCTTTCTCTCTCTGCACCCTGATTTGAATGTGTGAGCTTATAATTGAGGGAAAGCTATTATTGTATTAAAACAAATATACCTTTTCTTCCTGTCTCAGCAAATGCTCTGTCAGCCACACAGGAATATGTTTTCTTCGCCCTAAATTGGGCCCTCATTGTTTTCCAATCGTGTGTTGCTTCCATAATGATTTGCATGAAAAATGCATCTGCAGTGGAAATGATGATCAGGATCCCGGTGGTGATGACCGGAGAGATAGAATCATGACCCTGTGTGGAGCTAATGTATTGTAGCAGAGCTAATGTGTGACAGCAATGAGGTTTTGCAGCACTGGCTCAGGCATCGCACACTGCTCCTCTGATTCTGTGCAACAATTGACTCAAAAAGACAAAGTACTGTGGAAAGGGGCATCTCAGGGGAGCATGCAGGAGCAAGGTTTGTCTACACCATTCGTGACCCTGGTTTCTCTACAAATTGGCTTTGTCCTTGTCAATAAGGGAGAAGGAGAAGAGGAGAAGAGGCACATGAGCAAAAGAAAAAGGAGAGAAAACATTGCTGCTTTGGCTCATGTGGATCCCCACCCGCCACCCAAGCCATGTTTGTGCCAAATAACATCGGTTTTGACCTAGGGTGGTCATGCTTTTTTCTCATCCTTTTGTTTCTTCTCCCCTTTTTCTTATTTTTCCTGTTTGTTTTTTTTCTTCGTTTTTTGGCTCCTGGCTGAAACAGGCCCTGAATACTGACTGAAAACAAAAGCTGGTGGAAGGCATTTAGATTCTTGTTCTTTGGCAGAGGTTTCCCTGTCTCTGGGCACAGGGGGTATTAGCTCCATGAAAGGGGAACATGGAAGTAATGAGTGGTGGGGGGAGCCATTAGTATGCTTGAGATAGCTTCAACACAAGGCCTCTTGGATCATGACACGTCGGGAGCAGTTCTTATCATCCGGACAGCTCCATCTGCACCTTTAATATTTTATCCCCAGCAGTTCATTTAGAGTTCAGTGTGTACACACACAGTCCACTTCAGTACAAAAAAAAAAGCTTTCTCCTCAGTCCCAGTGTGGCGAGGTGCTTCTGCATGGCTTGCAGTGATGATTCAGAGACAGAGTGAAGGATAGAAGCAAGGCAACTTCGCTCCAGCAAGGGAATCCCCCAGGAAGGGCTGCGAGAGCATGTCGGTGGGGGGAGGGAACATGTGCCGTGCTGCTGTGTTACTTTAAAGTACTGTGTCCCTCTCGTCTGTCTCATTGGATCCATGTCACCACTTCAGGCTGTGTGAAAGGGTTTTTCAAAAGTCCTCTCCCTCCTGTCCATCCTCCCCTCCCCCACTGTCTGACTCATGCAGGCGGCTGATAGAAATAATGGCTGATAGCTGCGAAACAAAACATAGTTTCAGTGCTGTCTGTGATATAAAAGAAGGTTCACAATTCAGGATATTTTTTTTTTCTCCCCCCACCCCTCCAAACCCCTCCTTCGTCCTTCTCCTTTTACTGCCTGGGTTATTGTGAGCAGCCCTGTGAGTTGATTGCATGTGGAGGGGTGATGTATTGATCACAGGCAGTCTTTTGATAGCAGCGTGCTCCAGAACACGGACAATTTATGTTCAAGAGTGAATGGTCTGAGTCCAGCACACTAAGGTCATTCATTTATTTCATGCTCTCATACTGGCAAAGCATCTGATTTTTTTTTTCTAATAACAAGATACCACTGAAATACACTGTTCATAAGGCTCACCTGGAAAAAACAGCTTTGGTTATTGCAAATGTATTCACGTGCCACTGATATAGTAGCCGCTGTATTTTTCGGTGTTTCTGATTCTTTGATATGCACTATTGGCGATACGCACTTCAATTTCTTAGATATTCCATGGCATTATTTATACATGCCTGGCTTGCAGTACAAACACAGTCTGGTTCCTTTGCTGTGAGTGCATGTACATGCTGTGTCAGGGACTACTTTGCCCCAAAATAAATGTTTTTGAAGTAAATTATTTGGAGCGGCTCCTTGCTGGCCCATCCAGCCTTTTGTGTCTCTAAATCACAGTATTGATTTTTAAGTCACCGAATAAATGTGCTCTGAAACACAGCACATAGTATCCTTGTCTCAACCTGATATGTGCCACTGGTTCCCTCAAGATTTAATACATTAAAACAAGAGAGCTCCATCTCCCTCTCCCTTTCCCTCTTTCTTGTTCTCTTTTCATCTGTCCACACACAAGAATCGAACGAAATATACCATGTTCCCTCAAGCCTTTTGCAGCTGGTTCCACCTTATAATATTTCACTATGTGCATAAAATGATATGCAGTTGTTTTGTACAACAAGAGGGTATCTTATTTATCCTGCTACATTGCATTCCCTTCTGCCAGACTGCTGCTGTGTGGCTGTTTCATTCTTTCTTTCTTTTTTTTTTACTGTGATGGATTTTAATGCATTTCCTTGCTCCTATTGATATAGAATGACACTAAATTTGGCGCCAGTCGGCCTCGTCTGAGCCTGGCTGGAACGATAGATGTTTATTAGATTAGTCTGTGGACATGCAGAAATCTGAAGGCTCTCTCTTTTAATACTTATAGACAAATTAACAGTTTTTTCTCTTTGCCTGCTATATCTTGCGTCACACATCTTTATGTATTAACACTGTCATTACTCTGTTTTGACAGCTCAATCTCATCTTCCTGGTCATCACAATGTACAAAATGGTGAAGCACTCCACCACCCTGAAACCAGACTCCAGCCGAATGGAGAATATAAAGTAAGTAAAGGGTCATATGCTGAATTCTCCCTCCCCCCCCACCACCCTCCCCCTTCCCACACACACACACACACACACACACTCTCCTGCTTATCAGCAATTTAACACTGGTGCTATTCTGCCACCAGCCCCAGGAAAACTAAGGCTCTTTTACTCCTGAGGTAATGAATTATTGTTTTTTTTCTTACTTAATAATGTTTCATGGAAAAAGGCTTTACCTTCCCAACCTCCGAGTCAAATTTCATTGCTTATACTCGCAAGTGACATTAGAATACATTCATTTTTATTTTCAAGTCTGAAACTATCCAGATCAGAAGGTCCACCAGAAGAATGCATTATTTTGACTCTCGAGATTTCAAATTTGCACAGTTTTGTAATAAGACTTTTGGCACGCCTCAGCTGTCATGATGACTACACATACTCTGTGAGTCATCTTTTAGCCTTTTGTTGTTTTGCTCCAAGCCACTAGCCACAGAATTGCAGGGGCATGACACACACTCATCATTCTACGGCTGCAACTTAACGATGCGCCGTTAGCTCTGCTCGGGTGGGGTACGGTGGAACAGTTACCATGTGTGTTTGCCACTGGAACATGTCAAAACCTTTTTTTATAGCTCTCAGCGTCAGAAAAGAAAATCTTCCCTACACAACCGCCACCACCCGACAACCATCCCCTTCAATCCCCTAAGGCTTTCTAAGTCGCCTCAGCAATTATGACGTTTTCTGCTTCGGGTAGTTTTTCTGAAGCACTAACTACTTTGTCTTTTTTTTTTTTTGCACTTCTGTGAAAACAATATTTATTGCTCTTTATTGCAGGCTGAAAATCAGGGCCATCATCAGCCCCACGTCATACTGCACAATTTTATTTCATATTTCAACTTCAGCAGGAGCAGCGGTGTTGCTATTTTCATCCGGTGTTTGTTATTTTTCCTTTTTCCTTAATGAACGTGTGAAACATTACAGCACTGTGGTTAAACTGCAATCTGGGAGAAAAGTTCTTATTTAGACTTCTGGGTTTATTTGAGAAGGGCTACTCCCTTATCAAGGAAACCACAACAGAACACATGTACTGAACATGGTGGCACTCAACTTGGTATGCATTTGTACTTGAAATGATTTCGCTTATGCTTGTACTGCAGAAAGACATGATGTATTAATAGCTGTTTCCTTGTGGGGTTTTTTCTTTGTGTTTTTTTGTGCTGAAATTTGGTCTGAAAGTCAGTTTAGCACCAGTGTCACTGCATGTTGCATGAGAAGGCAAAGTTAACGCACACCCTGTCCTTTCTCTTCTCCTGTCATTCTCCTGCTCTCTCTGTTCTGCGTTCCACACCAGTAATTATCGCGTTTGTGACGGCTACTATAATACAGATTTGCCTGGGTAAGCTTCTACTATATACCTCAGATGATTTATTTCACCCACACATCACCACCCACGCATTCAATAGCATATATGCAAATTTGACCACAGACAATGTGCTCTGACTTTTGTAATTAAATCATCATCAGCAAAAAAAATACAACTCTGTCAGACTCTTTGCCTCCCGTGATTTCCCTTGGATCAAAGTTGAAGATATCGTAATCAAATGCCGACTAACGCACACTGTTATGCGCTCTGATCTAATTGTGTTTCTCTCTTCCTGCTTATCATGCTCTCTAGCTATGAAGATAATAAACGGTTTATCAAGTAAGGACATGTTGCCCAGAAGTCTCGTTTTCAGCTTGTAGTTTATCCTCTCTCCCCGTTTATTCTGTCTTTCCTTTTCTGTCTTTCTTTTACTTTTTTTCCGCCGGTTCATACTTTCCCAAACTGCAGCTTCAAACCTACTCATCCACTGTCCTTGTGACTGCTCACTTTCACCGTGTCCATCATCTTGGAATTCAGTGTGGTTGTTGTGTGTTTGAGCGCTGACCTGTGACCGCTGCTGGTGTCTGAAGGCTCCACAGGACCTTCACACACGAGGCGGGGAAATCTCCTTTTTTCCCTTGAACTCTTTCCACATCTGCCTAGTTCTCCAGCTCTGATAACACACTCACTAGATCAATATTTAGTATATAATAATATCAAATGATTTTTTTTTAGCTTATTTTTAAACACACTGTGCTTGCTGATTATGCTGATCTGTATGTTCTAACACATAAGTTATTTACAGAAAACCAGATCACGGTTTTGCTTCCTTCTTGTCTGTTTGAAGGCAGGGACTGCATTCCAGTTCTGGCTGAAAGTGTGTGTGGATGGAGGGGTGGGGACGGTAGGGAAAGGGTTTGTGAGGATGGCATAGGTGTTGTTTGTCATTTTATTCTTTTCCTCTCACCTGGTTTACAGCTTTTTTCCTAGTTTTTCATAGTTATGGTGATTGCAAATCCCACTCATCATCCGGTCAGATCACTAAATGCCTCTCATGCTGGATTCGTCCTCTCCTTTTTGTTTTTGGTCTCTTTTTTTTTTTTGCTGTCCTTCAGATCCTGGGTCATGGGTGCCTTCGCTTTGCTGTGTCTGCTCGGTCTCACCTGGTCCTTCGGCCTCTTCTTCATCAATGAGGCCTCGATTGTCATGGCATACCTCTTCACCATATTCAACACCTTCCAGGGAATGTTCATCTTCATCTTCCACTGTCTTCTCCAAAAAAAAGTAAGTTTCTCGTCATCCGCAGTGCTCAAAGACGAGGGATTTGTCTTTCAAGGTGAAACGTTCCTGAATTTGAACAGACCTTTCCCCCAGAATGCAGAATACACAGAGCACCACATGCTGATATAAAGAACAAACACTGGTGGCTTCAAGATCTTGGCTAAGTCATATGTAAAGTCAACAACGTACTGTAGGTAAACATTCAGCTGTTTGCTCACGCAGGTCCGCAAAGAGTACAGCAAGTGCTTCCGCCACACGTACTGCTGCGGAGGGCTGCCAACCGAGAGCTCACACGGTTCTGCAAAGACTTCCACCACACGGACCAGCGCTCGCTACTCTTCTGGTACACAGGTAGACCAGCAGCTTCTTACAGTCAAAGACTCGCCGAGTGTCAGAACATAGAAGAGCACAGTGTTTCCTGGACACACACACTCACCATGCAGCTCATTTACGCTGTTATGAACCCCAACGTTTAAACAATTGCTCATGAGAATGTATTGTCATCATTAGCATGACCAAACAAAAAAATGCACATCGTGCATTTTAGCTTCAGAGGTAGATCAAGTGACACAAACATGATGCCACATTATACAAGCAGCATCTGCTGTACTGCATGAGTACCTTTCTTCTGTTCTGCCCCCTTTAGCACTTGCTTTTATCTTTTTTTCCTCACTAACGTCATGTGCATGGGAAATAGTACTGCACTGTTTAAAGAGCATTGCAGGCACATTTTACTGCTGGGAGAGCCAAAAAAGCAACAAACAAAAAAACAAAACATATTTTCTTTGTCCCTTTCTTGTTAAAAGCTAATAGTCCTTATTAGACAATACCTCCAGATGTATTGTGCTTATGGAGAAGCATCCCTTTTATAATTTAACCTCCAGCTTTATTCAAAGTACTTGTGGCTGGAGCTGAAGTCGTTCAAAAGTTGACTCACATTAATTAGTTTTGGAAGACATAGAGAGAAAGTGAGCATTAGTGCTGCCCTTGCCTCGCTGCATACTAGTATGCATGTGAGGAGTGGTAGAGTCAGTAGTATGTACTTAGAAAATCAATGAAAGTTGGTCTGAAAGGTGAGCGGGCTTGTTTAAAGTCCTAATGCCTGTCCCTTGTTGACCTGACAGAGTCGTATCAGGAGAATGTGGAATGACACCGTAAGAAAGCAATCTGAGTCCTCCTTTATCTCAGGTGACATCAACAGCACCTCCACCCTTAACCAAGGTCAGTTCACACCTCATGTTTCTCCACATGCACACCTATGCACACATTTCATCATCCAGCTAAAAATACCACCTTCAAGTTCCAATGATCTCACACCGCGGTAGAGGATCCTAATCGTAATAAATGCCTTCAGTTTGAAAAGACAGAGCAGTACGGTAAAAAAGAAGAAAAAAAAAAGATGTAGACCTTTAGTCTAGTCTCGCTGTTCTGCCAACGAAGGATTACAAAAATCCGTCCTCAAATACTCTGTGCTCTGTCATTCTGGCTGCTAACGTCAGTCTGAAATTGGGGCAAGACTAGAGGAGCGTTTTTTTATTTTTTATTTAAGTGCTTGCTGTCTAAAGTTCATAACCAGGCTCAAGGGAAACATAGACAAAACTAAAAAGGGAAGTGAAAAAAAAACTTTTATTTCATGAAAATCTTAACACGCAGAGAGAGGCCATTTGTTGCCTGGCATGTAAGGTGACCTCTGTTACTTTACAGGGGGATTTATGTGGGAGGGAGAAAAAAAAACTGCCATTTATTATTTAGCTTGAGCACAAACATGATGATGAGAAGATGATGTTCAACTCTGACTGACCTGGAGTGCTTAGTGTGATGTTAGGCATTCTGCTGCCTCTGAAATGGCTTTCCAAGCATGCAAAGGAAGAGAGGGTTTACACCGAGGTGGTTTAACTCCCCTCCCTCCTCTACCCTCCACCGACTCCTTTCGCTTGCTCTTTGCCTTCCCTTTCTTTTTTGCTAACACTTCACACGAGGAAAACATTGCACCCAGGGCTTTGAATCACGTTGTGACTCGCCAATACAACTGTAACAATATAGAAGTAGGGCTTTTTTTTAAATCCCCTACAGTCCCGTTTCCTGGAGATGTTAATGTAAAGGTTGGATATTGATCACTCCGGGGTGTAGTAGCCTAGTTACCCTGGAGTGTCAGTGCACTAAAAGAGGGCTCTATCTCCTGGAAGCACTTCCCTGTCATTAAAAACATCCCTGGAGACTTCCCAACATGACAGATGGCATTTAACACAGGTGATAAATGGCAGTAGAAATACCTCGGATCTTTAAAACACAAGGAGGAAAAAACTGAAAGTAACATGAGGTTTGTGAGGATATGGCCAAATTTGAGCCTAAATAAAGATTTTGATATTAAAAAAAAACTAGATTTTATATTTGGACCTGGTTCAATAGTTTGGTTTCAGTGAATGGTTTGTGCTATTAATATTAAGTAAATATAACTTGTGAAAATACAGTAACAAGCACAATAGATTGAAATGTTTTTTTTTTTCTTTTTTTTTAAATGAATGGGTAATAAACGACCTGCAACGCACATAATAAATTGTGAAAAGTTTAAAAAAAATGTACCTAATGGTTGTTAAATGTCGGGAAGGCCCGCAAAAATTTTTCTGCGCATGCGGAAGTAGCTTCTCCCCGGTTGCTTTTTAAACTTTAATCTGCGTTCTCAACTTCAAAATAAACACCCTAGTTTCAGATTTTTGGCAGACACCCTGGGTGACACTACACGCCTCGAAAGACAAACTTGCTGAAATTAATTTATTTTATTCTACTTTCAATCACTGTCGGCTGACTGCGCCACACTTAACTCCTCTTCTGTCTTGCCACTCCAGGAATGACCGGGAATTATCTACTAACAAATCCTCTTCTTCGACCACAAGGCACTAACAACCCTTATAACACCTTACTGGCCGAGACAATCGTGTGTAACACCCCCACGGCTCCAGTGTTTAACTCGCCAGGTGTGCTTACTTAATACTTTCACCTGCATTCAGGCTTTTCTTCTCTCTTTGCCTCCTTTGTTTCTCTCCCTCTTTGTCTCTTTAGTTGAGTTTACAGACGCCAAATGAAAAGCAGGATGTTCTGCAGTATCGCCTTTCCTTCTGAATCATTGTATCCCAAATACTCGACACAGTACATACTGTGTGCACATGTTTTCATGGAGAACAGAGATTTTTGTGGCTCGTCTCGACCCACCCTCTGTGTTCTCATATTTCTCTTATCCAAACTCTGAGCGGGACATAATGATTAAGATAGGGAAGAGATACTACATGCTCTGCCTTGAGATAATGTAAACAGTGGTGTTGACCTGAAGCTGTAGTTTAAACTGCATGATTATTAAGATTTATGCTCCTGAATTTGTCAGGTGCTTTGTTATGTTTTGTGTGTTTTAGAGGGAGTTTTCCCATTAAAACATGTTGCAAGGCAATCAAAATCTATGCTGCTTAATGCAGATCCACTTAATGCAACTTTGGCATTACGTTGTCTGTGTGTAGATATATTTGGTAATAGCTGATATATAAAAAAAAATTTAAAGTCACTATATCTCAATTGGACATGGCATTTAAGCATATCACTGTTAAGACCGCTGCGATTTTGTGTGCTATTCTATTTTGAAACTGAAATGGCATCTTTTGTCATGTCTTGTGCTTTTCCCCTGTGCTTCCCTCTAGTGACCTTCAGAGAGACAAGTATGGGAGTAAAACTTAACTTTGCCTATCAAATGTAAATTTTTTTCAGCATGCTTATTAAAAACAACCAAAACCCTGGCACAATCACTTGGTTTACTTTAGGCCATTAACACACACTCAGTGAGCAAGTGGTTCACAAAATTATCCACCCAAATTCTACTCTAATCTGAAAAGAAATAAAAAGATTTATCTCGTCATTTGAAGAAATCTTCCAGATCTGACAGCTTTATCGCAAATTCTCTGCTTCTCTCTCTTCTGCTTAATTTGTGATTTTATCCGACAAAACATGTGTCGCTTTTTTCTGGCAGAAAGAAGCATTTATTATAAAGGTTTCATTTTCTTTTCTTTCTTCTTTCTTTTCTTTTCTCCCAAAATGTCTGTCCTCCCGTGGCATTCAGCAGTCTCAGTGTCCAGTAGTATTCCCCTCACACCTTTCCAGGCAGCACCTGTCTGGACACTAAATTGCCTCCTAGCAGGCACAAACACATGGATGTCATGGCAGCAGCTGTTTATTTTTTCTTTTTTTTTCCTTATTTTCCTTTTCCCCTTTCTTGTTATTTCCCTTAATTTCCAATAGGCTCTGTGAAAGCTGCACTTTTATCATGCCTCTACAATCACAAGTACTCCCCTCTTATTTTTGACAAAGACAAACGTTGCTTCAAAATATCCTATTAGTCTTGATCTTAATTTTTTACATCTGTGTTCTTCAAGGAGGCATGTTAGCCATAGCAGAGCACATTTTTCCTTTATCTGCTCTCTCAATCATGGCGTGGCTAATATTTATCCTTATTTCTGCTGTTTTCCATGACCTCCATGCTTTGAGAAATTCCTAACATGACCTCTGCAGCGGCTGTGTTATTCTTGAGCTGTTCTGCTAGTGACCGGGGTCTCACTGGGAACTGTCACTGTGACGGATGCCAAGTGCTGGGCTGCGGGCAAGCTCTGACCTTTGCCAGCTTTGGGTACACAAGCTGCCAACTAATGGACAGAAAGTGTACCAACACAAGCAAAAAATAATAAAAAAAGAAAAATTTCAAAAGAAATCTTCATCCACAAAAATGTAGCTGTTGGCTAATTCACAAAAGTAAAAGCTATTTAATGCTTGTTTGTTTTATTTGCTGAACCCTTGCTCTTGCTAATTTGCAGTTAAGACTTTTACTTTATGTTTTGTTGTTCTTTTGAGTGATTCTTCTTCATGTTACAATAAATCATTTTACTTTCTTTTGTACATCAGCTGCTCTTAGACCAGATAGCCTGAGCAGACAGACATGATGTGAGTTGTCTAAAGTGAGTCTTTTCACCTGCTGTGTGTGGTGATGGTGGAGTGCTGCTTGTGGGCTCCCCTTGTAGTGAGAACAAAGATGGCTGTCCCATGTTGATACATGACTACTTCCCCTCTCTGTCTATGTCATCTTTTCCCATCTCTGTCTTTTTCTTTCCCTTGGCACATCCAACCTATTAGTTGCTAGACAACCTGTAAGTGTTGTAGCTTGCCCGTTTGTGGCTTCATACTTGTGGACATCTACTTTTGCCCGGTGTGTTGTGATGGTGATTACTGTTCCAGTATGTGTCTTAATGTTGTTTGGGATCTTTTTCGTTGCTTTGTCACTTTCGTGGCGGACTAAAACGCACAATGCTCTGCTTATTATGAGGCCATTTTTAAAAGGGACAGTCAAAAAGTATATGTGAGAAAGTAAAATGATTTCTCATTGCAAATAATGCATGCATATATATATACATATATACACATATATATATATATATATATATATATATATATATATATATATATATATATATGTGTATATATGTATATATATATATATATATATATATATATACATATATATATGTATATTCTTAATATACATATATATATATTTATTAAGAATTGTGCCTAACTAACTGATTTTCAGCATGGCTTAATTGGATTTGAGTTTCTATGTGAAACTGCATCCTAAACAGCATTAAACTCACTTTTGCTCCTTTATATTATGGTTATTGCTGTTGACTAATGTAACATCCCCTCACATGTCCCCCTCTTTCCAGGGCACTCACTGAACAATGTGGTGAGGGATACAAGTGCAATGGATACTCTACCGCTAAATGGTAACTTTAACAATAGCTACTCACTCCGCAATGGGGATTTTGGCGACAGCGTGCAGGTAGTAGACTGCGGCCTCAGTCTGGACGATGCTGCCTTTGAGAAAATGATCATCTCTGAGCTAGTACACAACAACCTGCGTGCCTGTAACAAAAGCCACCATCAGCAACAGCAGCAGCAGCACCACAGTTTACATCATCCACCCCACCACCAGCAGCCCCCGCAGTACCACCATCACCACCACACGGAGCGGGCTCCGCCCAAGGTGACGGTGGTAGGCGGCAGCAGCAGCAGCAGCGAAGACGACGCTATCGTAGCCGACGCTTCGTCTTTGGTGCACGTGGGCGACACGGTGGGTCTTGAGCTGCACCATCAGCAGGAGTTGGAGGCGCCGCTCATCCCCCAGCGGACTCACTCGCTTCTGTACGCACCCCAGAAGAAGGTGAGGACCGATGGGGGAGTTGAAACCTTTGTCAGCCAGCTGACACCCACCAACCCCGACGATAGTCTGCAGTCCCCAAACAGAGACTCCTTGTACACTAGTATGCCTAATCTAAGGGACTCTCCATACCCCGAGAGCAGCCCTGACGTGGTGGAGGACCTGTCCCCCTGCAAGGGGAGTGAGAATGAGGACGTTTACTACAAGAGCATGCCTAACTTAGGGGCTGGCCACCAGCTCCAAGCCTATTACCAGATAGGCCGAGGGGGCAGTGATGGTTACATTATTCCTATCACTAAAGATGGCTGCTTCCCTGAAGGCGATGTACGGGAAGGACAGATGCAGTTGGTGACAAGCCTTTAAATGTAGGCTATTTTAATCATCCCCAAACCTCTTCCTGCCCTTTTGCAGCCCTGACCTCATAAAGGACACACCAGTGAAAGGAAGGGAAGTGATCGTTTTATTTTTGAAGAGAGCTGAGAAATCCCGTCATACACACTAGCCATTTACAAACCCTCCTCCTCCAACTGCATTGCAATCTCCTTTCCCCCAGACATGCCACTCTTCCTACTTTCCCTGCAGACCAACAGACTTGATGCACAGCGATGGCAGTGCAAAGTTCTAATGAGACTGTACATAAAATGCAGAGTCAAATTTCAATTTTAAGAGACAAGCCAACTATGTATTTAAATGTGCTGCTGCTGTTGAAAAATTTAGAAAAATTTAAGGTACGAAAAGAAAAAAGAAAGACAAAAAAAAGAAACATTACTGGCTCCATCATATCAGCAATTTCCCGGTCAAAAGGTTGTACATACACTTCCCAACATCCTTGTTGAAGCCTGTTTTTTTATTATTATTATTGTAAACAAAACAACACCCCTGGACCAGGATGTGGACTCTGTTTGTAAAATGTTCCCAATCAGACTGTCAGAAAAGGAATATAAGGTCCTGGTTGCACAGCGTCGCTCTCTGTCACCTTGAAGTTCGGATTGTATAACCACTAGCAATCAAGCCCCTGGCCTTATATTTTCTCAACTGTACATTGAACTGTTGTCAAGGAAAATGGCTAAAATATATATTTTGTTGTATTGCTAGTGTAAAATAAAAAAATCATGGGAAAACGTTAATATGAAGAAACCTTTTAATTGCAAAATTTAACGTTTGAGAAACTATTGTGTAGAAGTTGCACATATGTTATACAGTGTGTTTATGGTTCAACACTTCATTCATGGTAGTATGTTTGAACGTAAAGGCTTGTGAAAAGAAAGGAGGATTCAACAAATTACAAAGATGCATTATCACTTTTTTTCCACTTGTGAACAGTGTTTTTTGCTTTCTGAGTTCCATTGATCGCCCATTGAAATATATGATTTTGCCAAAGTGGCATTAACTTCAGTAGAATGGGAATGCAAAAACCCAGTTAAAGTGATTTATGCATTGCACATTTTTTTGTGTAATTCTGAATGAAATAGATCTTTTGAACAGTCATGGCAGAGGGATGGGCAAGGACTTTTGAAAATAAAGTTTCTATCATAAATGTAGTTCTTCCGCCTGGGTTTGGACATTTTATTTATTAAAATCTTTCCAAAAAAATAAATGGGAAATGTGTGAATATTTCCCAGCACTGGTATACATGCTGTACTGTAGCTCATGTTTTTTATGTAAACATGTTACCAAGGGGCTCATCACTTAAGACTGATGTAAAGTTCAACACTTGTATAACAAATAAAATAAATGTGAGATTTTTTGTCAAATGCCAGTTGCTTTTTAATGGTTTGTGTTTTTGGTACTATTTGAAAAAACAGGTTTAATTATTTTGCTATGGACAAAATATACTTTTGACTCAGGTTATAAGTAAGTCCAGAGCACCTTGAAAGGTAAAATTGGTGAATTGTTTTCTGGGGGATTTATTTGCTTATTGTTCTGCTTTTTCTCCAAGCGCTGCAGAGTAGAGAAAGCTCATTTCACCGTATGTGTTAGAGAAGCCAAATCTTTCCATGTGATTCAAAGATGAGAAACTCAGGTAGGAAAATTGCATTGTAAATGTTCCTCTGTGTGGTTGTAACACTAATAAAGGTTGGGAAATGACACTGGTTCACAGCATTGTCCACTTAGTATATTATTGAATGAGCACTAGTTTTTGCACCATTAAAAAGACCAGCGCTACAGAAATCTTCTAAGATGTTGGCTTTAATGCCTGTGTGGGAGTGGAAATGTGTCCGTGGTCCTAACAAGGGGTCAAAGTTACACTTGGCTGCGGTTGTAGAAATATATTACACATAATATGTCCGAGTATGACACGAATTTGCTCTAATTAATGTCTGCAGCTGAAGCCCACAGTTACTTCCTGTACGGTTTATGCTTTAGGTAATGCTAATTTACGAACCATTTTAATATAACACCAGTTGAGGCAGAGTGACAGCTACTCAGCAGGGTAGCTGGAAATTGCACTGTTTACCATTTACCATTTGGCATTGAAGGAAATGACTCAGAACTTAGCAAAAATGCACTTTATGTTAGAGCTGGTGCACATAATGCTGTGTGGGCTGTGTGTTGTTTTGACTTTTTCCACAATTACGTGACATTATGTGCAATTATCTGAGGCTACAAATTGTCAGAGAAGAATTATCTTCTTTTTTGTGATCTCCTGTACAGACCCCTTGAATGTCAGTTAGGAGTCAGGTGGTGAGGTGATTTGTTGACATTGTTGAAATGGCAGACATAATGACATGCATAATAATGGGGGGAAAAAAATCATATTGATTTCCATTCTGAATTGTTAAACGTGAAGCACCATTTTATCTGTGCGTGAGAGCCCAAAAGTTTCTTTTCCAAAATAATTATTTAAAAAAACAAATATTACAAATATAAAACAATTGTTACACAGTAACAAGTTGTACTGTAAAGTGGAACTAAAGAAATTATAAAGCGACAATTCATGGTACCGTGCCCTGAGAGGGCATAGAAAACCTGCTTTTATGTGTGCAGTATGTAAAGTTAAACTTCTAAATCTTTACTGCAGTAAACCCTAAAGGAAATGTGTCATTGTTGAAAAGTTGGATAATAATCTGTCTTTGTCCATTGTTTCTTAGAGCACAAATCACAATAGTCACTTCTCCCTTTCATTTTCTATTTAACTGTAATCGGAAAAAAAACAGCAGAATCTAACATTTCTACAACACGAGTAGGTAGGTAGTCACCCTCTTCAAATATAGACAAACAAATAATTGCCAGCCCTTTCCTCACCCCTCTCTCTAACTGCAGTTTGTTTATCCTAACACTGTGACCTTAGACAAGGATAAACGTGGCTGGTAAGCAGGTTTATTTTCCTTATTAAGGGCTGGGAAATATGAGCTTGGATTGGCTATTTGTCTGTGACAGGGAATGTAGACTCGGCACCCTCTAGCTTTGCGTGAGGCCTTCTCACCATGCAAGAGCCTCTCTAATTCCCCGTCTTTTGCTCAGGGAGAGACTCGCCCTTTGTCAAACATTGATTCAGAAGTAGGCCAGGAGCCGAGGGGCTGAGAGCTCGGCTGCTCCCACAGAGGAGCGAGCCGGCCCCTGGAAACCGAGGTAAAAAATGCTGTCAGCAGAATCGTGGTGAAACTGCTAAAGACGGATGTGTTGTTGACTAAACAGAGGCATGAGACTAATATGTGAACAAACATGGATATTTGTGATTGTCGAGTCAGAGGTAATTTTAAGAATCCAAGGAATTTCAGTAGGATATGATGCAATTGCATGAAAGATGAAGTTTTCCTGTTGATGAAATATTTTATGTGTTTGCGTATATTTTGACGAATCCAGAATGCATTGAAGGTCCCCCACGTGCCTGCATCCTCTCCGGGAGACAGAAAACAACAAGACTTTTTCTAAAAGCACTTGGTATTTTAGTCACAAAGAGATTTAATAAACATTTAATTAACTAATCATCAGGATCAACCGTGCTTCATCAACTTTAATTAAATAATAATTACGTGCACACCATCACCACTTCATGACTTTTTGGGTCTTCATACCCACATTAAAAAAGTAAAGCATGACTCTTTATTAAAAGAAAATTGTCTCTAGTCCAAGAGCAATAATTCATTCAAAATTGTAGAGGTGGTTGGCCATCTTTGCAGGTCTACATTCATGTATTTGTTGAAAGTTGAGTGTAAGAAGTTCAATTTCAAACCCTTGGGGATTTCTGTGAGGTTATAAATAGCAGCTACAATAGCAACTTCTGCAGTAACTCCTGTGAATGGAACACAGTGGCAATTATAGATGCCATCAACGTGGATGAAAGCGATTGTTTACAAGCAAAGGAAAACCTCTCAAGCCACAAACTAACTGGCAGCGCAAAAGTAACTTCCCAAACTCTTGTAGTCAAAGGGGACCCTTTAACGGCTCACTCTTTTCTTTCCCCAGCCTCTTTTGTACTGTCCCCAACTTCAAATGTGCAGATTTGCGGCCCATGGGCGACTTAGATCCGGTCTCGTCGAGGTGAAAAATCCAATTAACCTGCAGCTCCAGCTGCCTTCGTTATAATTCCCTCCCATAATTATGAAATTACCAGATGCAGGATTTCAAATGAAAAAGGGATGAGAGCGACTGGCTCAGAAAAAAGATGAAATAAACCATTCTCAGCCAGTATACAGAGTTCCAATTTACCTCAAGGGGGAACAGCTAATTCTTCTGACTGGGTTTGAAGGTGAGACCTGCAGAAGCCCTTGTAATCAGAATAAGAAATATCCTAACAAAAACACGAGGATGGTTCAATCTTGAAATAGCCAATGAGATTAATGGATAGACTCTTGCATGTTATGCATGTAGACCTTTGAAGTGTCACTATATAAATACACCATTTAAGACTAGCCTACCCAAAGAAATATAGTGACAAATAGTGGTACTGTGAGCGCTTTGGCATCTCTGGCGCAGACACGTATTCTGGAGGACTGTGAGCATTAAAACCTTTTATTTGAGAGGAAAAGATTAAACAAATCAAAACACCTACACATTCAAGCGTCCTGCTGCATTCTTCAGGGTGTTTAAACTAGAACAAGGGCAAGTTAATGAGCAGCACCAAGGTAAAGTATATGGCAATGTATGAAGTTTCTTTATTGCATTTAAATTATTTAAACAGTGGAATAAAATGAATACGGTTTGATGCATTATTTGCTCATCCATTTAGAAGTATTTGTGAGTGTTGCTGCCGAGTCCTGCAAAATCGTTATCCATTCATCAACGGGCTTCTATATTTTTTAAAGAGCTACTGTGTCTTACCTTGCCCTCAGCGTTGGCCATTTCATCACAATACTCAATGAATATTAAAAAAACCGGAGCTACTGTAGCACACAAAAGGAAAGCGTCATTGATTCCTTTACTATCAATTCAGTGCAGGTTACCTCCAAACACAAAAATATCCTGTAAGACAAACACATTTTCATCTTGCCGCTAATAGAGACACACGGGGATTCACATGGCTTTACTCTCTGACAGGAACGAAACAGGAAATATTTAGATCATTTTGTGACCTGCATAACTTAACATTTATTTTTAGATCACATAATTAGTCTGAAAGAATCTGTTAAATTATCCCCTTCAGTCTCTATCTAAACGCAACACACTACTAATAAATATGTCCTGTAGATTTCAAGCGCTCACACTAAATATTGCACTTCCTCGGGTCCTCAGCAACACACCCGCCAAGTGTGAAGTCGATCGGATGAGCGGTTGTCGAGAATGTCAAAGCACAGACACACACAGGTTTACGCACAGATATACAGAGACTCCTTCCATTCTAATCAGATATTTCTGACTAATGTGTGCAGAACATTACGCTTCAGAAACATCAAATAGCCTCTCCGTAATGGTACAAGTTATCGCATTGTTTCTCAGTAAATAGGCACCATGCATTCTTTACTTTGTGTTCAGTTTATTCGCAGCAGTGAGAGATTCTGTCTTATCAGTAAATCTAACATTCGTCTGATAAACTCATTGGCACTCGCTGGAGGGAAGCCTCGAGCAATAACTACGGGATCTCCTGCCGTGTACAAGCTTCTGCAGAACAATAGAGATAACTCACACGGCACCTACTGTATGCTGAGAACTCATGCAAACTAATCCATTATGCTGCTGTATCACACAGCATCAACATCTCCATTCATCATTCTGCAAGAAGGGAAGCAACAACTTAATGGCTGCTCACCTACACTATTTGCTTCTTAAGTGTAAATACTTCCATCTTTACACTCAAAGCACTGTTGTTATTGTAAAAAGCAAGTTCAGACATATGAGAAAATGCACTTTAACTCTCAAGTTGAAGTGGACCAACAATCTCAGATATCTACATTTAAACAGAACCATCAGACACAACATAAGTTTGGTACTTTTCCTCGCAGGAAGATATGGTTGTTCCAGTTGCAGTATAGATGAAATGTAAGAGAGACTGTCCTTTATCTGGGAAATCAAAGGATCAGTAATCAATGTCAGCAGCCCTTGGTCCTATCAAAGACACGTTGAGCAAATGCCGAGGCTCTGCCTGTTCTCTCTGTGCACTGGCAGCCTTCATTAGAGCAGTCATGTTTAAAACATTCATACAAAGATTAACTACAACTCACAATCATATGGGGATTATGTCAATGAAGCAACCATATAGAATTCTGACTACCAGCTTTTGCCCACCATTTGGTTTGAAAGAAATCTTCGAAGGTCACTTTCAAAAGCATCAAGGAGACACTTCAGATTTCCCCTGCGTGTTACATTGCATCTTGTCTTATGCATTAGTCAAATAAAAAAGAATCAATAATAGGTAAAACCTGCTTATGCTCCAGGATTAAACCATGAAAGATTTGCTCAAAAGAATTTTAACTTCATGCTATTATAATATTTAATGAAAACAGGAATTTGTGAACTGTAATTATTGGTGCAATCTATATGCAAAACATTATGCATGATGCATTTTATTTTCTATTTAAAAATGATAAAGGCATTACGATATATTGATTGGACTTTGGCGATGAAATCGAAGCATCAAACCACCTTGCCTGTGAACCACAAGCATTCACAGTGGGACATAAATGAGATCCATATAGAAGGCCCAGTACTGTTCATAATTGATAGGTAGGGGAAAACAGTTGTAACCTTGAGTATAGGTGTGCAGTGCAACTGAATATTGATCCAGAGTTTCCTTGCTGGTGGCGAAGGTGAAAAGAGACTATGAAGACAAGATATAAGATATATTATGAATGTCTCTGTTGGACTGTTTCTCATTAGGATTTAGGAGGGCCTTTGCAGGAGGAACATTGTCATGCTAATCCTGGCCAAGTGGTCCCACAGGGTCCCGGCAACTGTGAGCAAGCATACATCTCGAAGAACTTTTCTTTTTTTTTGTCGGTCATCTTAGTCATATTGCTTCCATTGCCTTTGTGTTGTCATTGTCCTATTTGTGTAGTAGTTTGTCTTAGTCAAATAATTGGTCAAGGCACCAAAATGCACAGCTTGCTCCACTTCTCTTCTCAGGTAAAAGAGCATAGAAACTGATAGACCTGTCCAAACAGGCAGATATTATGTTTAGAATAGGTATGGATTCAACAAGTGTTCCTCTTGGTTATAAAATAATTTGGATTCAGTTTGTTTTTATTAACGAATAATCATCTAGTTCACATGCTGAAATGCATGCATGCCTCTACCTAAAGCCATGAAACAGGGCTGGACAGATCCATCTGAGAAAACAAAGAGAGAAATATACTGTATGCTGTATAATTTAATGTCTACTGAACTGCAGGTCACTTTCAATATAGCATGAGTGAAGTGTTGTGAGATCTAATCTGATTTCATTTTTATTAAAATGAGAATGCATTTCAAGGAATCATTGGACTTTTTTTATTCATATCAACAGTTCATTTCACTCATGGCCTGCAGTACCAGCACACAGCACTGTTCTGTCGCTTGACAACTATTTGTAAATGTAAATTTAATTGAAGGTCTGCAAATTTGATTTAAATAACCAATTTGGAATATAGAAACAGAAGCAGCTTCAAGTAAGGATTCAATACTGATCATATACGGATGTTTCTCTAATCCAAGGTATGAAAGGTAAGTATGATCCTGAATCCGACATAGTTTGCGTATCATATGCTAAATCATCCTGAAAATACGACATTTTGGAAGTGGTAGGATGTTGCTACAGAAGAGAACATCAGTGCAGTGCCATTGTTTCATTGTTCGAGGCAAGCCCTGAAATCAATCCATGGTAAACTTCTTAACTGATGAAATTACTGGTATGACCTCTTTAAACTTCTTATGTCTGATGTCTTACAAATAACAATAAGATGTCTTACCGTTCATGTAAATTACATCTCGGATTCAATGGATCACATTGCAGATAGGATGAGGGGAAAAGCATTATGTTGACTGAAAAAGGGAGGACAAGCAATTAATGATATCTGAGCTGGGGTTTCATATCGCCAACAATCAAAAATAGATTTAAATGATCAGATGGTCTAATGTCAGACTTGCTTCCACCTTCCCAGACATTTCTCTGTTAATATGGAAGGGTAAATTGCTTTGAGCTTATTTGTGATAATCATAGTATTGACACTCAGAGCTATGAATGGTGCCCATTACATGTTCTAGCAGAAGCCCTGGAAATAGACTTTTAATTTGAATGTATTTCAATAACGTTGAGTGTAATGGATTATGGAGGCGCTGCCGCCTGATTGATTAGTTTCACCCTTTATGTACAGCACAAGTCGGGCCGCTACTGCAGATGTCCTTCCTGGGATAGCATTTTAATGACGGGCTGTGGCCTGACTTTGCAACTGGATGCATGAGCCTACGGTGCAGTGAAATCATTATGGTAAATGCCCATTGTGCTGTCTGTCTTGTGGGGACCTACAATATTTCCTCCCTGAACATGCACTGTTAAAATGCATTAAAGCAGAGCCAGAGGGATCCCAACAGATGTTGAATGGGTGTTTTGTCTTGAGTACATCGGGGGCTTTTCAGCTTGAAGGTGATATCAGGTAGGAGCCACATTACGACTCACTTTGATGTTATAGCTGACAGCTGTGGCTGGCAGATCATTGAAATTAGATCTTCAGTAGATATTTGGAAGGACCATAGGGAGGCCATATTTTTATGTTTTAAATTCTGTATTTGTTGTGGGATAAACTAAGTTTGAAATTAAACATTCTTATAAAGCCTGTGGGTCTTTTTGAAGGGGTTAATTGGGCAGGGACAAAGTGAAAAAGACCACCACACAGCTTTTTAGCCTAACAGGCATGCAAGGTTAAGCACCTAAATTCCAGAGGCCAAAAACCAGATGCTGTCACTGCCCACACTGAAAAGTGTTTTGGTTTTAAAGTAATGACTGATGGGCATAGACTGCTCACTGGCTGATTGCCATCTGTGCTTTAAATGGGGCCATTTCATCGCAAAACTGCCAATGCACCTTTTGCATTAAGTTTGTAGAGCTGCTGATGCCATGTTGAGATTTGTTGTGGGATGGAAAAGCTAAGCCACTTACATTTGTATTCGCAGGGCACCTCCAGTATCTGCAGGGTCTGTCTTTATGTGGCCAGTGCGCCAGCAGCACTGGAAGACAACCAGATGCAGAGACTCACAAGTTGAACTGAGGCCACAGCCATGGTATCAGCATGTGTCATCTGGATAGACGTGTCAATTTAAGTGTGCCGCATGCAATGTGTTGTGCCTTGAGCTGCGCTCCCTGCATTAATTTCCTGTTGTCTGAGTTCAAAGTGTTTGTCACCCGGTGTCAGTCACATTGCCGCCTCCACTCTCTCTGCTCAGGGACCTCGCCGCGATTGCAGGAAATGTTTTCCCTTAACAGTACACTGGGTCAGTTGGTCGATACTGGCAGAGGTCCGCTGGGGTCAGGGCGGCTGACAAGGGTGCCCACTGTCGCCACTGCGTGATAAAATGCTCAGAGGATTTACGACTCTGAATGCGTCTGGATGGAGGAAAGACGTAGAGACAGATGAGTGAGGGAGGAGGTAGAAAGAAGTTCAACCAAATTTCTTCTCTGCAGAATTTCTAACTCTGCTGTGATCAATATATAATGGCCATGTGAAAGTGCAAGGCTGGTGGGCAAACTAGACGGCTGGACAAAACAAAGGTCCACTTGATTAAAACAGCACTGCAGATTAACCAGACCCTCTGTACACATTTGCTCTGAGGCATTAATCAACAGTGGATAGACTACTCTGAATAATAAGCAAGGTGATTATACAGCATTGAAATGGCGCTATTTTTGGGAATTCTTGGCATGAGCAGGTTCACAAGCCACTTAATGTCTGAAAGTGATATAACAACACCAATTGTGAAACACAATAGTAAATCAGTGAGCAATCAGTGTGTTTCATTTACCTTAAATTGTGCACCTTCAATGAAAACATGATTTGATTAATGGCTTTATTTAGCACCTGCAAGAAATCAGAGATTGCTGAAAAAAAAGAAGCTACAGAACAACCTTTTAGCATTTGATTCGCTGTTTGCTGAATTTTAACTTTATTTAACAAATATGTCCAATTTGCTGTGCCATTTACTTTTATTTACTTTGATAACTTTCACTGATATCTTAGATCCAAAAACAAAATGTTCTGACTGAATGTTTTAGCAGCAACACTGTGCCCAACAAATTGTGATTATCATTTCATGATTCATGAAATATGAAATATGCTTTTTTTCCCCAAGTACTCACTGTATATATTATTTCATGCCTGCCATTGCTGTTATTATTCTTTCTTTCCTGGTAGCCACTGAAAAATGCTCTGCATTTGACAGTCAGTACTATGAATTACTGTCTATTCACCTTTACCCAACAGCTGTCCCCACAACTCATTTTATCTTTTAACACCCAATGCAAGCTGATTCACAGTGAAAGTAACAAACAGTAAATAAAAACACTCTCTGACAGCAGACTCAAAACAATTTAGTGTACTTGTAAAGCACAACAGTTCAATAACAGCACAAACCTGCCAACCTAAGAAAAAGCATTGACTCGTAATATCTTTATAATTGGCTCTGATTTGTAATCTGACACCTTTCAGCGCTAGTTGCTATTTGACAGTGAGCAAGATAATGAAAAGGTATCATTTTAGCACTTCCTGTAATTAACCTCATGAATATATATTGGTTTGTTAGTTTCTCCAGCATCTTAGATTTTCACCTTTGCATCTAATCAACACCCTCAGCAGCAACTCAGTGTTATTAAGCCACAACCCAGTAAAAGAAACTGCTGACTTATCCTTTCATAGTAACACCACATTTCTCTGCATGCAAAAATGACTTTTTATTACGAGTAAGCCAAATATTTCAAGATAAAGTTGACAGAGGGAGACAGTGTCATTCTCAAAGTTCCTTGACGTCTCTTACTGACTGACAATGATCGTTTAAAATCCGCCTCACGGGATTGCAGCGCTCGAAGTAATGGAGATAAGCGCTAATTGGGGTCATATACTCCATGCTTAATTCCCCAGCTTTTATAATATCATGTACATGGTATCAGTAGTCTGCTCGGAGTCAATTTGGAGAATCCATTACATCATTTAGAAAACGTTGACAGCAGTCAATGAATATTAGAACAGCCGTGCCGTGTGCTAGCCACTTAAAAATGTTTGCAAGTGAGAGTATTAGCAGGGATTAGGAAATTAATCTTGTAACAGTGCAAGCAGGTGACAGGGTGCTCGCACAACTCATTCCTCGAGCATTCGAACTGGTCATGGTGGATTCAAAGAAAAGTTACACAGTTTTGTGTTTCAGCATACTGGGCACCTTTTCTGCTTGTCATCCTGTCCGTTTCCTGTGATGTACAAATGTATGAGAGACATAAAAGGGACTCGAAAGGCAAAGGTTCCCACGTTTGTGTATCCACTAGAGTAAGCACTCATTGAAAAAATCTTTTGTATTTTATTTTTTTACATTTCAATGTGATGGATGAATGATGAATTATCAATACCTAGCACCGAGAACATTTTCTGACCAACGCCGTTAATAACATCTCAACTTAAAGACATAAATTCAGAGTCTGACTAATATAACAACTTGTTCCCAAGGGCTACATATCTCAGACTTGGCTGTGTTTTCCTGTTCAAGCTCTGTGAGGACCAATGAGTTTTAAACCAACAAAAAGTTTGTGGTACATTCAAAAGTTCAGAAGTGAGGACCAGCCAGTGTGCCCTCACTTCTCAAGATGATCTAACTTTATCTCAAAACTTGGGTTCAAATTAAGGAGAGTTAAGTTTTACTTTCTGTATATGTATTTGAATGACCTTTCTATTGATTCTGATTCTATGTTGATTGCTAATTGATTTGACTCACTTATGTGCCAAGTCGCAGGTCACAGTATTGGGATAGTGCAATAAAAGGAAGATACTTACATGGAATACAAAATAAAAAGGAGGGGTAAGAAGTAGTGGACCCAACAGAAAAGAACAAGCAATCATAAGTAGATTAAGAATTGGTCACAGCAACTTGGATAGTAGTATTATTGCTACTGGTCATAGTAGTCAGTGTCAAGAAAAGGAGACAGTAGAACACGTCCTGATTTCAAGCAGAAAGTATGACGAGGAAAGAAGGGCTTTGATTGCAGGACTATAGGGGAGGATGAGGATGGTCAAGATTAAGGAGGTGAATGACAGTGGAGACAGTGGAGGGGAGAAAAGGGAAGTTTTGGAAAGCAGCCAGACTATTTACTTGGCTGTAAGAGAATAGGATAACAGTGGATGATTAAACCCAGTAGGAGGCAGTAATGCAACTTAAAGGATACCAATTGTCTGGAAAACCCAAAAAAGAAGTAGAAGAAGAAGAGGAGGAAGAGGACGATTTGTCTTTTTTGAAAGTGGAGAAAGAGAAGTGTGTTGAAACTTTGGAATATATAAAACTCAACCCTTCCTCAGATAGCAACCTGCAAACCATCACCTTAGAATCGGTATGTGCTCTCCTTTAGCTCTTCATTAAATTCTCAATGTATTGTCAACTCTTTTCTTACTTATTAGAGTTTACATTTTCCTGTGGCAGTAATCAATGTTAATTCTGTAGTCTCACTTGTTTCATATGTATACTCTTCAAATAATTACCTTTTGCTACATACAAAGCAGTTCTACTCCATCCTAGACCCTAAACCACAATTTAAACATTGACACAACAATACAACCAGACTTTTTCAATTCAGTTTCCTTCAGATTTGGCACCAAACTGCCCCCGAGGTAGCTATATACTATGTGAATACTCCAAGCAGGTTTTGCTTACACAAGTCATGATATCTGTCTTCATAAGGTATCGAAGCAGAATTTCAAATAAAACAGGCCAGGAATGAGAAGACGTTTGGAATACATTTGTTTCATAAGTGATTAGTGGCTTTAATTTAAAAATCTAGTTTAGTGAGAGGAGCCATTCATTATTATTTTAAAGGTTAAATTTGGTCCCATGACAAGGCAAACCAACAATGAGTTGATCTACTAACAAGTATGTATCCAAAGTCGGATACAGTATAGCTTACTTCTCTATGCCTTAAATGTGGTTTGTTTTCCAAAAACTTCAGTTCCTTCATTATGATGCAGATGAGCACTGTAGTTTATTGATTTATTTAATCCCACACATATGGCCCTGCTGCCATAAGCACTTAACCTGATGCACCAGATGGTTTGTTACACAGAACCATCAGAGGAGCTGTCATTGGATACTGTTTCAAAAAGGGCAGGCATTTTGAAAAAATACTCGGCAGTTGATTTGATGAACCATCCATCTGTCATCTGTCTCCAAACACTGGCCAAAGTCAGTCAGTAGAATAGCAAAAAACACATTTTCCATCAAGAAAAACCTTTTTGTGCCATTCTTTGCTCTTCTCTCAATGAAGAAAAACAGTCGACTCCCCATTTCCTCTCACATACTTAAACCACACTGTAGCTGCCAGTAGTTCCTCCCAGGATGCTGATTGGTCAGGACACAAACATATTACTTGACGCAGAGACAGTTCAGAAAGGTAACGGTCAGTTTCCTGTATCTGTCACACGGGTTTCTCCACTGCCCCTCCCCTTTAGGAGACTAGCGGTCTATTATCTCCAATGGCAGAAGTGAACGTGGATACAGATTATGGCTGATTCTTTTACTCGCTCCACAATCACTAAAGAAAATATTGGACACATTTTTCACAAGCCACAAATCCTCTGAACATTCTGACACTAAAATGGCTTTTTTCAAACACACAAATCAGGAGAAAATTAACTTTGTTTGAGACCTTTCTCTTCCTCAGCAACACACTCTTACGAGATCTGGGAACTAACATCCGCACACGCCCGAGCTAAGTACTTTTCATCATGCTAAATATGACTGTTTGCTTTGTAAATATCTAAAATAAAATATATCAACATTATGCAAATATAACCCAATCTTGTTTAATCCATCCACACAAGGATTACAACACTTCCAAGCGATCACAAGACAACAACAAAAAAACGCTGCACACAAAGTAGGAACATTACATAAAATCAAAACTACACTTAGGTTAAGGTCAGGGTTAGAAACTGCAAATATTTGAGGTTGAAACACAGCAAATCACAATTAAAGCATTGATGCCATGATCCCACACAGCATGTAGCTTTGCCTTGTCCAGCTTTGCCGCTTTAAATTGGATTGCTGCTAACACAAGCCTGCATTGCAGCAACAAGCCAACCACAGCACAACCTGAAAGTAAAGGTTACACTGTTTTTTTAAATTCAAGAGAAAGTCAATGACAGTTTAAGGATTTTACTTGTTGTTTGCGGTGAATTTTAGCTGCTCATATCTGTACGATGCTGGATAATGAATATAGCCAGTTTCTATAAGTATATTAATAAAAGCATGTGGGCCTGTGTTTGAAGCCGTCACAGGACACAGATGAATGGGGAGGGTCACACAGAGTAAAGTGAGGAGAGGAAAGGGGGCGGCTAATGTGGAAATGAAGTGTCATTGTGTTTCACCTTCATTAGCAAGAGTCACCACACATTCTCACCTGGCCTTAGTGTAGTTAACCGTCTCCGCTGCTGCCATGCATAATGACAAAGTGCAGTAAATGGAGAGAGACACAGGGTGACACTGGCCTTGGGAGGGACTGACTGTTGGAGAATATCGTCCCTCATCATTCATTTATTAGCCATTTTATCACTGCTGTCATAGAAAAAAAACTACAGTAACGGTGGTTCTTAGAGTTTTTATGTTCTGATTCAGACTTGGGGATTAAGGTCACAGTGTTCCAGCTGCGGAAACATATTTGTTAAAATAACTATGCTGCATTTTGATTAAGATCCAAAATATAGTGTGATTGGTGTCTCAGTGGTCAACACTATTGTCTCACAAACATCCAGGGTTTACATTTTTCCTGTGTCCACATTTGAAGGTGACTTGTCACGGTGTCCCTTCATACATGAAGTCCAGGTGAAAGGAATAATGGCCTGTAGATAGGAATTTGTGTTTGTCTGTTTTAGGTGTTAGCCCTGCGATGGATTGGTAGCTGGTCTGAGGGGTTTTCCTGTCTACCGGCTCAATGTGGATTGAGATTGATGCACAATGGATAAACCCTAAATATGCACAAAAAGGTAGAGATAATGTATGAAGGGAAAGATGGTTGTATGCAGACACATCGTGGTCATGCTTTTCTTCATGGCCAGATTCTGACATTCCTTCATCAGTCCTTGTTATCCTTTTACTACTGCCGCTGTTGTAAGTTTGTGTTTGATGTTTGACTCTTTTTGTGAGTATATTTCTGGTCCTTGACAGGAAGGCTATAATAGGCAATATATTTTACTGTAGAATCAATACTGAGCCTAAAATCCATGAATAGATTAAAAAAATCAGATGACAGAGAAATAAACTTGGAAAAAACTAGTGCGTCCAGTGGCCTTAGTCGTTAAGACGCATACAATTGCAACTTCCGTGTTCCGATGGTGGCCAGTGTCACTCCCCTCTTCTCCTGTGTTCGGCCCTTGTCTACACTGTCAGCTGCACAATGAAGGCAAAATTCCCCCAAAAAGATGTAAAAAAATAAAAATGAGTTATGAGTAACTATGTTGGAAGTGGAAGAAGTCTCTTACTGCAATGTCACTCTTTGCCCTGTTGGGATAAGGCGGCAACCTCTGGTTCTAATAGGTGAAGCCAATGCAGAAGTGCCTTAAACTTGCATTCTTTCTAATGGCCATTAGGAGGCGACTCCTCTGGTTGCAAAAACAAGTTAGAGTGTACAGAAGTCTATGAGAAGATGAAACGATGACTCATTTGATTTATTACCTCAGTAAACATGAGTTTATGGTCTCAATCTCAAGTTTCAAGTCTTCTCTAATACGGCACGATTAGTAAGTTATGGTCCCATTTAGAGGAAAATAGACCATAAATCAGGGAAGGCTTCAGTGCGTGGCTACCTTATGATTGACAGGTCGCTACAATGGCGTGTTTTCATCTTGCAACTTTAACCTTTTCACAGTGTGTTTTCAGTTCATTAAAGTTTATTGTAACATTTTGGTTATTATTCAGCGTTCAGTTGCGCTTAGCTCCACCATCTCGTGTCACTTCTGGGTCCAAAAAGACAAGATAGCAACGGCCAGAAACCAATATGGCGATTGCTCATTTGCCAAACTCAAGGCTTCAAAACCTTGGTTTACAGACAAATGGGCAACGTCACGGTGACTATGTCCACTTCTTATATACAGTGTAAGATTGCCCTCAGTAAATTATGGTATTGTTGTTCTCTTTAATGCAAAATGGAGGAAACTAGCAAGCCATGCTGACACCAAAACATTTCACATTACCGCAACAATAAATTTGATGCTACTTTTACTGTTAGTTTGTCATTCAGAAATGAACACAATAGTGCACATTTGACTGCAAAACAAAGGCTGAGGCTGCATTTAATTTGTTCATACTGAGAAAGTGACATCTAGAGGGCCTACATTTCTTTCTAAAACCTGTATCGAACATAAGCAGTCTTCCGTCTGCCAGCAACTATTGAGCTGATATGTCTTTCTAAATGTGTTTCTGGGAATCTGCTGTTTATATAAACACCATCATTATTAAAACATGTCACTTTACGACACCTGGATGCGTGAGAAATATGAAGCTGTCACATAATGCAGTGCATTTTGTTGACTGACCAATATCAAGAAGCTGAAACCTTCCTCTTTCACTTTAGGTTTCACATCACCACAAGGCTTCTCAAGAGTGTGAGAAAGTGCTTTACAGACATGGAAACAATAACAATTAAAATCCAATAAGAAAAACATAAAGAAGACATGAAATAGATAAATGAATTAGACAATTGAATACACAAGACTGAAACAAGCAAATACAACAATAAAATAGGCATCAAGTCATTGAGATGACATTGAGATACTCGCAGACATGCTTAATGACGAGCCCCGGCTTTTCCTTTTTGTACATTTATTTATCCTTCTTTTATGGCAGAGCGCTTTATTGCTGCAGCTGTTGTTTTCCATGTCATTTGTATTAAGGAATGAGGCAGCATCCTCTCCCATCATTGGAAACACTGACACCGCTGTGATTTATAATCCCTGTGAATAATTTGCAAAACATTCAATCTCTCTCTCTGTATGAGATACACTGATATAAACCTCCTCATTTAAGGCGACTCGTGGGATGTTCAGGACAGAATCTCTTTCAATGCGGTCGCTGCAGGCTGGAGGCACGGTCGGCTGCTCTGGGCTTGTTAAGAGCATTGTCATTAGTTCTTTACTTTATTTAGAAAAAAAAGCCTTTCTGGTGGTAAAGTTATGTTTCCAACAGTAATACAAGTGAGTTTTTTTTTTGCTTGCTTCAGTGCTACGCATCATGAAACTGTAATAGGAAGTGTATTTCAAAATGACGTGAAAATGTTTGTGTGGACAGATATGCAGACCTCGTCCTCAAGCTGCTGGGTATGTTTTTCTTTATTTGCATTGCCGCATAGATAAATCACTTGACACCTTTATAGTTTGTACTATGGACTACAGAGAATTGCTTTTTCTGGAAGAACGCAGTACCTTTGTGTACATAACCGTGTGCTGGTCGATTTATCATCACACAGTAATTTAAGTAATTAGGGCAGTGATAAATCTAATTTTTAAAAAGGTTTAGGGGCAATAATGTGCTATTGAATAGACGTTCAAGTCGTGTTTTACACAAAGTAGCAGTAACTGCAGAACGAAAATGATATATATCTTAACTTTTCAGATGTGGTAATGCCATCATTCGAAAAATGTTTTTAAATAATTTCAAATCATATTTCTCTGTCTCTTTCTGTTCAAGCAAATAAGTAAATATTTTTGTTTACTATACTGAAGCAAGAAAGCACATCAGCTCAAGAGTTGTATCAAAAATGCCCTTCTTTTCCTACCCTATATTTTGGAGGCAATTCGTAGATACAACAGTCCTGATCTCCTCTGAGGCGTGCCCCAGATGAAACAAAGCATACACCTCAATAGGTCTCCATGGGACTGGCGGCTATCTGACTGGCTCTTGGAAGATTGACAAGTGAGCATTATTTTTCACAGGAAAGTGGCAGGCAGTCCCTTATGTGATGTGTGGAGGCATGCGGAGGGCTGCTCTCTATCTTTCTCTTCATGTGTCTTTCTTTCTCTTTTTTAACACCTCTGCTATTCAACCAGGCCTCTGAGCATTTAAATGATCAGAATTCTGCAACATGGCTGTCTGCCCCCGCGCTGTCAAATTTGGACGGATATGTTTCAGCAAGTGAGAGAGGTAGACATGGACGATACACATACATTACACAGACCCGTACGCACACACACACACGCACACACACATTTGCTCACAAGTCCAGTGTAACTTCTCCAGACAGGCAAACGCCTCTCGGCATACCCGGCAGTTGAGCCGGGCAGAAAAGTGGAAAAATGTGCTCCTCAGTGGAGATGCAGTCAGTCATACAGCTGTCCAAAACCGGCAGCTCAGAGGGCAAAAGGCCAGCGTCTTTTTATTCAACTTGTATTCATTTGTCAGCTATGAAATCTAAAATGACTTACCTTTTATCATTCAGTGATTGGAAATACCTGTTCTTAAATGTCCCTCTATAGTTTAATTTAATAAGTCCCACTTCAAGATTTAAGATGATTGTATTCTTAATGTAAAATGTTTTTATGACCTATTAGTTTAAGGGTAGCAGGCCAAAACATGAAAGATAGATAGGATTTGATGACTAAATTGGACAAACGCTTGTCCTGTATTTTTTGTTGCAGTGGTTCAAGACAGATCCCTAAAAACACACTGTCCATATATAGTGTAACGCATGCTCTTTAAGAACATATGTGACTATACCCCAAATTAGATGGTCAATTGTATCTTCAAACACAAATTTCCAATTATACACTCCCGCCATATGACACAAAACAACACAAATATGTACATGGATCTTAACTGGTAGCATTTGGATATGGCTGAGCGCAGATGTCACTGTCAACACAAACTGATTAAAGCTGATAAGAAAATAAATAAGCCACAGGCAGTCATTGTTATTGACAACACCATAGTGTGCCTCTAGTGAGCCAGAGCTTGCCAATTTTCAGAAAAAAGGCACAATTTAGTCAGCGAGGCTAGATCTGTCTCCGTGCCTGCCTGCTGGCACTGAAGGGAATATGGCTTCCTCCCGTGCTCTTATCGCTCGTCATTTGAATAAAACATGTTTATGTTACTATGCTAAATAGTGGCATGCTCAAGAACTCATTTTAAGTGGTGGTGATCTGTCTGGATTTAGAGTAAATGAGAAACGTGTGGAAAATTAACACTGACAGAAAGCTGGACCATGACAATGGTTCACAGACACGTCACGGCAGCAGGTGTCACCTTTCGATATTAACCATTAAGCATTTTAAGCGATGTGACTAAACAGGGAACACTGCAAGTATCCCTTCATTTTAAAGTGAATTTAATGAAACTTGGCACAATAAACTAATTCTGGGAGGCACACTTGTGTCACAAGCAAGTGGTTTCATTTCCGGAGCCAATAAGTCCTGTTTTTTTTTTTTCTCAAGTCAGACAGAGGAACAGAGAATGACACAGAGGAGCCGACAATGACTGCATCTGCCTGCCTGCTCCTATATACATCAGTCCGAACAGAAATGCCTTGTGAATGGTAAATAAGCTCACTGAGTGCTGGGCTGCTGCCAGCACTGATCGATCTGGAAATGTTATCTTTGGGTGATATATCTGGAGGCAGCTATTTTTGTCTGCATTTTTTTAATTATTATTCTAATACCTGAAATCTGGAAGATCTTTCATATCTTTCCTGACTGAATTGAATTTTTGCAAATATAACACTGACCCGAGATAGCAGAGTGCATTTCAGTTCATTAGTCAGTCTCATGTATATTAATCACAGCTTGCATAATATCTAAAATACTGTAGTGGATTTGTGCGGCAAATCTGATGGCAGGGAGCAGTGCCACGGTTAAATTTGCTCTAAATGTGAGCCAGGTCTTGAGCTGACCCTGTTACCTGGGCAGGATGTTAATAAATTGCCACAGAGCAATCTCTCCTTATCTAGATGTGAAGCTTTTGCTGGTCAGCAGAACATGTGTCTGCTTAGGCTGAGAGATGTCAGAACCTTCCTTCCCAGCCCCTCTCAAACAGACTGGAGAAAATTGACATATTGGTCACAAATAGTTTCATCTGCCGGGGAAATCCAATATCCCCAGGATATCTCTGGGAATCATCCGTTTCACCGTGTGCACGGGATCCTGAAGAGACCTTAGAGTCCTGAAGCAGGATATGTAAGCATTACGATGGCTATGATACACAACATTGACATTCTGAAAACAGCCTGTTCTGTGGATTTTCACAGGGGTAATATTGAACAAATCAAATATACTGTATCTTGACAGTGATCTAAATCCTCAGAGCCCTTTTCTAACTATTTGGGTATGAGATGCATCACTAACTTTCAGCAGAAGTGCCTCCACATGTCATGCTGTTGACTTTGACCCTATTGAAACTGTCTAAAGGGATAGATTGAGTTTCATTTGGTGGAAAAGTTCAATTTTGTGGGTGAATTGCATTTTCTTCTGAAGTTTGAACGATAAATTAACACCATGTTAATGGCTCTGTAATTGTTAGACTTAAATAAACAAGGAATACATTTTCTTGCATAAGCCTAATGCAACCAAGTGTTAGGTTTCAGATCCATCGTAATGGTAGTTGGCAGGGTTGAGGGTAGGGAACAGCTGTAGGCTCACCATGTGTGCCCAACTAGCAAGCAAAGTATGTGTGTGGGAAATATATGCCAAGGATTCTTTCACTGCTGGCTGGTGAAAATGTCCTTCACAGCGCCTAATTCACAGATAGCCCACAAAGGAAACAAGGTCTGACACGACTAATCTCCTAATTCTCTGACAAGTAGATAATGTGTGGCACAAAGAGGAAGAAGGAGGATAGAGTACAAAGACACTCCAATAGCTTTAGGAGTGTTTCTTGAAGTGTTGCGTAGATGAAAACTATAATTGTCTTTTTTTCTGTTGCAAAAGGCTAAATGCCACCCTAGGCCACATTACTCTGTCCGAGATGTAGCAAAACCTCTTCAAAACAACACTGAGGAAGCTGCAGTTGCGATGAGACAGCTAAATAAGACCTCAATCCATAAAAAGTGGTGTTTTTCTACACTTTTTATTCAAGACACAACACTGCACACTTCCTTGTTAGAAGAAGATCAAAGACTTGGTGCTAATTAATATTGTGTTCAGGGGTGTGCTTTACCTGGATGAAAGGCTTGATGATTAGGAATTATCCTTGTCTTATGTACAGAAGGGATTCAAGACATGTTGCACAGCCATGTTAACTGGTAGGAAAAAAACACGTTATTGTGTTTTTAATAGGAGCTGTTTGAAGGCAAAAAAGTTGAACTGCCTATAGATTTTTGTCATGAGTTTAGTATGGCTGAGAAGTGCCTCAACTATCTGAGGTTACGGTTACAATCACATCGTTAGAAACCACTGTGACGCAAAGACAACCTCTTCTATTTTACTGTAATTAGCCAAGCTATAGTTGCAGAATGGCTCTAGGGATGGCAATGTCAGTTTTTTAGGTCGGTCACTTAATTCCAGACTGAAATATCTCAACAACTATGGGACAGATTGGAACACACACACACATACATACATACACACACACACACACACACACACACACACACACACACACACACAGCTAATGTATGCATGCACACAGTCAACAAGCACATACAAAGAAAAAAATAAAAGATTTCACCGGCTGTGCAGCAGGTGACTTCGCTACATGTCATTAGGCCATGTGGAAATGTCTCTATATGAAAATATGCTGTAAGAAGGCACACATTCATCATCCTGACTGTGTTATCTTCTGAGTCATACGCTCATATGCTAAAAGAGTATGCCACACAGAAGCAGCAGAGGGAAAAAAAAACTCTTCAATTTACAGCTGTGCGTCTTCCCTGCTGGGTCTGCATGCACAGCATCAATCCATTCACAGTAGGGAAATATTACACAGTCAACACAAGAAGAAACAAAGAAACAAACATGCTCAATATACATATCAGAGATTTCAACCAGTCGCTAATAGTCTCCACAGCTTCTCTTTTCTTGTTCTCTATTCCTTTCCCTCTTTCCATGTCTCTCTCCCCATGTGTGATATGTCAAAGTCTTATTTCCATGTCCTGGCGCCACTTATACTCAAGGCAAACACAGGGCGGTATGTGTTGATGATTGTCAGCAGTGGCCATTTATCATCTGTCAAGCTTCTGTCCTCTGAGGAGGTAAATACACCCAGTGAATTATGGTTGTTTTAGTCTGCAGGCGGAATCCCACATGACAGCCAGCAGAAGGCCGTGACAAAATCGTTTATGAGGAAATAGTTTATCATGGCCATGGTAAACAGTGTCCATCACACATGAGAAGAGCAATGGATGTACGACTTTGACGGGAAGAAACTTGGATCGGAGACATTTGAGAGCTGAAATAGAGGCATGAAGGATGTAATTCAATGTGATGGGGGGGAAAACAACATAATCATCATGGTTTTGTTGTGTCTCATTTTGTTCAGTGTTGGATCCATCCATGTGTGTGAATATTGGTGGATCTGTCTTGAAAATAGGGACGGAATATGGTAGGGATTATAATTCATATCAAACTCAAAGCTGTGTTTTCCTCGTCAAAGGGAGGACTGTTTGTGCAGCTTCACTGTGCCTCGAGTTTCCATTTCCATGGATCACAGATTTGACAGACTTTTATGGTCAACGAATTTTTTTGTTTTTCTGTTCTTATGAATTATCTAGTGTAATTCTTGCAGTGGTGGAACTAGAGTTTGACTCCTTTGCTTACGTAAAAGTAGAAATATGTAGAAGTATTCTCTGTTAAAAGTAAAAGTCTTCTATTTCAAATTTCATTTGAAAGAAGAAGTACAGCAGTATTAGCAAGCAGCAAAATGTATCAAAAGTATTCGTTATATAGAGTGGCCCCTTCCAGTGAGCCATATTATTGTATGTATATGATTGTATTATCATGTGCACTATTGTGTAAACAACCTTTTAATGTAATATTAACTACTATATTCACTGTTGTGCGGTTTATTTACATAATTTATTTTCAAACCGATAATGTATTTTGTAAAATATTAACCCACATGGTAACAATTAATCATGGCCGTCAAACAGATTATATGTTATGAATAAGGAGCATATAATGGAAATACTCAAGCCAACATGTTTTATCGTGTATGTACTTTGATGGAAAATTTCAACGTGTCTTTAGTATGATTTACATTAACATGACAATATCTAAAGAAGCTTATTTAATGTATAGAGAATACATAATTTCCAGTTGAGACTTCAACAATGACCCACTCTGTTTCTCACAGAAGTATAAGCCACATTCCTGGTGGGAAGTCTTTTGAGCGGTTTAGCCAGATGACTGCATGCGTGCATGGGCGCCAGTTCCACACCTCGTGCAGCGAAGGAGGCCAATCATTAACAGATTTGACCCCTCTTTTTCTGACTTGGCCACTTCTCTAAGAACTCTCGGACGATCCGAGCCAATGACGACCAACATATGGAGAGATGAATGTGCCGGGTCACAACCTCCGGTTCTGAAAAGTGAAGCCAATGCGGCAGTGCCTTAAACCGTCTTTCTTTTGAATAGCCAGCAATGGGCGACTCTTCTGGTTGCAAAAAGAAGTCAGATTGTATTGAAGTCTATGAGAAAATTACCCTACTTCTCATTTGATTCATTACTTCAGTTAACATTCTAAACTTCAATGTTTTTGTCCTACATTTTTAACCCTTTCACAGTCTGTTTTCAGTTAATGAAAGTTAATTGTACCATTTTGGTTACCTAAAAGTTTCTTGTTCAACAAAAAAACAAGATGGCAACGGCCAACAGCAAAGATGTCAACAGCAAAAATGCCGACCTTAAAGCTCCAAAATGGCAGTCCACAAACTAATGGGATGACGTCATAGTGGCTGCGTCCACTTTTTATTTACAGTCTATGGTATGTGTCTGAAAGCAAGAAAAAAAGCCTTTTCTTGAAGCACTAAATGCTGTGAGGTGCGGTTAATTATGGCACATCAAACTTTTGGTTCAGCATTTGGAATTTGCACTTGTTAAATTTGGTCATCTTCTAAATCCAAGTGTTGACGTTGAAACCCTAAACCGTTGCCAGCAACATCTGTATGCTGGCAGGTGCTTGTCAAGCTAGAACACAATATGTTTCGGTCTGACATCCAGTCAGCCCACAGCAAAAGTTGCTCATCACTCACCATAAAGTACAAAGTCTCGTAAAAAAGTTCTGTGAAATGACAAGACCTTGATAGGTTCTGTCCTAATCTCCTGTTAGGCAACAATTCAGAATATCTTGGCTCGTATCCAGCGGCTTTAAAATAATGACTTTCTCCTGTAGTCCTTCCTTCACTCACCCGGTCGTTTGGGCCTCACAAGTCTAACATGTCTTGCAGTGCCATTTGCTGAGAACCATGTTTCTGTTTCGACAGTCTCAATAATTACGTGTTGAAAATTGGTGCACACACTTTCAAAGTCTTTAAGTGATATTTCAGATGAAGGGATCATTAATGATGATGGAGGCTGATTAGGATGTGACCCGTAAATGTCAAGGTATTGGTAGGAGTGTCTGCTTTGGCTAACAGCAAATGGTGTGTTCAGGCATTTGAACCACTTTATATTCCATTTTGGAGAATAGGAGCATTCATGCATTAAAGAATATCTTGTTACAGTTGCTATTGAGATGTTTCTGCCGAGAATTGAAAATGTAAAATAATTTCACAATCTATTTCACTCAATTTAAGACATTGTCATCACTGTTTTGGATAAACTTGATCTTTTATGATGAAACACTAAAAATGCTTTCTCGACACTAAGTCTAATGAACTAAGTCTGTATTTAATGCCACATTGTTTACACGGCATTTATTTATTGCAAAATGGGTGATGAACATCAACTTAATTAGTACTTGCTGTGTTAGTAAATATATGGGGCCCAATCACTGACTTTATAGATGTAGTCATATTCACCCTCAAGTTACAGCTTTCTCTCTCTCTCTCTCGCTCTCTCTTTCTCTCTCTCTCTCGCTCTCTCTCTCCTCTTGACACAAGAACACTAAGTAAATTAAATTGCATTTACTTTGTTGTTTGTTTCCTGTGCTGCTAGCAGTTCACTTGGGAAATAGCTAGCTAGCTAGTTATTATGATCACACGAGGTGTTTTCACTGTAAGATCTGCTACCCTCAGGAGCACTGTCACAAGTCGGCTTATTGTTGAGCCTTTGTTAATGGTAAATTCTGCTGTACATCCCATTTGCTTATTTGCTCATATGCTGCATGGTACACAATGTACACAAAGAAGCGAAGAAAGGGAAATTAGAATAAATGCTGCAGAAGTGTGGTGGACCGATAAAACCCATTAGTGTCCTCAAGTTAATAAGACATGCTTCTCTCTCTAGTTTAATTTAAAGAACACATCTACGCAACAAAACACTAAGGGATTTGATAGAATCATTAACTCCAATGCAAAAAATTCTACAATAAAATGAAAATAAAAGTGTGCATGATTACGAGTTTGTATTTCGAGTAAACCGAAAAGGCAAACAATTGTGACAAATTGGGAGGTCTGAGTAATTAAACTAATTACACTATTTCTCCTTTTTTATTGCCAATTATTGGAATTGTGATGTTGTACACAGGTCATACTAAACTTCCACCTCCAATAAGTACAAAGTTGTTTAGTTTTTCTTGATTCAGCACTGTAGCGCCGTGGTGGCTCCACTGTGCAGCCAGCCCTTCTTTTCACACTCCCCGAGGTGCAGCAACTTTTTAAGATGTGTTACCACCTTTTTGTTCTTTTTGCAGAGACTGTGCATTCATCTTTTATATATTTGTCTTGAAACTTCGTAAACAGGCAATTTACGATTAAATGCACTGTTCATCATTTAAAATATGAATGTTGTACATCACCTTGAACTGAAGGCTTTTTTTGCAATGTGTAGTGTTATGTTAATATCTGATTTTGAAAGTAATAAGGCTTTTTGGGCAAAGACTTCATTTGTTAGCATGTCTTCCAGTGATGTCATGGTACAAAAGGAAGTGGAAGATAAACAACTTGCCAACTCAGCTCACTGTGATTTTCTTTTTTTTATCTCAAAAGATGTTGCGTGGTTTAAGCGCTTGCATTTGCAACCACTAATAGGGACAGTTAGAAAGGAATCCCTCATGATTCTAGAGTTTAATTTTGGACATTCATTTGATGACATGAACTTGGAGTTATAGTGAAGCGCCAAAACATTGACTGAGTATGTGGATGCTCATCGTGCAATCAAAGGTTTTTCATCAGACTGCTCTCTGTAAACATTGGCATCCCAATGCAAACCACGCAGTGATTAAGAGGAGTCCGCAGTTTTTACTGAGACTTTCAACTTCTGCCAAAAGTTTGAGAATGATCAAGAGAGGCGTGTTGTTTTTTTATCTATCTCGAAAGATAGTCATCAGTCGATGACTGAAATTAGCCCATAACCCCCGATGATCAACTCTTGACTTGCTGCTTTGTAATCTTTGGATAATCATGTTGTAGTCACAGAGTGACAACTCCAAAGTCTCACTGATTTTGCACCTTCTCTGTTTCCCTAATGAGTTCATAGTAAAGGGTTGTGAGGCCTTTGGTTTTATTCTTTGAATCTATTTTTTATGTGAGGGTTGTATTCTGTGTTGTAATTCTTGGCTGCATGTTATATCACAAAGTAAGGTTGTTGTATCTAAACCTCTAGTGAGTGTGACAGCTAAAACCTGAGCTGAATTATGATTTAGATTTGTGTGCAGGTCAGATGACTTACTGAACATGACCATAACCTGCACTTTTAAAATTTAACAAAATCCCTCCTCTTCCCACAGAAACCAACAACTAATCTCACCTTTTGACCTGACGTCACTGGCCTGTCTCCTCTTGCAGACATTCAACAAGATTAATGTCGGGCTTCACTCTAATCTGCTTTGTCTCGACAAGAGTTGACTCCAATGAGCAGGAAAAGCCTCAAATACAAAAACAGTATGCTGGCTTTTCAACATCTTAAAGGACCTAGACCACTCTAGGTGACTGATTTGTAGGAACAAGACATACGGAAGTAAGGATTGTGACTAGTACAAGTAGGAATTAATGTAATTTTCTTGTCTCAGAGGTATCCATTTAGTTTGGATCAGAAACAACATCTTTAATTTTACACAAATGACTGTGTATCTTATTTGTGCCACGTTGACAGAACAGCTCATACATCGAAAATACACACTGTAACAAATACCCTGTGTATGTGTGTAGAAAATAAACTTCTGCTTTTATCATTAAAGCCAGAAAAAAGCTTTTTTATTGAATGGCATGTTTCAGTTTCTATCTTCGGTGCATCACAAGAAACATGTGGTGAAATCAGATCAAACGCTGCTTCAACTGGAAAGAGAGTGTTTTCATTCAGTAAGTGCTTTTTAGTGAAAACACAGAGTTCTGCTTAACGTATAACATATAAATAGATAGATGATTTGGTTGCATCCTGTAAGAGTTGATGATCTCACTTGCAAGATCATCTGCAGTTGCCAAGAACACTGAATTTTCTGAGTATGAAAACACAAGACATCATCTAAAATATGCAGGCATTTAAAGAATGAGATAAATGACACAAACTTAGACTAATGGCCCCGAACCTGGAATGATGTGTGTCTTCATCAGTCTCGGCCTTGTTGATGAAAGCTTAAGGCTCTGCGAAGAACTTTGCCATTGCAGCACGAAGGCCATCTGTCTGGTGAGGCCATTCGAACTCTCAGGACTGGGGCCTCTGCCAGCGCTGCTACGGGGAGGCCTCTGAACAAATGGGTGCAGAAAAGCCAGACAAGATTCATGGTGGAGAATGTAGGGAGCCTCGTCGACTGTAAAAGAAAAAAGAAAAAAAAGATGACAGATTTTCATCTATTTACGACGAGGTAGTGCTGCTAAAGTTGTGTTGTCAGCAGGAGGAGGTGAAGCCCTGGCAAGCTGCGGTTCTTGGCTGAAAAATGTTCACACAAAGTGATCAATAGATCTTTGATAAGGCTAACACGCCCTGGCATGTGCTTGTTCTTTCAAGTTATGCATCGGACACGCACTCGTATCATCAAGGGCACACATCAGTGAGCTGACCTCGTTGTGAAGACAACTGAGGCACTGTATCCGTTTACAGTTAACAATGGATATTTAAAGGCCCTGAACATATTCACAATCAGCTTTTTACTGTGGCCAGTAAGAACACAGCATTTTCTGTCAAAATTAGAACCTGTCGAAGTTTAGTTATATCATACGACATATTTCTGTATTTGCTTTTTCTTTTTTGTGCCTTTTTTACTGTTTTAAGTGATGTCACATACTGTGCACCAATCAGAATTAAGCAATATTTTGAAGGTGCTCTATACAAGATTCAGAGCATATCTACAGCCTCCACACAGCTCTTAGCAAAGTGACAGCTGAGCCGATTGCTTGCCGTTAACAGTGCAAAAATTGGTAACAGTGCAAAGAACAGCAAACCTGCTGTCAGAGTTAACAGTGTTTATCTGGGGGGGAACCGAAAGCCGTGCATCGGGAAGTCGGTATCTGCTGTAACTGTCATATGAGCGCAGTGTAGATCGGCGGCAGTGAGCTAACTGGGGCCAATTGCATGCATTACTCTGCACTAAAATGCACGCACTGCCAGACCGGCTAAGTCAACAAAGCAAGGACAAGCTCGGATTACAACACTCACAGTGGGAAAGCAACTTCATTATCTGCTCCGGTAGACATTACTCCACTATACCTTTACATAGCAAATAGTTGTTTACAGTTATAGTAACACTCTAAATATCTAATAGAGACCCTTAAATAAAAAAAAAGGTGATGACCGCTCTAGGGTTGTTTGCTTATCTTCGCGGTCAATCAAATCTGATCAAACCACAACAGCACAGTCCTAATTCAGCTCATTAGCTGAGTGTTAAAAATAGCAATGGACATTTATTCCAAACTTTATCTTTGATAAGTACTTGGTCAGTCACAAATATTTAAGGTATTGGAGATCTAAGATTTGACACTATTTTTTCTAGGGCTATAAAAATTACAACACTTCCATGGTGCAGCATATAATATTATTTAACAAAACAATAAAGTATACTGTATAAACAATTGTATTTTAATGTTTAAACCTGTATCAGTCCATATTTCTTCTTTATGTTTCATCTGGGTCTATTTCTACATCAGGATGCCAGAATAGTCTGCTTCTAATCATTTGATAAAGTGAGTAAAATTATCCACCGCCCATGTCGGGACAAATTGGACGACTGAGTGAGGGGAGTTTTAAAAGTCCTGTTATGACACTAAATATTTTTGCAGTGATATAAATTAATCTGTGGTTCAATCATATAATGTATGTTTCTCACTGTAATTTGTATTTTCCAACCTTTTCAAAAATTGTGTAAATGTTATGTGAATGGAAATAGTCACTAGACATGACATGAGACATGAGTTTACTCCCATCTCTGTGCATAAATAGCATAGTAGTTGTAAGGCACCATAAGCCTCTGCCCTCAACCGTTTCAGATGTATGGGTCTCTCTGGAGTATTTAAATCCAGCTGAGATGACTGATGACCGCGGCTGCCGCAGAAGCCACACTGACATGTCCTTCTTGGTTAAAGCCAGCATTGCAGGCCTTTGTAAAAGCAAAGATTTGGTAAATAAGTGCAGTGAAGCAGTGAAGATAAATTGTTCCTATCATCCAAATTCATTTATCTCTTTGGCCAATGATTTATTTAATTCCTTATCTACAAAAAGGGGCATTATACAATTGTGAGAAGCCACTGTGCGTTTTCACGTTGATGACATAGCCAAGAATATGCCCTCAATTCAACTCATAATCTTCCGGACATGGAAACTATTTTCATGTGTCACGACTTTATTCAAGCACTCCCAGCAAGGAAATCTCTGAGAAAGATTCAATGAGATACACAGAGATCTTTAGTTTCTCCCTTCTGTCAGCCACTCAGAGTTCAATATTGTGACTGTTATCCCTAAGGCAGTTTTTCAAATCCATTCAATGTGATTCATTTAACTCTTTGGCTCTGTTTCCACTAAGTCTGGGTTGTCAATTCTATATGCAGCATTTGCTCAGCCACATAGCTTGAGATTTAATTGGTTCTTGTACATGCAACGCCCCTTGCCAGCCAATCAAATAAATTCTGTCCCAAATCAAGAAGCCAGGCAAACAAAAGGTATAGCGAATGCGAGTGAGTTAAAATGTATTTCCATAAGCACTTCCCTGATACTTAAAAACAGAGATAAGAGATCATTTTTTGTATGTTGGATTCCGAATAGGGTAACCAATCAGCTCCTGCAGTGTGCCGATTTTGTGTATCAAAGTTTGTTTTACAGGTCTTTGGCAGCACTTATATGAAGCAAGTTGTATAAAGCCTTTAAAGGCTCTAGTAAGAACTGTGTGAAGTCTGGTAAATTGACTACGCTAGTTGGAATTTAAGACTACAAGTTTGAAAAAAAAAATCTGGGGATGTGGATAAGTGAAATTAAACAGACCTCCGTGGTCCGCTCCTCATCTCTGAGCGTCTCGAGGATACATTAGCCCAAATTACAGTAGAGTTATATATAAAAATATGATACATCTGTTTCTGCTGCATATGTTTTTATTATTTCTTTGTTCGTTTTAAAAAACTGCTCATCGTGAGGCTGACAATGTTGTGGGAGTGCAATCCTAAAGTTAAATGACAAAATTCATAATTTCAGCCTTGTCTCCTAGAAATGACGTTCCCATACAACGAAACTGCATTGTGAATTACGTTCCGAGGGAAACGTAGTTTTGGGGATTTATGTTTGTTTTTGACATAGCGCAAATAAGTTTCAATTGAGTCCGCAAATGTCCATGTAAGCAGGAGGCTGGGGTGGTAAATAGGACAAAAAACACAGGGTTTTTTACCCAGGAGACTGCTGACTGTGTCCCATGTGAAACCAAGTACTTTTGATGCCTAAACATAATCAAGTGGCAGTTTGATTAAATAAACATAACCTAGTAGATTTGTTGTGTTTTTGTTTTGTTTAAATGTTCTCATAATCTTAAGCCAAACCATGATGTTTGGTGCTAAACCTAACCGAGTAGTTTTGTTTCCTAAACCTAACCAAGTCGTTTTTCAGCGTTTTTTGTTTCAATTTACAACATTGACAAGTTGTTTCAAAATCGTGAGAATAAGTGTTTCCCTTCAAAAGGTAATTAAGAATGCAGTTTAGTTGTATGGAAAAGCAATTCTTTAGGAGACAGGGTTGGTAATTTGCAATTGACTCCCCGATATGCAGAACCTAATTTTTCAGTTCCTTACAATACCATTACAAATCACTGTTACATAAAAAAGCTGCTTCTGCTTCTGAAACCAATATGATTAAGTTTAGGCTCAAAAACTACTTTGTTAGGATTAGGAAAAAGATAGTTTGGGTTAAAACAACTATAAGGTGACAAGGTTAAGGGCCCCCCTTAACTAAGCATGGGCATGGTTATAATTAGGAAACGGTAGAAAACAGGAAGAGTTTTTGTTTTCTGTGTCAAAGTATTACTGTTGACACATGCATCCACCCTGACTTCCTCCCTCTACGGACCTGCTCTTGGACGTGGTGTGGATTTATAACAGCATCACACTATTTCCTCCTTTGTTCCCAAAAAACAAGAGTCATAGTACAACCACTATATCTATATAGATATAGATATAGATATCTATATAGATATAGATATAGATATAAATATCTATATCTATAGATATCTATAGATATAGATATCTATATCTATATCTATATAGATATATCTATAGATCTATATATATATATTTATATATAGATCTATATATATCTATATATATCTATATATAGATATATATAGATATATATATATGAGGGTGGGACTATATAACTTGCACACCCAATGTAACTGATAACAGAAAATTCAAAAAAATATCTGTACAAATGCTCTGCTCCTTATTGCCACTATGACTTTGTAGAATAAAGAGGTGTAATCTATCAGAAAAGTGCGCTTCGTACAATTTTAGGGGATTATTTTAACGAGAGGATTTAACTTTGGCTTAGACAGGGGATTAATGCCACCCATTTATCTGATAGTTGTTAGTCCAATACTTTCCATCCTGTTATTACAGATAATTTTGTCTTTGACGCTGTCATCGGTGGTTTAGTGGCTAGCACTGTCACCTCACAGCAAGAGGGGCCCAGGTTCGATCCCAGGCGGTCCTTCCGTGTGGAGTTTGCACGTTCTCCCCGTGGCAGCGTGGGTTCCCTCCAGGTTCTCCGGCTTCTTCCCACAGTCCAAAAGACATGCAGCTCAGGTTAATTGGAGGCTCTAAAATTGCCCGTAGGCGTGAATGTGAGCGTGAATGGTTGTCTGTCTCTATATGTATCCTGCCTTCGCCCAATGTCAGCTGGGATCGGCTCCAGCGCCCCCGCGACCCTAAATAGGATAAGCGGTTTGTATAATGGAATGGAATGGACTGTGTCATCTGGTTTATTTGTTATAATATGGTCATCACACAGTTTCAGACAAACCTTTTTTTTTAACTCCTTTCCAATGCGTGAGAGCTGCATCAGGCCACCTTGGTGGACTGGCACACATAGTTTTAATGGAAAACTTGACTGCTGCTTCTATGATCAGTCCCAGAATATCCAAATAGAATCCAGTTTTACAGCTTCCAGGCTCAATTGGAAGTGCACTTAAACAAGATAATGGTCCATGGAAAAATAAAGGCCAGGAAGTTCTTCAGTTTTTGTTCGGTCTAACAGCGACAGTCTGTTTGCAGCATGGAAATGTAGGTTGGAGGAATATCTCTTACAGATGTTTACTTTATTGGTCACATCTGCATGATGTGATATCAGGCATATTGTGCACTAAGAGAGATGTTTCAGTCTACCACCTCTGAAACAACATGTGCTTCCTAACTAGCCTGGGATCAGATTCCAGCTGTTTGATCACATGTGTCTCCTTTGCTTTTCAAACGCTGGAACAGATAAGATAAATGGAAAATGCAAAACATATGCTTCCCAAAAAATAGCATTTTATTTACATGTTTTCTGTACCATAGCACAATAAATTCACCAATAATTCCTTACAAATGTCTCTACTGAATACATCAAGTTGTGCATGTAGGTGTGCATAAAAATTATCACAGGATTCCCATAAAATAAATCTACTTGTCTTTCCTCAACTGATATCCCATTGCTTTGCTTTGAATATGAGATACTAACATACAAATAATGTAACCTTCTCAAAGAACTGTAACTGAGGTCAGCATCAGTTTTGACATTTGATACTTTAATGTAATGTTTAAATTGGAACCAATTTTCTTTTTGAATCAGAGTGACACAATTCTCCACAACAATAATTTCAAACTAGCTTTTTCTACTGCACATAACATTCTTTTCACCTCATGAAACAAATGACTAATATAACTGCAATGGTGATAATCCTGGAAAGAATAATAAAAGCTGTTTTTCTTTCATTGGCATAAAGAGGTGTAACGTCATCTGTATCGAATCCGAAGTCAAACTTAGTTACTCTGCAGCCACCTGTGATTGCTACACTATCACAGAGTCCAGCGCTCTGCATCAGGTAGGCTTCATAAAAAATTCAAAACACCTTCTAGGCAGTTGTAGCCTAAGGCTCTCAAGGTTTGTCTTTGTTACAATTTGATAATACTGGTCACACTGCATTGTGTGTCCTTGAGCTGCAACAAGGGCGAGAGATTTGTTTTCCTAAGTCTGTACAGACGCAAAGCAGAAAAAAATAAATCCTGGTAGCAGAAAGTCACTGCGATTGTTTTGAATGACAAGGTTGACAATTCTCAGAGTACATTATTAAATATTACCTTTGAAAAAAGTGAAAGAGCAATGGGGATAGACATTTGTTAAAGTAGAGGGTAGAAAGTCTATGAAGGTAACAATAGACATATTTAATACAATCACCTGCCATCCAGGATGCAGGAGAAATGATTCATACCACCATAAAAAATGCAATGAAATGCTATTGGGCATATGGAATTCTAATACACACACAAACTATTTAATAGTCTGTGAATCGTAGTCTTTACTTATTGTGTTTGTGTGCACATAATCATTTCTCTGTTAACCCTTTCACTGTTGGCCACTAGACCTGTTATCATAGTAACTGATGACTTGCTGAATCCACTCAGTAAGCAGCTTAGGGAGAAGTGCATGTTCCTGCGCTATATGTAATCTACTTATCAATCAGAAATTGCAATAATCTTCAACAACAAAACAAAAACACATAGTGGAGCTTGGTGAAAATGACAAAAACATAATGCACATGTATCTTTTGAAAGTTATTAAGCTTTGGAAATGAGAAAGAAATGTACATACATTTCACTCCCACATCCCCTTTGCCCACCTTCTCTTCTCTACTTGTTGCTCATCTTAGCTTGAGGAAAGTTGTTAGACTATTTTACAAGACTGGACATGCTGTACAAACCACTGATTGAATTCCCTGACACATAATTCAATTATTTAATCCCAAACAATTCAAACCATCCACACATTAATAGTCATGTTCGAAGCACAATGCTGTCCTCTACAAATTAGATTCATATTCTACTAACTTGCAACAGCAAACATATTTAGACTGAAACATAATGCTGCCTCAATTACGTTTTCTATTAACATAATTAGAAAAAGTTTATTAATTAGCATGTTTGCCAAGACGTAAATTGTTGATGCTGAATGGATCTGCAGAATGTTCACAGTTGACAATGTATTTAATTTGATTTCCTCACAATATTCCCTCTTGCTATACAATTGCAGCTAGTAGCAACTAGACACTGGTCTCTGCTGATAAAAACATGCACGGGGTATGCAAACTATCCACCCTGTTCTCCTCCCTACCACTCACATTGAAGAACAAAATCGTAGCGTTTGCCAAATTGTTTTGGGGTTAAATTATCCCAGCAGCAATTACATTACCCAACAAATTGTAATTAGGAGAATAAATAAATAAGTAGTGTATAACTGTAATTTCTAGGAGACAGGCTGTGTTAAGTCCTATTTGTCCTGTTTGATGTATTTCTGTTCTGATGACCATGTGGTGTCATATGCAATCATAGCAATAAGATTCCCATTCAATCAATGTAGCAGGATCGTCACAGCGGCGGCCATCTTTATGTGTACCGTTGCCATTGCATCCATTGTAGCAGGCTAACCACTTAAAGTAAGTTACGTTACAAAGCACAGAGAGCCAGAGTAAATGAGTCAAATTGAATAATTTAAAGCTTCATCCACACACTATTCCTACAGTGTATGAAAGCACACTGCTATCGATGAGTGACCATCTTGTTTGGCTTATTTTCTGTAACCAGTGGAGCATTAAAGCAAGTTCCATGCTTTAATGCAACACTGGTTACAGAAAATCAGCCGAACAGTTGGCTGGTGGCCAGCGGCAGCGCTGGGTCTAATGTTCCCTCCGCCACGCTCCCTGCTGCTCTTGGGAAGGACAAGCTACATAGCTATATAGCCAGTCATCCAGCTCTAGAGCTGCATCCACTATCTTCGCGTCGAGCTGCGACACTTTGCTGCCCCTCTAACTTGTGTTGTCACCATAGCAACTATAACAGCAATTACCATTTTATTTGTTAGTCAAATGACCACAGAAATCAGTACAATGTTTGCAATAGATGCACAGAATGTACAGACAGAAATGTAACTAATGTATGCTTATTTTGTCATTGTTTTCACTGTTACTATGACTACATAACTACTTTGTCATCACTGATTTGCTTGATGGATTTTTAATGTTTTCATTATTATTCAGATAAGATCAGATGCGTATCTGAAATCACATCACAAATGTGCTGTCCTGCTTAAAATGCGGAATGTGTAACAACAAATATACTGCCCACATTCTGTATTCCTCTCAGTGTGCGGGTCAACATGTAGCAACATGATCTCTTCTCCTAAGAGCGTCTTGAGAGCAGCCCAGCTCTGTTACTCTCCACAGTAACTTTTCTAGAAGTTAGGTCAAAACCATCTGAAGTTACACTTAACAGTAGATGTTTTCTACTGTACTTTATCTAACAATATCTATTTAACTGCCCAGAGTGCAGTGCCAAAAAAAATCGATGTGGCTGAGAGCAGTTGAGAGGGGTTGATCACCTTACGTCGACCGTAGCCTTGTTCTCAATCAATGAGTTTGATGTTGGTTCAGTTGCTGGGAACGATTGATTGGTAGAAGACCTAATTGGTCTCATTTGACACTGTAGCAGGTTAGATTCAGTCAGCTAGAACAGGGCGATGCAATACGGCATGAGGAGTGGATCATGTTTGCACTTGTGTCTCAGAGAGAAGAACACACTCTTCCACGAGTTAAGGACAGACTTCAGGAACTTGCCCGTGTAGTTTTGATCCACATTGTTTTCCTTTCGTTTTATAAAGTTAGAATTTACTGCATGCTAGACACTCCGAAAACGTCCCAGTCCGCAATATCTACAGATACAGACACCGCCATACAATTGTAGTGGGTCGTAAGTGATGATTTTGATAGAAAATCCTACTCATTCTGCTTCTAAATTTGCTGACTTGTATGGAAAAATTCAAAGATTTGTTAAATTCTAAATAAATTGTCCAACAAAAGAAAGGGTTTTTTAAAACTAGATAACTTTCAATTTAACCATCCCTTTTTAATCATTCTTAATCATATTCTATAGAAACATACTTATGGAATTGCTTTACAGCATTATTCTAGATTATGAAGAAAGGTTTATGGTGTGCAATAGTCTTGATTTTGTCCTTTGTTTTAATCATTCTAAATGGAGACTCAGTGGTTTTATTAGCAAAGGTCAGGGAGTTAAATATTCGATTCTGAGAGGACAGAGTAATTATGATAGTGAGTAATGGTGGACTAATGCGATTGTGGACCTTTTTCAGAAAATTGTCTCCAACTTCAAAAGAGCAAATGATTTCTCCTTTTCCTCAGCTTAATTTGTCAAACAAAGCAAATACAGGTGGAAAGTCAAGGTGGATTACATATGAAAAAGTTGAGATGCAATTAACCCCTGACAGCGACATTAGCCTAACTTTATGGACATTTTAGCATAACAGTTTGTTAAAAGACAGGGCCTTTTCAGAAAGGCAACCCAACAAATAATATCAAAAGAACAGCCGTCAGGACATTTGATATGCAAGTTAAACCAGTTTTATAAATAATTTGTGAAATGGCAGATAAAGGAATACACTCTAATTGTGTCATGATGTCAACTATTTTGTGTGTAGTTTCCTGGTTGTTGAGCACATTTAGTTGTACCTTGAATTGGTCTTTGCAGGGGTTTTGTGAAATGTCTCTAATTTTTGTGCTTTGAGTGCAAATTCTACAATGGCTTGGTAATTTTCTTTCTAATTCCCTCTGTCCTCAGGCAAAGAATGTTTGTACGTGCATAGCCTTCTCTCTCTCTGGCTTTCTCAGTCTCTCTCTCCCTCCAAAAACTCTCTCCCTCTCTCTACACATATCCAGCTAATTAAAGAAAGCACACGATTTGATTAAACGAGTAAATTGTGCTAGTCTGTGTTTGCGATAATTAGGATAACCCAGAGTTTCCTTAAGAACATTAACTGTGATGGATGTTTCATCCCTGACTTAGAATAGCTGTGCCTTGACGACACAAGAGGAAAAGAGCTCTTGTTGTGACAAAAAGAGAGAAACAAGACGGAATCTGTTAAATAATCTCGGACACAGAAAGCCCAGTGCCATTTGGTGGACATCAGGATTCTAAACAAAGTATGTATTCAATATGTATGTGCTTTGGGTTTGGATGGCCTTCTTCAGGACTTAACTTGGGCAAATGGGACGGACTTGCCCTCCTTTACAAGGTTGTGCCATGTGTTGTATGGTGCAAAAAGGCCATAAAAAGTGTTGGAAGAGGTATGCCGATCCTGTATTGAAGTCAAAGTAGCAGCACCACACTAACACTTACAAATAAAAGTCATGTATTCCAAATTTTGCACAAGTAGAGCTACATGTATTAGCAACACAATGTACTTAAACTATCAGAAGTAGAAATACTCACTAGCAGAATACAGTGTTTTTATATCATATATATTCTATTATTAGATTATGATAACTAATTTTAATGAAGTAAAAGGTCATGGTGGCGCTCATTTAAATTCAGTGTGTTAAATCTGAAAACTGAAAAGCAACTTTATCTGTTACATAAATGTAATGGAGCAAAAAGTTATTTATCTATGAATTGTGGTGAAGGAGAAGTGTAAATTAGCATACAATCGAAATACTCAAGTACAAGTATCTAAACATTGTGCATAAGTACTGTATATGTAATGCACTTTCCTTACAGACCTTGGTATTGGTTATTGATGTTGACATATGAAGAGATGACAAAGTAGGTTAAGAGTCCTGGGATGCTGTCCAGCAATAAATCTTGTTTGAGATTTATTTTGTTTTCTTTTGTTAAGTTTTATGAGAACAGAATGAGTTAGAAATATCCCTCTTGTTACCAAAACCCTGAACCTAATAAGGGTCAGAAGGATGGATGTATTTATAAATCAATCAATAAAAGGCTAATCATTTGTATTAGCTTGTTGGATATTTCTTTAGTGCATTATATCTGCAGTAAAAAAAAAGATAGAAAAGAAATCAACGACTTCTCTGATAACTTGATGTTTCACTTAGTCTTCAGGAACTTTAACAATTCAAAATCCATTATGCAGCAGGATGTTCTCCTCTTTATATGTTGGGGTGGAACAGCAAATGACCTTTACCAGTAAGTGGGATGAATGAGAATGAATCGTTATCAAACTCACCCATTTTTGTTTAGAGCCACTTGATTTTTTTAATGGTGAGAATAAACAAAACATATCTGAGTGGCAGAGCTAGAGGTAGAAACAGAAGTAGAGGTAGTATTTTCTACCAGACAACTCGTTCATATTAAAGTAAAAATGTCTCTAACAACTGGAATTTTGTTGATTTTGGCTTCCTCATGGTTTGTAGCCTCACAGACTGCTGTATAAATTTGGGATTTTGAGCGGTAATGCTGTGTGAAACTTACAGTTAACACCAAGATCTAGTAAATGTGAAAATCATTGTGTGTAACCTTGATATACAGCTGGGGACCCCAAACTGAAGTGATGTCTGCAGCAAACATCTGGAACATGCCACCAGTTTCTAAGCAATGTTTTATCAAATTAAGAAAATGTCAAGATGATAAAACAATGATGTTTTCTCCAGAAACCCAAACACAACATCAGGGTTAAAGATGAGTGAAAATATATTTTCCGTCAAAGTGTGAAATAATTAAAAGACAGCACCGACCAAAAGCAGATCATCCTTTTCTATGGAGAAGCACAAATAAGCAGCTCTCATATGTTCAAAACTCTGTGCTGTTTGAACCAGCTAACAATTTAATTTAATTAATTTATTTAATTTTATTAAATTATGATTCAGGTTGCCAAGAACATGAGGGGTCAGCTGACTGACCATAACAGGCTAGCCAAGTTGGACAGCAGCGTGGCTGAGCATGAGGAAGAGCAACCACTGGCCTTTTCCCTCCTTTATTCTTTTCTTGTTCATCTCACAGATTGCCAGAAACTGCAGTTTGCGAGAGGATGAGAAGGGGAGATAGAGGACAGAAGAGGAGGAGGAAGGAAGCTGTCGGGGGGTGCGGGTAGGGGTAGGGGTAGGGGTAGGGGAGGGGACTGGCAAGACCTGATTAAAGACTGTCTTTGTTATGTAATTAGCTCCAAGAGAAGAAGGCCCCGCTGCTGCAGGGATGGAGAGCAGCTGGCCTGAGGTTGTCTAATTGCCTGTTCGGATTCTTTCCAGGCCTCATCCTTTGGAGCTCACACCCGTAATGGCACAGATGTTTACTGCTGGGTACCACGACGAAGACTACATGGTAACCACTGTCTATTTCTACTGTTGTGATCCAGGGACACCTCTCTCTCTCGCTCTCCCTCCCTCTCTCCCAGGACCGCCAAATATCCATGGTGTTTGACTGGACTCATCTGCTACAGCAAGAAAAAAATGCCTATTTATAGCATTAACTCTGACAGGATTGCGTGTTCATCCTTGAATCGGTGTGTTCTCATTTGAAATTGATAAATTATTCAATTGGAATTATTGTGACTCAGTTTTTGATTTTAATTTTGACCTCAAGTGTTATTGACTCTTGATCCTTTTTGAAGTTGCACCGTTGACTGAGGGCTGTTATTAATGTTCTATTAATATATATAAATATAAATGCTGGAGTGAATCTGTTGGCTTATTATTTCCCAAAATTCTACAGAGGATAAATGATGAAGAAAATGTGGTATAAGCATCAATTACATTTCTTATTTTATATAAATTATAAAAGATAATTAAATAAACGATAAAAAAAACTCTAGCACCTATGCTTGCATTCAGACTATCCTATATGCATTCCGTGTTCATATTTAATGTATTTGTTCATTTACATTCAAGACACATTTTTGTGTTTCATAACGAGACAAAAAAGAGCTTTAATTTATACATTCAAAAGAACGTTAATTCGAAGATCCTTTTAATCTATTAGCAACACTGTTTTTTCCTTCTACATCCTCCAGGCCACCTGCATCAAAGTATTGGGTGTTAAGGATGTTTCTTTGTGCATCTGTGTGTGTGATAAGAGACAGCAAGTGGAGCAGGGGCATCCACATCCATCTCCTCTGTGGGTGATGTAGCTCACGAAGCCGGAGGTGTGCAGGTGTTGTTTTCTGAGGAAGGACACTAATGCGGAAATCATTTGCAGTCCCTCGTCAAAATTATTCTTCACAATCTGAGTGGTGTCGGTGCTTATTTCAATATTTTACTGGCTAGTATTACCCTTACGCCAGAATGCACACACACACACACACACACACACACACACACACACACACACACACACACACACACACACACACAACACAGAACACACCTGCTCCACAGAAACCAGCCAAACACCTGCATCTTCCTGTCTCCCCAGGTCTGCCCACACTTCCCTGATGGCCAGTGCGCCTCCTGTTCTTCCCTCTTTTCTCATTTCTATCTGACTCACAGCTTGTGGGACTCGGACACATTTTGATGACCAATACCCACCTCCTACCCACACACACAGACATATACACGTACACACGTACACACACATCTCCTTCTTTGTAGCTTTTGCTGATATTAAAAAGCAGAAAGCAGCTGGGTCTATGCAGAATAATGAGGTCAAAGCCATTCTAATAAGTCTGGGGGATAAGCCCAACGCGAGTAGGGAAAGAGGAATGAGAAATGAGGATGAAAAGAATAAAAGGAGAGCAGTTCTCCAGGCCAAATAAAGCCGTGGCGAAAAATGTGCCATGGCTGGCTGGCTGGTCTCTCTAGATTTGGCACTGGACACATCTTTGAAACTAAAGCTGCAGTTCTGATTGAAATAAAGGTCCAGGAATCCTTAAAGTCCAACATGAGTGATAGACCAAAAGTTTGAATGATACAGTAACTATTACTGATCATACATTTTGCAGCTAATAAAGAATTATATATGGTGAGAAAAAAAAGTGCTTTTTGAATTTTATTGAATTAAGAAAAGACAGTGATATGTTCTTCTTTTGTATCACGGTGTTATGCTTAAATCATTGTAAATGATTAACAAAATATATGCAAAATACAAGTAGTATTGGTTGTAAAACAACCAAAATAATATTATTTTAGTCTTTGTAAAAAAAGAAAAAGAAATAATTATGAAATGCATCAATTGTTAATGATCAGTCACGTGTTAATAAAGGGCTATTGTTAAGTGTTCATGTTCTGTCTCCTGATAATTCAAGGCTCAGTGTCAGCTGTAAAGCAACACTCGTTTTATAAGCATTAATTAAAGATTAAAATTACTAAAGAATAAGATATTGAAATAAAATAGTGCAGAGAAAGTAAACGACTCAGGGTCAGCTGTAAAGCAACACTCTTTGAGGAGTCTGTTGCTCGCTGGCTTCAAAGCATTTCAGCAGCCTTGGCGAGTCTCGTAGATGTATAGTATAATAGCATACACCCACCAGTTGTCATCCTAGCACTGGAATAAAGTCCCCTTGTCAGTGCCAGAGATTGAGCCAACATCCTTTCAGTTGTTAGACAGCCTTGCTCCCTATAGGCCAATCTGCCACCCAAAAGTTGTACACTCATAAGGTTGATTCCATCTGAATTGAGGGCATAATTTACCCTGTGCAGTGTCTGTGAATGCTGCTGAATTCAAGAGGTAGGTAGGCTGTCAAATCCATCCCTGCCATGATAAATAGCCATTTACTCTGGAATGGCAGCTGGATAGGGAAGGTATACATGCTGAGACACTCACAATGTCTTTCTGGAAGTGGTTTCCCAGACAGCCGGCATGGTGAAACTCAGCCTCAGCCACACATGTCTTTGCAACACACTTGGCAATTGCCATAGAGCTTGACAGACTATCCTGGTCTTGGCAGGCGGGTCTGTAAATAACAATACCGTTGTGTCATCTGCAGAACTTTGCACTCCATACAGTGTCAATGATACAGCCTATCCAAAGAACTTTGCTCTGTTATTGTTGAAACGTCGCACAAAAATGTAAATGATTGTGCATTAAGTAATGCAAGAGATTCAACACTTGTTTTCTAGTTCTGAGATAAGGTAGCACATTTGAATACATGACACGGTACTAAGTGAAGGATGAGAGACATAAATTGGCAGAGAATAAGAGCGTGCACATTCAAATGAAAATGCTCAAACTCAGTATAGAGACACCTTGTGCTTTCTCAGTATCAGAAAACAATATGCTGGTGCACATGAGTCTATAGTAATATTTATATTAGCCGCCAGTGCAAACAAAAGGAAGAAACACAAATAAAGACTAGAAAAGGGGAACGCAGGTCTCAGCCAGGTATGTCTGCAATGTTTGATTAAATCGAGCATTGACCAGCTCTGATCAGGATCTGACCACTAGACTGCTGCGTAGACTCTCATACAATTGATTCAGTTTTTCTTAATTTTTGGGCCTGAGAGGTTGGAAGGAGATTTACGTTTCTGAAAAGTTATGTTTTTTTGTAAAAACCTGCGGAGCTAATATTAGCAGAGTATGTAAGCATGTATGTAAGCATGTATGTAAGCATGTCAGAGTATGTAAGCATGTCATTAACTAGCGTGAGCACTTCTATGATCTGCGAGCTACTGAAGGTATACTGAGGCGGAGCTTAGCAAAGGGTCATTTGCCCCCTTGTCTAGACCGCAAGGATTCTGCTGCCCAGTGGATGAGTGATATGTCAACATTTTCCATCATCAGCCCAAAAACTGGTGTGTGTGTGTGTGTGTGTGTGTGTGTGTGTGTGTGTGTGTGTGTGTGTGTGTGTGTGTGTGTGTGTGTGTGTGTGCAGAAGCTTTGTTAATGCAGTACAAACATAGCAGTGCTATCTACTTTGGCATAAAATTGATGCAAACTGCAAAAAGTGATTTTCCTGGCTTGGGAGCTTGCAGAGGCACAAACACAGACCTCTCAAAAATTACGAAAAGCCTGTGATAGTTTTTAATTTTGCTTCTTTTATTTTGCTACATGTGCTACATACAGGTTAAAATCCATTTCAATATGTAATGTAATTAAGAAAGAATCTGTTCTGGTTGGAGTAGTGTGTCATTTTTACAAATAGTGCCCACAGCTGCTCGTGAGATGTATAAGGTCCTATGCATAGATTAAATACCTGAAGTCATTACACTACAGCTGCAAGAATGAAATGTGCGTTCCATCTGCCGTTTCTAATTTGAGGAATGTGCTGAACTAAATTATGCAAGGGTCAAACACCATATATATCTTTGTTAATTAGTTAAGTCTTCAGACGCTGCATCGCAATCTAACAACATAGGTACAAAGCCTTCTCTGCTTTCCTTCAAACAAGTAAACTATTTCACACAGATGTCACGGTTAACTAATTTGAAGAATAGCGGGATAATATTACATTAAGCTGTTGTGCTGCTTGCATTCAGTCAGAGACAATCATTTTAGGACTATCTGTTCAAAATCATGTTTTTTCTATAACCATCCCTCTTACAGTATTTGCAGCATTAGCATTATTTAAAAGCACTCAGACATGTCTGAATAAGTGCAATATTTTTAATAACTTAATAAGATCACAAAATTTGTGGTCACACATACTTATGGGTCAAGTTTAATATAATGTGTTAAACTGTGGGTTTAATGTAGACATGTTATCACTGCTAAATCCATTGATTTTCCTGTTACGTCTCTAGGGAGACTCTGTAGCAATTTTTTGGTTAAAATTGGAAACACAGGTCACATGCCATTCAAAATCATTACAAAACAAACTGATGTAAAGAAAATCTCCTGAGCATCCGAGCATTCACAAACAATACTTGTGGTTATCATAACTTGACATTTTAGTAAGTATACTGTGTTTACATATACACATATATTAAATCTAGGGTCTAAACTCTTTCGAAAAGAGCAAGCAGTAGAGCAAGTTGACCTCTGATCATACAGGGTCAGCCATATTGGCCACATTTGCTTTAATATAGTCTCCTGCGGCTGAAATGCACTTGCATAAACAATTTTTAATGCATGTACTATAGTGTATTGAGAATGAAAGAGCTGAATTTGAGCCAAGTGCATCAGTATCAGTATAACATGACTGCACATTTAATTTAGTTTTTAACTAATTCT